>CM035342.1:3699064-4299064 GCA_020226455.1 Prunus salicina | reverse complement strand
AACAACCTTTTTGCCAACAATGATAGAAACAGGCTAGGGGCAAGCTGGAGGAATAATCCAGGTTTGGAGGAACAGGAAGGACACAGGGAGGAAGTTCTGCCCAGGCCATACAGAGCAGAACCAATGGTTGATTACGCCCAGCCAGAACAGGGACGAAACCTCTACCCTATCAATGCCCTAAATGATGTAGGGGCACTGCAAAGAATGATCAGGGAAATGATGGAGCCTGAAGCCAGAAGAGGAGAAAGGCCTACATATAGGAAACCATATCCAGTTTATATCGATCAAATACCTTTACCCCCAGGTTTCAAAGTGCCCAACTTCACCTTGTTTAATGGAGAGGATCCTCACGCCTCATCAGTTGAGCACATAGGCAGATTCTCTGTCCAGTGCATAGCCATTGAGAATAATCCTCTGCTGAAGTTGAGACTTTTCGGAAATTCTCTCTCTGGACAGGCCTTCACTTGGTACACCAGCCTGCCACCAAATTCTGTCCAGACTTGGGAACAGATGGAAAGTATTTTCCACGACTACTACTACAGGATTCAGCCAGAAATCACCATCAGTGACCTTGCTGCCCTCAAACAAAGTGAGGATGAACCTGCTCAAGATTTCATAGCCAGGTTCAGGAAACTCAAGATGAAGTGCAGAATCCCTATGGAAGAGAGACATTTCATCCAGATGGCTCAGGCTGCCCTCAAAATATCTCTAAGGAAGAGATTTGATGGGATATTGTTTGGAGATCTGGCAGAACTGGCAGACAAAGCATCCAAGTATGAGGAACTGCTTAGGGAAGAACAACAGAAGAGAAATTCTTCCAAGGGAACGTATTACAAGCCACCAATACATCTGGTTCAGATAGAATCAGAGGAGGAAGCAGAATGCTCGGAGGAAGGAGAGGTTGCAGTAGCAGAAATGGCAAAATTAAAACACCCCATCAGCTGCAAAGCTCTTACCAAGCCACCAAAGGATCAGAAGCCGCCACCTTTCACAGGAGGGTTTGTTCCAAACAAACCAATACAGAACAAGGTCTATTCTTTTGATCTGACCAAGGTGGATGCTTTATTTGATGAGATGTTGCTAAAGAAGGCAATAGAAACACCCCACAGGATGCCCAAGCCAGAAGAAATCAAGGGCAGGCAGTATTGCAGGTGGCACAACTCTTGGAACCATTCTACCAACAGCTATGTAGTTTTCAGAGATGTTATACAGGAAGGAATAACAGCAGGAATGTTGAAACTATCGGAGAAAACTCCTACAGTAACAACAAATCCCTTTCCTCAACCACAAGTTAACATGGTGAACCTAAACTGGCCAGAACAGAAGAGAACCAGGCAAACTACAGAGACCAGTTCCAGCAGGGGCAGAATGGTTTCAAGGGAAACCAATGAGAGGCCAAAAGCAACTATCTCAGCTGGAATGGTGATCTGCAGCAAGTGCAAGTGTGAAGCTGAGCTGGAAGTGGTTCTGAATAGACAAAGTCAGCCCATGCCAAGTGTCTTTGACAGAATTGGAACCTCATCCCGAGATAGAGCCAGGCAGGGAAAGTATCCCAGACCAGCCCAGCACAACAGGAGGATGACAGAGCAGCCCAAGAAGGAAATATCTATCAAGATGCTTGGAGATGATAAGCCTTTGGCTGCTATCATTGAAGGAAGGTGGTATGCTGTCGGAAAGAGTGGCAGGCCAACAATGGAATTGACCAGAACCCAGAAAAGGAGGATCCAAAGACAGTACTGCACATTCCTCAATAACGAAAACATTGTGCAGATACTTCCAGAGACCGATTCTGCCAGAAAAGGGAAGGAGCCAGAAAAGCCTCCCCAGGCAGAACAAGCAGTCTTTCACTCACAAAAGATGTTAAAAACAAAATCCCCAGATAAGCCTCATGTCCATCTTACCTCATCTTCAGACAAACAGTTTAAAGCCTCACAAGTGGAAGGAGAGCCTGAACCTATTCCGATAGAGGAACAAGAAGGCTGGACTGGGGAATATGAAGAAGAACAGCTGGATTATGAGCCATCTACAGATGACCAGAATGCACTCCTTGGAATGGAAGGACAGGAAGACTGGACAGAAGAATTTGGAGAAGAACAGATGGAATATGAAGGGGAATTGGATGCAGAAACTAAGACTTTTGGTGCAGAATTAGAAGGTCTGTTACAAGGTGACCTAGGCATCAACATGGTGTTTATTTTGTCAGAAAAATTCTGGGCTGCAGAAGGGCAAGAAAGCACTCTGGAAGGAGATGTTTTCTCCCAGGAAAGTTTCGAATGCAGGTTAGCAGAAGCAGAAGAAACATCAAAACAGCAAGCAGACAGTCCTAAAGCAGGCAGAACTACCAGCAAATCAGCCACAAGCCAGCTTTGCTTCTCCAAACCAACCAAGGAGATGGCAAATCACCTCAGGCCTTTGTTCATAACTGCAAATTTTGGGGGAGTTCCTGTTCCCAAAGTCATGGTAGATGGAGGTGCAGCCATTAATCTTCTGCCTCACAGAATGCTGAGCAAAATGGGCAGAACAGAGAAGGATTTGATCCCAACACGCTTAACTGTCACCAACTTCGCAGGGGGCATCACTAAAACTCATGGGATCTTAGACGTGGATGTTATAGTTGGAAGCAAAGAGCTGAAGACTGCATTCTTTGTGGTAGACACTACTTCCACCACTTACAATGCACTGCTTGGCAGAGACTGGATTCACCAGAGCTTATGTGTCCCTTCCACTCTCCATCAGCAATTAGCTTTGTGGAATGAAGAAGGTTACATGGAGATGGTAGAGGCCGATCCACGGCCATTTCTGCCTTCTGCCATGTGTTTTGAGGCAAGGTACTATCATGATGACCTTGGTCCTTTCACTTTCCTTGGAGTCAACCAGAACGGCCGCCCCCACGGTGTCACGGCCCAAAGACTCATTGAAGATGGTCTAGCTAGTTCCCGGGGAGGACTGGAATAGACCTTTTTTGCTTAAACTTCAGAACTCTGATGTTTAGTCCCAACCGACAAGAAAAGGATCGAGCTGCAACAATCCGATCCATTACAAAAAGATTGTTGGTATACTGGGAGGAAAGAAAGCTCTTCATGCAGGATCCAGCCATCAACATGGCAGAATTCACTCATGAAAGCACGGAAGATCAGGAGGAAGAGGAGTTACAGGAGGAAGTATTGGATTTTGCGCCAGCAGCATTGGATGACTCTCTGCCAGAAGTGGAAGATCCCTTGGAGGAAATAAACTTAGGGACAGAAGAGGATCCAAGACCTACTTTTATTAGTACACTGTTGAAAGAACCAATTAAGGGTGAACTCATTGCACTTTTGCAGGAGTTCAGAGATTGTTTCGCTTGGCATTATCATGAAATGCCAGGACTGGACAGGGAATTAGTAGAACATAAGCTGCCAATCAAAGATGGCTACCTTCCAGTCAAACAGGCCAGAAGAAGAATGTCCTATGGACACAGAGCTGAAGGTCAAAGAGGAAATAGAAAGACTACTCAAAGCAGGATTCATCAGACCAGCCATCTATGCTGATTGGCTAGCCAATATTGTGCCAGTTCTGAAAAGAAAAACTGGGGCTGTCAGGATCTGTGTTGACTACAGAAATTTGAATGAAGCTTCTCCCAAGGATGAATACCCTATGCCTATGGCAGATATGCTAGTAGATGGAGCTGCCCACAACCAAATGCTGTCTTTTATGGATGGCAATGCAGGATACAACCAGATCATGGTGGCAGAAGAAGACATACACAAGACAGCCTTCATGTGCCCAGGACACATAGGTGCTTTTGAATACACTGTAATGCCTTTTGGCTTAAGAAATGCAGAAAGCTACTTATCAAAGGGCAATGAATTCTGTCTTCCATGATATGATAGGGCATTCTTTGGAAGTTTACATTGATGATGTGATGATTAAATCCCCAGAGGAGGGAAATCACATATCAAACCTGAAAAGGGCATTCCTAAGAATGAGACAGCACAAACTGAAGATGAACCCAAAGAAGTGTGTTTTTGGAGTTCAGGCAGGAAATTTCCTAGGATTCTTGGTCCACCAAAGAGGCATAGAAATTGACAAGAACAAAGCAAAATTCATAATAGAAGCTCTACCGCCTAGGAATAAGAAAGAATTGCAGAGCCTGTTGGGAAAAATTAATTTTCTAAGGAGATTCATATCCAATTCTGCAGGAAAAATCCAACCTTTCTCTTCTTTGTTAAGATTGAAGCAGGAGCAGACTTTCAAGTGGGAAGAATAGCACCAACCTGCTTTTGAAGAGATCAAATGTTACCTTTCAAATCCACCAGTTCTGTCCCCACCTAAGAGAGGCAGGCCACTCAAGCTCTATATATCTGCATCAGAAGTATCCATAGGGAGTCTGTTGGTTCAAGATAATAAGGAAGGAAAGGAACAGGCAATCTATTACCTAAGCAGAACTCTGACAGAAGTGGAAAGAAAGTATTCTGCAATTGAGAGACTTTGCCTAGCCTTATACTTCACTGCTGTAAAACTCAGACACTACATGCTGCCATACACCATCTATATCATTGCCAAGACAGATTTGATTAAATACATGCTAACTAGGCCAATGTTGAGAGGTAGAATAGGAAAATGGACTTTGGCCCTGACAGAATTCGCCTTCAGATATGTCCCTCAGAAGGCTGTCAAAGGACAGGCTGTGGCAGACTTCCTAGCAGATCATCCTGGGGAGGAGATTGAGAACATGGATTCTCTGGACATAGCCAATGCAGATCTGTTGACCAGAGCTCATATTTGCCTCAACAATCCTATCTATTCAGTTCATCTCACACCTTGGAAGCTATACTTTGATGGATCAAAAACTGACATAACTTCTGGGGCAGGGATTGTTTTGGAAGAACCACTGGGAATCAGACATTGCTACTCTTTTCAATTAGATTTCCAATGCACCAATAATAGGGCAGAATATGAGGCTTTGATCATTGGTTTAGAAATGTTGGTAGAATTAGGAATCTAGTCTGTGGAAATCCTAGGAGATTCTATGCTTATCTTGAAACAAATTGCTGGGGAATACAAGTGCCTAAGTCCCTCTCTAGCTGTCTACTTGGTGGCAGCCAGGAATCTTTTGACAGAATTCAGAGAAGCTACTTAGGAACACATCCCAAGAGAGGAAAACTTTGCAGCCAATGAACTGGCTCAGTTGGCAACAGGGGTACAGATACCTGAAGATTGTGTACAAAGAATCATCAAGGTAGGGAAGAAAAGCCTACCATCTGTTCTGACCAGGGGGATGGAAATAGATGTCAATTCTGCCATAATCGGGTGAAGATGATTGGAGAAGTCCTATCATAACTTACTTACGATATCCAACCCTGCCCTCTGAGAAAAGAGTCAGAATCATGGCTTTGAACTACCTTATGTGGGAGGAAGATTTGGTCCGAAAAAGTAAGGATGAGATACTTTTGAGGTGCCTAGGAAAGAAAGAATACATGAAAGTCATCGGAGAGACTCATGAAGGAATTTGTGGAGCTCACCAAGGTGGAAGGAAAATGTGCTGGTTAATCAGGAGGTATGGCTACTTCTGGCCAACCATGATGAAAGATTGCATTGACTATTCCAAGGGATGCGAGTCTTGTCAAAGACATGGCACAATCCAGCAGGCTCCTTCAGTCCCCATGAATCCAGTGGTAAAACCATGGCCCTTCAGAGGATGGGCAATGGACCTCATTGGCAAAATCTATCCAGCCAGCAACCAGCATCACTGTTTCATCATTGTTGCTACAGATTACTTCACTAAATGGGTAGAAGCCAAACCCGTTAAATCCACTACATCTCAAGAAATCATTACCTTCATAGAGGAACAAATTATACAGAGATTTGGCATCCCAGAATCAATCACAACCGACAGGGGATCTTCTTTCATATCTAGAGACATACTGGATATGGCAGAAGCATTCAAATTCAAGTTGTTTCAATCCACTCCTTATTATGCTCAAGCTAATGGACAGGCAGAATCAAGCAACAAGGTGATTATCAACATTATCAGAAAAATGCTTGAGAAAAATCCGAAACAATGGCATGAGAAGCTATCAGAAACTCTGTGGGCATATAGAACTTCAAAAAGAGAAGCAACTGGCATGACCCCCTATGCATTAACCTATGGTCATGATGCAATTCTGCCTATGGAAATAGCTGTCCAGTCCCTCAGAATTGCCCACCAACATGATCTGATAGGAGAAGACTACTCTCAAGCCATGCTGCTAGAACTGGAAGGATTGGATGCAAGCAGAATTGACACCCTCAATAAACTCTTGGCTGGAAAGCAAGCTGTGTCAAGGGCCTATAATAAGAGAGTCAGGAACAAGAGCTTTGAAGAGGGAGAAATAGTCTGGAAGGCAGTTCTGCCCCTTGGAACACATGTAGCTGGGTATGGAAAATGGTCACCCACATGGGAAGGCCCTTTCATAGTCAATGAGATCCTTGGAATGGGGGCATACAGGTTACAGGACAGGGATGGAGAAATTCATGCTGCCCCAATCAATGGCAAATGGTTAAAGAAATTTTATCCAACCATGTGGGACTCGCAAGCCATACAAACAGACCCTGGGATAGAGATGAGACTACTCTAAAAAAGAAGACTTTTAATTCTGTCTTAAGTTATCTCGATTCCAGTTATTTTAATTCTGTCTTAAGTTATCTCGATTCCAGTTATTTTAATTCTGTCTTAAGTTGTCTCGATTCCAGTTATTTTAATTCTATCTTAAGTTATTTCAATTCTGTCTTGAGTGATTTCGATTCTAGTTGTTTTCAATTCTGTTTAAAATCATTTTGACTCTAGTTATTCTACTTAGAGTTTTGTCCTGAAGTTAGTCAGAAGTTTGTCTTTGTTCCTCCACGTCTGATTTTATTCTTTCCATCATTGAAACAAAAAAAACAAAAAAAAACAAAACTAGAGGTGCAACAAAAAAACAAACTTTATTTAAATAAGCCAGGGGCCTTTCCCCTTGGCAAAATTGTTCATAAAAAAATAATAATAGAGAAAATAAAACTAAAATCCTAATTTCTTGAGAGTTTCCTGCAGATTGGTCTTCTTAATAGAAAGCTCCTTTTGAAGCAACACCCCCTGGTGGATTGAAGCCTCTGCAATCTCCAGGGCTGGCCTAGAAGCTGCAACCATGTTCTGCACAAGGAAGGTGGCCTTAGTCTTAGTGCTCAGCCCAGCTCCGAGCCTGTTCTGCACTTCCCTGCATTCTGCCAGCTGCTTCTGAAGCTCTGTAATCTGTTCCTCCAGCTTGTCTGCAGTAGCCTTGGCTTCTTTGTATCCTACCACTATTCGATCCAATTCTGTCTTCTGCTTTGCAAAATCAGCCAAGTTGGCTTCATGAGTGGCCTTGCAGAACTCAGAGGTCTTAAAAGTAGGCTTGAGATCTTCATAACGATCATGGAGAGTGAGCACATCTCTTGCCAGGCCAAGGCTCATCTCCAGAATAGGTCTTGGGGCCATATTCTGCCTGTGCAGCAGGTCCAGATCCCTCATCAGCTGATCAAAAGCTTCCCTATCCTCATCCAGCTCCAGCGCACTAGACTGCCAGATTTTCAATCTCTCCATAGCCTCCTCCACTGCCCTGGATTTTGCCTTGCCTGGAGGGGAGCTTAGTTTCTCCAATTTGTCCAGTTGTGCATCCAAGTCCATGGCCTCAAACTCCGCCAGTTCTGGATCAGGTCAGAACCAGACAGAAAAAGGAAGAAGAAAACAAGAAATGCAGTAAAAACTTACAGCAACAATTGGAGGCTTCAAGGGGCTGGTCACCACAGCCAGAACACTGGCAGACCTGGGCACTTCTGCCTGAAAAGCAGGAAAAGACAGTTAAAGAAGCAGAAATAGGAGAAGGTTGCAGAAAATATGACCAGAATTGAAGAACCATTACCACTACTTCAGGAGCAGCTGTAACCATGCTCACTACCGTTTCTGGAACTAAAACAGGTGGTTCTGCCTGCTCCTCAGGCTCGGATGCAGATTGCTCTGCTTGCTCCTCGGTTGCTAGAGTAGCCGTTGACTGTTCTGCTTCTGGATTCTCAAACAAGGCCAGCTCTGAGTTAGTTAGCTCTGCCTTTTCCTTCTCTTGTTGTTTCTGAGCCAAGGCGATGCTCTCTGCAATCACTTCAGCAGGAATTTCTTCCTGCAAACAGACAGAAGTTAGAACATAGAAGGAATACCAAAAAATAGGCAGAAGGCCAGAAAAAACTCACTTCCTCTTCTGTTGTCTTTAATTTTTCTGGGGGCTCCTCTCCTACTTTTTCTAACTCCCCCAGCACTTTGTCTTTTTCTACCTCCTCAAAAGCCTCCCTGAGTTCGTCATCTGTGTCAGAAGTGGCGGTAGGAACTGCTGAAGTGTCCTCCGAGGCCACATATTCCACCACCGCCTTCTTTCTAAGTCTTTTTGATTTGGCAGAAGGTGGAGAAGAACTTCCAGCTGCAACAGACAGAAGGGGGACATTAAAACATAAGCCAGAACAAAACAGAATAGGACAAAATGCAAAAAGGCTCAGGAACTACCAGATTTACCTAAAGTTGTAGATGGAGCAATGTCTTTTCTTTTCCTCCTAACAAGAGGAGTGGCCTCAACAGGGGTCTGTTCTGTCTGATCTTCCTCTTCTTCTTCGGAAGAAACCTCCAGGTCCCCAGCTGTTATAACGGAGATGGCTACACCAGAAATAGCAAAATCAGAAAATCAAAACACAGCAGAAACATGTGGAAGGAACAGAAGGATAAATTTTTTTTTTACCAAACACTTCTCCAGCCTGAGCAGACTGATCACCAACATCCCGTGTTAAAGAGGGATCTGTTACAGATAGAACAGGATGTTAGATATCACCAAAACAGAAGGATGAGCAGAACAGACAGAATTGAGACACTACCTTCCAAAACTTGAGCATTGATGTCTTTTATAATCTGCACCATGGACTTGTGAGCTTCCTCTCCTGTATGGACAACCCAGCCATCCCAACCAGCGAAAAGCACGGCCAATGCAGTACTAGAAGCAGGCAGATTTCAAAAACGAGCCTTCCACCAGGCCTCAAAGTCGGCAGAACAGCAGGAATTGGGTTCCCAGGACGGATATAGGGCATCTGCACTATTGTTTATCTTGTTTACTGCACACCTGGCATCTTTTTGCACCTCCAGGCCATCTGGATTCCTCCAAGAGCTGCCCCGATTACAGCTTCGGTACGATTTGAGTGGAATGAGCTGTGGACAACCAAGTTGCCTTGCGCAGAAGTTGGGATGATACACTTCTGCCCCCAGATGATAATTGGGGGGCTTTCCACCTCCATAGGGCAGGTCCTTTGGCAAGGTAACACTCAGGAACTTCTTCCTGAAATCAGTTCTGGCTGCTTCCTCTTCTGGCTCTTTTTCAAACAGCCTGTATCCAGGCTGGAACCAAGGATAGGTTCTCCTGATCACCACCTGCCATTGAGCTGCTGACCTCTTGGTGCAATGCCTAAAGAACATCAAGTACTCTTCAATGGAGCGCTTAGGCACTTCTGCCATCATCAATGGTTGAGCCAGAACTTGATCTTCAGGCAGAACCACATCTGGAAATCTCAGTTCTGGGAAATAAACCTGCAGCCATATCTGGATCATCCAGAACGCACCTGGGGCAGTTAAATTCAAGGGGTTCTCCAGGGTAGCAGAGTGCAGATTCTTGAAGAGATAAGCCAGAACTGAAGGACCAAGGCCAACATCAGTATGATTGTGCAGTGCCTCCGCCAAATGCCTGTATTCAAGCAGAACTGCTGATGAACGGTTGGGAAATATGAACCTATTCAGCCAGTATAGAAGGAACAGCATGTGCTGCTGATCCTTGTCTTTTTCAGCACTAAACTTCTTCAAATAGTTTGAGAAAGAGCAGTTCTGGTTGATTGAGGCTGGAGAGATAGTGAATGGCTTGGACAGTTTCTCTTGATTCTTCCTCCTATGATAGTCACCCACAGCATCCATAGGCCTACCATGGGGTCTGAACCCAAAAATCTGAGCCATATCCAGCAGAGTTGGAGCCATGGGACCTATGCGAAAATCAAAGGTATTACTGGCAGAATTCCAGAAGCATAGGGCAGCAGCAAGCAGATTCTCATCCCTGTTGATGGATTGCTTGGACAGAAGTATGGCATCATATATGCCAGCTCGCTTCCAGTGAGGTCCGTACCTAGGAAGAAGCCTGTCAATCCAGTCCACCCATTTCACTGAACTGTTTCTCACTTCGCAAGATGGGAAAGAACAGCTCAAATTTTTGCTAATCCAGGTATGAGAAGCTAGGGCAGAAGCACTCTCAAAACATAAAGGAGCCTCAGCATCCTTCTTCATCAGTTCTGCCATCTCAGGAGGAACAGGACCAAACCAATGAGGCCCCAACACTAAGGTATTTTCAAACAAATGAAGGACGTTCTCATCCAGGTTTTTCTGGGCAAAAGGATGAAGCTTGCTCCTAACCTCTATCGCATGGTTGTCAACCCCAGCTCCAGTAGTATAATCGGGAGGAACTGAGGAAGACGAACCCTGGGCACGAGTTTTCGGAGAAGACATTTCTCAAAAGCTTTGAAAAAACAGGAAGAAGGAGACAACAAGGAAGAGGAAAGGATCAAAAGCTGATCAAAGTTGAATGGAAAATCAAGAACCGAGAAGGACTGAGAAATGCTGGGTTTTCGAATGAACAGGAGCTATGGGTTTTATTTCTTTTAAAAGGCTCGAAACGTGGGAAAAAGAAAACAGGGACGTGGAGAAGACAAGCCGTCATCTGATATTGACTAGCTAGTAAAAGCTAGTAACTGCCCAGCTTCCCACGAACATAGTAGGAGGACGTGTCAAAACGTTGGATAAGTGGAGGAGACTAGCATGTGCCAATTTAATGGCCATGTCATTCAAGTCTGAAACCGTTTTTTTAAATTATAAAAAATAAAAATAAAAAAAAACCATTCAGACTTAGGGGGCATTGTTTGGGCCTAAAATTGACACACCCAGCCCAACAAAAGAGAAACCCAAAGAACAGAAAAGCCCAGCCCGAAGCCGATCAAAATCAGGAAGACAAAAATCAGGCCCTGATAAAAATCAGTTTTTAAACTTCAAAAAAGGGAATAAGCCCAGCATCAAATCTGACATGCAACCCACGTGAAAATTCTTCAGGCTTAGGAGAAAAAGTCAACAAAATCAACTACCTCAGAGCTGATTAAGAAGAGGGCGGTGGCTGACAAAATTGGAAACGACAAAAACTATGAAAAATCTGTTCTATGAGAATATTCAGAGATATTTTCCAATCAGAGAGAGAATTGTTTCTCCCAAAAAGAATAAACAGTTCTCAAAAATTCAGAGGGAATTAAAGCTGGAAAGCAGGAAGTTGTGTCGAAACTAAAGATCAGGCTGACAATTTTTTCTTACAAAGGGACGGTTGGAAATGAAGAAAGGGATTAAGCTCTCTTCCAAAGAAAAACAGAGGAGTGATCATAGGAGCTGGCAACTGAAACTTACCTGCCAGAAATCCACGAAACCCTTTTCTTTGCATTTGAAAACAAAAGATCTTATCAAAGGGGTTTCTTGCCGCCCATTATTAAAAGGAAATCACCCTACTCCAGAAAAACATCTCTTATAAATATAAGAGAGGGTGAACAGATTCGAAACAATCAACCAATCAAACAAAAATATCAATCGAAACAACCAAGGGCAAAAACTCAATCATGATCACTTGATTACTGAGAATCTCCAAACTGGAGTAACTAGCAGTTCACTCAAGCCACAAGAATACCAGCTACAGATCAAAAATACCAAAGTTCAGACTTAGAGAATAAGTCATTCAAAAAGAGAGCTCTCTCTCGTTACAAATTTGGTTCAGCAAAAGCCAAAACAAGTAGAGTTTGAGTATCCATAGATATGAAAACCTCAACAAATTCAGGAAGAGCCCTGATCAAGCAGAACAGGTACCACAGTGCGGTTCCAGCTGAGTAAACCTCAGAATCAGCCACTTCTGCCTATTCCAAACTGAAGAAATTTCAGTTCTGCCCCCACAAAAGACCCTCCAGGGCCTGAAGTAGATTAAAGCTCTGCCAAACTCGAACTTTGGTATCGATTTGAAGCTGAAGCTTAGCAGTTGAAGCTGTTGACAGTTCAGTCCAGTCCAAATATTCCCAGTCCAACCCGGATCAGAGTATTCCACCCAGACAGAAATGAAGTTCCAACTGTCTTTTCCCCTTCCAGCATCTATTTCTTCGTTTCTGGTTATGTAAAGGGCAGTTCTGCCTAAAAATATTTCAATTTCTATTGATCATTCTGGCCAGAACAGCTGTTTTATACTGAGATAAATTGTGAAAGTCCTCACCAGTCTGAGGCATAGAAAAGAACTTACTTGGGAGATATTCCTCACCCAAATGCACAATCGTTTGTTTAGAAAATCAAGTAACTTGGAGTGCAAGTTATCCCTTTTTTTAAAACTAAGTCTGCTAGAATTTTCATTGCTAGCAGTGGCACGCTCGCACACCAAAGAAAGTTGACTTGTTGACCAGTCAATGGTTTTCAAGGCAGTGGGGAACTTTGCCCTTCCATCACAGGAGTAAACACAAAACGGGGCAAACAAAGACTGCAGCGGAAAAGCCTTGAAAATTCAAACATGCAAAATTTGACCTGAAGGTTACATACAAAATTAATAAGCAATTCGTAGAAGAAACAAATGACCAATTGAGAAGCCACTTTCACTTAAAAGAAATGACATTAAATTGGACCTGAAGGTTCATATATAACTGTACCCAAAGATACACTTTAAGAGCCCTACTTATCAGAGCAATGAATAGCCATTACTGGCCAAAGAAAAGGATAATCTCATTAAAAGGTGTGAGGTGAACATGTGAAAAGGATAGAAAACACCAACCATAAACACGACTGAAATTCTGTAGAAAAAAAAAATAGAGGCAAATAAACCAAAAAAAATAGGACTGCAAACAAACAGAGGCAAATAAACCAAAAAAATTATTTTAAAAAATGAATAAATCCGGAGGAGAGAGATCGAGGGATTGGAAAACCGAGTAAAAATCCGATCAAAACCGGGGTTTTCTGGCAAAACAGCAGCAGCAGAGGTAGGAGGAAGGTCGGAGCTGGCTTGGGGTGCGACGCCGGTCAAAACTTGACCGGTCCGGTGGCTGGGTGGCCGACGTGACAGTGGCTGGGGGGTTTTGTCGGTGTCGGTCGAAACAGAGGGGAGGAGAAAGGGAGAACATGCGGAGAGAGAGAGAGATCTGAGAAACTAAAGAATTTGGGTTAGGTTTTTAAATGAAAAGGGTATAATTGTCTTTTTAATAACTAATGTAAGGTGGGTCAACAAATCTGGTCTTCCTCTTTGGTCTAATCCAAAATAACAATTCTTTTTTAGGTATTAAAACCCAAACCAAAATATCAAATGTCTTAAATACTAATAAGTAAAGTTATCTATGTCTAATACCTAATTTTCCTTTAACTTTTTTGGATACCACCAAAACCTTCAAAGACTTTTTGAAAGTTATAACTGGATACCACCAAACTCTTATAAACTTTTTAAAAATTTAAATTGAATACCTCTATACTTTTAAACTCTATAAAAGTTATTTAAATTGAATATTATTGTACAAAAGACATCGAACCAATCAAAAATTTCATATGAATCACAATATCGTGAATTCAGTAACTATCCTAATCACAAGCAAATTTTCTGTCTTTCCAATTCCCCTCTTGATAGTTAGCCCAATTTTGTATGGTTTTTATGTACTAATTACCACCTTTACATGGCAAGAGGCGCCACACAAAACAAAAGTCTTCCCTTCCATCACAATTCATTCTAATAACAAGCAAGAAAACATGTTTGACGAAAAGTAGAGTAAAACATCAGTCGCCACCAGCAAGCACACATAAATCTCCACTAAAAAATATTCTTGATTATAATTTGACCAAATATGTGAATGTATTTGCTTTTACGTGTGCGTGTGTAGGGATATGAGCATTATTATAGAATTAATGTGTGCATGACAGTTGCGTAAACGCAAAGGATATAACTTAATTCAATTAGGAGAAGGAAGCATCAATCGCATCGAAGTCTTCACTAAATTTGTGTGTCGCTGTTGTTGGAAGCATAGGTTTCTAGCTGGAAGATAGTTTATGGGTGGATGGGAAGGCATCAAGGCCTCAAAGGGGCCTTGTTTAATTTGTTCATTTCGAACATGCCAAGCCTTTTCTGTTGGATTTGATCATTGAGAGAGCTGGCTATGTATACTTTATAAGACCCTCTCCAACCATTCACACCAAATCAAGCTTTCCTCTTAATTTTATCCCCATAATTGTCGGCAGCCTCACTTGAGTTAACTCCTTAAAAAAGAAAATAATTCATCCCTCTTTTACAGTTGGGAGAAAAGTTAACAGTTATTCTTATATCCAAGATCTTGTGTTTGAATCTCGATATCCCTACCTAATATCGTTAACTATTTCGGGTTTTTTTTATTAATAAAATTCAAGAGATGGTTAGGTGAACAATCTCATACAAAAAGTAAAATCTTATGCTTACCAAAGTTGGAGAAATCTGCACACATTTGGGCAACTTAAAATACTATTTGAGAGGAAACTCAGGGGAAAAATAGGAAGATGGCAGAATTACAGATCCATAATAATAGTAATAACATGTACTGTTTTCCATTAATCACTGGACAGACAGATTCACTATATTTTCAGCGAAACACACTGCACAAAGATCTGAACTCCAAAAACTACCATCAAGAGCAAAAGATCAGCTGAAACCATGAACAGGGTAGCTCCCTAGATTATACTTTTTATGACCAAAAGAATGAAAACTGTGGCCCCTACTTTATTATGAGCCATTGATCAAGGCGGAATTTTCTGATATATGATTGTTTTGTGCAGAAACACATAAACAACACAGCTGTACTGTACCTGTAGGCTGTATGCATCTCAAGCAGACAAGCACGGGTTCCAGTTGATTCCATCGGTGGCCATAAAGCACACAACTTTAGAAGTTAAAACAATTGATGTAAGCCCAAAGAAAGAAGAAAATCATTAAACCCCACACATTAAAGTCTTAACCATCTCAGTGTGGTAGTGTGTCGTTCACCTCTCTCTCTCTCTCTCTCTCTCTCTCCAGAGTTCAGAGAACCAACCACTACTCTTCCCTCCTCCTACGTGGACCCCACTTTCGTTATATAATGTCACCGTCCCCGGTCCATCTTTTGCTCCTCTCTCAAATCAAGGGTCCAGATGGTCTGTGATATCGCTTGTCCAGTTAGTACTGTAGTTTTTGTCTTGCCCTCCTTCTAATCTTACGTAATTTAGATTCGAAACGTACCTCCTGTGTAATAAAACCTTAAAAGGTTCTCTTTCTCTCTCTCTCTCTCTCTCTCTCTCTCTCTCTCTCTCAGATTTATTGAGTTTGATTTCCTTCCATAGTTAGCTCTCAAGCTGAAGACTTTCCCTCCCATAAATGTTGTTGTAGTTACTTAAACCAGTCACTAACTCTATGGCCAAATACACATAATATCAGGGCAAATCAAAGTTTGCCTTTTTTTTTTCTTCCTCTCTTTAGTTTTCTATTTTTTCTTTATTACATTTTTCAAGACTTGGGTGGCAGAGGGATTGAAGCAGAGGAGAGCGAAGATGAAGCTCTGGTGGGTTGGCATTGTAATATCACTTGTTTTCAGCAAATGGGCTAATGGGTTTGTAGAGCACAGCTTTAATGAAACAGAGCTGTCTTTCTTGGAGGCCTATGGAGAATCCAAGGTCGGAGCTAACTATCTCATGGTAGGGCTAACCCTCATTCCAGGAGCTCGAGCCAAAAGAGCAGGTACACTTTACACTCCTATGTTTATCTCCATTCTTGATAAGTTTATATACATTTTGCATAGCGCTTGATTTAGATAAAGATGGTGCCTTTTATCTAGTGGCAATCTTAATGTAGAGTGTTCTCCCCTCCATTTCTTTATTTGTTTATTGTAGCTTGTATTGCAATTTTTCCTGAAAACTTTGCACTCTTGTTTGTTGCTTGTGACACTGTTTTTTCTCCTTCCCCAATTTTAATCAAGGGGCCTGAGACTCTCAGTAAGATTCTCTCATCTGTGCCTGCTGGAATTATTAGCATATTATTTTGCATGAGGCTGATGTAATTGTTGTTAGATTTGTTTACCCATTTTTTCCCCTTACATTGTATTTGTCCATGTTTTGTTTTAAATTTCATTTTGTAAGTCATGCCTTATGCATTATTCTTGGAATTTTTATATTATTTGAGGTCACTCTCAGTTTTGTCTTGGCCTCATTTACCTACTTGTGTTTTTGGCTTTTGCAGTCTGCTTGGATGGAACCTTACCTGGGTATCATTTGCATCGTGGATACGGGTCAGGAGCAAATAGTTGGCTCATTCAATTGGAGGTTTGTGATTGTGAGATAAACCAAAAACAAGGACATCATTTAGCTATCCATTTTCTTGCATATTTTTGCATATCAAAATCTTAAAGATAGTTTCTGCAAAAAAAATTTATGCTTTTTATCATGTTACCTTTTGGTTGATTGATTGCCAAACAAGCCTATCAAGTCCTTGGATTTTACTGAAAATTGCTTAATTCAGAATTTGACTTGAATAAATATCTTGTGTCAGGGAGGAGGTTGGTGTAACAGCATTAGAAATTGTGTTTACCGAAAAACAACCAGGCGGGGATCGTCAAGATTCATGGAAAAAAACATAGCATTTACTGGAATACTAAGCAATAAAGCTGAAGAAAATCCTGGTTTTTCCCTCAAACTTAATGCTAACTTGTCAAAGACTATACTTGCATCTACCTTTTTCTGGTTGTGTTGACCCTCATCTTATCATCTATGGGATTGCAGATTTTTTCAACTGGAACAGAGTAAAGCTTCGGTATTGTGATGGTGCTTCTTTTACTGGGGATGGTGAAGATAAGGTTAGTAGGATGTTCTCACCGTTTTCATTTTCCCACCAAATGGTGGGATGTTTATAATTTGGTGGCTAACAAATTGAGCAATGAAAATATGAATTTGGGATCTCACACACACCGCTCCAGTTCCACCTTGATATAGTTGTTTAGACACTGTATTGGTGCTTTCCCGTGTGGTTTTAAATTGACCTCATTATACTTTTCTATTTTAGAATATCTACAGAGTTACTCAAAGTTTCACCATAAGAAGAGTGGTAAATGGTTGGAGAAAGAGAATGCCTAATCTTATATGACTTAAAACTGATAAATCCAACATAAATCTGGTAGTTCTGGATGGTACCTCAACATAAATCTGGTATTTCACATGCACACCAGATGCTAACACACAGTGATTTTGATTTTAGGCCAGACAACTGCAATTTAGAGGACAGCGTATATGGTTGTCTGCAATGGAAGATTTGAAGTCAAAGGGCATGCGCTATGCCAAGCAGGTATAATACTTCTTGCTTATTGTATATTCTCATTCCCATGATACAGCACTTCTTGCAGCATATTAACCAATTGTATTTCAGGCTCTTCTTTCAGGTTGCTCTGCTGGAGGTCTGGCAGCTATTTTGCACTGTGATGAGTTCCGGGGCTTATTTCCAAGAACTACAAAAGTGAAATGCCTGAGTGATGCTGGATTGTTTCTTGATGCGTAAGTACTAACATTAACACACTTTCCCTTTCCAGCACTGTTCACATAAAGACATGCTCTAGCTTATTAACACTTAAATTTCAAATGGTGATCCTGTTGGAACTGCAGGCCTGACGTTTCTGGTGGACGTACACTCAGGAATTTATATAATGGTGTTGTTGGCTTGCAGGTATTGGCATGATTTTAAAGATTTGTAATCCACTCCCAATCCATGTTTTTTCTTTTTCTTTTTCTTGAATTCCATGAAAGCAACAATATATTTTGTGCATAATGATACTGTTTCACTCAGATCTAATCTGTGGTAATGTATGTTTTTCATGTATGCTTATGGTATTAAAATGATTGTTCCAGGGAGTGCAACATAATCTGCCACGGTTTTGCACTAACCACCTTGATCCTACTTCGGTAATCATTTCTTTTTCCTTTTTATATACGTATTTTTATTTGTAGTCCCAGATTTGAAGATATGTGGAAACATCGAAAAGTTACATGCACTGCTGCTCCCCCCTAAAACTGACACAGCTTCTCCCCGCCCCCTTTTATTTTATCTTTCCTTTCAGTGCTTCTTCCCACAGAACTTGATCGCCAACATCCAAACTCCACTGTTTATACTCAATGCAGCATACGATTCATGGCAGGTAATTTTTCATTTCTATAACGTCTAAAATTTTGGTTCTACCTGATGTCCCATACTGTACATCAAGTGAAGTACTCTATTGAATGACTGCATTAAATTATGTTCCCCACTTGAAATCAGATACAATCTAGTTTAGCTCCAGCATCAGCAGATCCTGCCGGCTTCTGGCACGAGTGCAGATTAAACCATGCAAAATGTACTCCATCACAAATCAATTTCTTGCAAGGTGATCCCATATTTGAGGAACTGTTTTAACTCTTAAGATTTTGTAGCTGCTTCAGAAGCAAATGAACTAAACTTGTGGTGTTTGTTATGACTTCATGTTACTTTAAAACAGGATTCAGGAATCAAATGCTGAATGCAGTAAAACGATTCGCTATGTCTAACAAAAATGGGTTGTTTATTAATTCATGTTTTGCGCATTGCCAAACTGAGAGGCAGGATACATGGTTTGCTGATGATTCTCCAGTTATTGGAAAGAAGGTGAGCCTGATGCAACAGAGTTTATTAAGTTTGCTTACAACATACATCTCAAGAAATCTCATGAAACAAGAGTTTGAAATTCTAATCCTATGTGTGATCGACGATATGCAGGCAATCGCAATAGCTGTTGGAGATTGGTATTTTGACCGAACAAGTGTGAAGGCTGTTGATTGTCCCTACCCTTGTGACAATTCTTGCCACAATCTAGTTTTCCAAAGAGCAAATTAATGGATAGGCTCATTACATGGTCACCCTTTGAGTCAACTTAATTTCCTCTTACATTACATGAAATAGCTTTATAGTTTATTTTTCTTTTCGGTCCAGAGCTTTATGGTTCAATTGAAATCAATAGAAGACAATAAAACGGAAGGCTGCTGAGAAGTGCAAAATGTCATCAGCAAGCATTTCGCATTGATGTAATGTTTTGGTGAAAGCTCTTCATATCTTGGATTATGTTCCAATAAACTCTTTCTTGTATTAGCAAATTAGTAGTTGGAGAGGTAGACAAAAGTCACTTTTCTAAGGTGTTATTTTCCTCCGCTCGCAAGAGTTTGTTGATAGGTTTATGTGAAAATTCTGATTCTGGGTTCTATTTAGAATTTTATGTAAAGGTTTAGCCATTTGATTTCTGCTAACAAAATCAACCAAACACATAATTAAGAAAATCACGAAGTTACATGGTTCGGTGTAAAGCCCTACTTATATATATGACTTATAGACTAAGGTTTTTTTTTGGGTCAATGACTTATAGACTAAGTTGGGTAAACTTTCATGCGGAGAAAAAAGAGGACGGCCTTTGGACTTAATTTAAGTAACGTTGAAGCATGAATTGTTGTTGGAAGCACTGAAATAAATGTTGATGTCTCCAGCCCAGGAGCCATCAGAAAACTCATGCTCACACCAGTGAACATTTCCTCTTATCTTTCCCATTTGTGGGCAGCTTTAGTTGAGTAATCTCCCATAAGATCTTATCTCCTCTGTTGCAGTTCCTTTACGTCTATGTTATTTAGATGCCTATCTAAAGCTTTCTCAGTGTAATATAGAAGTGTGCAAGAATTTAAAAACTCTCTGAGTTGGTAAATTTTTTAATGTGTACGTCTGGAGCTGTGAACAGCTTAATCCTATTTAAAGACGTGACGTTCATCGAAGTCGTTTCCGGTTTAGGAGCTGAGTTTCATTTTTATAGCTATGTTTTCCAAGACTTGGGTGGCAGAGAGATTGAAGCAGAGGAGAGCTTTGATGAAGTTCTTGTGGGTGCTTGGTCTTGTAACAGCACTTGTTTTCAGCAAATGGGTTGACGGGTTTCTGAAGAAGAGTCTTAATAAGACAGAGCCGTCTTTGTTGGAGACCTATGGAGGCTCCAATGCTGCAAATAACACATTAATGGTAGAGTTAACCCTCATTGAAGGAGCTGGTGCTAAAGGAGCAGGTATACATTTTCTAAGTCTTGTCTTAATTCTTCTTCCTTAATGATAGTGACTTCAGATAATTAATGGTTTTTATTTGAGCTCGGTCTTATATTTGTTTTGGCCTAATTTTACCTACTTGTGAATTTGGCTCTTGCAGTCTGCTTGGATGGAACATTACCTGCTTATCATTTGCATCCTGGACATGGGTCAGGTGCAAATAGTTGGCTCATTCACTTGGAGGTTTGTGAGTAAAATCAGAAACAATGACATCTTTTCATATGTTAAGTATATCTTAAAGACGGTTTCAGGAAACTTACATTTCAGAGCATTATGTAACTGAAACTATCAGATGACAAGTTACATGTTTCCTTTTAGTTATCTTTGTTTTCAGTTGATTGATCGCCAAACAAAGCCTCTAAATCCTTCTTGTGGCAGGGAGGAGCATGGTGTAACGACACCCGGAGTTGTTCTAACCGCAAAAATTCAGCATATGGATCTTCATCACTCATGGAAAAAGAGAGGGCATTTACTGGAATACTAAGCAATGAAGCCGAAGATAATCCTGGTTTTCCCCTCAAACTTAATGCTAAACACCTGCATCTGCCTTTTGTCCTGGTTTGGCCGTCTTGACCCTTATCATATCATATATGGGGATTGCAGAGTTTTTCAACTGGAATAGAGTAATGCTTCGCTATTGCGATGGTGCTTCTTTTTCTGGAGACAGTGAAAACAAGGTCAGTAGGATGTTCTCGCCTTTTACGTTTTCCCACCAATTGTTGGTACTGGTTATAATTTGGCTTTGAGCAATGAAGATGCATATTTAGGATCTCACAGGCATTGCCTCAGCTTTATATCGTTGTTTAGGCAGTACATTGGTGCTTTCCTATAGAAATTAAGATTGACTTTCTAGTTTTTATTTTGGAGTTGCACGAAGTTACACTATGAGAAGAGTATATCAAATACTAAATTCAACATGAATCTGCTAGTGCTACAAAGTACCTCAACTATTTCTGTTGATATGTGTATATCAAATGCTAAAACGTAGCGGTCCTGGTTTTAGGAAGCAAACCTGCAATTTAGAGGACAGCGTATATGGTTATCTGCAATGGAAGATTTGATGTCGAAGGGCATGCGCTATGCCAATCAGGTATACCATTTCTTCTTGCTCAAGATCTATTCTTTTCCCTTCTTATGGCACTTCTTGCAACATATTGTTTTAGGCTCTTCTTACTGGTGGCTCTGCTGGCGGTCTGGCATCCATTTTGCACTGTGACGAGTTTCGGGGCTTATTTCCCACAACTAAAAAAGTGAAGTGCATGAGTGATGCTGGATTTTTTCTTGACGCGTGAGTACTATTAGTAATGCTCTTACTCTTCGCTGCATTTTTTATATGCAGACATGTTCCTAGCTAGTTATTAACACTTCAATTTTCATTGGCGATCCTGCATGGAATTGTAGGGTTGATATTTCTGGTGGACGCACACTCAGGAATTTATATACTGGTGTTGTAGGCTTGCAGGTATTGACCTTACCAGATTTGCAACCAACCCCCAAACCCTTTTTTCTTCATATGAAAGAAACACACGTACATTATGTCTTCTGCATACAGAGTGATAAACTGAGAATTCTATGATTGTTGTCCCAGGGGGTGCAAGAAAATCTGCCACATTACTGCACTGGCCACCTCGATCCTACTTCGGTAATCAAATTTCTCTCTCTTCTCTTGCAGTTTTTGATTCGAAGATAGGTGGAAAAATAAAATAAGTTGTACGCTTGTTCTTGCTCTTAAACTGAAGCAAATTCCAACCTTTCTTGCATTGCAGTGCTTCTTCCCTGAGAACTTAATCGCCAACATCACAACCCCGCTATTTATACTCAACGCAGCATATGATTCATGGCAGGTAAGTGTTCATTTTAATAGGGTCTTACTCTTATCTGAGAATTACTAATGGATGGACTTTTTCTGAAATAATGGATTGAATTGTATTTTCCCACTTCAAATCAGATACAAAACAGTTTAGCTCCTTTATCAGCAGATCCCCACGGTGACTGGAACGGTTGCAGATTAAACCTTGCAAGTTGTTCTCCATCCCAGATGCAATTTCTGCAAGGTGACAGGGCATCCCATATATGAGGACTTGTTTGAGCTCTTAAAACTTGTAGCAGCTTCAGAAACAAAGTAACTAAAACCTGTAAATATTATGACATTGTTTTTCTTGAAACAGGATTTAGGAACCAAATGTTGGATGCATTAAAACAATTCTCAATGTCTGATCAAAATGGGATGTTCATAAATTCATGTTATGTGCACGGTCAAACGGGGCAAGGTGCATGGTTTGCTCCTGATTCTCCTGCTGTTGGAAACAAGGTGAGCCTGTTCTTCCATTCCAACACAAACACATGTATACATAGATAGAGTTTCAAGACATGATCCTAATGTTATGTTTCAAGATGTTGCAGACAATTGCAGAAGCAGTTGGAGATTGGTATTTTGACCGAGCAGAAGTTAAGGTTGTTGATGAAAATTGCCGCCATCTGGTTCCTCCAGTGACAGCATAGTTATATCAATTGGCTCATTTCCATGGTCATCCTATTATTGAGTTATTATCCCCTGTGCTTAATAAAACAACTTTGTAAATTGTAATGCAATTGAAATCAATGGAATTCTTTCTACGATGAACATTGAAAATTAACACTACCTAGACTAGATGTTTGCATATGTGGGCTTTATAACACTTCAGTCAAAATGCTAAAGCCCAGTAGTATTCAAACCCATCTAAGCATACGTGGGCTTTTCAGACCTCAATCAAAATTTTAAAGCCGAATGTTATGTCAAAAACCAGTCTCGCCAGCCCAATGTGCATTAGATTATTAACCTAAACGGAAATTTAGCATATCCATGTCGGGTTACTGTGGTTTGATGCATCGCACAGTATTTTGTGAGAGTTGAACATAGAACTACTCCATACAGTACAGATTAAACAATTCTACCCTTTACACTATATCAAAAGCAAAAAGAAGAAAAAAAATCACTGCAAATTTCCGCCGTACAACCCGTGGTGATTTGTATTTTACAAAGAACATCATCAACCCTGCAAAGCTAGCCTATGAACTATGAGATAAATAGTTTTAATCTTCCTCCGTCTGATAAAGTAGGGATCAATTGGTATCTTTCTTCAACAACAACCAAGACTCAGAGACTTCTCTTTGTATGTATCTTTATATTCTCTCTCTCTCTCTCTCTCTCTCTCTCTCTCTCTCTACATATATATAAAAATATACAAGTCTTCTCTGATTTGTTATATCCTATTTGCTTTAACTGCTTCTCTGCTCTGTGTTCTGATTATAAAAATATACATGGTTCGAAACCAGACAAAGAAAGTTGATTTAATTTGTGATATGTGTTGCATTAACGATCCTAATGCCATGTTACCCTTCATAATTTGCAGCATATTATAATTAATGTTAGCTAGAGCCTAGAGAAAGGTCTTGTGTGTAGGAATCAAATTGCCTCAGTTCATATTTTGGAGAGTTGAAAATTAACAATCATCAATGATTGTGCCAAGATTTGAGACTTTCTCTCGAATTATTGGGATTATGATTAATTATAAGATTCCTTATCATTAACCCCTTGATTGTCTGCAGGGATGAACAAAAGCTCATGAATAATGTAAGTCTATATTGTATTGCTCTCCGGTGCCAAAGTCTTTTGGTGTTTTCTTATGCTTTCAAGTTTCAATCCATATAAAATAATCTCTACATTGAAATATAAACGGTGGTGGTTTAATTAATACTTAGCTTTAATTTAAAATTCAAAGTAATATCAAGTACTTAAAAAAAAGTACTTCCCATGATATTGACAATTAACAATTTGCCAGTCTGTAAGGAACTATATTAACAAAACCACAAAGTCATGGGAGGTAATATATATATATATATATAGAGTTCTCCCATGTTCCCAAGGCACATATATAAATAAATAGATGACTTTGTGCATGCTTGTACTTGACATGAGATTTCTGCTACCAGTGGGGCTCATAGTTCCACTGTTAAACCTTTGTCTTTATAAGAATAAATTGTTACCAGAACAAAAACTAAATGGCCACAAAAGAATATTTATTAGATGGTTCATCAATAATTCTTTGAAAACTATAGGGACCCAAATCAACTTAGGGAACAAGCTACAAGAAATGGGCTCATTCTAGCAAGTATTTTGAATGTATCCGTGGTTTATATGGAGCTTTTCTAGTAGCGAATAGCCGTGCTCTTAAATCAAAGATTTATGCATTTCATTTGGCATTGATGTTTAGGCCATGCACTAGCATATTGTCAAAATGAGAGACAAGATGCTGGTTTTTCTGTGCTGCAGATTCTTCGATCGAATCTCTGCCAACAAAGAACAGCCAATTATTTTTAATCTTTTTTAATCTCCTTCTGAACCTCGAAGTGTTTAGGTGAAGAACATTCCATGAAAGTTGATTCTAATACAAGAAATATATTTAACTTTGTTTATTATGTTTTTGTCAACTTGTAGAGTTTAAGAAACCACAATTCCCCTACTGAGTTCAAGTCCCTTTTTTTCCTGACTTGTGCCTGAATTCTTGTTCATCTTGATTTCTCTGTGCATACATGTGGTAGCTTTGAGATATATAAATCTTTGCAGCAGAACAAAATCTTCTGACAAATAATATTTTACATAAAATCATCATCTAGAGCAGAACTCATCATTGGGTTAATGATTATGAACACATTCATCTCATCAGTTGATAGAAAGTATTAAGCCTTAATATATTAGAAAAAGAGAAAAGTAAGGATTCCAATTAAATTAAATGAAATTAAATTGAAACATTGGGTTATCTTGGTGTTTTAAGATTTAAAAAAAAGCAAAGAAATCAAATTTGGCAACTGCTTTACTGTAATCCCATCTTCTCCTCTCTCCGTCTGGCCAATATTTGCAATGCTTTTTGTTCTTTACCAACACTCTTTAATTTGTAGGGCCCCAACAGATAGACCCAATAATTTGGTTCACATGCATGTATATATATAAACCATACATATAACATTTATATATTGCCCTGAAATAAAGAAAAAAAATATTCGAATAAATAAAAATAACAGACTTAGACATATTCCACGAGGGAAACTGTACAATGATGTATGTGTGCATGGACAAACAAAATGGTGCCTGTCGTGTATTTGAGAGGAGGAAAGGCGTGGCCTTTTTACTTGAATAGGATTTCCTTGAAATATACCCCAAACCCAACCCATGCTCTATTGTCATCTCTTTTTTTTTTTCCTTTTTGGAATGAAATGTTTTCAAATTTTGCCGACGGGGTCTGATCCCATGGAAAAAGGTCTCGGTAGCGTGTGTGTAAGAAACCCTCCTCTCCTTGTAATTTAGGCTATGGCTTGTATTAAAATTTAAAAAAAAATTTCAAAGTTTATCAGATAATTCCAAGGCCAGAACAGTCAATGTATACATAGAGTAATATCATGATTTTACAGGCATGCATGCACATTGTTTCACTTTTCTGTGTTTTTATTCTTTAACTAACTTTAATTCTCCTATGTACCATTGGGTTGTCCCCGAATTGTCAATTATGAATTCATATACATTTATATATGTTTTCCCTATCTGTTTTCATTCCCTAGAGCAAGATTTACCCTTGTATTGCTCCATAAGGGGAAGATGCTTGGTGATGAATTCACCTCTCTTTCTTTTGGACCCTCACTCACTCACTCACTGTTATGAATTTTCCTCTGATGAGCCTGCACTGCACGGAGTCTTTTCTGTTATCTTTTTTCTACACATCCCACTGAAAACTCTCTCTCTCTCCTTACTTCTTTTCTTGAAGTTTCAGCATCTTGGAGGGACCCAATTCTGTGGCTCCTCACAGAAGTAGTAAAAGTATAGGCCCACCCTAGGGACACCGCACACGGTATGCTCTTGTCCTGTGATATATTATAGTACGAAAAATTATAGCTAGCTTTGTCACAATATGTCACCTCCCTCCTCCTCCACCTCCATGCCACTGTACACTTAAATATCCTCCTCAATTTTCTTTTGTACTTAATTGGAAAATTTCTTCAGCTCTCATGTCTTGAAGATAATAATCTCTAGTCTATTTGCCACCCAAGAAAAACAATCAGACAAGAATTTATGGCCGTTGTTGCATTGCAAGTCATTTCTCATATATATTTTTTTCTTCACCAGTACTGGCAGGTGGATTTCTATAAACATATGATGTGGGAATCTTGCCTTGCCTCCCTCATTATTTTTATTTATTTATGCTTGGCACACCATGAACTTTATCAGCTTGTAGTAAAAGGAAGACAACCATTATTTCATGTCTTCATCAGCCATTGAGTCTTGGAGGGGGAGGAAGTGACTTAAAGACTGTTAAAAACATGAAAAGTGAAAAACATCTCCATCTCTGGGAGACATTGATAGACATCCATTTAAGAAAAATGCCCGCTTGAATTTCTGCACTGGAAAATAGAATTTTTCTCTATCTATATTATTTCAATGTGAAAAGGATCAGGAAAGAAAGTGATGTGTATATATAAATAATATATATAACATCTAAATATAAATAAAAAATGGATCCCAGGAAACCAAATATATTTGGATATCTTGCAGATGGAGTCACAATCACCTCTGGACTTCAGATTTGAAAAGGTGAAGGCGAAAGTGAAAGTAATGATACTGGTTGTGGTTGAAACTTTGTATATTTGGAAAAACTTAATTTTATTACTTACATAATTCTTGTACTGTATGACCTATGCTGGTGTGACAAGAATCACATGACATTCCACGTCAGTAGAATATTTCTCCAAGAAAAAAAAAGGGTGGGGGGGGAAGAAAAAAAGCATATACAACCACTATTGAATTTTCATCCACCACACATTGAACCCCAATAAATGTTTTTTGCTGTTTTCAATTAAATCTGCAATAATTGAATGAAGAACATGAAATATATATTTCATGCACAAACCTAAGGATTTGGATGAACATAAACCTCAGATGAAGATATCACAATATATATGGTGATTAACAATGAAAATATAAAGGCTGATAAATTTGGTATTGGACGCATTTACAAAAAAAAAAAAAAAGAAAATTCTATAAGCACACACCTGTAAATTGTAAAACCAGAAGAAGTCTTACTTCCAAGCCCTCTCTCTCTCTCTCTCTCTCTCAAACTGACAACTTCTGATGACGATGTTGAAATTTTTTGTTCTCAAAGTTAGCTAGATAGAGTAGGTTGTCCTGCACCTGATGATTTTGAATGATAATAAAAACTAAAGGGTCTGTCCAAAAGCTACAGCAAGTCTCTGAAGATCCTTTGTACACATCTCCGAAGCTTGAAAAGCTTGTTGGTTCTGATGGTGCCAAGTTGAAGTTGTTGTTGTTGCACTTGAACTGTTTGACAAAAACTGTGACGTTTCTGGTTTGACCTGATCATGAGTGTATGTATTATTATGTTGAAAGGCTTGATGATGGTTTTGTATAGCGGTTGTTGTTGTTCCCATCAGAAATGGACTGTGAAGATATTCAGACCATTTTATCTCTTCTGCATCGTCAGATTTTACAGGCTCTGGCAGGGCCCAAGAAAAAGCTGCAGCGCTGCTGTCAAAGAAGCTGTTGCTGTTGTTGTTGTTGTTGTTGCTTTGCAGTTCCATGTTGCTGCTGCTGCTTCTGTTGCCATTGTTGCTGAAGGTGTTTGAATCCCAAGTGGATGAATTATCAGAGGGGAGGCTGATGGAAGGCTTCACACGTGTGGGGGGAGTTGTGAAGATTGATGAGCTTGATGACATGGTTGGAAGAAGACTTGGTGTCATGCTAGAACTGAAGTCTACCGGTAGCATCTCAGAAGACCTTGGATTTTGATTGAGGAAGCTGAAAGTGGTATTTGGATTTACTGCTAGCCCCATATCTGATCCATAATTGGATTGGTTTTGATGAAAAGAGAAATACCCCACCAAATCATAGGGCCTGCAACTGCTGGTGGAGCCTTCATGTGAGGTGGTACAAGCTCTGTCCAGGAAGAACTCTTGGGTGGGTGGATTAACAGCAGTCAAATTCTTGCTGCTGCTGCTGCTGCTGCCATTGTTACTGTTGTTGTTGAGGACCTTGGAGCTGGAAGAAACCTCAAGCGGGTACCGGTTTTCAGAGACTGCAGGTGGCTTTGAATTCACTGCCTCAGCAAGATTGAGTTCATTTGATCCCACAGAGGCTTTCTCATTGCTTCTGTAGGTTGGGGAGAGCTTGCTAATCTCTTTGTCATCTTGATCAAGTACCTCTGAGAGTGGTTTGTGAGTGTTGGGGTCAATGCCCCTTTGTCTCAGCTTCTTCTTAATGCAGGAATTCCATAAATTCTTTATCTCATTATCTGTCCTTCCAGGTAACTGAGCAGCAATCTGAGACCATCTGACATGTAGCAGCAGAATTGATTTTATTAATTGCCCAAAAGATGAATTGAAGAAGGAAAAAGAAAAACCAAGTTAACATAAAGTACCTGTTTCCAAGAACTGCATGAAGTTCTATTATCAAATTCTCTTCTTGCTGTGAGAATGGCCCTCTCTTCAAATCAGGCCTCAGGTAATTTATCCACCTTAACCTGCAACTCTTCCCACACCTTTGTAGACCTGCCAATATATCATACCACATGTCACATAAAGAGAAAGACCTGTAATTTTGTTCCCTTAATTTGCAAATTAAAAGACAAATTAGAGTACCTGCTAGCTTAGGCACTGAGCTCCAGCAGCCATGACCATGCTTGGTGATGTAATTGAGAAGCTTATCATCCTCCTCAGGAGACCAGAGGCCTTTCCTTAGCTTCTGCTTGTAGCAACAAGAGTGCCTCCCCATGTGGAGTCCAAGACACCTGCAATGCTGGCAGAAACTTTATAAAAGTGGCTAAGTTTTTTGTATAGAGACCCTGATGTGAATTTGTCAGCAACAGGAGAGGAGGCTTTGATATGTATGCTTTCTAGGAAGTGAAGTGGTGGAATTTGAGAACAGAGAGAGAGGACAGAGAGAGAAAGAGACGATAAGGAGTTGAGAAAATGAAATGGCAGCCTGGTAGGGAATCAATTTAATAGGAGGAGCCTCAAAGAGAGAAGTCACATTCATGAAGGTGATTGGAGATTGTAGTTTGAAAATTAGTGAAATTGGCTAAAATAGCCTCTCTTTTTTCACAATTTCTATTCTAAAATAGTCTCCCTTGCATTAAAGAGGCACTATAGGGACGACAAAAAGACACTGTATGAGACGGGGCTATTATAGAATAAAAGTTGTAAAAAAGGGCTATTTTAGCACAAACCCCTTTGAATTAACATTTCATTTTTCTTGAGTTGGGTTCCTCTACTTTCTACTGCAGGGTCCAAGTCAGCTTATTGACCTACACACGGTGGGCTCCACCACTATCCGACGGTCCAGATTGCAACTGAAAGTGCCTAGTTGATGGATAGGATCATATGAGTGAGATGGAGCTCCAATTATTTGACTTTGATAAGTCTCATCAAGGTTTGAGAATTTAAGAATTTGGCTTCACTTCTTGAGCATTTGTTGAAAGATATGTAATCCGTCCATGGAAAAGCTCGGACTAGGAAAAAAAATAGTCTTAGAAGCGCGTGTTAATTAAGGTTTTAGGTGATGAAAATGAACCAGTCTACAAAACATATTTGGTAAAAATGGAAAATGACAACTCTTTAGTTCGTATTGAGTTTTAAGCAATGCCCTATTTCATCAAAACTCTATCCAAAGATTCTTAACACAAAAACAGCCACGTGAATTGGAAAAGGGAAAATTTCTCTTGAAAAGAAATCTCCATGACTAGTATCCTTTGCTAATATAGTCTAGTGTAATAAATGATTGATAACTAAGGCTCAATGTATCTGTTATTTAGAAACGTCTTTTACGCTTGTAAACCGTTTCACATGTTATGTTGTTAGATTGTTAATCTGAACAGTTGATCAAGTAAATTCTTGCGTATGATTTAATCCTTATTTATCATAAGATTTGTATGATAAATATTTTTTTAATTATATGTATTATTAAAAGTAGAATACTCCATTGCTACACACCCCTTTATTGACTAACTTTTCTGTGAGATACTTCTCGTATATTATATTGACCTCCTTTTTTTTTTCCTATTGGCTTTTTGGGTAATTTCCCCAAATCATGATTACTTTGAAAAGTTTCATAATTGATTGCAAAAGAATGAAATATTTCCAAGATATAGCAAAGAAATTGGGGTCTATTTATGCTTTCCTAGAAAATCACTCAAATCCTGCCAAGTCCTCTGTCATGCATCCCTTGTTTTCCAATTTACCTCTTAATTTTCTTTCCATTTCATTCAGTCTTCTGACCTCATTAGCAACTTGTATTACTATGTGTAATGCCAATTAAGGGTCTGAAAATATGAAAGAAGTAACTACTAATTACAGGCACATTCTTTTTATATTGAAAATGACAATAAATAATGACAAAGGCATAGCTGTCCTTTATTTGGTTGATTAAGTATTTTGAAATCTGAATGAAGACAAATTGGTTGAATTATTAAAATTATTTGCATCAGATGAGCTCTCACAACAATATATCAGTTCATTTAAGACAATTTGTTTTTACCATTCTGTATGAGTTTGTCTATATGGGCAAAAACATAAGAAAAAGACCTACAACTTTTGTTGGCAGAGGCTTCTATTGGACAATATTGGTATTATGAATGATACAGTTGCATTATTTTTCTTTAGTATAAGCGATTGGGGGAAGGGGGCGTCTCTGGGTTTCGAACCTCTGCCCACCCAAAATGAGCTATCCTCACTGGCATACAATTGCATTATTGAAGTGAAGCAAAATATACAGTGCAAATGTTGTACGCTAGGACCTTAAAATGGTATATGAACAAATTAAATTAATCTTCTTTATAATAGTACAGATAAGCTAAATTAATGTAAAAACCAGAAAAAGAAAAAAGCAAAAGCCAAAATAAGGTGACGACTAAAGCATGTATATATCTCCTTTTATAGTTCTGGATGGCAGAATATTCTATGTGCAGAGTATGCATGGCATACAAACATCCAAACTGGAAAATAATAAATAATTTTCCCAAATAAATTAACAATTTCCTTCAACACATTCCAAATTTTTAGAAAGAGGTTTAATCTAATAATAACTTCTTCCTTTTTTTTTCTGTGATAGCCTGTCAAGTTGTTCTTGTATTATGAAGCTTCCCTTGACCTTAGCAATGTCTGAATTCAGAACATCCTGCTGTGAATTGAATATTAAAAATGGTTCACAGACCCCATGAGAAGATGCTTGTAATCTCCATGCCTCATCATGAACCATATGAGCTGTTCTTACGAAGTCAACTATTGTTACATGTTTATTCCCTTGTTCTTTTTGCTTGATATATCATATGTTTATTAAACTGTCGGCTTTGCTGTCATTTCTATGCTTTCACTTTTATTTAATCAATTAATTATCTGCATATTGAAACTGGTTTTAGCTGTGTGTTTACTTCCTAACTTATAATAATTTTTATCTTTTTGACCCTCCATTCTAGGGAATGAAAATCTCTGTCTTCTGTCCTCAAATGATTGGCAGGTTTTTAAAATTTCATAGCCCCCTGTACATGTAACTTCTTTCATCTTGGTTAAATTAATGAGGCAACTGCGGATTAATTTTTCAATGCAACCGTAACACCACAAAATCTTGTAAACAAGTTTATTCATGTTGACATTGATGAAAATAGTGGTATGTTAACGGAGTAATTTTTCGATGAAATCTTAACACCGCAAAATCAGGTGAACGGACTTCTTCAAGTTGATATTGATGAAAATAGTGTTTACATTACTGTGCAGTCGTCACCAAGAACAAGAGGTGCATATTAAGGGGTGTCTCATAAGCACTTTAGGTAATCATAGCCAGACAAAGCTTGGGACAGATCTAATCCAAAATCGCTTCGAGAAATTAATGTGCATTTGTATATTACAAGTTGCTGAGCTGGATTTTGGCTAGAGAAGGTTGAATTGAATTAATATACTCGAGAACTTAACCATATGAAGGCAAAACATTGGTCCCCCCCAAGTTTAGCAGTTGCAAGGAAGAACACATCAAAATTGAACTTGCATTAAGAAAAAAGGGTTGTTGTGGGGCTTTGCTAATCAATATTTCCACCCTTTAATTAATCTTAGCTTATTATATTGGTCCACAGTGTACCATGCCATAAAGGAGAAAAAGAGAACCGTTGAGTAGAAGAAGGCCTAATCTGCAAGCCTTTTGCAGCAGAGAGAGTTGTGTGGTGATGTGATGTAAAATCAATAATTTATTTTTTATATTTTATATTTTTTTTTATAGGGGGAGACAGTGAATTCGTTTATTCAACAGTCATCACAACACCATCATTGTGTTGAGAGCTTTCCCTTAAACTCAATGCATTTTTCTCTTTCTTTTTTCTTTGTTTTCTCATCTTTTTGCATGTTTCTAAATCTGTATTAATTAATTAAATTACCCTCTATAAGTGTGTCATGGTTTCTCTGTTGATTTGAAGTCATTAGCATTGAGTCATAATTTCGACCAAGTGAAAAAGATCAGTGAACAGTTTTTGGTACATCAGCATTGAGTCACAAGTTAAGTTTCACATCAGGTAAGAATGAGTTTGATCTTGTGGTAATGATGGTGTAGGCCGGAAGCATCACCTAACATGCTAGTCTTTCGGGTCGGATGACAAGCCCCCAGCTTGTGACTAACGGTATCAGAGGAGGCCTAAATCCGTTACGCGGAGTCACGCAACTTGTTTTTGTGATCTAGCTAGACAGAAAAGTGATATGTAACAACGTTAACAACTTAACATATATGTAGGTGGTCTATCTACTCCCATTATTTACTTCATTCTGTAGAAGATAAAGCCCTTTTGTACCAGTTGATTCTTGTGAGCTCACTTTACAGAAATCTTCCACTCAAGGGTTTTCCAGAATTCAGACTACTTGAGGCACGTATATTCTGTGGAAAGAAGATTAGCTAGTCTTATCAAATTTAGTTCTCTGTATCTTAGACAAAGTGTGAGTCATCAAGTGGGCAGGCTTTGATAACTATTACTACTACTTTAACAAATTCATCATTTAAGCAAGTGTAAATTATACCATCTAATTAAGTAAAGAAAAGGCACTGATGCAAAAGGCCTGGTTGATGGGAAATTTGTAAATGAAATTCATGGAAAGAAAGATTTGGAAGATCATAATTAGAAAAGAAAGTCATTGAAATGGAGGGAGACACAATCCATACGCCCTTGGAAGATGGAGATGCCCTCTTTTGCATTATCCCGGAAGCCATCTTTTCATAAGCTTAATTCAAAAACAGACAACTAATTGACAGTCAAGAAGAGCAGCCCGTGCTCCATATGCCACAGAATGACACCTTATATTGCTAAATAAATTCTTTTTAACTACAGATGTTTATTTCCATCCACTCAAATTTAGGCAGCAGCCAATCTTCTGCCCACATTTTCTCTGCTAAAGTTTGCAAAACCAGGACAGCAGCCGAAATTTTTTCCAGATTCTTGGGATTTTTGTTGGGTTTTTTGTGATTAAGCATGTTTCTGCATTAAGATTTTGAGTGAGGACATATCTTTTTCAGCCATTGCCCAAACTTTATGGCTAGAAATTGGTACAACATGGAAAACACAGGTGAGAAGGAAAAAGGAAATGTGGGGAAACACTCCACATTGTGTTGCTGGGCAAATGGATCTAATAGAGCCTTGAAAGGTTACATTTGAGATGACCTTAATGTATCTACTCAATTGGCCCATTAGCGCCAGTTGGAAACATAAGCACATGGCTATCTCATGAGATTTAGTTAAATCACAACTAAACTTAATTATCTTGTCAGAGAGTGTGATGATGATGATAGAAACATGAGCATCAGCATCATGAGCCATGACGTTTTCTTGATTGCCATATAGGGAAGCTTAAGATCTCAAAAACAATCATGATTAAGTAAAAATGCCACTGTTCTTTCCCATTAATCCCCGTGTATTAGTTTTTTTTAATAGCTTATTGGCAACACTTCATCATGCAGAAAAGGGATGTAGCCCTTGATTTGTGTCAAGTTAAATTACAGAGTACACTGGGCAATTGACTTTAACAAGAAGGCAACATTATAAGAAGTGTGTTTGAAAGCCATTTAATTAATCCCATCAATTATCAAAAAGCTTTGTCTGGTTGAAATGCTCCCCTTTGTACCCCATCCTTGAATAATTACATCTTTGCTTTTGCTTTATAGTGGGAAATGATAGTCAACTTTCTTGCCTCAGTTACATCATTACTTCTAATTTTGGGGGAGAGCCCCTGCCCTTAACGAACTGTTTGAGATTCTAATGGGAATGCTATGAGAAATTGAGCCTTCTCAATCAGTGTGCTTTTGAGAACTGATGGCATACTCTCATTGGTGCTTTCCTTAACAGATTTTGATTAAAGGTGTCTAATCAAATTTATTATGAAAAAAAAAGGAGAAATAGGAGGTCCATGACAGATTGTTCAAAATCTAATCCATCACAGTACTAGGACCTAATTGGTAAATCCATCCCTTCCTCTATCTCATTGGCAAACATTTGATAGCTATAGTAGGTGGCGGCTAGCCTTAAGTATACATGAATTCTACTATAAATGCATATGAACGGTTGACAATCATTCACACACATGCATGGTTAATGTATCTAGCATTCGCCTCAATATTATTATTTTCCCTTGACCACCCTTCACATGTACCATTTGCCCAACATGGCATGACCCTTTCATTAGCACAGCCTACTTAGAAACTGACACTTGGTTAGGGCTTTGGTTTACACTCTAGAAGAAGCACCAGCATTATGCTTAAAGTTACACTTGGTGTCAGTAGAAAACCCATTGTTAAGCAGATTCAGGGCTAGCGTTTGAATCTTGTTATCCAGCATGCAATTTTATAGGTTATGAAATTACATTTTGAAAGGGTTTATAAGTTCAAAGATAATGGAATCAATGGACTGTTTGAACTTTGAAACAAACCATCTAATGGTGGTGAGGACCTCATCTAAGGCCCTCGCTATAGAATTCTACCCTAATTGTGTATCCAGAACATCCAAAAATTACTCCATGTGATATCAATCTGGTCTCTTCTTAGAGTCTTGGTCTGCATCTTGGTTTACACAAAAATAAAATAAAAATAAGAGAAAAAAAAAACATCATGGATATAAAGTCTCTCAAACGCAAAAATCAAGATGAAAACAAAAAGGCCCAAACCCAAATTCCTAACAATCTTAGACTTGCAGAAGTTCTAATGCTACAGTCGTCTTTTATTTTTGGGAAGGAAGAAAAGCCTCATATGGCTATGGAGCTTGCCATGCCATGTGATGCCCTCAAACAACTCTGGGCTTCTGGTCTACGAGGCTCATACTTCTTTTGAAATAAAAAAGCGAACGCTCATCAACATGAAGCTTTTGCATCTGAGGCCCACAGTTCTTTTTCTTTTTAAGTTGGGTGAGCTCAGTTGTTAGCCACATGCTTCACTTTTTTCCTTTTTTCTTCTTTTTCTCTCTCTTTTATTCTTTTGCATATGAAAGGTTAATAAAAAGTTTACCAACAAAGTCTAAAAAATGTGATTGGGACTTGTAATTTTCTTCAGATTCGACCATAACATAATAGTATGCACTATCCACTTCCTCATATGTCATGATAAAAGAAAATTCAAATTAGAAAAACAACGCATGGATAGAAATAAAATCAAAAGATACATAAAGAAGCAAAAATTTCGTCTAAATGCATTTTCGTAATCGCAATCAAGCAATCCTCAAGTCAAAACTTCAATAAAAATATGTGAAAAATACCTGCGATCGAGTTTATAGTCTTCCTAGTCCTCGCCACCAATATTTAAAAACTACATTTCTGATAATAATAAAAATATTTGTATTTCTTCAACTAGTTCTCCGTAGACTAAAAAATATGCATAAGTTACACGTAGTGGATCCCAGCTTCATGGGATTGATTGGTGCTGTGCATGGCCGCCATGGCCCAACATGGACGCATAACTTGTTCTTGACCCAAAAAATGATTTTCAGACCGTTAAAACGCAGAAGGCTCTGGTACCGTCCACGCCCAACTTGTAGTTGTCACTCGCTCCATAAATATATATATATATATTTTTTAAATTTCTGTTGATAAACAAAAAGTAATTAGTTTCGTAAGCCTAATCATTGCCAGTGTTGCCAGGACCATGTGATGTGGCCTGCCAATTGACAACCTGTTTTTCATTTGTGTGTGGTAGCTCTCATCTTCTTCTACTTCCCATAACTTCACTTGGCCTTTTTTGGGTTGTTCGTTGCCAACAGTCTTGTTCTTCCTTTCCTTTCCCTTTTCTTTTCTTTTTTTATTGCCTCTGCTTTTCACTTGAACATCTTAATTCCTGCTGATTGGTACAAGTGTTAAGCTTGCTCTTGATCCTCTCATGGCTACAGAAACTGCTGCATCACATCATGTTCCTACCACTGATGACGAGGTTAGTTCCTTCAGTGATCAAGTATGATCCTCCTTTCAGGGATTTCGAAGTTCATATGATCCAGAGTTGATTTTATGTGTTGTATTGTCTAATGTTTTGTGAGCTATAATCCATCAAAACCCAGCTATGATTATGCTTTAATTTGTTATATTTTTCATGTTATTGGGTATTAATTGATATTTTTCATGAATACCAACTTGGAGCATCATGCAAGTAACCTTGTCTTTCCATGGTTCGTGATTTGGAGGTGTCCTGCTTTTCACTTATATTCATATTGGATATATATATGCTTCACTAGACTCAGAGTCTCCTAATTCTATATATATCCAATATGAATAATATGTAGGTATGCAACTTTCAAAGTAGGGGTTTCAAAATCTGTCCATATCATGAATAGCCTGATGAAGATGATAGGTGATATGTGTTTTAGATTTTCAACAAGTGATGTATTTTGAATTTTTTACCATGAAAATAATTCAAAACAAGTAGAGATATGAATAACACATAAAGGGCACCATCTTCTGTTTAGCAGAGGATGGCAGATGTCTTATTCAATATGATGCAGAGATTTTTAAACAACAAAAAAAAGTTTCCAAGTCTACATATGTGGTTGGCTTTCTTATTTGAATTGGACACAGAGATCTCAGTAACTAGTTCTTATCAAATTTATTTTTGGATGAAATTATAGATGCCCAAAGAGATTAAAAGCAATGCTTGTAGTGCTCTTATTGCCAGTTTCTTTACTTGATCTCTTTTGTGTATGTTTGATTAATACCTATGCACCTAGCAATGCTTGGCTAGGTTGTTTATTTCTATGTGAAGCCTTCTTCCTCAATGGATTTATTTATTTTACTGCTGATCATCTTTTAATCACTGCAGCAAGTTGAAAAGAAGGTGAGTGAAGAAGAAAAGGCTTCTGAAAAAGGAAGTGTTTCTTTACCCCAAGGAAGTGGAGAAGAAATAACCAAAACTGAGGATGCAGCAAGTCTAGCAACACCAGCTGAGTCTGAAGGTGTTGATCATAAGAAGATTGAGCCCCTTGTAGTTGAGGCTGAGAAGACTAATGGTGCTCCTCTGCCAGATGTTCCGGTGGGAGTCGAAACGAAGGTGGAAAATGAATCCATTCCTGATTCACAAACACCCGCTATTCCAAAGCAAGCGGCTGATACTGCTGAGAGCCCAATAGAGGTTAAGACAAACATTGACTCTGTAGTAGGAGAAGCACCAAAAGAACCATCAGTAGGTATCATTGAAATAGGCCAAGTGGAGCAACCAAAGATAGTTGATGCTCCTCAATCATCAGTTGAAGCCATTAAGAAACCAAAGGAGTCAGTAGCAACAGTCCTAAAAGAGATTAAAGATTCAGAGCCAGAGCTTGCTATTGCAAAGTGGAGGAAAAACCAAAAGACCAATCTGAATTTTCTCAAGTAGAGAAAATACACTATGAGGAGCCTGAAGAGCGCGTGCAGGATGAAACGGTGAAAGATGAAGGGCCTGTAGCGACAAGGTTGAGCATATCACATTCTTGGAGCAAGGGAAAATTGAAACAGTCGATACACCTAGTCTAGCAGTGGAGGAAGAACCGAACAACCTAAACTTACAGCAGAAGAGAAGAAATATGATGAAGTTGAGCCTGAGAAAAGTGTGGAGGATGGAAGAGTAAAAGATGAAGGATCTTTGATTGGTAAGGTTGAGGAGCCCACATTCCTGGAAGAAGGGAAAACTGATAAAGACGACAAGCCTAGTCTAATCGGAAGTCCAGAAGAGGCTTCACTTAGTCGGGAAGCTCAAATCAAGCTACAAGATGAAGGGGATTCTTCTCTACCTGAAGTCACAGAAAAGATCACTACTGAGGACCAAAAGAAAGAATCAAGTGGGGTTGATGTGGTTGAGAAGCTAGCAGAAGAGCAGCAGTGGAGACTGAAAAGGTTGGAGAAGAGAATGTGGAGACTGGAAAGGTTGAAAGGGAGAATGTGGAAACTGAAGATTCAACTCAACCAATTAAAGAAGACCAAAAGAAGGAAATAAGTGGGGTTGATGTGGTTAAGAAGCTAGCAGAAAAGGCAGTGGAACTGGACACGGTTGGAGAAAAGGAGGTGGAGACTGAAGAGGATGTAAAGGAAACTATAGAGGATGAAAAGAAAGAATTAAATGGGGCTGATGTAATTGACAAGCAAACAGAAGAGGCAGAGGTGAAGTTCGAAAAGGTTGAAGGAGAGAATGTGGCAAAGAATATTGAAACTGAAGATAATGAAAAGAGGAATGTTATAAGTGAGGATTCAGCTAAACCGATTGAAGAGGAGCAAAAGAAAGAAGTTGGTGGGGTTGATGTGGTTGAGAAGCTAGCAGAAGTGGCAGCAGTGAAGTTGGAAAATGTAGAGAATGTTATAAGTGAGGATTCAAGTCAACCAATTGAAGAGGAACAAAAGAAAGAAGTAGGTGGGGTTGGTGTGGTTGAGAAGCTAGCAGAAGTGGCAGCAGTGAAGTTGGAACATGTAGGGGAAGAGAAGGTGGAAAAGAATGATGGAATTGAAGAGAATGAAAAGATAAATGTGATAACTGAGGATTCAACCCAACCAATTCAAGAGGACCTAAAGAAAGAATTAAGTGGGGTTGATGTGGTTGAGAAGCTAGCAGAAGAGGCAGTGGTGGAAACAGAAAAGTCTGGAGAAGATAATGAAACAAAGAAGGTGAAACTTGAAGAAAACGAAAACATAAATGTGATTAATGAGGTTTCAACACAACCACTTGAAGAAGAGGTCAAGAGCTCTATTTCTCCCGCTGAAGTTATAGAAAAATCATTTGAGGGAGCTGAGAAATATGTTGAACCTGCAGTGGAAAATGAAAGAGCAGAACAGATAAAAGATGAGACTCCAGCTAAAGTTGAAACCAAGAAAGATGAGAGTGTGGAGGAAAAGCAAGATGAAGGTACTAGAGCTGTTGATGAACCACTTAGAAATTCCAAGCAATCTGAGTCGGAAGTAAAAGTAGAGGATAAATTGGAGGAAAAGCAGGATGAAACAGATGCTGGTAAATTGGAGAAAGTCGATGATGATGTTGCAAAATCTAAACAGAATATAGAGCCTCCTCCCAACAAGGACGGTGATCAAACAAAACCCTCCCAGGACCTGCCAAAAGAAGTTCCAGCTAAGCCCTCTCAGAAACAGTCAAATACCATTTTGTCGAAGGTAAAGCAGTCACTGGTGAAGGCAAAGAAGGCAATCATTGGGAAATCTCCAAGCTCAAAAAACCATGCCTCTGGAACCAAGGATGATATTAAAGTCAAATAATGAGATGGAATATTAGTTTGCATATATCACTTATTGTATCTTCCCTCATTCTTGTGATGTTTATATGATTGTGGTTCCCCCCCTTGGTGTTGCTGCTCACTCTCAGCTCATGCCTTGTGTTTTGATGGTAAAAGGATGTGTGCATATAGAACATATAGGCTCCTGCCAGGCTCAGTAGTGTAAAGTGGTGTGTGTATTGTTAGTATCTTCCCCTCTTGACACTGTTGATTTGAGTTGTAAATTATAATTACCGTCTGTGTGTTGGTGCTTGATTGTTGTCAGTTATCGCCAAGAAAGAAGTTTAATATTGTGAAAAATGGAATGTGGATTTATGTCAAGTTTCAATCATCATTTTCATCAAAATACCATTTACTTTTTGCCAATATGGTGCATTTCAGTAGAAAACAAAATAAGATTGCATGCCCAGTCAAGATCTATAAAGAATTGGTCGAAATTGGGAAACACGACGTTTGCTAGCAACTAGGAACAAGCAAAATGAACATGGAACCATCAGAATAGCCAACAATCCTTGTTAAAGATTGTAACATATTTCACCAAAATGGCTTCAGAGAAAGAGAGAGTACAACATATGTATTATTAAGACATTACTCTCATTGTCATTAATTCAAAGAATTGTTATAATATGTCCAAAAACACACATTTGATACATATATTTCCGGTATATTCAACTCTTATACTTTGCTGCATTACCTCACCGGCTACAAAGTGAATGTACAAACGCTAGAAGGGACTTCAAGTCTTCTCAAGGTACCAAAATCTGTGCAACATGTAATCGTGCTCTCCTGAAATTATAATTCAGATGGTTATTGCAAAGGTTCAAGATCGACTCAGAGGTGCTTTGTACTTTAAATTGTATCTACCCGGATCTGAAACAAGCAAAAGATCCAATCTCAAGATGCTGCATCATGGATTTCTCTCCTCCAACCACAAATAGAAGTAGAACTGCTTAACCTGAATGTACAAGTGGAGATAAGTTCATATTTTGTCCAAGAAAATGAAGTATTACTGTGTTGTGTATGTGAATATAAAAATTTGTGTACATGAGAATGCCCTTGTACACTCACTAGCTGTTCTACTCAGCACAACGTCATTTCCGTTGGAAGATCTGTTAGCTCTTTTGTTATCGACATCGGCCGCTTGAACATTATTTCGCACCAAAGCAGGCTGTCCAAAGCCCTCATTAGTTGCTTGGCACTGGCAACACCAAAGAGCAATAAAAACTTGATTTAGGCATGGAAAGAACACAAACTCCAAAGGTCTAGACAATTATATAAATCCTAGGGACTTGTCTACCTATTACCAATTGTTTTTGGATTAGATGCTCCAACTTTAACAGAGTGTCAAAGCAGGAGATTGTTTGGCTCAATGTGATCATATGTCAAGAGGGGCATGTTGAGAATAGAGAATCCACCATTGGGAATTTCAAAACTTGCATCTCAGTATACAAAATCTTGGGGTCTTTTCACCCATTGTTAATTTATTTGGATTAGATGCTCCTATGTAAGTACAAAGAATCCCAATAAACATGCAGCATCAATTAAACAACCAAACTCTCAATCATTATCATAAATTTTTACAAAAAAAAGTTCAGTTCATAGTAAATGCACAAACCTGACTAGATGTCTGATTCATAGAACTATTGGCATTGGTGTTTTGCACGACTTGAGAGTTCATGTTCTGAACTGAATCCTTTGAACCAGAAACTGGAGCTGATTCCGCATTTTCCATAGGGCCTCCTGCACCACATGCATTTAGTCCTACAGATGACTTCATAAAGGGACCTCCTGATGAAGGAACAAAGGGCGGACGTTGCATCGGCATGGGAACTCCTTGACCAGGAAGCCCAAACATCTGAAGGTTAGATCCTACCATCCCATTGAAGGCAGTATGCCCTGCCATAGGTGAATTAGGGAAATGTGCTCCTTGCATGGGGGGCACCTGAAGCATAGGGAAACTAGAAGATCCACCATTCATGTCGGGCATACCCATCCCAAAACCCATGCCTAATCCCATCCCCATTCCCATTCCAAGACCCATGGGCGAGAAATGAGCCATACGGGGTGCATGCATGTGTTGCATTCCTGCTGGAAACATCATTGGTGGCATATACAAACCAGCTCCCATTGACATAATCTGCAACGAGATTGAAATAATACCCTGTTATACTTGAATATCCAATTTCTTAGACATTAACATGGAAGATGAACAAACTAAGGAGTGAGAGAATAAGTTTACCTGTACTTGGAGCTGAAGTGTCTTCAAATATTCAATAGCCTCGTCGAGCATTGAAGCTTTGTCCACCTTATTTTCCATAAAGAAATGTCAGCATAACCAAATTACAGAAGAAGATATTAACAAATAACAGGTTATGCTTAAACTTGCATGACTATCAGTAACATTCATTATAACAAACAACTAACAAAGTTTCAGAAAGAAAGAAAAAAAAGTTTGAAAGACTGGACGTACATTTCAGATTTTAATTGATAGACTTCCCTAGACATGGATACTATTTTAAAAATCATTTTCACTTCCAAAAGTGTTAAAATTAGGTCATTGATTAACACCAAAAACTGTAAACTTCTAAAGTCCATCAAACATCACAAGCAAATGTCTGGCAAGACTAAAAAACAAAACTTACAGGGAAAAAATCCAACCTTATTGCAATTGGGTATGAGTTCTTGTAGAGCACGCATCTTCTCATTGATTCTATCCCTTCGCCTCTGTTCACAGAAATCCAGAACGAGTACAATTAAATAATCTTAGAGTTTACAAACAGCACAATGGAAAGAGCTAACATGTTCTCTGTCATGAATACTATTGATGATTGGTTTTGCTCACCCTTTCTGATAAATTATGCACTTCTGCTGCTCTGCTTCTCTTGGAACCCATGCCCCGAGCATGAGTTATTTTTTTCACACCCACAGATTCTTCCTCCACATCCTGCACATGAGGAGGTTTTCTTGGTTTATGGAGGGAAAGGAAACAGTAAGGAACTCCAAGAAATATTGACTACCAACTTTCAACTTACGTCACTATGGCATTCAGACTCGTCAGTATCACGAGATTTTCTCTTCAAAGCATGTGTTGGGTCATCTGAAGCTCTCTCCACACTATTGCCTGAGCAAACAGAAGAAGCAACGACAGGCTCCAAAGTTTTTTCACCATCCCGAAGTACCCTATTTGCACTTTCACAAGGAATATGATTGGTGTTTGTGTCATTCTTAGAGGCATCCTCTTGGCATGCCGCCTCAGACTGTTTAGCAGCACATGATTCCTCAAGAGGCTTAGCTTCTGTTGGTTTCAATTCAACATTGGATGTCACTGTAATATGTTGGCATTTTGAATTTGACTCCTTTGGTAAACCGCTGCTTGAATCGATTAGAGTTGACTCAACAGGATTGTTACTAGTTGCAGCTGAAACCTTGCCCTTATTTCCAATCCTTTCCATGCTTGATAAACCTGAGCTAGCCACCACACCAATGCTCTGAAGATTAGATTTCACAAGAGCAGCTGGTCGTGAGAAATGGGAAAAGTTCACTACGGATGAATTATTATTACTAGGCATTACTGGATCTTGCCTCTGCATTTTTATATCAGGAAAAACACCAGCAGATGAAACCTGAGTTGAATTCTTGCAAACAGTAGGATGGGTGGCACTACCCGTATTATCACCAACAATATCCGAAACCCTTGATCTGAAAGATGGAAAAAATGATTGGGATTGCTGTGATGATAATGGGTACAATTGACTGGTACCAGTTCTAGGTCTGCTAACATCAGCACCATCTATTGAAGTAACCTTTGGCGCATTCCTTTGCTCCAAATAAGCACCTTCATGTGCAGAGTTGGTATTGGAGTCCCTATATACCTGACTAGAACTACTCCTTTTATCCATTAAGGCAAGATTGCTATTGCTGGAAATCTCATTTGCAGTGACAGTGGATAATTCAGGCAAAAATTCATGACAGTATTCATGATGTAAAGGTTCATCAATGGAATAATTCAACCAAGGCAACATTTCATCTTCTTCACTCAAACCCATTTCGGAAGATGGCACCGACAACGGAATTTCATCCAATACAGACTCCACCGATCCAAACTTCCCTGTCTTCGCAATGTTGCCATTTCCTACATCTTTATCTCGATTCTTGGGGGTGTAAGATGGTAAGCTATTATTACAATTTGGACTCTTTCTAGTTCTACTAGACTGGCCTTGCATCATAATTTGACCATTTTCCCATACTAGCTCAACAAAGTCATTTACAGGTCTGCATTAAATCCCACAATGTGGAAAAGTGGGGAAAAGAAGAAAAATTTTCCGCAAATGTTAAATGGGAAAACAGAACACAACTCAATGACACACAAAAAAAGAGAGGTAAGAGTGCAAAGATGGTAAAAATGTGAAACAGAACTTACTCAAAATCTGGACTTGAATCAACCCTCCCGGCCATCCGATAAAGTTCGGACAAAGGCATGGTGAAGAGCTGTAAAGCACTGTGTTATTCTGAATTGCCACAAAGCTTCAAGAACACAGCCATTATTGGTAGCTTCTACACAGTAGGCTTGATCTAGGTGTCGAGTTCAAAGCACCATAAATAAGTATATATTATGTATATATATAGAATGCCAAGAGGCAAGAGTGTTTGAAGACGTAAACTCCCAACCAAAACCCCACTATAAGACAGTCCCAGTTCAACTTATAGTGGGAAAAAAGAAAAAAAAAATTTATATTCCTTGCAGTTATAATTTACAGAATAAAATCTTTCTTTAAATACTAAAGTCTCTATCAGTAAGTAAAATAAAATATACAACTTAATTTTAAAAACATAAAAGTGAGCAGTCAAAGTAGTTCTTTAATGGCTGCCAAAGATCCCTTAAAAACCTCTAATTTGAGCTCCTTTAAGTTAAAAATTAGTTCTTTTCACTTTTTTAGTCATTAAACGAAAAACCCAGAAAAGAGATTACATCTCCTTAAATTAATCAACAATCTTAAGCAAAACCCCAACTACCCAACAATCTAAACTTGAAGAACAGCCGAAAATCTGCACTACCCAATAATACCCAGCTAGAAATATAATCATATACACACAGGGCATTAACAAAAGGGATACAAGAAACTTGATTTTGGGGAAATCAGAGTTCCTCGAACTAGTCAAATTACACCAATCCACATGGTAAATCAGAAAAAGCTCTTAAGAGTTAGTAAAACTGAGCTCGAACAAAGAGAACCCATGATTTCACAGAGAGAGAGAGAGAATCCAAGTGGACGGTGGACGTAGAAGGCGGCGAAAGGCTTGCAGACTTGCAGGGGGACCAATGCGCAGAGAGAGAAAAAGAGAGAGGGAGAGAGAGAGAGTGGGGAGAGAGGTACAAAGTTTCCACTTTCAACTACCAAAATTTAGCTGACGCCATTTGTGATGTTAACCATGGTCAAACTTCTTATCATGTTATAACCTATTTACCTTTGAATTTTGTTTCCGGTACTAATCTTTGAAAAAAATAAACATATACATATATATATATACAAGTAATATTGAGGGATATAAAAATCAAACACCTTGTAAACGATAAATACTCTTAATTACTTAAACTACAAACTTATTACATATCACTAATTAGGTTTCTTTATGCTATAGAGAAAATCATATTACTCAATACACCCATCCAAACCAAACTCAAATTGTAACCTTAAGTTTCTTCCTTTTTTGGTCATAGTAGATAGGTGATGATAACTGCCACCACTAAGCCATAGTCTTGTCAACTTGTCATTACCAAATCTGATCACGATCTTTGCTACTTGCTACCTAAAACATGGTTCTGCCATGACTTCGATAATCATTATTTTCTAAACCCTTTTTTGTTAACTTAAAGATAGACACATTTATAATAAAACTAAAATGGGGGAACATGAGATAAAATCAAGTTAATTTGACTCTGGTTTAGTTCTGTCGTAGATTACACTTGAATTATTTGTACGTACGTGGTGTGGTGAGCCCTTCTTCCCTATCCTTTGAATTGATTTCCTGATGTGCTTTGATCATGGAAGAAAGGCCCACAGCTGGGTAGGTTTGTTTTTGTAGTAAGATAGGTGCATTTGGTGTCTCTGTTCTCTGTACTCGAATAGAATAGAGAGCATGTTATCCTTTTGGTATTTCTATATGTTATCTTATCGAAATTGGATGTGGATTTGGGTTTTGTAGTTGTGGACTTTATGCCTGGATTTTTAATACAACATCATTATCATACATACATGATACATCCATCGTTATAAATTTGTTTGGCTGGTGACCCTACTTTTTACCTTTTCAAATTTCAACATATAAAATTACATTAATAACTACGGTTTAAAGGCATAATAAATAAGTCTTTGACTTGCCCATGACGGGTTTTTAAAATCTGTCTCCCCTTCATTTTGGGAGAGACTTTTCTTGGGTATATATTTAGTGCTGGGATGTAGCATTCGCGGTGGTGCTGTAAATAAGCTAAGTTTACTTGTACAAAATAATTTAGATTTTTGTTTTGTTTTAGTCCTATTAATATGAATGGGATTTCTGCACTATGAACTAGAATAATACTTGTTTATGAAGCCGACATCATATTGTAGGACCTCAAAAATCTACAGTTTATAATCGTCGCGTGAGTGTCTGTGTTCAGGTCAAACAAAACATGTAAATTATTTTTTTAAATAAATATATATAATTTAATAAAAAGAAGGATTGAGCTTTATAAGTAGCAAATACTAAACATCAAATTTAAATTTGACACATCGGTTGGAGTGATGTGAGATATTATTTCTAGCCGTTAAATATCTATGTGGGACTTTTGACACATCGGTTGGAGATGCTCTAACATCATCTTATCCAAACCAATTAGTCTCACTTACTTTTGAATGAAAATCATGATCCAGTCTCATTGAATAATTGAGTCTTATTGTGCAATCCCTTGATTAAGGTAAACAAAATGCCACACTTGCCCTTTAATCCACCAAAGCATAAAAATTTATATCAAGGACATGATTGCCTTTTCCAATTGATGTAGGACGTACCATAAAGCCAGCAATTAGGGGACACCAAAATCCCAAACTTTATACTCTTTGATTATAGGCAGGACCCCCACCAAATTGTAAAGTAAAAAACATATAATACAAGTTCAACAAAGTGATAAGACAATCTGGAAATAAAGTTTGTAAAATCTATTAAAAACGGAATCTAAGCCAAATTTTGAAATGGGCCGTATCCTTTAAAATGTTCAATGAAAAAAGAAAAAGGGGAAAAGTGATAAGATATGATGTTTTACATGAAAGATAAAAAATAAAAATAAAGTGATAAGATATGTAGTTTGTATTAACCATTTATGACTAGTGATTTTTTTAACTGAATTATGAATGCAATTGTTGAATTTCTAAAAACAGTGAGCCGATTGATTGGATGGGTTTAGATGTCTTCAACGAAGAAGACGATTTGTCCTTTCATTTTTGCTTTTGCTTCATATGACAAGAAAATGTTCATCCAACATGTGCTTGCTTACTGCCATTACATTTACATTTACAGTAGAAGTTGAAATTTGAGAAATCCACAAAATTAGGGTTTGTGATTCCATGTGGACCACCACACTGGGCCCCAAGCATGGGTGATATGGGCAATGTCCACGCGGAACCTTACTGGTTTTTGTCCACGTGGACCCTTTCCTGACCCAACAATTGGATTTGGCACCTTCCATGGTGGACCCAATTTTGTGGAGCATCTTTTCTCTCATCTCCTGTTTGGTGCATGGACCATTATTAATCAGAAATGAGATTGTGATATGGTTTTTTTTATTATAAATTTTCCAGAGATTAAAAGATTTGAGGTCCTAAAATTGACTGATCAGAGAGAGTTGGCTGGACGCTGGAGGTTTTGGTTGGAGGTGGAAATTGACTTGGAGAGCAGGAAAGAGATTTGGAGGGTGTGGAAATTCACGTGCATGTGTGAACTTCACGTGACACTGTTTCCATGTCCATGGAATTTGGTATCCGGCAGCATAGAGCCTTTGTTAACATGAGCCCACTGGGTCTGTGATTTGCATGACATTGCATGATATGGTCTCTGGGTTTCTTCCACGTGTTCAGCCAACCAAAAACCCACAAATTATTTCTCAACTTCCCTGCCTCCGTTTCATTGACCTATTTTTTCTATTTTTCCTCATGTCACTTATCAGAGAATGAGAAAAAATAAAGAGCGGGACAATGAAGCGGAAATAGATAAGTATTTCTTGTAAGGAATGGAACTCATTATTGATATTTGCAGTCAAGGGAGCCACATATCCATTTTATGAGAATGGATTTAAGTTGGTTAAATTTACATCTAATTATCTTCTTTAATTTAAAGCACATGGATTACAGAAATTAAAACAGTACTTAGATATGTGGACAGAGATTCATGGGAAGAAAATGACAAATTGGGTTTGCCTAAACATGTTGGAAATGGCATGCATGAAGATCCCAAGTAAGAAAATTATGAGAGAAAGAGACGGAGATGGTACTAAGATGGTAAAGAAAATATATACAGCGTGGTACAGGGTGCAAAGATGCGGGAAAACCAGAGGATAATATAAGAAAATGAAAATGATGAGGCTTCATGGGATTATAGAAGAAACCACTGACCTCTAAATAAATATAAATGCATGCCTTCTTGGCTGTGGAGCCAAGATTTTAAATGGACCCAAAACATGGATCATGCTTTATCAACACTAGCAGTTTCTGCTGGCCACTCTGTGCCTCCCCTGCAATCTGCACATGACCACCAGACCCATCTATATAATCTGCAGAGATATAAATATATATGTGTGTGTGTGTTTTTTTATTTATTTATTGTGACTGAAATATTTGATTGCTATGAATGAATGAATTTAAGGAAATGCAGAAGCACAGTGCCTGCAGGGTGCTGTTGAAAACAACAACCAGCTGCCTGCTTTTATTTTTTCTCTTGTTTTCTGGTTTCACCATTATCTGAGATTCATGCAAATTGCTTCTGCTAGTCTTATCAAAAAAGGGCCTTCACATAGCATTTTGCAGAGCTAAAATAATATTTTAAAAAGCAAGGTTCCAATTATGTTGTTGACTGTGCTGATAAGATAATAAAGGGAGGTGATTTTTTCACTCTGTTTTTTTTTTTTCCGCTTACACTCTTTTTTGTTTTTAAATATTTTTTAATTAATTTTGTTCTTTTTTGTTCTTTCTCTTTTCTATTCTACATTTACTCTATAATTTCCTTTAATAAGAAGACGTGTGCAAACACTTACTAATATTATGAACAAATAAAATTATGAGACTATTATGCGTACCTTGCTCTCTGCATATCAAAGCTCCTAATGACAGTTTGATTAGTATCATTATTTGGTTCTTCGACCTGCTAAAAATTTATTATCTATTAACTACAACAAAGATAAATAGTACTCACATACTTGATATAAAAAAAAACCAAAGAATTTGACATACAAATACTTACATTTCTATCCATTTCCAATAATTTTTATATTTTATATTTTTTGTTAACTTTTCTTAAATTTAGTTATGAAAATCTTGATGTAGGATAAAGGTAGAATTGGAAAAAGAAAGAACAATATTAATTAAAAAAAAGTATTAAAAAGCAAAAGAGAGTGTAAATGGAGAAAAGAGAAGTGGGAAAGTCAATTCCTTTAATCAAATAGTGTTTAGCAAATGTGTGAACAAAACAACCTCTTTATTTATTATTTTTATTTTTTAAGAATTTTTTATATTGAGAGGGGCGATAGTATAATAAACTCACACATATCATACGAATACCAGGACTCAAATTCAAGATCTTTCATAAAAGAAGCAATTACTCTAAAACACTACACTAATGAGTCCTTTCCTCTTTATTTTGATTTTTAGTGTGTACAAACACGGCATATGTACTCCAAACCACTTTAAGTAGAGAACAAGGAAGAGGGCAGCCTTTTTGTTTTCCTTTTTTATAATAGTGTGATGAGAGCAATCATTTTTCAGGTTTGTGTAGGGCCCCATATATCTTTTTCTAATATATAATCTGATCAGCCCATATTGCTCCTCCGCCCATGTTTATTGTGATGTTCAGGATAAAAGTAAAATAAACAGAAATCAGATATCCTAGATAGGGGGGACAACTGTAAAATACCAACAAGCGTGTGGGAGGAACAAAGTCAGAGGACAATATTTAAGCAGAAGATAAATGACAACTTGAGTCATTTGACACAACCAAGTGATGAGAAATTATGATCCATTGATCTCTTTGGGTTTGGTAGGGACATTGCTTTTCCAACTCTTCAAGGTTTATATGATTGCAAGTTTGGAACTTCCACACATTGTTGTCTCAGTAAAAGACTAATGAAGGTGTTTGTGGTAGAATTGTATTGGGGTGAAAAGACCAATTTGTTTACTGCTTTATGATATAGTATGAGACAAGGATGATAGAGTAGATGAGATAGGGTTACAATCTTAGCAGATATGCTAAAATACTGTTCTTGCAATGCAACTTGATCAGATGATGCAAAGGCAGATCCAAAGCAGATCAATTGAGCATCAAATCTCAAACTGCTCCACATTTGCCTATGCAACTTGCTGCTTTCACCATATTTTTTTCATGATTGAATAGATTAATTGAGCAAGACATGCAGATTGCATATAAATTCATGCTTAAGAATTTAAAAAAAAGAAAACTAATCCTTGTAAAGTGGACTTATAACTAAGTAGGGTATTAAAGTGATTGTGATGTGACAGAGACTAAGTTAGATGGACAAAACAGAAAAACAGTGAAAAAAAGAAGAAGAAAAGTTTACAATGTGTAATTCATCTTCACAAGTCTTAGTAGATTAGCAATTGCTAACGTCAGATACTAAGTTTACCTCCTAATTTGTGCATCTTGTCTTCAACAACAGACAATGGGTCCTTGAAGCAGAGTGATTCTTTTGCAATCTGGCCCCAATGGCCCCATATCCAGAAGGAATGATGTGAAGGACAAAATGGAATTTAGTGAGGCAGCATTGTGAAGAAGATTCCATTACAATCAGCACAGGACATTGCAGAAAACCTCTGAAATAAACCTGCACTACTAGTTGTAGAAGACAAAAATAGAATTAGGTCCTAATTTGAGTCATAATGAGCTTAAGAAGAGATTTATAGTGACATCAGATTGCGTGTTTAACATATTTGATTGCACTGCATTTTTTTTGTGTCTGACTAATGGACTATTTTAACATGAATTATTAAAAGGAAGGTATCCTGTTACAGATTATCAGTGCTTTTTCTTGAACAAGTATCAGTCCAAGCAGCCTTTCTTGTATGTATTTTGGTAATCAAATTCAGCAGCAGAGTTGTCCAGAAAAAAAAATTCAGCAGCAGTAGTTATTGACTTCCTTCTCAAAAGATGCATTTACCAAGAATCAAATTCCAATGACAGCTTATTATATAATAGTGATAATGCCCATACTGCATTGCAAGTCTCTCTCTCTCTCTCTCTCTCTCTCTCTCTCTATATATATATATATATATATATATATATATAGACACACATATGTATGACGACAGCAACAATCAGATTAGTAGCTATATGATCTGAAATCAGAATATTACATTGCAGAAATTAGCTGGAAAACATCCACTAGTAGAGGAGAAGAAAATTATGCAAAATGGAGAAAAGTATACTAGCTCCATGCATGTACGTATATAGCTTTGAAGCATTTAGAAAAAGAAAAGTTATATATGTTGGAATGTTACAGTCACTTAACCCGTAGAGAAAGAAAAAGAACATCTTTGCCTTCCTATGAGGAACAACAAGAAGACTTATGCCCCATTTTTTAGCTCCATTTTTTTATTACATAAAACTAAGAGAGAGCACCTGTGCCACTATTTAACTCACCATGTGAAAATAAAGAACCAATTAAATGCCTCAGATTTGACTCTTCCTGCACTTGCACAATGCATTTGCTTTGCTGGTCATGGGATCCGTACCTTAACCAATAAATAAATTAACCCAAAAAAAAAAAGATAAATAAAGAAGTAATTACAGAGGGAAAAAAAATTAGAGAAAAAGGAGGATAACAAGGGTTTCAAAATTACAAAGCATCAACCTCAATCTCTTAAAAAAACTTGATAATTTAGCAATTGGACAGAAGTGTGTCCGCCTTCTTGCAAATAAGTTCGAATCCCCTTGCCATAATTTGAAATATCCTTTTGCCAAAAAAATATAAAATAATACACTATTTGCAGAGAACAAAAATTAGATAAAAGAAGGATACAAAGGATTTCAAAATTACAGAGCATCAAAAACAGAAGGGTAAGAACCGTTATAGGTTTTAGACCTTTCCATTCTCAAGAGTATTTAGGAAATATTTGAAATGTATAGCCGCTCGGCTATACTCTATATTAGAATATTTAAACCGTATAGACGCGCGGCTATACTCTGTAAATATATTAGAATATTTAAAACGTATAGCCGGGCGGCTATACTCTGTAATTATATTCAAATATTTAAACGGTATAGCCGAACGGCTATACTCTAAATATATTCGAATATTTAAAGAGTATAGCCGGTCGGCTATACGCCTTATATTGGAATATTTAAAAAGTATAGCCGCGCGGCTATACTCTGTAAATATATTATGTTGTAATTATTACTTATTTAGAGAAGAATTAGTATTTAAATATTTTAATTAATTTAATAAATTGCTTAATAATTAAAAATTAATTATCTTAAATAATTTTGTGGAATTTAAAATTATTTAAATATCCTATAAAATTATTTTAGTATTTTAAAAATGAATTTTAGCCTCCAAAACCCTAAATGCAAGTCTCGAACCAAAAACCATAGCTATTGTTTGTCCAGGAAAACGTGTTTTCACATTTGTGATACCATGATGGCCAACACTACAGCACCAATATGCATGCGCATCTCCATCTTGACCCATCATATTAATTTTTTGTTTTGTTTTTTACACATAGATTTGTTATTAAGCTTGATCACAAATGACATTATTGTCACATTGATGTATGCAATATCCAAATATATATTATGATTATATGAAAAAATCTTATTTATTTATTTTAACTACTCTTTGCTATAAATATTCAGCCTAGCTCTCCCCCTTCTTCCTATGGATTCATTCATACATATTTTCTACCATCTGCTTCTATTTCTATTCGATTTCTTTCTAACCAGCAACAGTGACGGGTATGTTGGCACTGTTTATTGTGACTTTGCCATTGTCTTTGGCAACTCTGCTGCTGATCCATACTTTGCTTCAAGACATTTATGTGGCCGAGTTAACCTCTTCTTCTTTATGTTCCCAGTTTCAGTATAATGGTGCTAAAAGTGAACACATAAAATCATGGGAAATTTTAGTGCAAGTTTTGTTTAATCCTAAGTGAATTGTGAATATTCAAAAAGAAATTAATGTCAACGGGTTCATCTGTAAGGATGCACACGCAGCAAATGCAACAGCAGAGGACTTCTTCAACGCTGGCCTAGCCAAACCAGGCCTCATGCAGCACCTTCGTTTAAATTGAGAACACAACTACAGAACAATGTGTCTCCTAATTTAAATTGCACCATTCATGCCAGTCTTAATTTGCATGCAATTATTTTTTTGCACTTCCCCATTTCCATTTTTAACTGCACAATGTCCAGCTATAATAACACCTTAACAATGCAGAGTTCCTTTTTCTTCTAGCTTGTCTAATAAATCTATAACAAATTAATATTAAGAAACAGCTCCAAAATAAAATTTGGGATCTGATTGAAGCCATTGCATTGGAAACATATATAGCTCAAGGTGACATATTTGCTAGAATATTTAATGTTCGAGAGTGAATTGTTCCGGAGATCATGCAAGATACACCAAACTTATAAATAAAGTTCAATATAAAAATTTACACTTAATCATAAAGGTCATCGTATCAAAAGTCACAATTAGAGTGCTTTTGAGAACTGGTGTCAAGCTCTCATTTGTGATTTGCTTCTTATTATAACTTCCTTGTTGTATTTCCTTCATATGTTTCTATTTTCTTCATTGAGGTGGGCTTATAGGATTAATGGACAGCTAGGTATGATCAAAATGATCATGATCAAGATGTGGGAATCTACGGTTGGGAGCATGAAATGCATCAACATATTGAAGTGGGTTGTGGTGATGTTGCAATAATCAATTATATTTGCTGATTAGTTTTCTCCAATATCTTAATTGACTCCCATACTTTGATTCACTTCGATATGTTATAATATTTAACAAACTAAATTTACATGATGCGATGTTCACAACAAAAAACATTTTTATATATAAACTATTCATGCGTTTAAAAATTATCACAAAATTCTAGTGAGAAAAGAAGACACAAGAAATTTATTCAAGATTTTAGCCAGGGTTCAAAATTATCACAAAATCCTCATGAAATTTGTTGGAATTTTGAGCACTTGTTCCCAAACAAATTTTTTGAAACCATAAGGATTGCAATTGCAGATCAATTTTGACGTGGTAATAATGTATTAATATAATATAGTTTTGTTAGAAGTTTAACATTGCCATTTACCAAACTGTAGCTAGTTCCCTTTAGGTATGATAGATTGCTTTGAGTCACTGTGATGTTGGTATATTGATTTGGAAGTTTTGAGATTTGTAATTAAGGAACAAAAAAATACATGGGATTTGGAAGCTCTCAAAGGCATATGCAAGCAATAATTTATGAACAAGTCTGGAAAATTGGACATTTTTGTAACTCAAGGAAGAAAAAAATACATGGGGTTTGGAAACTTAAAAGTGTGGTTGCCCACAAATTCTCCCTGTAGCCTACAGGCTACTCCATTAATGTTACCTTCTTCTACCAATTGCTTCCGAACGTTTTTTTTTTTTTTTTTTGGTCAGAAGTGGATTTCATTAAAAACCCACAAAAGGGCATAACAATATACAAAAAGGTGAGACCCAACCAACTAGGCTAATCAACAAAGTAAAAATGCCAGAGGCCCAAATAAAATGCACCAACAAGAAGTTAAAAACCCAAAAGGCATTAAGCCCAAACAAGCCCATACCAAGGCCAAGAAAGCTAACAAACCCTAACCAAAATTCAACAGAGCCGCTGCCGCCATCGCCTGAGACGACATCCGAACGTTTGATTTGTAAGTTGCAGTAAACCCGCACACCTAACCAAATTAATTAGGCTCATGCACAAACAATAATATAATCACACTTTGTTATCTTCTTCATAAGTAAATTAAACCGATTTAAGATTGGTGGGTGGTGACATGGATAAGGCTTTTTTTAATTATAAAAATTATAATTAATTGTCGTTCATAAGATTTGACCTATGTACTAAGTAGTTTCATGTTTTAATTATTTAGAAAAGTTGGTTTCAAATTTCAATAGGAGTATCGGGATTCCTATAATTAATCAGTTGATTATTAATTTATTTCCTAATCCTTGTTTTGTTTGTATTTCTTTCCCAATTAAAAAAGTTGATTTCTAACCAAGGTGGTTGGTGTGAGTCGTTCGGCACTCTCATTCCTTAAGAGAAGGTCAGGGGTTCGACTCCTGCTCTCGTATGAAGTCACCACTTTGGCCAGCACTTTACTCCTTACGGGCCGACCCGGTGTGAGCGGGGATTAGTCTGGGTTGTGGTTAAGGCTTAAAGGTGCCACCCATAGTTAGGGCCCATCCAGGACCACCTCGTGGTTCAGACCAAAAAAAAAAAAAACAAAGTTGATTTCTTTCGGAATCCTTATTTTGCTTGGAGTTGTTTCCTATCTTATCACACATATGCACATTGAAACAAACACCTCCCTCGCTCTATATATATAGAAAGTAAAGTGCCCTAGTTTTTGTACAGCTTCTAGCCTTATACATACGTTTCTACTACTTATAACGTAGGTCACCTGCAATCGCAAATCTCCATTGGTTTCTGGCACCATGTGTATGAGAGGTGGCGGCACCAGGTCCATGTGTACAAAAAGAAGCTATAGGGCAAGAATATCACAATACCTGCCCTCCTCCAATCATGATCATGATCACGATCATCAGTCTGACTTTAAAAGATCCAAAAAATTGCCAATATCCTCATCAAAATTCACGAGTGTTGATGACCTGCCTGACCACATGTTGGTTGAAATTCTTTGCCGACTCCCACAGAAATCCACTTCTCAATACAAGTGCGTATCCAAAAATTGGTATCTTCTCATCTCTGATCCTTATTTCTTTCGTCGTTTTCTATGTATTCAACGTGAACGCCAAAACCCCATTAAACGTACCCTCATCTTCTCGGACGATACAGATCGGAAGAAGGAATTTTTTTCAATAGAGGAGCAGTTGGGAATACACAGCAAACACAGGCGCAAGTTCTCTTTCAGTTTCCTTCCTTGCTATGGAGCCACAGGAAGAGAACCACTTGTGGTTGGGACATATAAGGATCTAGTTTGTTGCTGCGCAACTTGGTTCAATCAACGTGACTACTACATCTGTAATCCCTACACTAAGCAGTGGGTTGCTCTTCCTCCTACTCCTCGATGTCACAAGGTAGTACGAGTGGGATTCATATGCAGTCCTAAGCACCAAAATGATGATGATGACATTAATATTGGAGATCGAAAACAAGAATCCTACAGGTACAGGTACAAGATTGTGCAAATAATAATTCCTATGATTAATCATGCTCCTAATTCCTTTCAGTTCAACTTGCAAATGTTCTCTTTCAGTTCAACTTGCAAATGTTCTGTTCTGAGAGTGGTAAATGGACAGAGTCAGTTGCATTAAGCCCACGAAGTTTTTGTTTGAATCGTTTGTCTGCTGATGCTGGTGTTGCTCACAATGGGATGTTGTATTGGCGGGGACATGATTTTATTTTTGGCTTGGATCCCTTTTCCAATGATAATAGTAGTATTGTTAACCACCATACATTTCGTTGTCGTTTCATTGGTAAGCCGGCTGAAGAGCTGCGTGCATGTTTTGATTTCCTGGGTGTGTGCCGAGGGCGCCTGCGAATGTGCCTACTGTTTCCCTATAGAACTCCGGATGGTCGAAGCCACCATGGTGTCAGTATCTGGGAGTTGAAAGACGTCAACAACAAATGGTGTTTGGTACACAGAGTTTACACCGACCAAATTGTTTCGGAAACTCCACTGATGAGTCGATACAAAAATATAAGCTTCTCAAGAGGGACTATAAGGGTGCAAGATTTCGATCCAAATAACGAGAATATCTTGTATCTACAATTGTTTCAACGCCAAGTCATGTACGACCTTCGTACTAGAACTCTAGAGGTCGTTATGCTCTGGCCATATAGTGCTATTGTTTGTCCTGGAAAACATGTTTTCACATCTGTGATACCATGGTGGCCAATACTACGGCACCAATATGCATATGCATCTCCATCTTGACCCATCATATTAATTTTTTGTTTTCTTTTTTACACATAGATTTGTTATTAAGCTTGATCACAATCTTATTTATTTATTTATTTTAACTACTCTTTGCTATAAATATTCAGCCTAGCTCTCCCCCTTCGTCTATTGATTCATTCATACACATTTTCTACTATCTGCTTCTTTTTCTATTCGATTTCTTTCTGACAGCAACAGTGACGGGTATGTTGGCACTGTTTATTGTGACTTTGGCAACTCTGCTGCTGATCCAGACTTTGCTTCAAGACATTTATGTGGCGGACTTCATTATTTCTTCTTTATATTTCCAATGTTTCAGTATAATGGTACTAAAAGTGAACACATAAAATCATGGGAAATTTTAGTGCAAGTTTTGCTTAATCCTAAGTGAATTGTGAATATTGGAAAAGAAATTAAAGTCAACGGGTTCATCTGTAAGGACGCACACGCAGCAAATGCAACAGCAGAGGACTGCTTTAACGCTGGCATAGCCAAACCAGAGTTCTTTTTTCTTTTAGGTTCTCTAATAAATCTATAACAAATTAAAATATATAAGAAACAACTCCAAAATAAAATTTGTGATCCAATTGAAGCCATTGCATTGGAAACATATATACCTCAAGGTGACATTTTCTAGGGGATTTAATGTTCGAGAGTGAACTGTTCTGGAAATCACTGCAAGATTCACTATACTTATAAATAAAGTTCAGTATAAAAATTTACACGAAATCATAAACGTCCTTAGATCAAAAGTCACAATATATTGGTAGGCAGTCCAAGAAATCAAATAAAATTCATTTAAATGGTACCGCTAATTTTTTATAGTAGGAAATGATGTTAACTTTCTTGCCTCATTTACATCATTACTTCAAATTTTATGGGGGAGTTCCTCTACCCTTAATAAACTGTTTGAGATTCTAACAGGAATGCTATGAGAAATTGAGCTCAATTATCTGCGTGCTTTTGAGAACTTGTGTCAAGCTCTCATTGGTGCTTTGCTTAATAGATTTTGATTTGCTTCTTGTTATTGCTTTTTTCGCTGCTTGTTTCTATTTTCTTTAGGGCATTTCCAGCAGTTGAAATCTTGCCATGGTAAGGGGGGTTAGGGCTGACACTATTCACGGGAATAGTGTCTGCCCTTACAAAAAGTAAGTTCCACTTCTAGCAGTTGCCATGGCAAGGGGGGTACTTTTCAATTTTTTGTTTTTTTCACAAATTTGTTTACCTAAACAATTAATTTGGAAAATATTTTCGGATGAGATTTTCTAATAAAATATTCGGATAAGATTTTTGGTTTCAAATTTCAGATAAATTTCAAATTTTCAATTTCATATAAATTTCAAAGAAAACCAATACTACTCATACAATAAAATACATGAATTCCAACTAATTTTTAAAACAAAATATTAAAATACAATCATATGAAAAGGCAAGCAAACTAACTTAAGGGTTTTCATCATTTAACCAATCCGTATTGCTAGGTCCATCATCACGAAAAAGTCTTCGTCTCATAATAGCATTTCGTTCTAGCTTCCAATATTGTTTTGTTTCAGGAGACATGTGGCTTGTATCCATGGCCATGGTTTCCTGATCATTCTTTTCTTCATTTTCTTTGCGTTGATACTCCCTTTCTTTGCGTACATACTCCCTTTCTTTAGCAAATTCTATTGCCATTGCCCTCTCATCTTCTTGGACTTTCTTGTCTATTTCAATTCTCAAGGCGCTTTGCCTTGCAATTTCCTCCAAAAATTTAGAGGTATTACTCGCAGAATTAATTCCTCGCTTTGCCTTTGACGCCTTCCTCCCAATAGGCCTCGGCTCCCTTTGAATGGGTGAGTCTTCACTCATAGGGGATTCCATAAGCGAATCCGAAGCTTGTGAATCATGGAGTGGCGTCTCGTTTAACACCACCGTTGGAGCCGTTGGAATAATGCTAAATCTCTTACAATGCTTCACCACCTCCCAACATTGGGTATGGTTGAAATTTTTTTTCCCTTGTCCAGTAGCACCATACCACATTTGAGCTTGTACAATCTATATATAAAAAAAAATTGAATAAGCAAGGAATTTAAAAAAAATATTGGTAATGCAAAAAAGATAAACATATGAATGAAAATCCAATAAATATGAACAAAATATAAAGAATGAAAGAAACATTCAAATAAATATTAGAAATACAAGAAATATATAAAATATATAAAAATTGCAACAAACATTTAAATACATATGGAAATACAAGAAATATTAACAAAATATAAAAATTAAAATTAATAGGACATATGGAAATACAAGAAATATTAACAAAATAATAAAATGAAAATTACAAATAATTACCTCATCGCTTAGATTTTCTCCGCTTGCATGGTTATTCATCGCTTTTGTGAGGGCATCTCTCCATTTCCCCAACTCTTTGTTGAGAAGTTTCCACCGACTTGACAATGCGCTTTCCGTACGGGTGGAACCCAATCTTTCAACAAATTCGTGAAGAATTTTTTTCCACATTTGACTGAATTTCATCTCATTATCCAATATGGGATCATGAGCAATTTGGACCCAACACTCACACAACAAGACATCTTCCATGATGCTCCATGCCTCTCCGGTTTCATGAGAAAAAGCCATAATGATAGAGAAAAATTAAACTTGAAAATTAAAACAATTTAGAGTAAAAAGTGAAGAAAATATTGAATAGAAAGTGAATAATAGTTGGAGAAGGAGAAGATGTATGAGAATTTGTTGTTAAAACTGAAGAGTGGGTATTGGTATTTATAGAAAAAAGAGTCAGTATTTTTTTGGGATTTTTAAAAAAAATTTACGATTTTTTTTCATATTTTTTTGCCTGGAAAATATTCTGGCCGTTGGATTGGCTGAATAAGAGAAATCGGAAGGCCAAGGTGTTGCCACGTCGCACATAGCCGTTGGGGGAAGTCAGCACGCGTGCGTTTGAATTTTTTTTAACGTTGGCGCGTGCATTGCACGCGCCAACGGTAAAAAAAATTGAATCCCATGTGCTGACGTCACGCTAGCGTCAGCGATGACGTCAGCCCAACACTCGGGCTGCCTCCGCCTCTGCCGCTCGAAATTGTGCCCACCCCTACTCATCGATAGATGACGCATCATCCTTTGCCTCATCAAAGCCCCAAACCCTACCCCAACTGATGGCAAATTTGGCCCCACTATCCCTCTGTGGGCGTTACATGTTGACAGATCATCCAATTGGCAGGGTAGCATTGCCGACCCGATTCTGACAGCACTCGATCAAGTCACCATCGAATACGCCATTCACTTTCAATTTAAAGCCTCCAACAACGAGGCCAAATATGAATCCCTCTTTATTGACCTTCAGCTAGCAAGAGATATGGCTGCTCAACAAATAAGCATCTACATCGACTCTCAATTGGTTGTCAACTAGATCACTACCGAATTGGCAACAAAGAACACGTCCATGATTGCATACTTGTTGCAAGCTCACCTATCTCATGGGATTAGACATGGGAATTTCATTTCCAAGAAGTTTAATCCGTGATCCGAACTAAGGTGCATTCAGTAAATAGAAAAGATATTTAAAGATTACAAAGCCTAATGGTTTTTTTTTTTTGTGTGTATATATATTTTTTGGGCTTTATGGCCTAGATGACTCAACCAATGTACTTCTCTTCAAAACCCATGTTACATTTGACTCTACATTGAAATATGAGATGCCCAATTTAATTGTAACACTGTCGGCCCAATTTAATAATTTAAATAAAAATTTATCTAACTAATTTCCCTATGAACCCAAGGCAACCTTTTTTTCTTCTTTTCTTTTCTTTTTTCTTTGGGATCCTGTTATTGGGCAGCTAGTCAAATGAAAAAAAGGTATTTTTTTAGTCGGCAAAATGTTCTAAGCTATCATATATATTTCAATTTTACAATGCCAAATTGTTGTCTTTTGGGGTGTGGTTTTACTCAAAACCCATAAATAGAACCCCACGTCGCATATTATGGATTGGGCATCAACATGAAGATTGAGAAGGACGGCGTTTGGATAAAGACCACGTCTCATATAAGTTTTTCTGTCGTTTAGGAAGAGCCTCCATCACGGCCGTTGCTGCAGCGCGCAGTGGCAACGTAAGCTCCATTAGATCTACCTTACAGCCTGATCGATACATTCCAGTGGGTCCCACCTCGCAAACCCACCAATCAAGTGGAATAATGTTATTATTATCATGTGAGCTCCCTAAATATCTCAAAAACCTTTAGATATTTTATACATATGTGACACAATTTCTTATGAAAAAAAAAATTAAAATTAAAAAAAAAATTTATGTCGGTAGACACAATGGCCCATTCAGAACAAGATGCACACAAGAGCCAGACACGTGTCACGCTCACCTATTTATGGACGTAGCTATATAAATCATTTTCCTTTATTCGGAAATATGTGCTGTGTGTGCACCCAATAAACAGCCTCCACGTAGTAGCACCCCCACAGTAGCAGAAGGAGCAGACTCTATATAAAACCACACTCTACACTCTCTAGTTCCTGTCAAACAACACAAAGCAGTTGGATTTTCTCTCAAAGTTCCTCTAAATTTTTCCTCAGAAGAACCAGAAAAAAGAAAAACTCCATTAGAATGGGCACAGCAACTTGCGTTGACATCATCATAGCCATCCTCTTGCCTCCTCTTGGTGTCTTCCTCAAGTTCGGCTGCGAAGTCAGTATTTTTTTTACATAACATATATATTTGTGTGTGTTTTATAGACAGAATTCTGATGTTGTAAATATATGCTTATGTTCGGGCGGATTTATGATTTTTCAGGCGGAATTTTGGATCTGTTTGATTTTGACTATTTTTGGTTATCTCCCTGGTATTATCTATGCCATCTACATCCTCACCAAGTGATCCTTCAACAATTTCTGTAAGCACTTTTTTTATTTATATTTCTTTGACTTTTACTTGAAGGAAAAGTAAGAAACAAGGAATGAAACTGCATAATTAAGCAAACATGTATGCCTTTTCATTGCGCCACATGACGTGACCTGCACTAACAACTGATGAGCTTCCTTTTTGTTGTCTTTTTTCGATGGACAGGTGGTAGAGATGTGAAGGGCAGCTGTGTGTGTGTTTTGTTTCTGTATGAAGGGCTTGTGTTTTCAATTGTTCACGTATAGAACCTAATAAATTAGCTGGTGTATGTAGCCAAACGGATTGTTCATTTGTTTTTTTTTTCTTTTTTTCTTTTTGGGGATTTTAATAAGAAATTGCAGAGGCCTCATATTTGACTCACAATCCATTTGCTTTGCAGAATGAACTCTCTACCCTATTTTTCTCTGTTTGTCAAATTAATTTTGTGCAAAGACCAAGTAGAGAAGGGAAAGAAAAAAAGATCCAATCTTGGGAATAGCGTTTCTTATTCTGTTAATTTCAATCATGACTTTTGGTTGTGACATTCCACGTAACAATTACTTCTTCACATAAGCTAAGATTACCAAGCCATGTTTGAGAATTGGGCGTGCATTCCACGTTCCAAAACATTTAACATCATTAATTATATACAACCGATTACACTTAAGATTTTATCGTCATATTGTTAGTTTCACCGAACATTCAAACCGCTGGAAAATATTCAACGACCTGTAATATATTTTTCCCTCATACGTATCTAATACCATCTCCGCAAGCTCATACTGTAGCAAATGGGCCCAACGATTGCTCCATTTTTGTTTTTGGTGCAACCATTTTACCAAGAATATTGTCCAATTATTTCACCAAAAAGAAGAACATGGCACAATTAAATTGTAATAATAATCTAATGAAGAAATTCTCAAACTAATTCCTTTTTTATTTTTTAATCCTTTTCTTTGCGATCCTTTTACCTTTAATCAAAAGGCAATTCGCCAGCTAATCAAATCAAGAAATAAAATACAGTATTTTCCGCATTAAGCATATAATGGGGGAATCAAAACCTCAAAACAATCACATACGTTTCAATTTTATAATAGCAAATAGGGTTTAAACATCGAATTATATAAGATTCTTTTAGTTCAGCCCATGAGCTCCATACGTCGCACGTGGGAAGGGTCAAGTCTTATGCATGAAGATTGAGAAGGACGGTTACGTCACGTGCATAGTGTGCATGCATCATATTTGAAGCCTCCATCACCGCCGTCGTTTCAGCATGTCGCGGCAACCTTCGAGCCGTTAGATTTTGGATACAGCCTGGTCGACATTGCAATTCAGTGATCCAGCCCTCACGCGCCATTTCATGCTCCCGGAAAGCTATTAAAACATTTCGTATAGAACCCCCGACGAAATGTTATTAATTATCATAATCTAGTATTAGTATTTTGGTACATGAATACCAAGAAAAACACTTGGACCAATTACAGAGTTACAAGACTATCGAAGGTGACCAAAATCCACAATCAACAAGAAAACCAAGCATGAAAAAGAAAGAAAGTTATTATCATGAATGTCAAAACAATGTAATATTTTTAATAATGATAATTAGACCTCGAGTGCAGGGACAAACGTGCTTACAATTACATAATAACTCGTCAATCGGTTATAATTTTAGTAGGATTTATCGATTCCATTATATAACTTAACTATTTTGCACAAAAGGCAAAAGCTTTTCATATTAAGGAAGGACCACATTTCACTTCAAACAAAAAAAAAGGACCCCATTTCCACCATTTAAAAATTTGAGGGTCATGCCAAATACTAAAATTTAGCGGAAGTCAATTGTTACTTGAAAAACTCAAATATGTCACACTTTTATATATGTCATCGTCAACATATGGCACACTTTGGATAAGGGTGAATTCTATGTTTGGTTATCAGCACCCATTGGATTCTAACAATATCCATCTTTCCATAACTATAATCTAAGTTTAAAATCAAATATTTATTTAGGATAATGCTTGCTTCCTTTCATGTAAAGAGATATTCTTCCTTTATGCGAATCACAATTTGACACAAATATGCAAAAATAATTCATCAAAAACACAAAAAGAAAATCTTATACACGTATGTCACATTGCTATTAGCAGGAATATAGGGGAGCTCCTACTTACATGGTAAATAAGAGGGAGGGGGAAGCTATACTGTATATGCTTTGACATTTTTTTGCATGAGTACACAAAATGGTCGATTAGGTTTAAGAAGAAGAGGAAGAAGAATAAGCACATGGGAGAGTGACATGTTCACCCATTAATGATTCTATTGGACCAAACATAGCTGTATATGATTCTTTTTCCTTTTTTTCTTTATTCGGATTCGGCTGTATAGCCTGTATGAATCTGGGAACAAAGAACCTCCCCAAAAGTAAGATTTACAATAGAAAGTTTACAGGGCTAAGGAACCGCGTACACACTGTATCTACACCCACTGGCCAATGCATGACCTCCACGTGGCTCCTCAGCAGCAGAGCAGCTGTATATATAACCACTCAGAGCCTTTCAGTTTATGTCACAACACAAAAGCAGTCTTCTTCCTTGCACTGTAAAGTCTCACGAAGTTCTCATTTTTCCTTAAAGAAGAAGAAAAAAAGGGTCCTCCACATCTACAGCCATGCCGAGTGAAGGAACAGCAAACTTCGTAGACATCCTCATAGCCATCCTCTTGCCTCCTCTTGGTGTCTTCCTCAAGTTTGGCTGCCATGTTAGTATCTTCTAAAACTTGATTTGGAGCTCATTAATTTATTTAATATGTGTTTGTCTGTGTTTATAGAACTTAATTGTGGTGAATTTGTGATTTTCAGGTTGAATTCTGGATCTGTCTGCTGCTGACTCTTTTTGGTTACATCCCTGGGATTATCTACGCTGTCTATGCCATCACTAAATGAGACTTCAATTTCTGTAAGAACCCACATCTCTATTTCACTGAAAATTTTATCTTCTGTTTGATATTTCAATACAACAAAGAAAAGAGGGAGTTTTCCCAAAGTTAGGAAAGGGAAGGGGACGGGGTTTTTCTTACGCACACTGTAAATATGTCTGTAAGTTAGGTCATTTTTTACTGTGCTAGAACATGAAAAAGAGAGGAGTACTTTAGACTGCATGATTAAGCAAACATCCCTTTCATTGGGTCAGCAGCCCAGCTATGATTTAATGGAGAAAATGGGTAGCTGTTGGTCCACATGACTCGGTGGCCTGCACTAAATTCATGCCATCATCTTTCTGACACTTTTACGTTTCTTCTTTGACAGGTATGTAGAGATGTGAAGGGCACATATGTCTTTTGGTTTCTGAATTATGGGATTGTTTTCAACCGTTTGATGGATAGCGCTTTATCTGGTGGATCCAGATGGACGGTTGATACTTCATGTGGTGTGGTTTTGTCCATTGTTCGTTTATTTTTCTTTCTTCCTTTTGATTTTATCCTCCTTCCACCTCCTTATCAATCTGTTGTAAAGGTGGATGGTAGGTCTGGTGATTCATGTCTCTTAAAACATTAGTTATTTATTTTTCAATGTGACTTGTGTTCTAATCCCACCCTATTGGGTTTGGAGGTATCAGTGGCTTTTTGACTGCTTCATATATTATTATATGTATGTAACTTTATCATTAAGCAAAGGGAACATCAGAACAACCCCTTCAATCATAATCAGGCCCCATATTCCTTCTTCTATGTAGAATTAGCATATTGGTTTTTAATATATATTATAAAATTTGATTAGAAAGTCTCATATTGGGTTACTTTGGTTCTGTTCAAGAGAGGAAAAGAAAATTTGTTCATCCACATGACGTGACATCTCATGTCTGCTGGCTTGTACATTTGCAGAAAAGAACAATGAAGGAAGCTACCTTGCATTGCATCCAATCCAAGCACTTTAATTAGGGCAAAACAATACCGAAGCTCAAACCTGAGGTGTTTAATTACCTTTACTAACGGGGGTTGAGATTTTGATAAAAGAGCGATAGTATTTTATCGATAAGAACTAATGGGGTTGAGATATAAAAGCTATTTTATGCTCAAATACAAAAGCTTAGTTTATTTGTCACTTTCTTTGGTCAATAGTACTTTGTTCTACAATTTTCTGTTGGATTTTCGAAGACTCTGACCAACTGTACATTTGCCGTGATGTGGAAACAAAATAGAAAAGAAAAGGCAGGAGAAGCACAGATGGTGTCTAATCTACGTGGTTGCGTGAGAATCCATGAAAAGTTGAAGCCAACTCTCTAAACGTATCCAAATTGATAACCCTTTATGATATTCAATTCCACATTCACATGAACAAATCATCTAGATAAGATCACGAGCAGCAAAAACAACAATATTTACCAGTTTAAAGGGAGAAGCAGATAACAAGAGGCAGGTCTAAAAGCTTTGCACATCCACAATATTTCCATTACAAAACTACAAAATCCAGTGAAATTTTCAACTAAATTTTAATGTAATATATAAACACATACCATCTCAGAAACGGGGTTCTTTAGATTCTCAAAATTGCATTTTGTAGGAGAAAAAGACACTGTCCCAAACATAAGACTTACAGGTATATTTCATCACATAAAAACAGTCCATAATTTTATTTTATTTTTGTAGATTTATATTGTGGTAAATGGTAAATAATATTCTTTTGCAGCTTACTAAATTTCTTAGGGTATTCTAGAAGAAGGAAAATAAATGTCTAGCGAAAAACAGGAGGAGAAATCATTCAATCAGCAGACTGTAGCTAATCTCGCAATAAATGACGGTTTTGAGTTTTAGCCGCGATTAGTGACGGTTTAAGGACCTATAGCAACGAAATTTATTCTAATTGTGTTTAGCAGCGGTTTTTTTCGTCGCTAACCGTAGGTAAAATTCCTTTCAGCGTCGATACATGTAGCCGCCGCTAAAAGTTGTAACTACTTTAAATTCGCCTCCCTACTATGTATCTCAATTGAATTACAAAACATAAACAGAATCTAAAAACGATTACCGGTTAAAAAATTATTTTTATGATCACCTAATATAGCTTATCAGACCAAATAAACAAAAAGTGGTTTATGTGAAACCTTGAGATGGAGCTACTTTAGTTTACATCAACTAATACACAGTAGATATACAGTGGTGTACACTTTATATCAAGCAGCATACAATCAAACAATTAGAAGCCCGCATTGGCAACCCCTGCACTTGAAGAGTGATTTCTACTTTTATCTCATCCTTTGAATTGCCACTCCCTGCGACACATGGGGCAATGTGCCTGAGAAGTCTGTGAATTTACCCATTTTAAGATGCAATGAAGATGGAAAGCATGGTTGCATGCACCCCAAACTGCAAGATAAAAGAATAATTTAGTGAATTATCATCAAGCTGTACAAAAAATGAACCTAATAATTAATATCAAATTATAAACAAAGAAACACAAATCAGACTGCTAATGCAAACGATGAAATGTCTGAATCTAGTCAGTCAATGAACAAAATAATAAAGGCTTTCCCACCTTAAATGCATTGTAAGCAATTTGGTTGGCCTTCTTGATAACAGAACAAGAATATAGGGTTTGACTGTTAGTTTGGTAGGATACCATGGTAGCTGTGCATTGCAAACCATGTGTAAAATGATGTTCTAAGATGTCGGCGGAAGATCTGCTGTTAGATATTTGAATCATATTTGGGTAGTTCATTGAAGAGAAAGAAAGAAAATCCAAATGCCAATGCTTGTAAATTAACAATGAACTGTATATTCCATACTATTGTGAAACAAAGCATTGATATGAATTGATGTCATTATATATGAACGAGTAGCAAGAACCACACAAATCAGAATAGAAAAATGTGAAAAAAAAAGGCATAACCAAATGCGTATAGAGACACCATGTGCTTCACTACTCAAACATCACAAGTTTATAGGTCAATCTGAAAATCTGTTGTGGTTTATAGGTCAATCTGAAACTTTATTCCAGACTTAGATCTTTAATAATAGGAGAGGCATCAGAATTTGGTGAAACATGAAATATTATGCAAGGCATCAAGCGAATAATGTTAGCTACTTACTTAGTGGGCAATCATCCCCAGGGAGCTTACAATCAGGACAACAACCATCAAATGCCATCCTGCAAATCCCACATGTTTCATCTTGTGCATCCCATGTCCATGAAGCAACAGCATGCCACCTGCTGGTTGAAAAGGATAAGAATTAGAGCTCCAAGAGTACATCATTGTTAAATTTATAAACATTCACAAGTGCAGCAATTGATTAATGAATATAACAGATAGAGAAGAGATAAAGAGGACATACTCTGTTTGAAAAGCCCATCAGATATTCGAAACGAGAGTCAGTTAAGAGAAAACTGTTTCTATAAAACGTGTGCAATACCTTTCACAACAAACACTTTTCAAGTAAAGGCAAATTAATTGGTAAACAAGATCACAATGTAAAATTTTCAAGCCGATCAACAATTAGTAATTCTTGAAGAAGCCAAATCATATGAATTTGATACCATCAAGCTAAAATTCACTCTACCAGGATTAAATAAATGCAACAAAGTTAACACCATAGAAGTGAAAGAAAAGGAAAATATAAACGATAGTTATAAATAGTATAAAGGTAGTGCATTTAAAAGAAAGGAACTGAAAACACATTAACAAGGATACGCAAGATGTTGACTTTCATCCTCTTCTCCTGCAACTACAAAATCCCAAACCATATATTTCACAGAAGCGAATGATAATAGAATCTCTTTGGTTCCATCAGTTTTGAGAAGATACACACTCAGGAAACAAAATTCAGAACCCTATTGATTTCAGCAATATTCATGGCAAACTGTTAAAAATACCGGATGCTTGTATATTCATGGCAAACCAATATTGATTTCAGCAAATTTTCCAGCCACCAAAGTTTGGTGCTTTCCATCATATTCAATAATTATATTTTATATGAAATCCTTGAAACTTCCAAACCAAACTATAAATAAGCCTATCCTTTAACTTATAAAAAAAGAGGCATTGGGGGAAAAAAACACATGTAGCAGTGGGTTGAACTATCATTATTGGTTGTATGGCCAGAGTTGTCATCATAACGCCAATAGGATTTTGCTCAACTTCTGCGTTACTTCGAAGACCAGTGTCTAACATAAAGCTTACATCGCTGCCTTTCCAGGTCTCTGTCTTACTAAAAAAACCTAGAATTTTCTCACTAATAATCCTTAAAAACCCAAATAATAAAATCAAGAATCAGCGCCAATTATACCAAATTCAACTCAAAATCCAACGCTAAAATCACTCAAACACATCATATTAGACCATAGAAAATAAACCGAAGTTTTCATCCTGCGACATCTAGAGAAGAGCAGCCATAGAGCGTACCTAGGGCAGAATCGGAGCCACGGGAGAAGGCGAAGCCCTAGTCTTCGTCGTTCGTTCGAAACCGACGTCTGAGGTTGGGTTCCAGAGTCCGGGCAGCTTTGGGCTTGGATACAAGACACCATGTTCCTGACTCACACTTAAGCCCACCAAACCAAACTAGGGCTACGAATTTGAGCATAATTGGAATAGACTTAATGCAGAGTTTTTTGGGCCTCCAAATATTTGACTATATTTGTGAATTCAAGCCCATTAAAAAAAGCCCAAATTGTTAATTTTAATGATTTTTATTTTATTTTATATATTCGTCATTGTGAATTTATACGTCTAGATGGAATGAGTGCGATTTGCACATTAAAATGAATATATTTCATTTCAAATAAGAAGCCAAACATTATATTAATAAAGGTTAAAATATCGTGTAAATAGCTTGTAGCTCAAGTGATTAAGAGCATTTACCCTTGCACCTGAGGTCTTAACTTTGATTCCCACCTCCCCCAATATCGTTTGTATCCAACCTAAAAAAAAGAAAAAGAAATTAAATACCGTAGTTATTCTCTATGCAACATCCCTAGACTCCAATCAAGAAAAGTTCAGTCTTAATGTTTTGTCTACAACTTCTGTATGTTTGACATTCGTCGTGTTCATCGCGAGATGAAATTTCAAATAGGCCATTGGATTTGGATTGGCGGGCGCTGGTGACCATTAGGAGGAGGGATGGTTGGCCAATCTTGGCCGGAGTCATGAATGAGAGAAGCGAGGTATATAGGGGAGACAAGAAATAGAAATATTATCAGCTACTCTCCTTAATCAAGTCTAATTCCTGATTTTTTATGTATTAAATTATGAATTTTAATGTGGAACTCACATAACTTTTAATTCCTCATGTACTAAGTAGTAAACACGTGAAAAATTAGGAACTAAAATAATTCCAATGCTCATAGCACACCATAAATTTCAAATAGGTCATTGCATTTTTGGAGTGCTCGGTGACCATTAGGAGGAGGGATGGATGGCCGGTCTTGGGCGGTTTGAGAGTCTTGTTCTCGAGTCGAGAGGCTTTTTTTAAATGCATGAAAAATAAAGAATAGAAATAATTTTGATACATACCAACTCCACCTAAGTAGCACACCCTAAATATGGTGAAAGTAAAATTAGAAATATAAACTGTCCAGATATAGTATTATTAATTGTTATTAGGGCATGGGTCAAGAAAATAGAAGCATGACAGAAAAGAGACAGAAAAATAAAAAGAAAAATCCTAAACAATAATGGACTGGATTACCTTTATAAATAATAATTACCAAAGATATAATATAGATTGAATGAACCACATCAACATCGGTGTTGTAATGCATGTATGTATGAGAACTAACAGACAATTACTTCCATATAAACCCAAGGGTGGATAAGAAGTCCCATGATTTTTTTTTTTTAAATAGAAAGAAAAAAAAACACACATAAAACATCCACCAAACTCAATTTGCTAAATTTTCTGCATCATATTACAACCTTTTTATTTTTGCTAATAAAAATCTACCGAGACATACCAAAATGTTCTATATTGATGTTCATATCTCCTGCTTTGTAAGAGCATTAAATTTCTATTTAGGATGTAATCTTCTAGAATTGGTTAGGTAGCCCTTCTGCTGCTATATAATACCCCAGGCTGTTTGGGGCTAATCCATCTTCTTCTAAGGATCTTCCTTCTTCTTCTTCTTCTTCCCTAGTTTGCAATTTTTTTCCCTCTCTCTCTCTCTCTCTCCATTTTTTTTCTTCCTTTTGAGCCATGACTAGAAAGAAGGTCAAGCTAGCCTACATAGCTAATGACTCAACCAGAAAAGCCACTTTCAAAAAAAGGAAGAGGGGCTTGATAAAGAAGATAAGTGAACTGAGCACACTCTGTGACGTTCCAGCGTGTGCCCTTATCTATAGCCAGTATGAGTCTCTCCCTGATATATGGCCATCCCCTTCCGGCGTGCAGCGTGTTATCGCGCAATTCAGAAATATGCCTGAGATGGAACAAGGGCGGAAGATGTTCAACCAGGAGACTTTTCTCAGGCAGCGGATCGTGAAGGCCCACGAGCAGCTCAAGAGGCTCAGGAAAGAGAACAGAGAAAAGGAGGTGTCGAGGGTGATGTTCCAGACCCTCACTGGTAGGCCTCTTCAGGGACTGAACATGATCGACCTGAACGACCTAGGATGGCTAATCGACCAGAACGTGAAGGAGCTTGGTGAGAAGATCAAGAGCAAGAGAGAGGAGCTGCTGGCTCAGAGAAATGAAGTCACAGTGGCAGCACCAAATGCAGCAGCTTTGCCTGCTAGAGCTGGAGACCATGGCATGGATCTGAACATGCAGCAGCCAGCAATGGAGAACACCATGCAGAGGCCTCCATGTTTCTCAGATGTGATGACCCCGCAGGAGCCTATGGGGTTTGGTGCTGCTGGTGGCGATGAGGTGTTGCCCTTCGGAGATCAGAATCATCCTGCCTTTTGGCATAACAGTCCCTTTTTTCATTGAACTCTATCTGGTGTTTGTTTAGTTTTTGTTGTTTTTTTAAAAGTGATTTTCTTTGATAAATGTTTTGTTTTGATGGTGCTAGTCTCCATCTCAAACCAGCAGGTTTCGCTTCTTAATTTCTTGAATTTAAATTTGTGTACCCAAAAGTTTATATAAACAGTAGTTCAGTTGTTTGGTTTTCTCAATTGCATTCTTCGAGGGCTTATATTCTCTGATGTATTTGAGTACTTTATTAGATCTTTTTAATATATCCTTTTGAATTTAAGATTTGTTGCTATGTTATTGAGAACCAACCAACCAAAGCAAGAATGATTAACAAGAAAGGTCAATGGAGTTGGATATGTTTATCAGAAAGTTTTACATTTCATAGATCGCAATATTATGTTAGTTCTTATCTTCAGTAAGAATTACTCCTAGACGTCCAATAACATTTGAAGACAAACTTTTGTACCCTTGGTTAACTCTAATTTTATAGATTGAAAACATATCAAAGAAAACTATCCGAAATAAAATTACAATTAAAATCCTTTTGGTTATTGTTAGAAGAAACACATATATATTCAATTATAAAACAAAAGGAAGGACCAACTTATAATTGATGGTCTTATAGTACGAAAGAGTTTTATTAAGGGAGTTTCACTAATACACCCAAAATAGGAGCTGAAATTATAAAAAAACCCAACATGAAAACCACTTTAGAAACACACCAAAAACCCATTTATTAAACACACTCAAAACCCATTTATAAACACACCAAAAAAATATACAATTGTTCTTCTCAAAAAAAAAAAAAAATATATATATATATATACAATTGTTGATTTTTGGGTTGATTTTGGGTGTGTTTCTATGTTTTAAACAGTACTAGTGTTGGGTTTTTTTTTATAAATTCATGTCTAGGATTGGGTTTATTTATAAATTTGTATTTTATTAATGGGAACGATATACATGTAAGTTAATAACAATAAACAATGTCAATTTGCCATATATAGAACCGTAATAATGAGACAACCATTCAATTTATTATCCGATGCATATACTATGTACATACATAGGGTAGGTATACCTACCATATATTTGTACCAATGTACATACATATGGTAGGTATACATATCGTAATCTATCGTTCTCGTCTTGTGGAAGTTGTTCATAAATCGTTTCTTATTTCTTAAAGTATATATTCTCTTAAAGTTCATATATATAGTAACCTACTCATGAGGCACATCATTTAATTTATTATCTGATGTGGAGACTACCTATATTGATACGAATTCGAAACCTAGACCTACCATGAATCCTGGACCATATGTATTATTACTCAGTAAACTTAATAATAAGTTTTTTTATTCATCTTTTCACCTAGCTAACAAGAGGTTTTGTGTTGGGGCTATAAGAAATTAAAATTCCTCAAATGGGAAGTGGGATTTTTTCCACTTTTGTAGATATTAATCAACAACAACTTTGAAGTGCAAGAATCTCAAACTATTCTCATGCACTTTGCAAAATGTAAAGAAGGCTCTGCTGACAAATATCTGTGAACTTTAAACAATCAATGTCCAAACAAAGCACAAGAACCCGTCAAAAGGTACTTACAAGGGATCTTAGAAAAGTTAAACTTCACAGAATTATGCTTCGAATATGGACTTTTAGTTGAAGGAGAGCCATTCAGAGGGAGAGAAAAGTCCCCTCGAGCACTGATATAAATTAGTACAATCAGAAGTACCACCTAGTTCACCAAATCAGGCAGAGGTTCAGCATCTTTAATATTAATCAACTATTTTGATTTAAAACAAGTTGCGCCAAGTTGTCTGATTAGCGGATTCTAGTTTTGATTCAATGCTACAAAGGGTAAAGATTTGTTAATAGACATACAGCATGCACAACATGCTTTGTTTCTGGTTCAAATTGATTTTATGTTTCCTATTACTTTGGAGATTCGGTCTGGTATTTTGTTCTCTACCATTGCTTTTATTTCTGCTAGCTGTACTTACAGTCTCTGGAGAAACACTATGCTTAGCTAGATATGCATGTTGTGCTAGGCTTTAAAAACTAGGTAAAACAAAATGCTTAAAAGATTACTGAAAACACTCCATAATATATTTTTTGTAGATTTATATTTTGGTAAAGGGAAACTAATTATTCTTTCGCAGTTTATAAAAAGGTTGGGGTATTTTAGAAGAAGAAAAATAAAAATCTGGTGAAAAACAGGAGAGATTCAATCAGCATATTGTTGCTAATTTGGTAATAAATGACGTTTTTAAGTTTTTGCAACGACTAGTGACGGTTTTGGACCTTTCGTGACGAACTTTAGGTCAAATTGTGTTTAGCAACGGATTCTTTCGCCGCTAGCCGTAGGTGAAAAAACTAAATGCGACGATATGCTTGTCCGCCGCTAAAAGTAGTCAAAACTTTAAATTTGCCACTCATCCTCGTATTTTAATTGGTGCAAAATTCTACAAAACATAAATACCACATCTTAAAAGCACTACCGGTAAAAAAATATTTTTATTATCACAGATCCCTATCAATCCGAATAAACAAACTATTGGTTTATAGAAAATACAATAAATCATTAAAAAGTGAAACTTTGAGCTACTTCACAGTTTACATCGACCAATACACGATAGACAGACAAGGGATATATAAACCATATACAATCAAACAATTGCAAGCATGCATTGGCAACCACTGCACCTGAAGAGGGAGAGAGCAAACAAGTTTCCTAAATGTGATTCTAGTTTTTCTCTCATCCTTTGAATTGCGACTCCCTGCTATGGGGCAATGTCACTGAGAAGTCCCTGAATTTACACATTTTATGATGCAATGAAGATGGAACGCACGGTTGCATGCTTGATGCACCCCAAACTGCAAGATAAAAGAATAGTTTAGTGAATTCTCATCAAGCATAAGTTGTGCAAACAATGAACGAAATAAGTTATATCCAATAAAAACTAGAGACTAGAAAAACACAAATTAGACTGCTAATGCAAAATGTGAAATGCCGGAATCTAGTCAGATCAATGCACAATATAATAAAGACTTAAGAAATTTGGTTGGCCTATTTAAGAAGCACAATGTAAGAATTTCAAGCCGATCAACAATTAGTAGTTCTTGAAGCAAAATCATATTAATTCAATACCATCAAGTTGAAATTCATTCTACTGTGATTCAATGCAACAAAGTTAACACCACAGAAGCCCTCCTCTTTACCAAAAAGAAATAAAAGAAGTTAACACAAGTGAAAGAAAAGGAAAAGTAGTGCATTTAAAAGAGGAATCAAATAACACAGTGAGAAGGATACGCAAGGCTGTCACTCATCCTCTTCTCCTGCAACTGCAAAACCCAAAACCCTTCATTTCAGAGAAGTGAATGATAATTGACTCTGTGGAACCACATAATTTTTAAGTGGAGCAATTCCGATACACATTCCATGTAAGTAGCCCGCCATACATGAGGCAAAAGTAAAATTAGAAATATAAACTGCCAAGATATAGTACATCTCAGTATTTAGTCATTCAAAGGTCTCTTTTATTAGAGAATAGTCATTCGAAGGTTTCTTGCACTTCAAAGTTGTTCTTGATTAATATCTACAAAAGTGGAAAAATCCCACTTCCCATTTGAGGAATTTTAATTTCTTATAGCCCTAACACAAAACCTCTTGTTAGCTAGGTGAAAAGATGAATAAAAAACTTATTATTAAGTTTACTGAGTAATAATACATATGGTCCGGGATTCATGATAGGTCTAGGGTTCAAATTCATATCAATATAGGTAGTCTCCACATCAGATAATAAATCAAAGGGCTTGTCCAATATAGGTCCCTACCTTTTTTATTTTCTAGACATATACCCATCATTCTATAAATCTATGTGTTAAACCCAATTTCAAACTTAAATGACCAGTATGATATAAGAGGTCGTAGTATTCCTATGTTTTTACATCCTTGCCATCGGACTTCATATTTTATTTATAATTTATTCCAAGCATTTCATTAACTGCCATAATTGTGATTAAAACTCCATATTAATAGCATATCAATCACCCTATTTCTTTTGGTTGTCATTCCCTCTAACATATGGCCCCTTAAAATTGCAAATAAAAAAATATGTAAATTACATATCCAATAATGTACATATGAAAAATATAAATATAAATATATACATATAAAAATATAGGTATATTATTTACCCAAAAAAATTAACAAAAATAGGTCAATTACTTTGTAATTGAAATATCCGTACATTTTTCATAAATTAAAAATAAGTACACAATAATTTATAGAAAATAGGTACGTTGTATAATTGAAATTTATGCACATTTTTTATAAATTAAAAATAGGTACATTATTTAGAAGAAAAAAATAAGTTCATTATACTAGGTAAATTGTTTTACTAGGTATACATTATTGGAGAAAAAAATAGGTACATTATTTAGATAAAAAAAATAGGTTCATTATACTAGGTAAATTGTTCTACTAGGAACATTATTAGAGAAGAAAAAATAGGTACATTATTTTGAGAGAAAAAATAGATACATTATTTTGAGAGAAAAATAGGTACATTATTTTAAGAGAAAAAATAGGTACATTATTTAGGAAAAAAAATAGGTACATTATTTTGAGAGAAAAAATAGGCTCATTTAAAAAAAAAATTGTTTTCATAAAACAAACAATAAAAAGATGATTAAATTATTTTTCATAAACCAAGTAATAAAGAAAAAAAATAGGTACAATATTTGGAGAAAAAATAGGTTCATTAAAAAAAAATTTAAAAACAAAACAATAAATATATTATCAAATTATTTTTCAACATAATTAGAATGTACACTACTATTCATAAAACTATAATAAAAAAGAATATTGGACGTATAATTCATAAAAGACAACAACATTAATTCCTAAATTTAATATTGAATTTAAATTACTAATACTTTAAATAGATTACTAGTCGTAATTCATAGAAGGAAAACACCATTAATTCAAAAATAGATTACTGATACTTTAATGTGGAATTTAATATTTAATTTTAAATACGTTTCTAAATTAGTTCCTATATCCATTACAACTATTTGGAGATCTTTCGAAATTCAACGGGTGTCATTAGTTACACTCCCCATAACACATTAACTTATAAACAGGGGTAGTTTTGGAATCCGAAAAATACAATAAATCATATTTTAAGTTATATTAGGTAACTTGCTTAGTTGGATCCTAGTCATCGGGTATTATTTGAAAAAATTGGGTATTTTAAATAGAAAACTAAAGGAAAGGATTGTAGGTGATTTAAAATGAATTTTATGGGTCTAAGCTCAATTTACTATAAATCAAATGATGTGCCTCATGAGTAGGTTACTATATATATGAACTTTAAGAGAATATATACTTTAAGTAATAAGAGACGATTTATGAACAACTTCCACAAGACGAGAACGATAGACTACAATATGTATACCTACCATATGTATGTAACGTTGGGTACAAATATATGGTTAGTATACCAACCCTATGTATGTACATAGTATATGCATCAGATAATAAATTGAATGGTTGTCTCATTATTAAGGTTCTATATATGGCAAATTGACATAATCTATTGTTATTAACTTACATGTATATCGTTCTTACGTACGTAAACTCTTATAGCCTACATGAATATCCTTCATAACCTATATGTATATCGTTCTTAGGTATGTAAACTCTTATAACCCACATGAATATCCTTCATATCTACGTAACTCATTAATAAAACTCTTTCGTACTATAAGACCATCAATTATAGCTTGATCCTTCCTTTTGTTTTATAATTGAACATGTGTTTCTTCTAACAATAACCAAAAGGATTTTAATTGTAGTTTTAATTGCAGAAAAAATGTATTCTCTACTTTATATATTGATATATCGTTTATTATATTAATTGTTAGGACGTGACTCAACAAAATAGATGCACGACAGAAAAGAGACAGAGAAACAAAAAAAATCTAAACAATAATGGGCTCGATTACCTTATAAGTGATAATTACCAAAGATAGAAAGAAATATCACTCTTTTAATGATTTGAATGAGCCACAACAAAATCTGTGTTTTAATGCATGTATGTATGCTAATTTAACAGAAAAGCTTCCATATAAAACCAAGGGTGGATAAGAAGTCCCATGAATTCCAAAAAAATAAAAAGGAAGATATTACATAGGCATCCACCCAACTCATAGTACTAAATTTTCTGCATCATATTTACAACTTTATTTGTGCTAATAAAATTGCCTACCCGAGATTTCATATTTATCCTACCTATAAAACAATCTTAATTACCATTTATGTGAAAACCACATTCCCCTCACACATGGACAACAAATCTTCTTGTATTGACTCTTCCATTGTAAGCCGTCATAAATTTAGCAACGCACTAATATACCAAAATGGTCTATATTGATTTTCATATCTCCTGCATTGTAAGAGCAATAAATTTCTTTTTAGGATGTAATCTTCTAGAATTGGTTAGGTAGCCCTTGCTGCTCCTATATATATCGCAGGCTGTTTGGGGCAAGCAAACCCACTAAATCTTTTCCTTCTTCTTCCCTAGTTTGCAGTTGTTTTTCCTCTCAATTTTTTCTCTTTCAGCCATGACTAGAAAGAAGGTCAGCCTGACCTACATCACTAGTGACTCAGCTAGAAAAGCCACATTCAAGAAAAGGAAGAAGGGTTTGATGAAGAAGGCGAATGAACTTAGCACCCTTTGTGATATTCAAGCATGTGTTATAATTTATAGCCAGTATGAATCTCACCCTGAAGTTTGGCCATCCCCTTTGGGAGTGCAACGCATTGTCTCACAATTCAGGAGCCTGCCAGAGATGGACCAGAGCAAAAAGATGGTCAACCAAGAGACCTTTCTGAGGCAGAGGATTGTGAAGGCCAACGAGCAGCTGAAGAAGCTGAGGAAGGAGAATCGGGAGAAGGAGATGTCGAGGGTCATGTTTCAGAGCCTGACTGGTAAGCCTCTGCAGGGACTGACCATGATGGATCTGAACGACCTCGGGTGGCTGATTGACCAGAACTTGAAGGAGCTGGTTGACAAGATCAAGACCCGGAAGGAGGAGCTGGCTCAGAGAAATCCAGTCCCAGTCCCACCAACTCCAGCAGCTGTGCCTGCAGCTGGAGACCATGCCCTGAACCTGAACATGCAGGCAACAATGGGGAGACAAGCTTTCGGGCTTAGCAACATGGGCAACACCATGCAGAGGCCTTCATGGTTCACAGACATGATGAACCCTAATGAGCAAATGGGGTTTGGTGCTATGGCTGAGGTTCTGCCCTTTGGGGATCAATACCATCATGGTATTTGGTCTAACAATCCTTTTTTTACTTGAGATATCTAGAATTTGTTTCTTTGGTGTTTTTTAAGTGATTTGGTGCATGTGTTGATGGTTTTAGTCTTAAACCACAGGAGGTTGTGTATCTTTCTTTAATCTTATGTAATAAAAAGTTTAATGACCAGTAGTTGTTGGGTTTGTTCGTATTCTTCGAGGGCTTATTATCTGATGTATTTGAGTTTTATTAGTCTTTTTAATATCCATGGAAATATAATCTATGTAATATATATAAACATCCATGGGATGAGAGAAGGGTTGCATGTAAGAAATTTTTTTATTAGTATAATCATAATCGACGATCATGTTGTACAAAAGAGTTTTATCGATAACTAATTTAGGTATGTATGAAGGATATACATGCATGTTAATAACAATAGTCAAGATGTCAATTTGCCATTTATAGTATCTTAATAATGAGACAACCATTCAATTTGCGCTGAACGATACGTACATATGGCAGGTACACCTATCATGTATTTGCACTGAACGATACGTACATATGGCAGGTACACCTATCATGTATTTGCACTGAACGATACGTACATATGGTAGGTATACCCACCATACAACTGTACTTAGCGGATCGAAACGTAGTCTTACAAACCATGGACCCTAAACCCTAATGGTACACCTACCATTTTACTGTCATATTACACAGTAAAATGACAATACTTCTTATCATTCATCTTTTCACCTAGCAATTGTCCACAATGGTGATAGAGATAGTCATAGATATCGATGTTATTTATCAGTGGATGGCTACAAAACTAATTAATGACCAGAGGTTGTGCTAGGCTATAAGAAACTAAAATTCCTAAAATTGGAAGTGGGATTTTTTCCACTTTGCATATGTTAACTAAGAACGACTTTGAAATGCAAGAATTTTAAACTATCCTCTACAATGCACTTTGAAAAAAATGCAAAGAAGACTCTGCTGACTAATAACTATGACTCATAATCATAAATCACATGCAATCAAATAATCACAAACTCCATTTCAATTAAATACATAAATCATCATCAATTGGAAAATTGAGTTTAAGACTTACTTGAAGATCGGAAATTTTGAAAAATAATGGTCGATATCGCGGCGGCAGGTGGTTGGGTGGGGATTGGGGGCTAGGGTTTGAAGATTTTGGCTGAGGATTTGGGGATTTGGGGTTTTTTTGGGGGTGGGGTGTGGGTTTAGAGTCGCATTGGGGGAGTTCCGCTCTTTCTTTTCTTTTTTGGTATGACCTGGTTCAAAACGGTGTCGTTTGGGCCAGTTCATTAAAAAATAAAATAAAACACGCCTGGGCAGAAAAGTGGAGAAATGATCCCCAGAATACTAACGACATGAAAATTAGTGGCAATCTTCACTCACTTTTAGTCCACCAAATGAGGCTTAGGTTGAACATCTTTAATATTAATTAATCAACTATTAACCAACTTGACACTAGTTTTTATTTATATAATATAAGCGATATTGAAAATGGAGGAAATCAAAACTAACACTTCAAATGCATGAATAAATTCTCTTGAGCTACAAGCCCCTCACAACTTGAAACTAATTTTGATTCAAAACAAATTGCACCAATTGTTTCATAGGATTCTAATTTTGAATCGATGCCACAGTGGTAAAATATTTATTAATATCACACTCAACATGCATAACATGCTATGTTTTTTTTTGGACAGAGCATAACATGCTATGTTTCTGATTCAAATTGATCTCAATTATTTGTCTCCTACTTCTTTGGAGGGTTGGTCTGGTATTTTGTTCTCTACCGCTGCTTTTATTTCTGCTAGCTGTACAGTTCATGGAACTGTGTTAGATTCCAAATTTTTTGGCCCTTTCTTTAGATTTGAACCAGTTTCTTACTTGAATTAAGATGCTAGAAGAATTCGGTTCTCGTCCTTCCTCTCCCTAAGATCTTTAGAGACATTTCTTGTATATGACCATTGTACGGAATCATTTTTCAAGCCCGGGCGTCCTTTGTCCCAAAAGAGCTCGAGGGGACAGCAACTTTAGTATTATATAGTTGTTCTGAAACTACCTGAAAGAATACTATGTGATGGGAATGTTGAGGTTGAGGGTCACAAATTTAAAGGACTCTATATGCTGTTAAAAGATTTTAGTACACTTGCATCTCCAAACAATCACTAGAACAAAAAATCTCCTAAACGACGGTTGACCACGGTTGTCTAATGTGCTACCGTATAGGTAACCGCTGTCTATTGTGATACTTTATTTAACAAGCTGAAAAACCAAGCTGCTGTAACATAAATTGATTAAAATTTGATGCCACACGCAGTCTGTGATGGGATTGTTGCAGATTGCAGATCAAAAGGCAACCTTAATTGCTTAAACCACAATGTTGATTGCAGATATGGGGAAGATTTGGTGAAGTAACTTAATTTTATAATTCATTGGTACCGAATTGTACATTAACCTAAATAATTATTTCATTTTTCATCCACACTGATTTGCTTCTTGGAGCTAACATAAATAATGATGCCACTTATTTATTTTAGGAAACTCAAAACCCATTAGTTTGAAGATTTTGAGAACCAATCCAACATATAAGAATGAACGAAAAAATTGAAGCATGACGGTAGTCATAATCTGTACTTCAGAGAAAAACAAAAGCTTTGATAAATAGAAACAAATACTTGATGACATTTATTATAGTGATTCACAAACTAAACTAGTAAAATAACAGTCTGATACACTAAGAAATGCAGACAGGCATAGCTCCTTCTTAGGACTTTCCAGCAGGGTTTACAGTTAAGGTTTGACAATCAGATTCTGAGACAATGCACTTGTGGATTCTGTCAATGAAAGCAGTAGCTTTGTTGTCGATGCCGGGCTCAGCTACCCACCCACCTCTGTCCTCCTCACTAATCCACACCCTTGTTGCACTCATATAAAAATCCTCCCCCATGTCATCTCCTCTTCGAGGCCTCCTCGATTTGAACAAGCTGAAGAATGAGAAGGAGGATTTTTTCTGCCTGTTGTTGCCTCCCATTACTCTTCTTCAACAAGAAAAAAAATTAAGCACAGGGCTTTAGGTGATGAGATGAAGAAAGTACAAATGTTACTCTTTTCGGTTTGTAGTGGCAAGAAGGAAGATGTTCTGTATTTATAGTTGCAAGTAGCCTTTGTAAAGTTGATCCTAGTGGGTGGAGAATCTTGGAAGATTCAAACTTCCAAGGAAGTAATGGGTGGTTGAGATAACAAATTTCTTATGGTCCTCTGCTTTCTCAATTGACCAAAACAGACTCAAGGCATTATTGGCACTTTTATTTTTCTCAAGTGCTTGTACTTCCATGGACCTTCCATTGAAATTTTACACAGAGATCTTTTGGATAGTGATATTGCACCTAAAACTTACTGCTGTCTTTTCCACTTTCATCTTCCCCATCATATAATTTCCAAATATGACCTCTTCTTTTGGGAGTTTGTTCTCTACCGCTGCTTTTGTTTCTGCTAGCAGTACTTACTGTCTGTGAAGAAACACTATGCCTAGATACATTTGCATGTTGTAGAAGGCTTTAAAAACAACCATATAAAGCAAAACGCTTAAAGGAACTGTGTTAGATTCCAAAGTTTGTAGGCACTTTATTTGGATTTCAACCAGTATTTCGCTTGAATTAAGACATTAGAGTTCGGTTCTCGTCCTTCCTCTCCCTAATATCTATAGAGAAATTTCTTGTATATGACCATTGCATGGAATCATTTTAGAAGCCATGGGCCTCCTGTGTCCCTAAAGAGCTAGAGGGGACAACAACTTTATTATTATTATGTTTTTTGTCAATCAACAACTTTATTATTATATGGTTGTTCTGAAAACTGCCTGAAAGAATACCATGTGATGGGAATGTTGGGGGTCACAAATCTAAAGGACTCTATATGTTCTTTAAAGATTTTAATATACTTGCACCTCCAAACAATTTAACCATTAATTTAGTTTGGTTTATTTAACAAGCTCAAAAACCAAGCTGCTGTTCCATCAATCAAGTGAAATTTGATGCTACACACAGCCTGTCATGGGATTGTTGTAGATTGCAGATCAAAAGGCAACCTTAAACCACGATGTTGATATCTTGAACATCGTTTCCTGAACCTACTGTTAATATCTTGAACCTGCTGCACTTCTGCTTATTTCATGTTTCTTCTACTATTTATTTATTTTAATAAAGAAAACGCTGGAGAACTTCCACACTGATTTGCTTCTTGGTGCTTATATTATAACAATCTACTATAAAACATGATGAATGATGTCATGAAAAGTAGGCCAAAGTTGTCATTTATTAACTACTTTTAAGGAAACTCAAAACCAATTAATTCGAAGATTTTGAAAACCAAGATATAAGAATGAACAAAAACACTGAAGCATGATGGTAGGCATAATCTGTACTTAAAAGAGAAAAACAGAAGGTTTGATAAACAGAAACAAATACTTGATGATATTATTGTAGTGATTCACAAACTAAACTAGATACAACTTATTTGAATAAAATAACAGTATGATACACTAATAAATGCAGAGGCATAGCTCCTTCTTAGGGCTTTCCAGCAGGGTTTACAGTTAAGGTTTGGCAATCAGATTCTGAGACAATGCTCTTGTGGATTCTGTCAATGAAAGCAGTAGCTTTGTTGTCGATGCCGGGCTCAGCTACCCACCCGCCTCTGTCCTCCTCGCTAGGCCACACCTTTCTTGCACTCATATTCAAATCCTCCCCCATGTCATCTCCTCTGCGAGGCCTCCTCGATTTGAACAAGCTGAAGAATGAGAAGGAGGATTTTTTCTGCCTGTTGTTGCCTCCCATAACTCTTCTTTGACAAGAAAAAAAAATTAAGCACAGGGCTTTAGGTAATGAGATGAAGAAAGTACAAATGTTACTCTCTTCTGTTTGTAAGAAGGAAGATGTTCTGTATTTATTTATAGTAGGAAGTAGCCTTTGTTAACATGTAGTGGACGGAGAATCTTGGAGGATTCAAACTTCCAAGGAAGGAATGGGTGGTGGAGATAACAAATTTCTTATGGTCCTCTGCTTTCTCAATTGACCAAAACAGACTTAAGGCGTTATTGGCACTTTTATTTTTCTCAAGTACTTCCATGGACCTTCCATTGAAATTTACACAGAGATCTTTTGGACAGTGATATTGCACCTAAAATTCATTGCTACCTTTTCTACTTTCATCTTCCCCATCATATAATTTCTAATGATCATCAACAAATCTGACCTGTTTTTTTGGGGGAATATAATCAACCTTACTGTGAGATGTGCTTAATTAACGGATACCATCTAGGATTTTGACACCAGAACAGGTAAAACCCTCGCGATCTAGCGTTTAAATTATGATTTAGTTTGTGCTTAGCAGTAAAATTGGCATGATAAATGGGGTTTTTCTAGAGAAAGGAATTATTATCTTCACTTTCTTTCTCCTTTAAAGACAAGGCATACAGGAAATTATTTAAGATAGAGAAAAAAGTGGTAGGTAGCTACTATAAAATGTAAAGAATGCAGAAGGTATAACAGTAAAAAAGTTCCCTTTGTTCTTTGGAAAACAGCTTTGGTGCATTGGTAGGTACTTTTAGGGTTTAAAAAAACAAAGGGTTGGTCCCTTTTTCTTCTCAGAAGGCCTCAGCCTACCCAATGCACACAGTTTTTGAATTGTTATTGCAATTATATGGTGTGCATATTGCTCAGAAGTAAGGTTTCCTTTTTATGTAACATTGCATGCAAGCTGTCTAGCTTTAAGATATCTGAAAATTTTAAACTATCCTCTACAATGCACTTTGAAAAAAATGCAAAGAAGACTCTGCTGACTAATAACTATGACTCATAATCATATAATCACAAACTCCATTTCAATTAAATACATAAATCATCATCAATTGGAAAATTGAGTTTAAGACTTACTTGAAGATCGGAAATTTTGAAAAATAATGGTCGATTTCGCGGCGGCAGGACCCCGGCGGCAGGTGGTTGGGTGGCGATTGGGGGTTAGGGTTTGAAGATTTTGGCTGAGGATTTGGGGATTTGGGGTTTTTTTGGGGGGTGGGGTGTGGGTTTAGAGTCGCATTGGGGGAGTTCCGTTCTTTCTTTTCTTTTTTGGTATGACCTGGTTCAAAACGGTGTCGTTTGGGCCAGGTCATTAAAAAATAAAATAAAACACGCCTGGGCAGAAAAGTGGAGAAATAATCCCCAGAATACTAACGACATGAAAATTAGTGGCAATCTTCACTCACTTTTAGTCCACCAAATGAGGCTTAGGTTGAACATCTTTAATATTAATTAATCAACTATTAACCAACTTGACACTAGTTTTTATTTATATAATATAAGCGATATTGAAAATGGAGGAAATCAAAACTAACACTTCAAATGCATGAATAAATTCTCTTGAACTACAAACCCCTCACAACTTGAAACTAATTTTGATTCAAAACAAATTGCACCAATTGTTTCATAGGATTCTAATTTTGAATCGATGCCACAGTGGTAAAATATTTATTAATATCACACTCAACATGCATAACATGCTATGTTTTTTTTTGGACAGAGCATAACATGCTATGTTTCTGATTCAAATTGATCTCAATTATTTGTCTCCTACTTCTTTGGAGGGTTGGTCTGGTATTTTGTTCTCTACCGCTGCTTTTATTTCTGCTAGCCGTACAGTTCATGGAACTGTGTTAGATTCCAAATTTTTAGGCCCTTTCTTTAGATTTGAACCAGTTTCTTACTTGAATTAAGATGCTAGAATTCGGTTCTCGTCCTTCCTCTCCCTAAGATCTTTAGAGACATTTCTTGTATATGACCATTGTACGGAATCATTTTTCAAGCCCGGGCGTCCTTTGTCCCAAAAGAGCTCGAGGGGACAGCAACTTTAGTATTATATAGTTGTTCTGAAACTACCTGAAAGAATACTATGTGATGGGAATGTTGAGGATGAGGGTCACAAATTTAAAGGACTCTATATGCTGTTAAAAGATTTTAGTACACTTGCATCTCCAAACAATCACTAGAACAAAAAATCTCCTAGACAGCGGTTGACCACGGTTGTCTAATGTGCTACCGTATAGGTAACCGCTGTCTATTGTGATACTTTATTTAACAAGCTGAAAAACCAAGCTGCTGTAACATAAATTGATTAAAATTTGATGCCACACGCAGTCTGTGATGGGATTGTTGCAGATTGCAGATCAAAAGGCAACCTTGGTTTTTGAGAAAGATCAGAAGGCAACCTTAATTGCTTAAACCACAATGTTGATTGCAGAAATGGGGAAGATTTGGTGAAGTAACTTAATTTTATAATTCATTGGTACCAAATTGTACATTAACCTAAATAATTATTTCATTTTTCATCCACACTGATTTGCTTCTTGGAGCTAACCTAAATAATGATGCCACTTATTTATTTTAGGAAACTCAAAACCCATTAGTTTGAAGATTTTGAGAACCAATCCAACATATAAGAATGAACGAAAAAATTGAAGCATGACGGTTGTCATAATCTGTACTTCAGAGAAAAACAAAAGCTTTGATAAATAGAAACAAATACTTGATGACATTTATTATAGTGAGTCACAAACTAAACTAGTAAAATAACAGTATGATACACTAAGAAATGCAGACAGGCATAGCTCCTTCTTAGGACTTTCCAGCAGGGTTTACAGTTAAGGTTTGGCAATCAGATTCTGAGACAATGCACTTGTGGATTCTGTCAATGAAAGCAGTAGCTTTGTTGTCGATGCCGGGCTCAGCTACCCACCCACCTCTGTCCTCCTCACTAATCCACACCCTTCTTGCACTCATATAAAAATCCTCCCCCATGTCATCTCCTCTTCGAGGCCTCCTCGATTTGAACAAGCTGAAGAATGAGAAGGAGGATTTTTTCTGCCTGTTGTTGCCTCCCATTACTCTTCTTCAACAAGAAAAAAAAATTAAGCACAGGGCTTTAGGTGATGAGATGAAGAAAGTACAAATGTTACTCTCTTTGGTTTGTAGTGGCAAGAAGGAAGACGTTCTGTATTTATAGTAGGAAGTAGCCTTTGTTAAGATGATCCTAGTGGGTGGAGAATCTTGGAGGATTCAAACTTCCAAGGAAGTAATGGGTGGTTGAGATAACAAATTTCTTATGGTCCTCTGCTTTCTCAATTGACCAAAACAGAGGCATTATTGGCACTTTTATTTTTCTCAAGTATTAGTACTTCCATGGACCTTCCATTGAAATTTACACAGAGATCTTTTGGATAGTGATATTGCACCTAAAACTTACTGCTACCTTTTCCACTTTCATCTTCCCCATCATATAATTTCCAATGATGATCAACCAAATCTGACCTCTTCTTTTGGGAGTTTGTTCTCTACCACTGCTTTTATTTCTGCAAGCGGTACTTAATGTCTGTGAAGAAACCCTATGCCTAGATACATTTGCATGTTGTACTAGGCTTTAAAAACAACTAAATAAAGTAAAACGCTTAAAGGAACTGTGTTAGATTCCAAATTTTGTAGGCACTTTATTTGGATTTCAACTAGTATTTCGCTTGAATTAAGACATTAGAGTTCGGTTCTCGTCCTTCCTCTCCCTAATATCTATAGAGAAATTTCTTGTATATGACCATTGCATGGAATCATTTTAGAAGCCATGGGCCTCCTTTGTCCCTAAAGAGCTAGAGGGGACAACAACTTTATTATTATTATGTTTTTTGTCAATCAACAACTTTATTATTATATGGTTGTTCTGAAAACTGCCTGAAAGAATACCATGTGATGGGAATGTTGGGGGTCACAAATCTAAAGGACTCTATATGTTCTTTAAAGATTTTAATATACTTGCACCTCCAAACAATTTAACCATTAATTTAGTTTGGTTTATTTAACAAGCTCAAAAACCAAGCTGCTGTTCCATCAATCAAGTGAAATTTGATGCTACACACAGCCTGTCATGGGATTGTTGGAGATTGCAGATCAAAAGGCAACCTTAAACCACGATGTTGATTGCAGAGATGGGGAAGATTTGGTTAAGTAACGTAAACCATTGGTACCAAATTGTACATTAACTTACTAATTATCATTTCCTGAACTAAACATCTACTGTTAATATCTTGAACCTGCTGCACTTCTGCTTATTTCATGTTTCTTCTACTTTTTATTTATTTTAATAAAGAAAACACTGGAGAACTTCCACACTGATTTGCTTCTTGGTGCTTATATTATAACAATCTACTATAAAACATGATGAATGATGCCATGAAAAGTAGGCCAAAGTTGTCATTTATTAACTACTTTTAAGGAAACTCAAAACCAATTAGTTTGAAGATTTTGAAAACCAAGATATAAGAATGAACAAAAACACTGAAGCATGATGGTAGCATAATCTGTACTTAAAAGAGAAAAACAGAAGGTTTGATAAACAGAAACAAATACTTGATGATATTATTGTAGTGATTCACAAACTAAACTAGATACAACTTATTTGAATAAAATAACAGTATGATACACTAATAAATGCAGAGGCATAGCTCCTTCTTAGGACTTTCCAGCAGGGTTTACAGTTAAGGTTTGGCAATCAGATTCTGAGACAATGCTCTTGTGGATTCTGTCAATGAAAGCAGTAGCTTTGTTGTCGATGCCGGGCTCAGCTACCCACCCGCCTCTGTCCTCCTCGCTAGGCCACACCTTTCTTGCACTCATATTCAAATCCTCCCCCATGTCATCTCCTCTGCGAGGCCTCCTCGATTTGAACAAGCTGAAGAATGAGAAGGAGGATTTTTTCTGCCTGTTGTTGCCTCCCATAACTCTTCTTTGACAAGAAAAAAAAATTAAGCACAGGGCTTTAGGTAATGAGATGAAGAAAGTACAAATGTTACTCTCTTCCGTTTGTAAGAAGGAAGATGTTCTGTATTTATAGTAGGAAGTAGCCTTTGTTAACATGTAGTGGGCGGAGAATCTTGGAGGATTCAAACATCCAAGGAAGGAATGGGTGGTGGAGATAACAAATTTCTTATGGTCCTCTGCTTTCTCAATTGACCAAAACAGACTTAAGGCGTTATTGGCACTTTTATTTTTCTCAAGTACTTCCATGGACCTTCCATTGAAATTTACACAGAGATCTTTTGGACAGTGATATTGCACCTAAAATTCATCGCTACCTTTTCTACTTTCATCTTCCCCATCATATAATTTCTAATGATCATCAACAAATCTGACCTGTTTTTTTGGGGGAATATAATCAACCTTACTGTGAGATGTGCTTAATTAACGGACACCATCTAGGATTTTGACACCAGAACAGGTAAAACCCTCGCGATCTAGCGTTTTAAATTATGATTTAGTTTGTGCTTAGCAGTAAAATTGGCATGATAAATGGGGTTTTTCTAGAGAAAGGAATTATTATCTTCACTTTCTTTCTCCTTTAAAGACAAGGCATACAGGAAATTATTTAAGATAGAGAAAAAAGTGGTAGGTAGCTACTATAAAATGTAAAGAATGCAGAAGGTATAACAGTAAAAAAGTTCCCTTTGTTCTTTGGAAAACAGCTTTGGTGCATTGGTAGGTACTTTTAGGGTTTAAAAAAACAAGGGTTGGTCCCTTTTTCTTCTCAGAAGGCCTCAGCCTACCCAATGCACACAGTTTTTGAATTGTTATTGCAATTATATGGTGTGCATATTGCTCAGAAGTAAGGTTTCCTTTTTATGTAACATTGCATGCAAGCTGTCTAGCTTTAAGATATCTGAAAAATTTTAAACTATCCACTACAATGCACTTTGAAAAAAATGCAAAGAAGACTCTGCTGACTAATAACTATGACTCATAATCATATAATCACAAACTCCATTTCAATTAAATACATAAATCATCATCAATTGGAAAATTGAGTTTAAGACTTACTTGAAGATCGGAAATTTTGAAAAATAATGGTCGATTTCGCGGCGGCAGGACCCCGGCGGCAGGTGGTTGGGTGGCGATTGGGGGTTAGGGTTTGAAGATTTTGGCTGAGGATTTGGGGATTTGGGTTTTTTTGGGGGTGGGGTGTGGGTTTAGAGTCGCATTGGGGGAGTTCCGTTCTTTCTTTTCTTTTTTGGTATGACCTGGTTCAAAACGGTGTCGTTTGGGCCAGGTCATTAAAAAATAAAATAAAACACGCCTGGGCAGAAAAGTGGAGAAATAATCCCCAGAATACTAACGACATGAAAATTAGTGGCAATCTTCACTCACTTTTAGTCCACCAAATGAGGCTTAGGTTGAACATCTTTAATATTAATTAATCAACTATTAACCAACTTGACACTAGTTTTTATTTATATAATATAGAAAATGGAGGAAATCAAAACTAACACTTCAAATGCATGAATAAATTCTCTTGAACTACAAACCCCTCACAACTTGAAACTAATTTTGATTCAAAACAAATTGCACCAATTGTTTCATAGGATTCTAATTTTGAATCGATGCCACAGTGGTAAAATATTTATTAATATCACACTCAACATGCATAACATGCTATGTTTTTTTTTGGACAGAGCATAACATGCTATGTTTCTGATTCAAATTGATCTCAATTATTTGTCTCCTACTTCTTTGGAGGGTTGGTCTGGTATTTTGTTCTCTACCGCTGCTTTTATTTCTGCTAGCCGTACAGTTCATGGAACTGTGTTAGATTCCAAATTTTTAGGCCCTTTCTTTAGATTTGAACCAGTTTCTTACTTGAATTAAGATGCTAGAATTCGGTTCTCGTCCTTCCTCTCCCTAAGATCTTTAGAGACATTTCTTGTATATGACCATTGTACGGAATCATTTTTCAAGCCCGGGCGTCCTTTGTCCCAAAAGAGCTCGAGGGGACAGCAACTTTAGTATTATATAGTTGTTCTGAAACTACCTGAAAGAATACTATGTGATGGGAATGTTGAGGATGAGGGTCACAAATTTAAAGGACTCTATATGCTGTTAAAAGATTTTAGTACACTTGCATCTCCAAACAATCACTAGAACAAAAAATCTCCTAGACAGCGGTTGACCACGGTTGTCTAATGTGCTACCGTATAGGTAACCGCTGTCTATTGTGATACTTTATTTAACAAGCTGAAAAACCAAGCTGCTGTAACATAAATTGATTAAAATTTGATGCCACACGCAGTCTGTGATGGGATTGTTGCAGATTGCAGATCAAAAGGCAACCTTGGTTTTTGAGAAAGATCAGAAGGCAACCTTAATTGCTTAAACCACAATGTTGATTGCAGAAATGGGGAAGATTTGGTGAAGTAACTTAATTTTATAATTCATTGGTACCAAATTGTACATTAACCTAAATAATTATTTCATTTTTCATCCACACTGATTTGCTTCTTGGAGCTAACCTAAATAATGATGCCACTTATTTATTTTAGGAAACTCAAAACCCATTAGTTTGAAGATTTTGAGAACCAATCCAACATATAAGAATGAACGAAAAAATTGAAGCATGACGGTTGTCATAATCTGTACTTCAGAGAAAAACAAAAGCTTTGATAAATAGAAACAAATACTTGATGACATTTATTATAGTGAGTCACAAACTAAACTAGTAAAATAACAGTATGATACACTAAGAAATGCAGACAGGCATAGCTCCTTCTTAGGACTTTCCAGCAGGGTTTACAGTTAAGGTTTGGCAATCAGATTCTGAGACAATGCACTTGTGGATTCTGTCAATGAAAGCAGTAGCTTTGTTGTCGATGCCGGGCTCAGCTACCCACCCACCTCTGTCCTCCTCACTAATCCACACCCTTCTTGCACTCATATAAAAATCCTCCCCCATGTCATCTCCTCTTCGAGGCCTCCTCGATTTGAACAAGCTGAAGAATGAGAAGGAGGATTTTTTCTGCCTGTTGTTGCCTCCCATTACTCTTCTTCAACAAGAAAAAAAATTAAGCACAGGGCTTTAGGTGATGAGATGAAGAAAGTACAAATGTTACTCTCTTTGGTTTGTAGTGGCAAGAAGGAAGACGTTCTGTATTTATAGTAGGAAGTAGCCTTTGTTAAGATGATCCTAGTGGGTGGAGAATCTTGGAGGATTCAAACTTCCAAGGAAGTAATGGGTGGTTGAGATAACAAATTTCTTATGGTCCTCTGCTTTCTCAATTGACCAAAACAGAGGCATTATTGGCACTTTTATTTTTCTCAAGTATTAGTACTTCCATGGACCTTCCATTGAAATTTACACAGAGATCTTTTGGATAGTGATATTGCACCTAAAACTTACTGCTACCTTTTCCACTTTCATCTTCCCCATCATATAATTTCCAATGATGATCAACCAAATCTGACCTCTTCTTTTGGGAGTTTGTTCTCTACCACTGCTTTTATTTCTGCAAGCGGTACTTAATGTCTGTGAAGAAACCCTATGCCTAGATACATTTGCATGTTGTACTAGGCTTTAAAAACAACTAAATAAGGTAAAACGCTTAAAGGAACTGTGTTAGATTCCAAATTTTGTAGGCACTTTATTTGGATTTCAACTAGTATTTAGCTTGAATTAAGACATTAGAGTTCGGTTCTCGTCCTTCCTCTCCCTAATATCTATAGAGAAATTTCTTGTATATGACCATTGCATGGAATCATTTTAGAAGCCATGGGCCTCCTTTGTCCCTAAAGAGCTAGAGGGGACAACAACTTTATTATTATTATGTTTTTTGTCAATCAACAACTTTATTATTATATGGTTGTTCTGAAAACTGCCTGAAAGAATACCATGTGATGGGAATGTTGGGGGTCACAAATCTAAAGGACTCTATATGTTCTTTAAAGATTTTAATATACTTGCACCTCCAAACAATTTAACCATTAATTTAGTTTGGTTTATTTAACAAGCTCAAAAACCAAGCTGCTGTTCCATCAATCAAGTGAAATTTGATGCTACACACAGCCTGTCATGGGATTGTTGCAGATTGCAGATCAAAAGGCAACCTTAAACCACGATGTTGATTGCAGAGATGGGGAAGATTTGGTTAAGTAACGTAAACCATTGGTACCAAATTGTACATTAACTTACTAATTATCATTTCCTGAACTAAACATCTACTGTTAATATCTTGAACCTGCTGCACTTCTGCTTATTTCATGTTTCTTCTACTTTTTATTTATTTTAATAAAGAAAACACTGGAGAACTTCCACACTGATTTGCTTCTTGGTGCTTATATTATAACAATCTACTATAAAACATGATGAATGATGCCATGAAAAGTAGGCCAAAGTTGTCATTTATTAACTACTTTTAAGGAAACTCAAAACCAATTAGTTTGAAGATTTTGAAAACCAAGATATAAGAATGAACAAAAACACTGAAGCATGATGGTAGGCATAATCTGTACTTAAAAGAGAAAAACAGAAGGTTTGATAAACAGAAACAAATACTTGATGATATTATTGTAGTGATTCACAAACTAAACTAGATACAACTTATTTGAATAAAATAACAGTATGATACACTAATAAATGCAGAGGCATAGCTCCTTCTTAGGACTTTCCAGCAGGGTTTACAGTTAAGGTTTGGCAATCAGATTCTGAGACAATGCTCTTGTGGATTCTGTCAATGAAAGCAGTAGCTTTGTTGTCGATGCCGGGCTCAGCTACCCACCCGCCTCTGTCCTCCTCGCTAGGCCACACCTTTCTTGCACTCATATTCAAATCCTCCCCCATGTCATCTCCTCTGCGAGGCCTCCTCGATTTGAACAAGCTGAAGAATGAGAAGGAGGATTTTTTCTGCCTGTTGTTGCCTCCCATAACTCTTCTTTGACAAGAAAAAAAAATTAAGCACAGGGCTTTAGGTAATGAGATGAAGAAAGTACAAATGTTACTCTCTTCCGTTTGTAAGAAGGAAGATGTTCTGTATTTATAGTAGGAAGTAGCCTTTGTTAACATGTAGTGGGCGGAGAATCTTGGAGGATTCAAACATCCAAGGAAGGAATGGGTGGTGGAGATAACAAATTTCTTATGGTCCTCTGCTTTCTCAATTGACCAAAACAGACTTAAGGCGTTATTGGCACTTTTATTTTTCTCAAGTACTTCCATGGACCTTCCATTGAAATTTACACAGAGATCTTTTGGACAGTGATATTGCACCTAAAATTCATCGCTACCTTTTCTACTTTCATCTTCCCCATCATATAATTTCTAATGATCATCAACAAATCTGACCTGTTTTTTTGGGGGAATATAATCAACCTTACTGTGAGATGTGCTTAATTAACGGACACCATCTAGGATTTTGACACCAGAACAGGTAAAACCCTCGCGATCTAGCGTTTAAATTATGATTTAGTTTGTGCTTAGCAGTAAAATTGGCATGATAAATGGGGTTTTTCTAGAGAAAGGAATTATTATCTTCACTTTCTTTCTCCTTTAAAGACAAGGCATACAGGAAATTATTTAAGATAAAGAAAAAAGTGGTAGGTAGCTACTATAAAAGAAGGTATAACAGTAAAAAAGTTCCCTTTGTTCTTTGGAAAACAGCTTTGGTGCATTGGTAGGTACTTTTAGGGTTTAAAAAAACAAAGGGTTGGTCCCTTTTTCTTCTCAGAAGGCCTCAGCCTACCCAATGCACACAGTTTTTGAATTGTTATTGCAATTATATGGTGTGCATATTGCTCAGAAGTAAGGTTTCCTTTTTATGTAACATTGCATGCAAGCTGTCTAGCTTTAAGATATCTGAAAATTTACTAATTAAAGCCAAAGTTTGGCATGCCCCAACTTATTCTTTGAAGCACAGAACCCTTTTATTCCATCTTTTCAAGTCACTTAAATAAGGTTTTCTTTCTAGCTGTAATCGCATTGATGAACTAAAGTTCATACAATATTAAAATTCTTCAAGACCAAAGAATCATGCTTGATATTTTTCAAGCGCCCAATTGTTTGACGATCAATGTGGGCCTGCAATATCTAAGTGATTAGTTTGTTGACACGTTTGTTAATCTTGATTAAGCAAACAAGAAAGAGAATTTGGAAAATGTATGAGTGGTAGCACAGAAGTTAGGCAGGATATGCTGGAGGAAGTAGAGTTCTAGATTGAGGTGCTTGCTTGCTCATAGGCTAGAAAATCTTGGAATTTCAATGCATAGAACTCTTTAACTACTTAAATAATTGTTAAGAGACGATATTTCTAGAGATGTTGGGAACGAAAATAATAAAAAAAACAAATCAGCATGGAGAAGGAAATGTTAAACCAAAAACAAATCTTTACCACGCAATGCATGATTTTCTTAAGAGCTTAAGCTATGAATTTCAAATAAATTGACTCATCTCGTACAAATTAAATGTCACTATCACATCAAGGTGATGGTATCTTAAATTAATCACGCACTGTCATCTTAAATCAATCACGCTTTTAAGTATCGAGTAATTGGACGGTTCAGATCAAACTTAAACCATCCAAGGGTATATATTTATATGTTAAACGTCGAATGATATGGACCAAGCTCAGTTGAGCCCAAATGCGGCTTGGAAATTGGAACGACCCATCCATAGTTTTGGGCTATCCAAGCCCATCTGATTTATTATAATCACGACTTGTTTTTTGACCAATGGAAGAGAGTCAGAAACAAGGGAGGTAGGCGATACCAGATCCTGAGCTTCTTTGGCTCTTCCATTACCATTCGCTAGAAATTTTCAATTTCTGGTTCATTCGAGGTATGTATGCCTAAATTGAATTGGTTGGTATCTGCTAATGCTTTGATTTTGTTAATTTGTTGCTGGCTTTTATCATTCATCACGGTTTTTTGTGTTCGAAAATCGGCCGCCTAGGCTTGTCTGGGCGGCTGGGCTGGTCGGGTCCTTTTTTTTTTTCCTGACTTTAAAGAAAACCTACCTCACGCTGCCTTTCCTTCTCTCTCGACAGACCACCACCACCAGGCCGCGACCCGCCGGCCACCCCCGACCTGCGACCTGCGACCTCCTCGCCCACCCGCGACCCTCTCTCTGTGTAATTATCTATGCCATTTTTTTCCTAGGCGCCCGCCTAGGCCCCGATTACTCCTCTAGGCGCTAGGCCCCTGCCGCCCACCTATCGATTTTTCGAACATTGCGGTTTTTTATATTTAATTATAATGTTAATTTGGGGCTTCTTATTTGATTGCCATTTGAACTATTTAAAAGTATTTGTCTTTGCAAGATTGGCGGTATGGGTTTTTGACTAATCTGAAGAAACAACTCCATTTTGTGTATTGGTTCTTCAGTTTGGGCTTAATTTGAGTTTTTATTCTTTCTTGAATGCCAGACACCCTCTTTTTTTTTTTTTTTTTTTTTTCATTTTTTTGATAGCTGGAAATTTTGTTTCTCCAAAAATAGATTAAATTAAGTTTCTCTTATTCTGCTTCTTAAACTAATTATTAGAATTTTACAAGAGTAGCTAGAAAGTGGTGTTTGGTGCTTCTCAGCATTATTGCAGTATGTGCTTTCTTTCAGTTTTGGTATTGAATGCTAACATTTTCGTTGGTTCATGATTGTTTAGGTAAAAAATAATGGCCTACCGGTATAAAGGTAGACAGGAAACAAGCACCCGAGGCAACCAGCCAAATGAGAAAGATCAGGTAACTAATAGATTTGTAGGATCCTTATTTTTCTATTTATTTTAGATCTGGTGGAATGTTAATATCATTAGTTTGTCAAACAAGCAGCTTTTGTATCAAACTCTAAAGTGGTTTGCGAATTCTAAGATTCTCGAATATTTATATGCAGCTCTTCATAGAAATCCTTATTTTTAGGGTAAATTTCACTTTACTACCTGGAAGTTTCCCGAAATTCAGACTTTGCTACACAAAGTTTTTTCCGTCTTAGTTTCATGCTTAAACTTTGATTTTACTATCACTTTTATACCTCCGTTAGTTTGACTGTCAAGTTTTTTGTTAAACAATGACGTGGCACTCATAGTTCCACGTTAACCCACTGAATTTGCGCCACGGGGACCAATAATTAAATAAATAAATTTTTTTTTTTCTCTCTGGTCTCTTCCCCTTCCCCTAACTTCACTGTTACCACAACCACCACCCAAACCAAAGCCTGACCACCACCACCACCACCACCACTCCAACCCCATCAGAAAATCACCAACCTCCACCACAACCCACTGCACCCACCTTCAACCCCGCAAAATTGGAAAATCACTCTCACACTTTCTCTCTCTGGAATTACAAAATGGGGATGCGAGCTTGCAAAACTGGAAGGACCTATTAAGACCCATCACCCTCCACACCAATATAACACTGTAAATCCATCCACCCACCCCACCATTGCTGAAATTTCAGAGCAAAGCAACCATCTTTGAGTAAATTGGATTGAAAAAAAAAACTAAAAACATAAAATTCCAGAATGTATGAGTTGCTTGAATATGAGCACATGGGTTCAAATCTAAAGCTGCTCAATGTTCAACCAAGCAGGCAGATCCAGATCCCAACCTTTCAACCAGCAAAACCCATTTGCAGGCATTGCCCACTTGCAGGCCATGCCCATTCGCAGCAAAACCCATTCGCAGGCCATGCTGGCTGCGTGCGCCGTCGAGATGATCCACACCATGTCGTTTATCCACGATGACTTGCCGTGGATGGACAACGACGAGAAGTCGTATGTGGAATCGTTGTAAAGTATGTTCATGAATTTGGCAAAGAAGTCATATGGAGATGAAGAGAGATAATCCAGATCTGATTTTATAGGGTTGGGTTGTGGAGATCTTGGGGTGCGGCTGTGGCTGTGGCTGGAGGTGGAGGTGGAGGTGGTTGCAGAGAGAGGGCTGGAGGCTGCAAAGGTGAGGGTTAGGGGAGAGGGTGCTACGGTGTATCTAGGTTTGGTCATGGGGATGAAGATGGTGGGGTCTGACATTGGATGTGGGAGAAAAAAAAGGTTGAAAAAAGAGAGATATATTAATTAGATTTACTTTTTTATTTATATTTATTTTATTAGTCCAAGTGGCACAAGATGTGTGAGTACACGTCGAGCTATGAATGTCATGTCATTGTTTAACGGAAAACTTGACAGTCAAACTTACGGAGGTATGAAAGTGGTAGTAAAATCAAAGTTTAGGTATGAGACTTGAGACAAAAAAAAACTTTGCAAAGACTGAATTTCGGGAAACTTCAGGGTAGTAAAGTGGAATTTACCCTTATTTTTAATTTGGATTACTTTAATATGTACTTAGCTAATTTTTGCATTAATATTTTGGCTTATTTATTTGCTAATGTGTGCATAGGGATTTGTAATTCTCAACTTGCTATGGTGCATTACTAGGACTTTATTGTACAGGCATATCAGGATTCACTAGTTGATGATCTGGCCGAGGAATTTCGACTGCCAATTAATCACAGGCCAACGGAAAATGTCAATCTGGAAAATGTGGAACAAGCATCATTGGACACACACATAGCATCATCTAACATTGGTTTTAGGCTTCTCCAAAAGATGGGGTGGAAAGGGAAGGGGCTTGGGAAGGATGAGCAAGGTTTGTTATTAGTGAAATATTGATGATTGTGTTCTATTCGTGTTCTATAGTAATTAATTATTATCTATAGAAATTGACCACCTTCTTTCATGGATAACTTCGTTGTCAGCTTATTTCAGTCCGTTCAAGTTATATCACTCTTCATGCTGTTATTTACTCGTTATACTCTTAGTTTGACCCGTAATTCCTTTTAGTTCTTGCTATTGTTGGTCTTACTGCTTAATCTCTGGTGTTCTACATTCATAATGTTTTATTGGGGGTTTCGTATACAGGAATCACTGAGCCAATAAAATCTGGGATTAGAGATCCAAAATTAGGAGTTGGAAAACAAGAGGAAGATGATTATTTTACAGCAGAAGAAAATATCCAGAGAAGAAAACTTGATGTTGAAATTGAAGAGACTGAGGAACATGCAAAGAAGCGGGAGGTATGGCTTTGATCTTAGTTGCTATAAGTATTAAGTTATAGATAGCATTGAGGTTGATGCTTTACTTTTTCTTAAACCCAAATTTAATAGCAGAAGGCAGCATATAGCATATATGTGTGTCTTTTGAAGGGAATAGGACCATCAACTTTCGAAGGTCCTGAGAATTTCCTGCAGTTTTTATTACCTGGTGGCTTCTACTGCCTGCTTCGTGCACATTATGAAAATCCAGGTGTTAGCAGAACGTGAGCAGAAAATTCAAACTGAGGTGAAAGAAATACACAAGGTGTTCTACTGTGATCTTTGCAACAAACAATACAAGTTGGCTGTGGAATTTGAAACTCACTTGAGCTCATATGATCACAATCACAGAAAGGTAAGTGACCTATACATTTCTTTGACTTAATTTTGTCTGTGGGGTTGTTTCCAATTTGGTCTGAATCGGCAAATCCTTAAATGAGACATGCAGCGTTTTAAAGAAATGAAAGAAATGCATGGTTCCAGTAGTCGGGATGATCGCCAGAAACGAGAGCAGCAGCGTCAGGAAAAGGAAATGGCAAAGTTTGTTCAGATGTATACAATCATTTTCCCTTCCTTGGTTTATATTCGCGATTTATTTTTGTATCTGCTTCTTTATAATCTCATGTTTATAACATTCTCTTTCTTTGTCTTCTTTAATTCCGTGTAGTGCGGACGCTAGGAAGCAGCAGCAGCAGCAGCAACAGCAGCAGCAAGAAGAAGAATCTGGGTCTGCCCTGGGTTCCACTGAACTGACAAGTGCTACTACACTTGCAGACCAGGATCAACGGAAGGCTTTGAAATTTGGGTTTTCTTCTAAAGGTGGCACGTCTAAGGTATGTGTACTGATGTTATGGATCTAGAGTATTGATTCTTACTGTTTGTTTTAAAGATGAGTTGATTAAAGAGGAAGCTGATTTTTCATGGTGTATTTAGTATACAACTATGCACGAGCGATTATTCTGTGAAGCATGGGTGTGTAGCCTGAGAAATCTTCCTTTTTGAGTTCCTTTAATGACTTGTTGCTTATAATCCTTTCTAAACTCTATCGAAGTATATCTGGTTATATGTGATATTCTTGTTTTGGTAAAGTTTGTTTGTGTGATACTTGAAATATGTTGTGATGTTTGCTTTCATTGCTTGGCTCCGATGCTTCAAGTTTCACTGCCACCAACACTTTTTTGTCAGACAATGAACTCTGCATATCACACTCTGAGCTTTGTGACTAAACAATTACATGGGACACATATTTCATGGCAATGTGATTCTGGCATTTGTTATTAAGGCAATCAGCTCTCTCTAACATATTGGTACTTTTCTCCCATTTTACAGAGCTCGTTCAGTAGTGTTGCAAAGAAGCCAAAAGTTCCTGTGGCCTCAGTGTTTGGCAATGATAGCGATGAAGAATAAGTGACAGTGCCGCTGTAATCGGCCATCAGCTTTGTACCGTATAAAGTTGGCATTGCCTTCGCAATTATGTAGTTTATGTGACCTACACTCACAGGTATAGACATTTGTGATTCACGAGAAGAAACATCGTGTTTTTATAGCCCAATCCAAGTCAACAACATTGATGCTTATGAATGGTTGGTTTGTAAAGATTATTTGTTATGACAAGTTGACTATTGTTTATGAAAGTATCAGAGCTCTGATTGATAAAAGGAAACAGTTCGATTAAATGAGGTTAACCCAAGTGTTGCATGTGTGCTTGCAAAACATCTCCATTCAAAGTGAAAAGTTAAAAAAAGATCTGTAATAAAAGAAAAGGAAATATAATAATAATAAAACCATCTATATAAAGCTTAAACGTAGGGAGTCAAACATGAGAACATCATCCGATCACAATGTACAACATCTCCATCTTAAAAGTTTCTGAAGATCACAGGATACAAAGAGCCAAAATGATATGGCTGTTAAGCAGCTTCTGCGAATCCGATTCGAAGGTCACCAAAGTCGAACACGGTGTGGTATGGCCCCATGAATACGTCTCCAAGAATCCTGCATGCACATTATGTCAGCTAAGCCTAAGCCACAGTAACAGAAACCTTAAAAAGGATGCAGAGTGTATGAATGGTAAGGTTTTCATAGGGTACCACAGAGGCCCAGTCGGAGGAGCGAGATCAAGCGCCCCAAACCCGCTGATACAGATAGCAGCAATGCCTTCTCCAGTTTTCAGAATATACTGGAAAAATATGGCAAATGGTACCAGTAATTACTCTCCAAAACAGCTTACATAGGCAAGAAAGTATCAACTACAAGAAGAAGCTGTAATGTCAAAATCTAACTTGTTCCGGAGTGAGGACGAAAGGTTTATCTCCAATGGTGAAGGTCACGTTTGGCATGCTCGAAATGCTATTGCAGTCGATTATGGATTCTCCCAGTGGACTTGGAAGGCTCTCACAGAGCTGTTAAAATTTTGTATCAACATCAATGCACAACTTGGAAATTTATTTATAATTTTGGCTTCCCAGAACAGGACATGTACTAGCAACTCACCTCGTTGATGTAGCTAGGACTTTGTCTTTTGCTCCTTTTTGTTTGAGCTGATTCTGGGCCCAAACAACTGCCATCTCACAAGCTGTGCACAAAGCACTGTCACCAGCAGATGAGCCCTCCCTGCTCTCCTTCTCAACCACTGTTTCAATCCCAGTGCTGCCCAGATTTGGGTTTTAGACCATCAACAGTACATAAAAAGAGAAGAGAAGGATATATGCTTGATACAGACAGGGTTTTCACTCGAAACCTTCAACTAAACCCAGTTGATATTATGAGTTCCAGTATTTGTGCTGCGCTTAACCTTCAAACAAATTACTTCTCCCCCTAAAAGTAAGGCTGATCACTAGAATACCTACTTTAACTACCATGGCCACTACCTTCCATGAAACTGCTTTCTTAAGATTAAATAACCTTCATAGTCTAAGGCATCGATACGCTGCAGGCATAGTAAAAAATAAAAGCATCATGTAACCATAAGAATATACTGACCTCACATACTGAGCCCCATTGAAAAAGCACAAACCAAGCTGCTTACATACTTGGTCAGGTTGTACCTGCAGAATGCAGACCATGGATAATCCTTGGAGATATTGAGTTGAAATGAAAGGTTAATATTTGGTTGAAGAGAGAAAACAACCCACCCCTGATATTAGAAGATCCCAAATCAAGTCTCCATATTGAGACACAACTTGCTTACATTCTGCACTCACTACTCCTTCAGCTCCAATAGCATGGTTAATTTCAGTCACAATAGTCTGAAAAGAATAGCCAATATTAAATCAAGCATCGAGTCCTTTTGAAAGTAAAAAAAATAGTAGAAAATATATGGAAGCACATACCGTTGGACCAGTGAGTAAGGACGTTCCTGAATCCACAACAGCAGCACAACCCCCCTCACAAACACCTGGGTACAAGCACTAACTTTAGAAGTTTCATAAATTCATTGCATTTTCTTCAGAATTTTGATATTAGACTACTTTTCTAAAGATTATAAGACAACAAGAACAATCAATGATCAGAATATCCCAAAGTTTCTCCTCCACAGTTGATATAGCAGGAATTCTCCATGATCTAACAAGGTATCAGAGCATGTCTATGCTTAAGGTGCTACTGAATCACCTGTTGACAAGTTCCCGATTACAATATCGCCCATTTCAAACTGAAAACAGGGAAGAGATGTTTAACTCATTAGATATTTAATCTCCAAGAATAAAGAACAGAACAAGATGCAAATGGTCCAAACATATAACTTCTAGCACCTGCCAATAACCCTTTCTAGTAACTGGAACATAGGTATGCTTCCCTTTATAATGCTTTGAGTCAACACCACCGAAAACAAGTTCACCTCCTACTTCTGCAGTTGTGTCTCGGTTAAGCCAGAATGAGAAGACATCATCACTTAAAAGACCTTGTTCTGCCATGGTTTGCCTGTAATCTTAAAATGAATCAACTATCCATGGCATTGGAGAATTTATGGAGAATAAAACCTACAAAGCATAATTTTGAGGAAAGAGACAATATAGATTTAACACAAAGTTTAAATATAACAATACCACACTGGTGTGGCATTCCCAACAGAGATTTCCTGAAACCCAAGACCAAGAAGTCCATCAAACTTCGCCAAAACGAATGTGAGGCTGCCCTCTTTTGTTGCCTCAATGAATTCCTGAATTTACAAAGTAGATGAAGGTTACAAGCATCACAAAGGCTGCAGACACTATAGGCATCTAGTCTGAAAATGAAAACGAAGAACAAAACAAAGCAAAACCCCACTTGATTTTTGACAACAAGGTCTCCAACTTCAACATTGTCTTGACTGAAGAAACCAGAAATTGATCCACTTCCATATGTTATTTTGGCCGACGTTCCTGAACCACAAGGAAACCATTATAAATCTGAACTTACATTTAGCAAAAGGTAACCCCTTTAAACTCGTATTACATTACCAATTGCGGTGTATGTGCTGGACTTGCTTGACTTGTACTTAGTATGGAAATAGCATGCAATCTGCATGTAATTATGAAAACAATTAGTTACTTGGTAGACAGGAGATTATGGAACATGACAAGGTAAAGTTAACCAAAACTTACAGAAAAATAGCATTTTGATGATGGAACCCAAAGATTGGAACTGCCAGTATCAAATATGACAGTGAAGTTCTGAGGCGGTGAGCCAATTCCAATCTCCCCATAATATTGAGCATCCATGTAATTATTGAGAGGTACTATATCTTCATCTGAACTACCCAAATATGATTCTGATTCATGCCCTTTAGACTCCCTCTGTAATTTGCCTCCCTTTCTGCTCTTGCAGCTTTGATGGTTTGAAGATCCAAGGGCGCTTCTTCAGACCGATTCTCACTAGGCCATAAGCAGGAACAAGTGAACATGTTAAGGCCCATAAGTAGACGGCCACCAAGAGGTATTTGTGCCACATCCTGTCAAAAAGAGTGACAAAATTAAACTGAATGTTGCAGAAGTCATACAAGAATCAAAGGATGAATCAATCACCATATCTAGCAACCGAATTAGGATGCATCAAGAACATTGGCTCAAGGGCCCTAGCTATCAGTCTTTTTGGGATTTGATGATAAAAGTTCTTAAAATTTCCAAATTTAAGGGAGTTCAACTATAAGAAGAAGTAAATTGCTGTTGTTGGGTAAGTTTAAAAGCAGAGTATAATTGAAGCAGAACAAAGCTAGTTTGCTGATCAAGTAGGCAAGACCACTCACAAAGAACCCCATTTCCAAAAAAAAAAAAAAACTCAGCAAATTATTACACAAAAATAAAAGCTACTATGCATAAAAATCATGAAGCCATGTGATGAAATCAATCTTTTGGTTGATGTAGTGATGATGTTCATGATGATCATGAAGATTTAGTAATTAGTCAAACCTTTGGTCAGCTTAGCTTTGGGAAAGTGGTGGAGCTGCTGCTGCTGCCACAGAACAGAAGCTGGGATGGTAGGAAACTGATGAACCAAGAAGTGTCCAGAAGAACATGTAATCCAGTAAAGTAGGAGCCTAGTAGATCCCTTCCTTCTTATATACTACGTGGTCCAATGTCCAGCATTAGTTGCTCACTCTGTCTGCATCAGAATCACAAGGCCACGCGCCTTTCTAGCTCGTGAAATCAAAAGTTTTTGCTTGCTGAATATGTTTCCCAATTTTATTATTGTTTTCATTATAGATAAAAGTCTGTTAATGACATTCCCTTGTAAATCAGCTAAAGATAATATCACTGTCAGTTTTGTAGAAAATAATAATAATAATTATTATTATCTGACTGAGAAATGTTATGGCTAAAGCCTAAAGGTAGGGTACGATCACGATGTACAGAACAGCCATGCAATAATATCTGATGAAACAGAAGCTACCCAGAAGTTTCAAGGATGAAAAGCCGTGGACAGGAAGGAGCGGGGTGGCATTCGAATTCAAAGCTCTTGTCCTTTGCAAATAACTCCATTTTCAAAATCAAAGGACAATATATAAAAATGAAATAATTAAAAAACCACTTTCTCTAGTAGTAGTACGATTTAACACACAATTATTTTGAGCCTTGTATTTGGTTTTCAAATTTTTCTACTATTGTCTCAGTCGAGATTTATTTTGATGTACGAAATAGAAAATGATAAAATTGACATCGGTATTTTATCATCTTCAACTCCAAAGCATATATAATAGCTTAGGTGGTATGCATAGAGGTAGAGCCATGAGAAAAACCATACCAACCCTCATTTTATTATTATAATTATACACTAATAACCATAATTTAATACAAAGAAAAGAAAATGAATTACACTGACCAGTGACCACCAGAAAAAAGAAAAGGAGAACGAAAAAGAAAGGTAAACTTACACTTTTCTCCCCGGCCAAGCCTTAGCTAGCCCAAGCCCTTCTAGCTGAGCCCAATATCCAGCCCAGGCCATGCAGCCTTCTTCTTTACTTTTTCCTTCGCCTCTCACGATCATTAATCATTATCAGTCTCACACCCACTCCGAAAGTCCCACACTTTGTCGCTCTATCTTCAGACTTGTTTTGCTTCCCCAAAAGGCCAAAAGGTAATTTCCTACACGAGCTTTTCTTTGTCTGTAGTCTTATTTCTAATTCTTTGTAATGGCTCGGATTTTTGCTGTATTGTGTTGTATGCGAAACTTCATCTCAAACTGCCCCTTTTATGTTCGATAAATTGACGCACTGAGATAGCTTTTCAATTAGAAGATCGCACCACCAACCCACCAACCCACCAACCATCATTGTACAAAGAATCAACCTCTTGAAGCAAACTGAAATGGTCAAGCTGTGGGAGAGGACAAGTTCCTTATTGAATACCAGAGCTTGAGGACAGAAGATGATTCAGCATTTTTGAGAGAAGAGATTGATACGCTGCCCCTACGACCTTGTCTGCCCGAAACTGTTGTTGATCATTTCAGAGGTTGATGCTTTGTACAATAATGGTTGGTGGGTTGGTGTGATCTCAAACTGCATTTGTTATACAAATTTCTATTCTCACATCGGAATTCGTTGGCATTTTACCGTTGTATAAAAACTTTGTGTTTGTGATTAATGAGTATGCGTAAAGTTCAAGGCTTTGTGCAATATAAAAGTTGTTGAAACAAGCATGGGATTTGGTTTTGGTAGCATTCAATTTGACATACTGACGTACTAGTATTTTGGTTTGTGTCATTCACTCAAGTCAGTGTCATTCCCACTCTCAAATTTCCAAAGTTTAATTTGGCAACTGAATCAAGCTTTTACCAATTTTCAGTGGAACATCCTAGGTGGGAAAGAAGCTTTAAATTGTAGCACAAAGTTATACAGATGGCGTTGAGGCGCTTTTTAGGGTTTTCGGATGGCGAGCTGATGAGGTCAGATGCAAAACCTTGTTCTAGATTGATGAGACAGACTGCCGGTATTTTCAGTGTTGGCGGAGCATTGGGATTCTGGATCCTTTGTAGACTGCATTATGGTCTGTCCTACTTCTACTAGTTATGGTTTTGTTATTGTTGCTTCTGCTGTTCTTGTACATACACTTTCTCTATTCAATGCCATGATATGTGCCTGCTATGTTTGATTCTTGATCATTATGATCGTATGCGAAGTTTAAGCCAAAAACAAATGTACTCATCCATTCTAGTTGATGAACACAAAGCCATAGCTTATGTTGTTGCTTTTGTGCTCTTTCAGGACCCAGAATTACAGTTCCTAGGAGTCTTCGTTGGGCAGCATGTGGCGCAGTTTCTATGAGCTCAACCACTGCTTTGCTGGTTCGCTTATTTAGTCCAGAGTGTGAGCCCCAAAACATAGCTACTTATGACAAAGGAAATTAGCACTAAGTTCATGAAAGTTGTATTGCTATTCTAAGCGAGTCCGGTTGGGTTTGTTAATCGTCATATAGGAGTGATTCAAATATAGATATTTGGTTTTATGCTACATGTTTTTTCCTTGAAATGAATGCACCATTTGATTATGAAATGAACAGATTCATAAGATCTTTGCACCTTACTAGTTCAACATGTTTCCAAACGATTGAGAACATCAACAATTAGAATAAAAAATCTTTGTTCCTACCATTTTCATAGGAAACCCTTACAACTGAACTTGTAAGATTTTTTCCGTCCAAAATGAGTAAATGCAAAAATGATTCTTGAGTGCCTGCGAAGGCTTGAACAATTTGTAAGTTGGGCAATTAAGAGGAAAAGGAAAAACCTTGGTCCTTATATCTTGAAAGGGAACCCCACTAAAGACATATTGGATGGTATTGTCTTCATGTTTTGGCAAGTTGGCATGGGAATTTCGGGTGCAAAACAATAGGTCCCAATAGGCTAAGGTGCAAAACAAAAAATCGAAAGAAAGAATATTAAAAAAAGACTCTTCAAAGTAGGGTGGCAAAAGCTTTGCTTGTGAGTAATTGACCTTTAAATATGTTTTACTTGTACAAATACAATTTTACATTCCAAATGAGTTTCCTTTATTTTTGAAACGCCGCAGCAGATTGCTTCCTTCCCAAGATAAAAACTAGCCGTAAAGCCACGCTTTAGTGTTTTCCTTATTTTCCTTGCAGAACATTAGGGAAAACCCACATTTCAAGTTTCAATCACGCTGAGAAAAGAGAAAGCTTTAGCTACAAGGTAGCTAGCCATGGCGAGCGGGAAGTCGGTGATGGCTTTGATCAAAGCCCTGAAGCCCACATTTTGCAACGGCAACGACAACGACAAGGTGGTTTTTGCCGTTCACTCCTTCTTCTTAGCTTCCGGCTACGAGCTCACCGCCACAGGTCCCCCGGCCTTCAACCCCTCTGGCCTCACCTCTGCTTCCACAGGTACCTACTCAACTCTATAAAAGCAGTGTTCTTTCTGGAAATTAACGGATACAAGTTTCTCAAATTAATCGGTTTCGATCTGTTTCTTTTTGGTTGCAGATGAAGTGGGTATTCAGGACTGGAACGAGCTTGACGACCAGTACGCCTTCATCTACGTGAACCCGGAAAAGGGTTCGAGGAAGGTGCTCGTCAAGTGTCTTGTAATGGAGGGAAAATTGCATGTTTATTATGCTTTGACTGATGGGTCTTCTAAGCATGTGGAACTTGAGTGAGTTTTTGTTGTCCTATGAGTCTCTGTGTCCCTGAGTAATTGGGTGATTTTTCATCAATTCTTGCTTGTTAATGGCGTTTGGGTGTTGTTTTTGTTAACCATTTGCAGTGTTGGCGACTATTGAGGAAAATGGAGGCGGCAATTACTCCAGACAGTTCAAGAATATGGAGATGCTAGTGACACGTCTGGAGTCTCTGCAGAATTTGAGGTATTTGGGTTTGGGTTTCATCTTGGATGGCATTGTGGTTATGTTTGTGGATTCTTTTTGTCACCCTGATACAAAACGAAATTTATGCCTACAAAGGGGACTTATCACTGCATTACTCATTATGGATTGTTTTTGTCATTTTTGTTGTTGAAGTTCAGAAACAAGTGAGACTAACTGTGTGAGGAGGATCAAAATTGAATCTCATTCTGGTCCTGTTCCTCAAACTCATCTTTCAGGGTCTGCTCTCACTCTCTCTCTCTCTCTCTCTCTCTCTCTCTCTCTCTCTCTCTCTCTCATGTGAAAACTGCAGTTTGTTTATATTTTCGTACTAGTTCAGTTTCAGTCCGAGATGTTTTTTTGTATGTCTATACATGCATAAATGTGATTCTAGCATGTTCATGTTTGGGAGTTGTCTCTGTAATTTTATTGAGTCAAAAAGGATCAACACCTTAGGTATTAAGGCCTCAGAGGCTGAGACTGTTTGAAGTTTAATGGTTGGTGGTAGGCCCTTCCTTCTGCATTTGGTGGCAAACCCTTTTTTTTCCTCCTTTCATGTCCCTAAGTGAATTGGGAAAATACATAGAATGGGAATTGGGTTGGGTTCAAACTATTGTTGCCTGGTTCCACCTCAGATAACTACCAGAATTCTATATATCTGTCACGTTTTTTTCCCCCAAGATTAGATTATAAGCATATATAGGCAACGAAGAAAAGGAAAATGCAGGTCTACAAGCCCTAGTATAAAACGGCTTGATCCTTGCACAGTGGCTCACTTTTATACATTCCATTCAATTCATTACATCTTTCTACAGACGCAAAAGAAAGGAGCTCCTTACTCTCTGTGAGGAGAAGGAAACTCCAGCTAACACCACCGATGTCGTCGTGGCCAGTTCTGTCAAAGTAATACTTTTATCATCTCTCCTCCATTGATAATCCATCATTGTCATCCATTTGTCTGCTCAAAAGTTTCGGAAAAATACTCCATATCCTCACATTACATTCTTGCAAATTTATGTGTCAAGTTGAAAGACTTCAAAGAGGATAAAGTTTCTATGCAGCATGTGTACAGCATAAGGCGAGTGAAGCAGAAGATAGGTTCAGGGTCAGATGAAGCAGATGGTCTTGGCATACTGATTGAGGACAAGAAAATTGATATTAAGGGTGAGTATAATTGCTTGCATTTTAGCTATTTTTATGTCCAAGAAGTTCATTTTGTAGTTGCTTCTCAGTGAACTTATTATTTGAATCTGATCGTGGTTTGATGTAGAGCCTCATGATGTTCCAGCTACTGCCCTCATGGCCGAGCCCGTCCCTGCTTCTAAGGCTGCTGACTCTGTGCCTGCAACCCAGTTCCATCATTTGTCAGATGAGGTGCTACCATCACCTCTGAAGAAAATAAGTCCTCGCCATCTCCAAGATGGAGAAGTGTACCGAGGTGAGGCCCAAACTCTCTTGTATGCCAAGGTGATAGTCATAAGTCTAATTTAAGGGAGAGGTAGATTCGAACTTGTGTACGAGGTGATGTTGATGCAAATATTTGTTGGATTCTTTAGGTGGTAAAAGGATGAAACGATGATGCTGTGTTGGAAAATAATCGAAGAAGAAAAGAGACCAAAAGAAGCCTGAAACTTGAATGGACTAGTCTGAGGCTTTGAGCCCAAATTTACAACATGAAGACATAAATCTAGCCCATATTGTCAAATTTCTATTCTTTCGGGGTTTGTAGCCCATAGTGATTGAGGCTAATAATAATGCGACACGTGGCACCACATCACTGTCGTTGGTTCAACGATTAAAGGCTTCAATCCATGAAGTGAAAGGGATTTGAGACCGAACAAAAACACAACGCAAACCCATTACTTGTCCTACTCTTGGATGCAAGTCATTCTCTAGTGAGGGCTTTTTATATGGCCCCTAAGTGAGGTCATATCTCTTAATCGTTGAATCAAATTAGCTAATCAATTTGATTTAATGGCTAAAAAATAGAGCCTCAACTAAAGGCCATATATAAGACCCCCGTTATAGAATTCTTGGATGCAATTGATACCTCGACTAAACTACTAAAGACGAATAATGATATTGTCCTCATGTTTTGGCAAATTGACATCAGAATTTTCAGCTGCAAAACAATAAGACAAATATAAGACGATGGAATCAACAAAAATATAAATCCCAACCCCTTATCCTAAATTAGCTGTGGTCCTTTATTAATCTGTTGCTTTTATTGACAATTTTGTAACACAAAATGTCAAATTAGTTGGCACGACAATGTAATCAACCATTCAAGCATGTAAATTGTGCAGGCGGTTCTATACACGGATGTCTATGTGTCTCTTATTGGTCTATTAGATTCAATGCATACAACGAGGAGTTAAATAGTTGATTTGGAACCTTTAGTTAGGGTCATCCTTGGAATGGATGTCATGAAGACTGAGTTAAAAAGTTGATTTGGATCCTTACACACCAAGGGATGATGACAATTTTAATGAGAGAACTTTGGCGACATGAACTCTGCCCCAAATAAAAAGATGTGGGGGTGGCAAGCAAATAAAAACTGGCCTAAATAGTAACCATTTATCCCATACATAAATCTATAATGTGTTTTAGGTTGAGCAAACAAAAATCTAACTCATGCTCGTATTTGTAATGAAAAAAATTATTGTATGATACTGAAGTAAAGGCTATCTTCGTGGCAATACTTATAGACTCATAATAATAACTATCCTCTCCTCCACTAAAGAGTTTTATTATCTCTCTCTAATGGGTCCTCTTGAAAAGTGATTTTCACGCTGAGACTGAGAGGAGGCCTATCACAGAAGAAAACAAAGAGTCAAAGTGATGAAATGGGTTGAATCCATAGCCATACTTTCGAAAAAAGCAAAGAAATAAATAGTAAATTTCTGGTGGATTTGGAAATCAAGAAAGAAAAAATCACTGTAAGTGAAAGAAAAAGAAATTGATGGTGGGAAATCACGTGCATATCACGTGGGAGAAACCAGACAAATGGAAATGGTCAGCTGAGTCATTGAGTGTGTCTTATTTGGCGCCACCTGACTAGTTAATTCAGTTAATGGCACCTCCAATGTGCCTCACTTGTCCCATTTCATTTCACCCCCAAAATTAATCTTCAATTAAATGGAAATTAATTAATTTCTGTCATGCCCCTCTCTCTCTCTCCCAAAGGCTCTAACCAATCACACACCACCACACTCACTCCCCCTCCCCCACCCCAAAACACTCTCTCCTCCTCTCTCTCTCCTTTTTCTCATTTCATGCTAATCTTCAGCTACAGCTTCATCAACACCCCCTTCAAACCCTAACCCTCCAAACCCGAATTCCCTATGGCCTCCTCCCCTAACCACCACCATAACCACACTCCCAACGGGGACAGCAAACCCCACGTACCCAAAAAGCCCAAACTCTCCCCTGCTTTCATCACAGCCTCTGAAATCGCCTCCGAATTTTCTCACCATGACCCCAATATCGCCCGAATCAACAACGGAAGCTTCGGCAGCTGCCCGGCCTTCATTATCGAAGCTCAGAGACAATGGCAGCTCAAGTACCTGGCCCAGCCTGACCATTTCTACTTCAACGAGCTCAAGAAGGGAATTCACCAATCCAGAACCATCATCAAGGATCTCATCAATGCCGACCATGTCGAAGAGGTCTCAATCGTCGACAACGCCACCACTGCAGCCGCCATAGTGCTTCAACAGGCCGCTTGGGGATTTTCAGAGAGCAAATTCGACAAAGGGGATGCTGTGGTTATGCTTCATTATGCTTATGGTGCTGTGAAGAAGTCGATTGAGGCCTACATAAGTCGTGCTGGTGGGTATGTGATTGAAGTCCCTTTGCCTTTTCCTTTGACCTCTAATGATGAGATTATCACTGAATTTAAGAAAGCTTTGGAGAAGGGGAAAGCCAATGGTAGGAGGGTTAGACTAGCTGTGATTGATCATATTACTTCAATGCCTTGTGTGGTTATACCTGTTCGAGAATTGGTTAAGATTTGTAGGGAAGAGGGAGTTGACCAGGTTTTTGTAGATGCTGCTCATAGTATTGGGTGTACTGATGTTGATATGAAGCTAATTGGGGCTGATTATTATACTAGTAATTTGCATAAGTGGTTTTTCTGCCCGCCGGCTATTGCGTTTTTGTATTGTAGGAAGTCCCCCAAGTGTCCAGAGCTGCACCATCCTGTTGTTTCTCATGAGTATGGTAATGGGTTGGCCATAGAAAGTGCTTGGATTGGGACTAGGGATTACAGTCCTCAATTGGTTGTTCCTTCGGTTTTGGATTTTGTCAATAGGTTTGAAGGTGGTATTGAGGGCATCAAAAAGAGGAACCATGAGGCTGTTGTTGAGATGGGGAACATGTTGGCCAAGGCATGGGGAACACATCTAGGGTGCCCCCCGGAGATGTGCGCCAGCATGATCATGATTGGATTACCGGCTTGTTTGGGGATTTCAAGTGAGAAGGATACTCAAAAGTTAAGGACACATTTGAGGGAGAAGTTTGGTGTTGAAGTCCCAATATATTTCCGAGCACCCAAGAATGGGGAGGTTGAGTCAATAACTGGGTATTGTCGAATTTCTCATCAAGTCTACAACAAAGTTGATGACTATTACAAGTTCAGAGACGCAATTAATCAACTTGTTTCTGAAGGGTTCACTTGTGCTTTACTTTCTAACTGATGAGGTATGCTCTGCTTTCAAGCATTTTAATTGTTTTTAAGTAAGAAATACTAAGGAGTGTAATTTCTTTGTTGTTTGGCTTTCCAGTATGAATATCCATATCCCTTCCATTTTCCCTTTTGCATCAAGAATCAGGTTCTCGCTGTCTTATACTGAGATTGAAATGCTAGTTAAATATTGTGATGAACCCAAGTGGTCTTACTACCATTTCCAGAAGTGCAATTATAGTTAGCTGGTGTTTCTTGCTTTGGTAGTCAGTATATTTATGTCTATAGACTATGGTGGTAGATAATGGGGTGATTTGGTTAGAACTTAGAAGATGTTTATTTGCAGGGCAAAAGTAATGTAGTATGACGATTGTTAGCTATCAAATATGAGGCTTATTGCTTAACAATTCTCTTCTGGATAACTTGTATCCCTAGAATTGCCCTATGTGTGCTTGCGGTTTATGATATGCAAGGAGGAGCTTTATTTGTATTATTTGGTACCTCTAAGAGGCTTGCTTGGGTGAGCCATTCTGAGTACACCCAGTGATTGGAGATTATCTGTGGACATTTGTGCAGTATTTTGTGAATGTGTGTTAATTACTTTTAAGTTGTTTTTGACATGTAACTTTCTGTATATTTGTAGTCTGACAAAGCACTGAAGAAGTTCTTCTGATGAATAACATCCATGGTTATCTGCCTCGCCTGCGTGCCTCAGTAGTTGCAATGGTTTCGTTACCATTAAATCCTAAATTAGTAGAAAATAGACTGCTGGGTGCATGTATCAAAGCAGAAACAATTTTCTTCATGGTTTTTGGTGTTTTGGATTCCTGGAGATGTTCTGTCTGTTGAACGCAGTCGGAGTTGTTGTTGTAAATGTTTAATGACTATTTGTCATCGTTTGCATTCTTATTTAACTCTTACGTAGTTTTCATTTAAGACAAACTTCATATCTGTTGCATCAATGTTTATTGTGGTAAGAGTAAGACCGCCAGCTTATATTGCCAATTGCAATTGCCTTGTCATGGATCATCGACTAGGGATTGTTAGTTGTCTGATTTCTTTTTCTTTTTTTTTTTTCAATATAGCATTTGCACAGTTGTCTCCTGCAAATTATTGTAACACTTCATGATGGCTAGTGATTATTTACTTCTTTCAAGTGGTGACTATTCTTTAGTTAGGGCATGTTGCAACTATCTGAGGGGGATATTTTTATGTAAATATGGCTACTGGATGTACTGAAATTTTGCACCTTGAGAAGACTTTGACTGGAGGAGGGTGTATCCACCACGGACCACCCCCCCACCACCCATATGCTGGATCTCAAAAGAATTGTTTTTTAAAATGTTAATATTGAAAAGGCAAGACAAAGAACCGACTGGTCTCCAGATTCTCCACTATTCTTTCTGCCTTCAGTTGTTGGCTATCTTGATTTTATTCTGATTTCTTGTGCTTTTTGATTTGATCATATTCATATTCCTCTCGATTCTTCTCATTCATATTCCTCTTTTATATTCATTTGTTAACGGGGTTTTGAATTTGAAATCTTTGCTGGCTCGTTCTAGGATTTATTCTTATTCTCCGCATTTCATTTTCAGCTACATCCACCGGCGGCGACAGTCGCCGCAATTTGAGAAAGCAAATGTTTTATGTCAAAATTTGCAGCCTATTCAAAATTCATAAGCAAGCATTCTTAGTAGATATATGAGTTGAGTAGGCAATCCTATGAGGCTCTTTTAGTCTCTCACGCTTCATAATACCATTAGATGAAGCAACCTTTGACAAACATGACTAGACAGGCAATTTTCATTTTTATGATGATTCTTATGAAGAAAAAAAATTGTTAACCCCACCCGAATTCTCCATTATAAAGAGTTATGTTACGGTCAGTCGTCCACCACGTGACTCATATTCCATCATCTAGCACCAAAGGCCCTACCATTTCATTTCATCTCATTATCGCCAGACATCTAATAATTTGAGAACTTTCTTAGGACTAGGATTCATAATCATGATGAATCATGATGATTTACTCCTTACTCATTTGGCATGTAATTTCTGCAAAAGAAAACGTTGAAGAGTGATGAAGCGAAAATCAAACGGCTTTTGAACTAATTGAAGCAAACGGGGTAAAGAAGAAGATTTCTTTTCTCAACCCCTGAATGCGACCCCATGTTTATCTATCCAACGCAAACACCACGAATATGAAAACCTTGTCTCCATCGACACCCACACAACAAAATAGAACATGTTGTTATAGGGGAATGTTAGCAACTTTTTCTCTAATATTCTCCTTTGGACATTCTCTTTTTTTTGCTTGACATGCGTCATTCTCCTTACATTTAAAACAATATCATTAATATATTATACAAGCTAACTTTTGCTTTCCAAGTTTACTCTTATTAAATTTATCCAAAAAAATTTCACAACTTTCTTACATCTTATTAAATTTTTTCTAACATCAATTTTTTTTTTTAAAGAAAATATATGCTTTTTAAGAGGAAACGTCCCTTTTATTTATTTATTTATTTATAAACACAAAGGGTTTAGATAGGAAAAAAAAAAAAAAAAAAGTCCTTTGTGTTTAAGAAAAAGGGACATTTCCTCTAAACCCTTTGAAAAAAGCAAACATTTTCTTTTAAAAAATAATTGACATTTAAAAAAAATTTAATAAGATGGTAAGAAAGTTGTGAAATTTTTTGGGATAAATGGAATACATTTAATAAGGGTAAACTTGGAAAACAAAAGTTATCTTTTATAATATATTAATAATATTATTTTAAGTGTAAGGAGAATGACACATGTCAAATAAAAAATGAAGAAGATCCAAAAGAGAAAGTTAGGGCTAGTTTGGCATTGCTGTGCTGTGAAAATAATCGCTGTCAGATTTGCTGTGAGAGAAAGCAGTTTGGCGTTTGGTAAAATTTTTGTTAAAAGTGTTGTTGGTATTTATTTTACGCATAATCATTAAACTCAGTGCCTCTTCGAAACTGATTCCTGAATAATCAGAAAATGAAAGCACCTCATTAGTTGCTTTCCCTTATAGCTTTCTCTCACAGCAATTTTTAACAATAAGTGATTTTCTCACAGTTTACCAAACGGGTTGGGCTTTTCAAAATTTTTAAAAAATCACTTATCACCCCAAATAAGCAATGCCAAACTGACACTTAGAGAGAAAGTTACTAGCATTAGCTATGTTATATTATCCACCGCCATTAATTTCGTGAAGTAATATATTTGTGTCTTGTGATGGATTAGATTGAAAAGACAACATTGCACGCACATCTCAAACTCAGACAACACACATGTTTGAAATTTCTCATTCAAACAAACGTAATAATAAAGACAAGTGAGTTTGGTGATTGGTCTTTGTCATGAGTCATGACAACCAGGGACGAAGCCAGGATTCAAACTTTTGGGGGGCCAAAAAAGTAACATGTACCAAATATTTAGACCAAGAAGAAAAAAAATATATAGATTGCAGAATAAAACAAAGTATATTAAACTTATTTTGAAATACGTTAAGCTCTGTAGCCATTTTAATTATTTTTTATCAAGTCTTTTTAACCTATTTGGTTAGTTATGATAAGAATTAAGATTTTCCAACTAAATCTATCCAAGTATAGCTATTTATTTTTAATTTTGGCCAAAAGTCACTTTTGGTCCTTGTAGTTTGGCACTTCAACCACTTTTGACCCTGTAGTTTCATATTTGTAGCAATTTAAGGACAAGTTAGTATTGCTGTCAATTTCTTTGACGGTGCAAGGGGCCATTTCGTCAACCCAAAATCTTTGAGCACAAAAGCTCGTCTGAAACCCCCATAATTTTATATTAGGGCTTGAATTGGTCATTTGGGTTTAGGGTTCTTCAAAAATTGGATTAATGGTTGAATTTCGAGTCCTAATATGAAATGGGGAGAATTTCAGACAAGCTTTTATACTAAAGGGTTTTGGGTTGACAAAATTGCCCCTTGCATTGTTAAAGAAATTGACAAGAATACTAACATATCCTTGAATCGCTACAAATACGAAACTACAATGGCAAAATTGACGGAATTGAAACTACAGGGTCAAAAGTGATTGAAGTGCCAAACTACAAGGACCAAAAGTGACTTTTGGCCTTTAATTTTTATACTTAAGAAATTAGTATCTACTAGGGCAGGGCTTGGTCCGAGTTGGTTCGGTTTTGGGTTCAACTCGAACCCGAACCAAAGGCTTCGGTTAGGCCATTTTGAAAACCGAAACCAAACCGTAGTTGATGAAAACCGACCACTTCGGTTAACCGGACCTGGTGGTTTGGTTTGGTTTCGGTTTTTTGGCTTTCTTAAAGAGAGAGAGAGAGAGGAAATAAAAGCAATGGAGAGGAGAAGAAGAAAAAAGAGAGGGAGAGATGGAGAAGAAGAAGAAGAAGAAGAAGAGAAAAAGAAAGGAGAGAGAAGAAGAAGAACGAAAAAAGAAGAGGGAGACGGGGAGAGGCGTGAAGACATATATAAGAATGAGAAAATTAAAATAGAGAGAGAGGGATTGATGAAGACAAGACAAATGGAAAAATTGAGAGAGAAGAAAAATAAAAGATTGAAACTATGTATTATATATATATTTCTTAAATAATATTATATATAATATTTTTTAATATCTTTGGTTTGATTTAGTTAAACCGTGGGTTTGAATATTGCAAACCGTAAACCGAACCATATATTTTGGTTTGGTTTGGGTTGAAATCGATGACCAAAAAAATGAAAAAAAAACCGAACCAAACCAAACCGGTCGATTTGGTTTGGGGGGGTTGGCCGAGTTTCGGGTCCAAATGCCCAGCCCTAGTATCTACTAAAACCCAAAAGAGAAAGATATAAAAATCAGCAAAGAAAAGCCAATATAACTTCACATTATTACTCAAAATGAATTTATTAGGGTGGCCATTAACTTCAAACATGCAAAATCCTTTTAGTATTTTACAATACATTGCTTTGATTGGTGAAAACTTAGAAAACATTGGAGGGGCCAGGGCCACCTCTAGCCTAAAGGTGGCTCCGCCTCTAATGACAACCATTGATACATCATGAGCTCAGCAGTAGAGGAACCTATCTACCATACAATTTTTTTTAATTTTATACAAGCGATAGTCTAAATTATTCTAAATTAAGCTAATTTATGGGAAAGGAGATACAAACTTAATTGCAAGGGCAGGCACAAACCCTTTTTTTAATATGCTGCATACATATTTATAAGTTACTAAAATAATGTTTTTCTTGCCACAATGGCAAGCCTCTCACTTGTCGGTATTAATAAAAGTCATGATTTTTTTAGTTCAACTCCATGCATAATAACCAAATTCAAGCCACATTCAAAAGCATGATAAATTTGAAGATGACTTGAGTTTAAACATCTGACAATTCATATAGCAAGCAAAATTAAGACTTTCTTCTGCTGATCCAAATCTTCAGATAAGATTAAGATTCCATTCAAATCAACGCAATCATCTGTTGATTTTCAACATAATCAATTCAACTTAAACCTCCTTAATGTCACATATAAAAGCAGGTGATTTTGTTCCTAGCTCTCTCGTATAAGTTTTTTTTCCTTTTTGGGCAAAAGCCCTCCTGTATAAGTTGAACAATGACTGGGAATGCGGGATCATCCACGCAAGAAAACCACTTTCGACAACGGCTAAGGGTACTTAGAATCATGTTTACTTAATTCTTGCCTTACCAATACATTTAGCTCTGATCCTCATTTGCTAATGTTTTTGTTGTGCATGCGTGGTTGTCTTTTGAGTGACGCAGGTTATGGCCGAGAAGATTGTTATATTTTGCCGTTACTATGTTTCACCTATTGTTCTTCTTCCTTATCGAACCCTCCAATTCTTCTACCAAATCAAAACCCAAGTTCCCATTGAGCCAAAACACTCTTCTTCCTTCATCACAGACTCCGAAATCCAATCCGAATTCGCTCACCATGCTCCTGGTGTTGCCATGATGAACAATGGCAGCTTTGGTTGCTGCCCTGCTTCTGTCATCTCTGCCTTGCAACAATGGCAGCTCAAAATGCTCCGCCAGCCAAGCCATTTCTTTTTGAATGAGCTCAAGAACAGGATACTTGAATCAAGAAACATAATTAAAGACTATATCAACGCAGAAGATGTGGATGAAGTCTCCATTGTAGACAACATCTCCACTGCTGCTGCCATAGTCCTGCAGCAAACAGCATGGGCCTTTGCTGAAGGGAAATTCAACAAAGGGGATGCTGTCATTATGTTCAGCTGCACTTATGGTGCGGTGAAGAACTCAATCGAGGCCTACTTTTCACGTGCTGGTGGGTCCGTTATTGAAGTTCCATTTAACTTTCCATTGAATTCCAATGAAGAAATCATAAGCGAATTTAGGAAAGCATTGGAGAGAGAAAAGGGTAATGGTAGGAGAGTGAGATTGGCTGTGATTGATCATGTTACATGCGTGCCAACTGTTGTAATGCCAGTTAAGCAATTGGTTAAAATCTGTAGGGACGAAGGTGTTGAACAAGTGTTCATAGATGCAGCTCATGCTGTTGGGAGCGTAGATGTTGATATGCAAGAAATTGGGGCAGATTTTTATGCTAGTACTTTGTATAAGTGGTTCTTCTGCCCACCTGTTGTTTCATTTCTGTATTGTAGGAAATCAGCTACACATTCAGATTTGCAATTGCATCACCCTATTGTGTCTCATAATTATGGGAAGGGGTTGGCTGAAGAAAGTTTTTGGGTTGGGACAAGGGATTATAGTCCATATCTGGTGCTTCCTTCAGTTATGGAGTTCGTTAACAGGTTCGAAGGCGGTCTTAAGGAAATCATAAAAATGAATCATGATGCTGTTGTTGAGATGGGGAAGATGTTGGCAGAAGCTTGGGGAACCAATCTAGGTTGTCCTCCTGATATGTGCGCTAGCATGATCATGGTAGGGTTACCGGCTTGTTTGGGGATTTCAAGTGATGATGATGCTTGGAAGTTAGGGCCACATTTATGTGACAAATTTGGTGTTGAAGTCAGAATACATTATCAAGCTCCCAAAGATGGAGAGGTTGGATCAACGACGGGGTATGTTCGAATTTGTCATCAGATTTACAACAAAGTTGATGACTATTACAAGCTCAGAGATGCAATTAATCAACTAGTTCGTGATGGATTCACTTGCGCTCTTGAGGTATGTATATGCTCTGCCTTCATCCAGTTTCTTGGTTTGTAAGCTAGACATACTATACACTGCAACTTGCTAAATTTGGTTTCCTTGTTATTGACATGGGATTTTATGTTAATCTGTAGATCAATGAGGCCTGAAGTCTGTTCGATGAAAAAAAGAAGCTATATGGTCCTATATCCTGCATGCTTTGCTACTTGTGCAATGGATTTTGTACCATTAACTTCTGAAGTTCTCCTAAGCAAACAAGTATATAAATAGAGAAGTTCATGAATTTTCGGTTTGATATGCAGAAAAGTTCATGTATGAATACATTAACAATTATCTGTCTGGTTGGTTGTGATTTGCAGAGATTAGGACTCGATTTGATAATAAGCTGATATATTTACTAAAGTGATGTTTTTCTTGCCACAAAGGCAAACCTAAATCCATGGTTTTCTAGCATTCCATTTTCCATGCATAATTTCCAGCACATCACATGTAGATAGCCAGATTCAAAAGCATGAAAATATGGAAGCTGACTTTAGATTAATGCACCAAACTTTATAAGATTGTCTTTTGGTGATCCAAATCTTAAAATCAACGTCATAATCTTTCATTTTTCTACCTAATCAATTTAAACCTCCCTAATGTCATATATAAAATAAGTGATTTTGGTCGTAGCTCTCTTGTCTTTTGTAGTCAAGACAAGCATTGAGACATATCAAGAGGTCCGCAAGAATATTACAAAATAATAAGTTGAAAAATGACTATGAATGAGAGATCATTAACGCAAGAAAACCAATTTCAACAAAGGCATAAGGTACTTAAAATCATCATGTTCAATTAATTCTTGCCTCAACAATACAATCGGCGCTGATCCTCATTAATTTGCTAATGTTTTTGTTGTGTATGGTTCTGGTTTGAGTGAGCAGGTCATGGCTAAAAAGATTATTATGTTTTGCCGCTACTATGTTCCACCTATTCTTCTCCTTCCTTATCAAACCTTCCAATTCCTCTACCCCAAGCTTTCATTTCAAGTATCAAGGGCCTCTAACCACCATTTCCACAATCTCAAAGCTGATGAAATCCAAACCCATGTTCCCATTGAGCCAAAACTCTCTTCTTCCTTCATCACAGACTCCGAAATCCAATATGAATTTGCTCACCATGCTCCTGGTGTTGCCAGGATGAACAATGGCAGCTTTGGTTGCTGCCCTGCTTCTATCATCTCTGACTTCATCAATGGCTGCTCAAATTGCTCCGCCAGCAGGACCATTTCTACCTGAATGAGCTCCAGAACAGGATACTCGAATCAAGAACCGTAGTTAAAGACCTTATCAATGCAGAAGATGTGGATGAAGTCTCGATTGTAGACAATGTCTCCACTGCTGTAGCCATAGTCCTGCAGCAGAAGGCATGGGCCTTTGCTGAAAGGAAATTCAACCAAGGGGATGCTGTCATTATGTTTCTACATGGTATCAGAGCTAATGGCTAACACCAATGAGTGATCCTTCATTTGCCAACATTGAGAGTCGTTGGCTCTCCTCACCCGAAAGGGTGTTTGCTTCTGTATAGGTCTCCATCTTCTCCTCCCTTCTATATGTTGGAATTGGCTCAAATTTAGAGTTTGGTAGTCAAATGTTGAAGAATTTGGAGTTGCCCATGTGAGTCAATGTGAGTTGCCAATGTGAGTAAATGTTGGCTAGTTGACAAGTTGCAATGGGAATGCATTAAATTGCATTCACACACCTAGCCAACATATGAATAGTTGAAAGCATGCATTCACACCTAGCCAACATATGAATAGTTGAAGGTTGCATTCACACTCTTGCATCTTTGGCTATAAATTGGAAGCAAATGGTTTCATTTGAAAAAAAAAAAAAAAATCTCACCATGTGAGCATTCTACATGAGAGAAATACTAGAGAGCATCACCATGACGGTGGAGATAAACTCCTCTTTGGCTACACGAGATGTTGAAGGAAGATCAAGCCATTTATTGGTTGAGTCTTCTTCATTTGTTCCTTGTGTTTGTGGGAGGTTTATTTCTTTGTATTGTTCTTAGTGTGTTCTTTCCTAATGAGCGAGAACAATTCTTGGGTTCTTGGCTCTTGTGTGTGGTTAGCTTGAGAGTGACTTGGGTGTATTTGGGATTTGGGTTGTGAGAGTTAAACTCTGTAATTCCTAGGATAGGTGAGAGGGTTAATCTCCTTTGGTTGTAATCTTTTTTGGGATACTAGTGGAATTTCTCGCTGTCTTCGAACTGGACGTAGGCTACACACGGGCCGAACCAGTATAAATCCTTGTGTTGTTTGGATTCCAGTATTTCATATTTTGCTCTTGTTGTTTCAACGGTTTCATATCCACCATCCATGTGCAATCCGCTTCCGCTGCGCACAACACTATAATCACTACTCCCTCTTGAACTCTCTCTCTCTCTCTCTCTCTCTCTGTGGTTATATCAAGACTCCCTCTCTTTCTCTTTGGTGTCATGAGCCCCCCATTTTTCCAATATCTCTCTCTTCTCTACACATGTTATATCAAGACTCCCTCTCATTCCCTTAAGCTTCATCTCTCTCTCCTGCCCAAACACTCATGCTCCTCACCTTATTTGAAGCCCGTATCTTCTTTAAAATTTATAATAAAAAAAAAAAAAAACTTTCTTTCACTTTTCGGTCTCTTCCCTACCCCCCCCTCCCCTTTCCCACGTGATCCGAGTGCACTTGTCTGGAGCCTATCTAACACTTGTCTCTGCAGCTTGCTCCCGCCACTGTCTCTATTCCCCCTTTCCCCCACCCCACCCCTTTCCCACGTGATCCGAGTGTACTTGTCTGGAGCCTATCTAACACTTGTCTCTGCAGCTTGCTCCCGCCACTGTCTCTATTCCCCCTTTTAATTCTTTTAGTAATTGTTTGTGTTGATTCTCATCCCTTATTTTATTTGTTTCTATAGTCCTTTTTCCTATCCTCTTCTCAAAAATGAATATGTTTTTTTTTTCTTTCCACCTTAGCTGTAGCCGTACCTTTCTTTTACCATTGCAACCTTTTCTTATGTTAACCCGTTATTTTTGTGTCTCCCCTCGCTGTCTTCATTGCAGATTATCTCCTCCATCGAGCTCTCCCGTGGCAACCCAAGGCAACTCCATTTATCTCCCTTGGCCATGATGGCCAGATCTCTGTTATCTCCGCAAGCCTTGTCATTGCTAGCCAAGCCTTCTCCTCACCGGCTTTTCTCTTTCTCATGTCGTGCTATCCTGTCGTTGTTGTTCTCTTGCATAGCCATTGCCTATCCCTCTTTTGGGTCATCGGCCCCTTGTTATCCATCAATGTTGGGCCACTTATCTCTGCTCAAACTGAGCAGCAAACTTTTCCTTACCCTCTTGAGCTTCTTGTTCTCATAAGCTCCCTCTTTTTTGTTTGTTTTCCCTCAGAGACCACACCTCTCTATCATTGATTTCTATCTCTTGAAATCTCCCTCCCCTTTCTTTGTTTTCAGCCATCTTTCTATGTTTATCTGAGAGACTCTTCCCCTCCCTGTCAAGGAGTTCTCTTTTCTCTCTTTTCCCTCTTCAACCTTTTTCACTTTTATCTTTGTAATCTTCTCTGCACACCACCGATATCCCTGCACTTAGCTATCTCTCTTAAGCTCTATATTTCTATGCTTTCCACGTGCTGGGGTTTTCTCTCATTTTCTTATATTTATTTTATTTTAAAAAAACGTAATTTATTTATGTACTTGTCTTAAGAGCCTGTCTTTCTCACGCTCCTTTTAATTTGTCTGTCTCACCGTGAGACTCTCACATGGTTTTTCCCCCTCCTTTTTATCTATGTCCAATGGCAAGTGTTTCTTTTTCTTCTTTTTTCTTTGTGGTTTTTTTTACTTCCCCATCCCTTTACTTTTAAAATTGTGTTTCTCTCTCTTTGTGCACGACTTGCTGGCCTTTCCCACTTAGTGTTATGGAGTTACAATAGTATTTCAGTTACAATAGTTAATCCTACTAATGATAGGAAATGGTAGTTACGTTGTTATTAGGCCATAACTCCATATTTATGTTTGTGATAATGACTTATTGTAATTGTAGATTATTCTCTATAGACCTTACATATATATATATATATATTGTATAATGATCATATGAATAATATAAGGGAAAATCAGCTTCTACACTCACCATGCTCCTGGTGTTGCCATGATGAACAATGGTAGCTTTGGTTGCTGCCCTGCTTCTGTCATCTCTGTAGTGCAAAAGCGTCAACCAACTGCGAGTGAAAAATAAACAACTGGCAGGAGAAAAATATAGAACAAAATAATCAACAAGAACAACACCAAGATTTATACTGGTTCGGCAATTGCCTACATCCAGTTTGCAGACGACGGAGTATTCCACTATAATCAATGAGAGAATACAATAGTGTTTAACCACTCAGAAACCCAAGCCCCAAATATACCCAAGCTCACACACTCAAGAATATAAAGGGATACAAATTGAGTACAATTTAGAGAGGGAAAAATAACCAATAATAGCAACAAAAGCTTAGTTGCCCAAACTATTATTTTTCTCTCTCCCAACTTCTCTCTTCTCTCCTCAACTCTCGGTGCTTTCTGCTCTGCCTTTTCCCAAATGCATGTTCCCTTTTATAAGCCAAACGGCTCTTCAACCACCCAACGACAAAACACACAAGTCAAAAAGGTAAAAGTAAGCCATCAATGCTAGCCATTAATTTGTCTCCAATTAACCCAGACAAACAGCCACCTATTACATTAAATAGCCGAATTGCAAAAGCTATTTCCAAATGCCAAAGCTGCCGAAAATTGTCTGCAGCCGAAAACAGTTTTGCTTTTGACTAATTTGAGCCAATCATCAACAATCTCCACCTTGGCTCAAAACCTCGAAGTAACACTCCCAATGGTCGTCTCCCAATCCCCCACGGGGCAATCAACAAATTTTACAAATGCCAATTAAGTCTAAGCAATGCTTAAACTTGAGCAACGAAACTGGCTTTGTCAACATATCCGCAGGATTGTCGGCGGTCCCAATCTTCTGAAGAAGAATATCTCCCTCATCAATAATCTCACGAACAAAATGGAACCTCACGTCAATGTGTTTTGTACGTGCATGATGAACTTGATTCTTTGCTAAATAAATAGCACTCTGACTGTCACAATGAACATCTACATGGTCCTGTTGAACCCCCAAGTCATCAAGCAATCCTTGAAGCCAGATGGCTTCCTTTATTGCTTCTGTTACCGCCATGTATTCAGCCTCCGTAGTCGACAGAGCAACTGTAGATTGCAGAATTGACCTCCAACTTACTGGACCTCCAGCAATACTGAATACAAAACCTGTAGTGGACCTACGCTTGTCCAAATCACCTGCGTAATCAGAATCCACATATCCAACAACACATTGACCAGTAACTTTATCCTGTTGAAACAATAAACCAACATCCACAGTACCCAGAATATACCGTAGAATCCATTTCACAGCTTGCCAATGCCCTTTTCCTGGATTATGCATATATCTACTGACAATACTGACAGCTTGTGAAATATCAGGCCTTGTACACACCATAGCATACATCAAACTACCAACAACACTTGCATATGGAATTTGAGCCATGTAATGACTCTCTTCACCAGTTTTAGGAGACATAGAAGCACTAAGTTTGAAATGAGGGGCAAGAGGTGTACTAACCGGTTTTGAATTTTCATTCATCCCGAAACGATGTAGTACCTTCTTCAAATACTGCTTCTGACACAGACTAATCTTGCCCTTCGCTCTATCTCTTTCAATTTCCATACCCAGTATCTTCCGAGCTTCTCCCAAGTCCTTCATCTCAAATTCATTACTCAGTTGAGTCTTCAACCTTTCAATCTCCACTTTGCTTTTACATGCTATAAGCATATCATCAACATATAAAAGCAGATAGATGAAGGTTCCATCTTGTAGCTTGCGAAAGTATACACAATGGTCATAATGACTTCTTGTGTACTTCTGCCCAATCATAAACCGATCAAATCGCTTGTACCATTGTCTTGGAGACTGCTTCAAGCCGTACAATGATTTTTGCAATTTGCAAACCCAATTTTCTTTTCCAGCAACCTTAAAACCTTCTGGCTGAGACATATAAATTTCTTCCTCCAAATCACCATGTAAGAATGCAGTCTTGACATCAAGTTGAGCCAACTCAAGGTCAAACTGCGCAACCAAAGCCAACAAAATACGAATAGAGGAATGTTTTACTACAGGAGAAAATACCTCATTGTAGTCAATGCCTTCCTTCTGAGCATAGCCTTTAGCTACCAATCTGGCTTTGAATCTCACATTGTCTTTTCCCAAAGATTCCGTCTTCTTGGCATAAACCCATTTGCAACCAATTGCTTTCTTCCCCTTTGGTAACTGAACCAGCTCCCAAGTCTCATTTTTATGAAGAGACTTCATCTCCTCATCCATAGATTTCTTCCACTCCACGCTCTCTGAACTTCTAACAGCTTCTTTGTAGGCGGATGGAATATCATCTTCAATAACAGGAAGTGCATATGCCACAATATCAGTAAATCGAGCAGGCTTTCGAATCTCCCTTCTCGATCTTCTAATTGCAATAGAATCTTGTTGCTGTGGAGGCTCTTGGGTAGGTGCCTCCTCGTCATCATCCTCGTCCTCTTCATCAGAATTAACTGTAGGACTAGTGTCTGTAGTATCAGACCTTACTGGAACAACTGGAGTCTTCAGTAACTCCACCTGCTTTGAACTACTCATGGTCTTGGTTGCTTCAATTTCACCTTCATGCTTGTTCTGATTTACCATAGCAGCCTCATCAAAAGTCACATCTATGCTTACAACAATTTTCTTCTTATCTGGACACCAGAGTCGGTATCCCTTCACGCCAGTGCTAAATCCCATAAATAGAGCTTTCTTTGCTCTTGGATCTAACTTGCTTTCCCTGACATGATAGTAAGCAGGACAACCAAATATGTGTAAATACTTGTAATCAGTATAAGGTTTACCAGACCATACCTCCATGGGCGTTTTGCCCTCATTCGCAGCAGCAGGCAACCGATTAATGAGATGGCTTGCATAAGTAATCGCCTCAGCCCAAAACGCCTTGCCTAAACCAGCATTAGACAACATACACCGAACTTTCTCAAGCAAAGTACGGTTCATGCGCTCCGCCACCCCATCCTGTTGCGGTGTCTCCCTAACCGTGAAGTGCCTTACAATACCCTCATCTTGACAAACTTTCAAGAAAGGATCAGACTTATATTCACCACCATTGTCTGATATGAGAGTCTTGATCTTTCGACCGCTTTGAGTTTCAATCATCTTTTTCCACTTCAGGAATATCTTCAAGACTTCATCTTTACGCTTCATGGTGTACACCCATATTCTTCTAGAGAAGTCATTAACAAAGGAGACAAAATAATGGCTACCTCCCCAAGATGCATTCTTGGAAGGTCCCCAAACATCAGTGTGAACATAATCTAGAATGCCTTTAGTGTGATGAATACTCGTGCCAAATTTCACTCTAGTTTGCTTACCCAGCACACAGTGTTCATAGAATTCCAATTTGCATGCCTTTGCACCTTTCAATAAGCCTTGCTTCACCAATCCTTGCAATGCTTTTTCACCAGCATGCCCAAGACGCATATGCCATAACCTTGTGGTGTTTGTGCTATCTGCATCAGCAGCTTCGATGACAGCTGCTCCACCAGTAACTGTACTCCCCTGCAAGAAATACAAGTTATTTCGTCTTGTACCTTTCATCACCACCAATTCCCCGTGCACAGCTTTAAGAACTCCACCCTCCATGGTGATCTTGAGACCCTTGGATTCCAAAGCGCCCAATGAGATGAAATTATTCTTCATATCCGGTACATACCGAACATCACTCAATTCTCTGACTATTCCATCATGCATCTTTAAACAGATTTTGCCTATTCCTTGTGTTTTGCAGGCATTATTATTGCCCATCAAAACAACTCCACAATCCAGCTCCTCGAAGCTAGAAAACCATTCCCGAATGGGACACATATGATAGGTGCAACCTGAATCCAACATCCACTCCTTGGAGTGATCATCAGCAGATGAACTAGCCAAAGCAAACTCGAAATCCTCACCTCCAGATTTTGCAACATTTGCTTCAGAATCCGTTTTCTCCTTCTCTTTGTTCTTCAATTTGGGGCAGTCTTTCTTCCAATGACCCTTTTGGCGACAAAAGGCACATTCATCTTTAGCAGGAAACTTCCCTCGTGACTTTGAACGAGATTTTCCCCGCTTCCCAGATTTTCTGTCCTCTGTTCGACCCCTTGCAACAAGTGCCTCGGTTTGTGAATTTTGAGTCTTCTGTTCCTTCTTTCGACACTCATGATTCACCAATGCCGCAGACACCTCATCCAGTTTCACCTCGGATTTTCCATACAACAAAGTAGTTGTCAAATGATCATAATCATCAGGCAATGAATTTAACAAACATAGTGCCTTATCCTCGTCAGGAATTATCACATCAAGGTTTGCTAAATCAGCAAGTATTTTATTATAATCATTGAGGTGTTCATGCATAGAAATACCTGAACGATATTGAAATCGGAAGAGTCGTTTCTTCAAGAAGAGCCGATTTTCTGCGCTCTTGGTCATATACTTCTCCTCCAATTTCCTCCATAACTTCTTTGCAGAAGTTTCCTTCATATACGGGTATTTCAACTCCTTATAAGGAACGATCGAATAGTGGCACAAGCATGGAGATTAATTCGCGTCCACTGCTTGTCATCAATATCTTCTGGTTTATCCTCCATAACCATATCCAGCTCTTGTTGATACAACACATCCATAACTTCACATTGCCACATACCAAAATTATTAGAGCCATTAAATTTATCAACCTCTAACCGTGTACTGGCAATTGGATGTCTATTGGATGTAGGTGCCGACGATGACGATGTCGACTCCTTCTCCTTCAAAAATTCAACTTTTTCTTCAGCCATCAAATCTGTCCGACACTATTCACAAGCACCAGCAAATTTTTCACTCCTGCGAAACCCCAGTCGAAAACTGGAGCTCTGATGCCACTTGTAGTGCGGAAGCGTCAACCAACTGCGAGTGAAAAATAAACAACTGGCAGGAGAAAAATATAGAACAAAATAATCAACAAGAACAACACCAAGATTTATACTGGTTCGGCAATTGCCTACATCCAGTTTGGAGACGACGGAGTATTCCACTATAATCAATGAGAGAATACAATAGTGTTTAACCACTCAGAAACCCAAGCCCCAAATATACCCAAGCTCACACACTCAAGAATATAAAGGGATACAAATTGAGTACAATTTAGAGAGGGAAAAATAACCAATAATAGCAACAAAAGCTTAGTTGCCCAAACTATTATTTTTCTCTCTCCCAACTTCTCTCTTCTCTCCTCAACTCTCGGTGCTTTCTGCTCTGCCTTTTCCCAAATGCATGTTCCCTTTTATAAGCCAAACGGCTCTTCAACCACCCAACGGCAAAACACACAAGTCAAAAAGGTAAAAGTAAGCCATCAATGCTAGCCATTAATTTGTCTCCAATTAACCCAGACAAACAGCCACCTATTACATTAAATAGCTGAATTGCAAAAGCTATTTCCAAATGCCAAAGCTGCCGAAAATTGTCTGCAGCCGAAAAGAAAACAGTTTTGCTTTTGACTAATTTGAGCCAATCATCAACAATCTCCGCCTTGCATCAATGGCAGCTCAAAATGCTCCGCCAGCCGTGCAATTTCTTCTTGAATGATCTCCAGAACAGGATACTTGAATCAAGAAACATAATTAAAGACCATATCAACGCAGAAGATGTGGATGAAGTCTCCATTGTAGACAACATCTCCACTGCTGCTGCCATAGTCCTGCAGCAAACAGCATGGGCCTTTGCTGAGGGGAAATTCAACAAGGGGGATGCTGTCATTATGTTTAGCTGCACTTATGGTGCGGTGAAGAACTCAATCGAGGCCTACTTTTCACGTGCTGGTGGGTCCGTTATCAAAGTTCCATTTAACTTTCCATTGAATTCCAATGAAGAAATCATAAGTGAATTTAGGAAAGCAGTGGAGAGAGAAAAGGGTAATGGTAGGAGAGTGAGATTGGCTGTGATTGATCATGTCACATGCATGCCAACTGTTGTAATGCCAGTTAAGCAATTGGTTAAAATCTGCAGGGAAGAAGGTGTTGAACAAGTTTTCATAGATGCAGCTCATGCTGTTGGGTGCGTAGATGTTGATATGAAAGAAATTGGGGCAGATTTTTATACTAGTACTTTGTATAAGTGGTTCTTCTGCCCACCTGCAGCTGCATTTTTGTATTGCAGGAAGTCAGCTACATATTCAGATTTGGAATTGCATCACCCTGTTGTATCTCATAGGTATGATATGGGGTTGGCTGAAGAAAGTTTTTGGGTTGGGACAAGGGATTATACTCCATATCTGGTGCTTCCTTCAGCTACGGAATTCGTTAACAGGTTCGAAGGCGGTGTTGAGGGAATCAGAAAAATGAATCATGATGCTGTTGTAGAGATGGGGAAGATGTTGGCAGAAGCTTGGGGAACTAATCTAGGTTGCCCTCCTGATATGTGTGCTAGCATGATCATGGTTGGTTTACCATCTTGTTTGGGGATTTCAAGTGATGATGATGCTATGAAGTTATGGGCACATTTACACAAGAAATTTGGTGTTGAAGTCAGGATACATTATCAAGCTCCCAAAGATGGAGAGGTTGTGTTGACAACGGGGTACATTCGAATTTGTCATCAGATTTACAACAACGTTGATGAGTATTACAAGCTCAGAGATACAATTAATCAACTCGTTCATGACGGGTTCACTTGCGCTCTTGAGGTATACATATTGTCTTCGTCCACTTTATTGGTTTGTAAGCTAGAGCCTAGACATACTACACACTGCAATTTCCTGAATTTGGTTTGCTTACTTGTTATTGACATGGGATTTTTGTGTTAATCTGCAGATCAATGAGGCCTGAAGAAATCCGTTTGATAAATAAAAAGGAGCTATACATATAGTTCTCTGTCTCCTACCTGCTTTGCTAGTTGAAACACAAACAATCCATACAAAAAAGTTTATGAACTGGTTTTTTTTTTTCCGGTTTGATATGCAGAAATGTTGGTGTATGAATACATAAGCAATTGTCCGTCAGCTTCAACGAATGTAATTTCCAGAGATGTTTTAGATAACCGCTCACCAATGGACTCCATTTGAACACATCACTGACCTAAAAATACATGCCCTTAACTCTTTCTCTCCTTTAAATTTTTATAATATGCAATTGTAACTGTTCTGTAAAAAAGAAAAAAGAAATTGTAATATTGAGTGTTAACTGTCACTTTGAGCAGTGTGAGAGTTAAACTGTCTTTTTAAGCAGTGTGGTACTATAGCGAGTGCTGCAACAAATGCTATCAGTTCAGCTATTGACTGCACTTGTTAACAAGCTGATATGATTTTGAGTAAAAATTTCAGTGGATATATTTATTAAAAACTAAGGCATGGGAAATGGTAAGTTGACAGTACTAATTGGGCGAAAATATTGTACAACTTAGGACAAGGCATGAATAAAAAAAATTGTTAACCCCACCCGAATTATCCATTATAAAGAGGTACGTTACGGTCAGTCGTCTACCACGTGGCTCATATTCCATCATCCAGCACCAAAGGCCCTACCATTTCATTTCATCTCACTATCGCCAGACATCTAATAATTTGAGAACATTCTTAGGACTAGGATTCATAATCATCATGAATCATGATGATTTACTCGTTACTCATTGGGCATGTCATTTCTGCAAAAGAAAACGTTGAAGAGTGATGAAGCGAAAATCAAACGGCTTTTGAACAAATTGAAGCAAACGGGGAAAATAAGAAGAAGATTTCTTTTCTCAACCCCTGAATGCGACCGCATGTTTATCTATCCAACGCAAACACCACGAATATGAAAACCTTGTCTCCATCGACACCCACACAACAAAATAGAACATGTTATGTTATATTATCCCCCGCCATTAATTTCGTGAAGTAATATATTTGTGTCTTGTGATGGATTAGATTGAAAAGACAACATTGCACGCATATTCTCAAACTCAGACAACACACATGTTTGAAATTTTCTCATTCAAACCCACGTAATAATAAAGACAAGTGAGTTTGGTGATTGGTCTTTGTCATGAGTCATGACAACCACTGATACATCACGAGTTCAGCAGTAAAGGAACCTGTCTAGCGTACAATTTTTTTTTAATTTTATATAAGTGATAGTCTAAATTATTCTAAATTAAGCTAATTTACGAGAGAAAGGAGATACAAACTTAATTGCAAGGGCAGGCGCAAACCCATTTTTTAATATGCTGACATACATATTTATAAGTTACTAAAATAATGTTTTTCTTGCCACAATGGCAAACCTCTCACTTGTCGAGATTAATAAAAGTCATTATTTTTTTTAGTTCAACTCCATGCATAATAACCAAATTCAAGCCACATTCAAAAGCATGATAAAATTGAAGATGACTTGAGTTTAGACATCTGACAATTCATATAGCAAGCAAAATTAAGACTTTCTTCTGCTGATCCAAATCTTCAGATAAGATTAAGGGGGGTGTATCCAATTCTAACTTTTAAAGACTTTTTGTAAGTAAGTGACTTTTATAGAGTTGAAGATTCTTAATGACTTTTACATACTTTATAAAGTTAAGTGATATACTTTCATATACTTTTATCATAGAGTTTTACATACTTGTTTCTACTTTTTTTTAATATTTATTTATGAATAGTATTTATCTTTTTAATATTTATTATAGAGTAGTATAACGAAAAAAGAAATTGCTTCTAATATTTATGTTTTGTATGGTGAATTAACTAGTCCACATATGGAACAAGTAGCCAAAATAATAATAATAATAATTGGATACAATTGTGTAAAAGCAAAGAAATATTTTTCCATGTCTAAGAACTTTTCACTTGAGAACAGTCAAGTATGGAGAAAATAAGGTTGTTGCTCTTGGATGCAACTCAAATATAAGGTGTGTCATCAATATTATGGATTTAATTAGTTTTTAGTTTGTAGAGCTGGGTCTTGGGGAAGAAGGGACATATTATCCCATTGCTGGAACAAAGTTGAGATGCTCAAGATCTTCTATATACTCTGTTTGGGTAGGAGATACTAGTAAAGTGGCATGGTGATGGAGCCAAACCAAATAACAACACCAAAATGTAGAGTTAGCTATAAATCCTAGGATGCTAAGAGCTAAATTGTTGTTGGAGAATGTGGGTTTTGTAACAAAATCATATGCTCTTACAGATAGGCCTTAAAAATTGCAAATGGAGGCAAAAAAAATGTATGGAAGAAACCAATGCAGTCCCACCATAGCTCTTTTAGTACGTAGCAATTGTTTCAAGCATTGAAAAGAAATAAAAAAAGAAGCAAGAAACGGCTCATCATCATAACAATTCCAGGACATATAATGGAAGCCAAAAACAAAATCAAATTGGCGGTATAAGTAGGCCATCTCTTGATAGTACATCGACCAAAGAGGGAGGGGGTCTAGAGACTCAAACATGGTGGCACACCCTTGCAATGGCCAAAGTTGCAGCATGATCGAATTCATTGATAAAGTCTTGGGTAAATTAGCAAGACTTTTGGTGTTAAGAATTAGGCTTAAAAGTATTGAAAAGTCATTCATTTAACAAAGTTTTCAAAAGTCATTAATTTTTTGGATACCACAAAACTTTTGAAGACTTTTTAAAATCACAATTGAATACCATTAAACTTTTAAAGACTATTTAAAAGTCATAGTTGAATACCTCCAGATTTTTAAACTCATTAAAAGTCTTTAAAAGTTAGAATTAAATACACCCCCCTAAGATTCCATTCAAATCAACGCAATCATCTGTTGATTTTCAACATAATCAACTTAAACCTCCCTAATATCACATATAAAAGCAGGTGATTTTGTTCCTAGCTCTCTCGTATAAGTTTTTTTCCTTTTTGGGCAAAAGCTCTCTTGTATAAGTTGAACAATGACTGGGACTAATAATGGACGTAGGGGAGGGGGCGGGGCGCGGGATCATCCACGCAAGAAAACCATTTCGACAATGGCTAAGGGTACTTATTAAGAATCATGTTTACTTAATTCTTGCCTTACCAATACATTTAGCTCTGATCCTCATTTGCTAATGTTTTTGTTGTGCAAGAATGATTGTGTTTTGAATGACGCAGGTTATGGCCGAGAAGATTGTTATATTTTGCCGTTACTATGTTTACCTATTGTTCTTCTTCTTATCGAACCTCCAATTCTTCTACAAATCAAACCCAGTTCCCATTGAGCCAAAACACTCTTCTTCCTTATCACAGACTCCGAAATCCAATCCGATTTGCTCACCATGCTCCTGGTGTTGCCATGATGAACAATGGCAGCTTTGGTTGCTGCCCTGCTTCTGTCATCTCTGCCTTGCAACAATGGCAGCTCAAATGTTCCGCCAGCAAGCCATTTCTTATTTGAATGAGCTCAAGAACGGATACTTGAATCAAGAAACATAATTAAAGACCATATCAACGCAGAAGATGTGGATGAAGTCTCCATTGTAGACAACATCTCCACTGCTGCTGCCATAGTCCTGCAGCAACAGCATGGGCCTTTGCTGAAGGGAAATTCAACAAAGGGGATGCTGTCATTAGTTTAGCTGCACTTATGGTGCGGTGAAGAACTCAATCGAGGCCTACTTTTCACGTGCTGGTGGGTCCATTATCGAAGTTCCATTAACTTTCCATTGAATTCCAATGAAGAATCATAAGCGAATTTAGCAAAGCATTGGAGAGAGAAAAGGGTAATGGTAGGAGAAGTGATTGGCTGTGATTGATCATGTTACATGCGTGCCAACTGTTGTAATGCCAGTTAAGCAATTGGTTAAAATCTGTAGGGACGAAGGTGTTGAACAAGTTTTCATAGATGCAGCTCATGCTGTTGGGAGCGTAGATGTTGATATGCAAGAAATTGGGGCAGATTTTTATGCTAGTACTTTGTATAAGTGGTTCTTCTGCCCACCTGTTGTTTCATTTCTGTATTGTAGGAAATCAGCTACACATTCAGATTTGCAATTGCATCACCCTATTGTGTCTCATAGGTATGGTAAGGGGTTGGCTGAAGAAAGTTTTTGGGTTGGGACAAGGGATTATAGTCCATATCTGGTGCTTCCTTCAGTTATGGAGTTTGTTAACAGGTTCGAAGGCGGTCTTAAGGGAATCATAAAAATGAATCATGATGCTGTTGTTGAGATGGGGAAGATGTTGGCAGAAGCTTGGGGAACCAATCTAGGTTGTCCTCCTGATATGTGCGCTAGCATGATCATGGTAGGGTTACCGGCTTGTTTGGGGATTTCAAGTGATGATGATGCTAGGAAGTTACGGCCACATTTATGTGACAAATTTGGTGTTGAAGTCAGAATACATTATCAAGCTCCCAAAGATGGAGAGGTTGGATCAACGACGGGGTATGTTCGAATTTGTCATCAGATTTACAACAAAGTTGATGACTATTACAAGCTCAGAGATGCAATTAATCAACTAGTTCGTGATGGATTCACTTGCGCTCTTGAGGTATGTATATGCTCTGCCTTCATCCAGTTTCTTGGTTTGTAAGCTAGACATACTATACACTGCAACTTGCTAAATTTGGTTTGCTTACTTGTTATTGACATGGGATTTTATGTTAATCTGTAGATCAATGAGGCCTGAAGTCTGTTCGATGAAAAAAAGAAGCTATATGGTCCTATATCCTGCATGCTTTCCTAGTTGTGCAATGGATTTTGTACCATGAACTTCTGAAGTGCTCCTAAGCAAACAAGTAAATATATAGAGAAGTTAATAAATTTTCGGTTTGATATGCAGAAAAGTTCATGTATGAATACATTAAAAATTATCTGTCGGTTTGGTTGTGATTCGCAGAGATTAGGACTCGATTTGAACACAGCACCTCATGCAATCAGTTTGACAGTAAGTGAAACACAATGTGTGCTTGAACAACCAACAAGACTTACCTAAAAGCACTTGCACTCCTTTGCAGTTTTATAATAAGCAATTGTAACTGTTGCATTCCTTAAAAGGCCTTCAATTATTTACTCTTCATCTTTCTAATATAGTGTGTTAAACTGTCTCTTTGAGCTCAGTGATTTAATCCCAGAGCTTTAAGTTACCGTGCTCACTTGAACTATGTTAGTGTTACTACAAATGTTATCAGTTCAGCCGTACGCTGCATTTGTTAATAAGCTGATATATTTACTAAAGTGATGTTTTTCTTGCCACAAAGGCAAACCTAAATCCATGGTTTCTAGCATTCCATTTTCCATGCATAATTTCCAGCACATCACATGTGATAGCCAGATTCAAAAGCATGAAAATATGGAAGCTGACTTAGATTAATACACCAAACTTTATAAGATTGTCTTTTGGTGACCCAAATCTTAAAATCAACGTCATAATCTTGTATTTTTCTACCTAATCAATTTAAACCTCCCTAATGTCATATATAAAACAAGTGATTTTGGTCGTAGCTCTCTTGTCTTTTGTAGTCAAGACAAGCATTGAGACATATCAAGAGGTCCGCAAGAATATTACAAATTAATAAGTTGAACAATGACTATGAATGAGAGATCATAAACGCAAGAAAACCAATTTCAACAAAGGCATAAGGTACTTAAAATCATCATGTTCAATTAATTCTTGCCTCAACAATACAATCGGCGCTGATCCTCATTAATTTGCTAATGTTTTTGTTGTGTATGGTTCTGGTTTGAGTGAGCAGGTCATGGCTAAAAAGATTATTATGTTTTGCCGCTACTATGTTCCACCTATTCTTCTCCTTCCTTATCAAACCTTCCAATTCCTCTACCCCAAGCTTTCATTTCAAGTATCAAGGGCCTCTAACCACCATTTCCACAACCTCAAAGCTGATGAAATCCAAACCCATGTTCCCATTGAGCCAAAACTCTCTTCTTCCTTCATCACAGACTCCGAAATCCAATATGAATTTGCTCACCATGCTCCTGGTGTTGCCAGGATGAACAATGGCAGCTTTGGTTGCTGCCCTGCTTCTATCATCTCCGACTTACATCAATGGCAGCTCAAATTGCTCCGCCAGCCGGACCATTTCTACCTGAATGAGCTCCAGAACAGGATACTCGAATCAAGAACCGTAGTTAAAGACCTTATCAATGCAGAAGATGTGGATGAAGTCTCGATTGTAGACAATGTCTCCACGGCTGTTGCCATAGTCCTGCAGCAGACGGCATGGGCCTTTGCTGAAAGGAAATTCAACCAAGGGGATGCTGTCATTATGTTCCACTGTGCTTATGGAGCGGTGAAGAAATCAATCAAGGCCTACTTTCTGCGTGCTGGTGGGTACGTTATCGAAGTTCCATTTAAATTTCCGTTGAATTCCAATGAAGAAATCATAGGTGAATTTAGGAAAGCATTGGAGAGAGAAAAGGGTAATGGTAGGAGAGTGAGATTAGCTGTGATTGATCATGTCACATGTATGCCAAGTGTTGTAATGCCAGTTAAGCATTTGGTCAAAATTTGTAGGGAAGAAGGTGTTGAACAAGTTTTAATAGATGCAGCTCATGCTGTTGGGTGCATAGATGTTGATATGCAAGAAATTGGGGCAGATTTTTATACTAGCAATTTGTATAAGTGGTTCTTTTGCCCACCTGCAGTTGCATTTCTGTATTGTAGGAAGTCAGTGACAAATTCAGATTTGCAATTGCATCACCCTGTGGTGTCTCATGAGTATGGCAATGGGTTGGCTAAAGAAACTGGTTGGGTTGGGACAAGGGATTACAGTCCTTATCTGGTGCTTCCTTCAGTTATGGAGTTTGTCAATAGGTTCGAAGGCGGTGTTGAGGGGATCAGAAAAATGAATCATGATGCTGTTGTTGAGATGGGGAAGATGTTGGCAGAAGCTTGGGGAACCAATCTAGGCTGTCCTCCTGATATGTGTGCTAGCATGATCATGGTTGGTTTGCCAGCTTGTTTGGGGATTTCAAGTGATGATGATGCTATAAAGTTATGGGCACGTTTATGCAAGAAATTTGGTGTTGAAGTCAAGATACATTTTCAAGCTCCCAAAGATGCAGAGGTTGCACCGACAACGGGGTATGTTCGAATTTGTCATCAGATTTACAACAAAGTTGATGACTATTACAAGCTCAGAGATGCAATTAATCAACTCATTCGTGACGGTTTCACTTGTGCTCTTGAGGTATATATATGCTCTGCCTTCATCCACTTTATTGGTTTATAAGCAAGACATACTACACACTCCAGTTTCCTGAATTTGGTTTGCTAACTTGTTATTGACATGGGATATTATGTTGATCTGCAGATCAATGAGGCCTGAAGAAGTCCGTTGGATGAATAAAAGGAGCTGTAGTTCTCTGTGTCCTACATCCTTTGCTAGCTGCAATGGTTTTGTTACCATTAAGTCCAAAAGTGCTCCTTCCGAGGCAAAAAAACTATACAGAAAGTTCATGAACATTTGTTTTTTCTTTTTTCTGTTTGATATGTAGAACACTTCATGTATGAATACATAAACAATTGTCTGACAGCTTCAAGGAATGTAATTTCCAGATATGTTTACTGACCAATGGGCTCCACTTGAGAATCTGTGAACACCCAAGAACTTAAACAACCAACAAGATTAACCTAAAAATACTTGCCCTTTACATTTTATAAACAGCAATTCTAACCCTAAAAGGCGTTCAAAGAATTACTTTTCAGCTTTATAATATAGTGTTAAACTGTCATCTTTATAAGTTGGTGAGCACACCAAGAAGTGGGTCAGCATTTGTAATGAATATAGCTTAACGAGAGCTATCAGTTCAAGGCCTCTAGGAAGCCACAAGCTTTCATAGATGAATATAGCTTAACGAGTGCTATCAGCATTTGTAATAGATATTTCAAGAAAGGGCTGCTCTCTCCAACTTAATAATTGAAATTTAGAGAAACAAGTCTGAGATTCAAAATATGGAGCAGACCTCTGAGCTCTTATTCCCTATTTATCATTCTTTTTCTCATATCTTTGCATATTAATTTCTTGTAGTACTTTGCTGCTAGTATTATCATCAAATTCCAACATCATCCACGAAAGAAAACTACTTTCGACAACAGCTTAGGGTACTTATTAAATATCATGTTCAATTAATTCTTGCCTCGACAATACATTTGGCTCTGATCCTCATTTTTTAATGTTTTTTTGTCGTGCATGCATGGTTATGTTTTTTAGTAACGCAGGTCATGGCTGAGAAGATTATTATGTTTTGCCGTTACTATGTTCTACTTCTTGTTCTTCTTCCGTATCGAACCCTCCAATTCTTCTACCACAAGCTTTCATTCCAAGTCTCAAGGGCCTCTAACCTAGATGCTGCTGAGGGCATCGAAAACCATGCTCCCATTGAGCCAAAGCCCTCTTCTTCCTTCATCACAGACTCCGAAATCCAATCTGAATTTGCTCACCATGCTCCTGGTGTTGCCATGATGAACAATGGCAGCTTTGGTTGCTGCCCTGCTTCTGTCATCTCTGCCTTGCATCAATGGCAGCTCAAAATGCTCCGCCAGCCGTGCAATTTCTTCTTGAATGATCTCCAGAACAGGATACTTGAATCAAGAACCATAATTAAAGACCTTATCAACGCAGAAGATGTGGATGAAGTCTCCATTGTAGACAACATCTCCACTGCTGCTGCCATAGTCCTGCAGCAAACAGCATGGGCCTTTGCTGAGGGGAAATTCAACAAGAGGGATGCTGTCATTATGTTTAGCTGCACTTATGGTGCGGTGAAGAACTCAATCGAGGCCTACTTTTCACGTGCTGGTGGGTATGTTATCGAAGTTACATTTAACTTTCCATTGAATTCCAATGAAGAAATCATAAGTGAATTTAGGAAAGCATTGGAGAGAGAAAAGGGTAATGGTAAGAGAGTGAGATTGGCTGTGATTGATCATGTCACATGCATGCCAACTGTCGTAATGCCACTTAAGCAATTGGTTAAAATCTGTAGGGAAGAAGGTGTTGAACAAGTTTTCATAGATGCAGCTCATGGTGTTGGCTGCGTAGATGTTGATATGCAAGAAATTGGGGCAGATTTTTATGCTAGTACTTTGTATAAGTGGTTCTTCTGCCCACCTGCAGCTGCATTTTTGTATTGTAGGAAGTCAGCTACATATTCAGATTTGGAATTGCATCACCCTGTTGTATCTCATAGGTATGGTATGGGGTTGGCTGAAGAAAGTTTTTGGGTTGGGACAAGGGATTATAGTCCATATCTGGTGCTTCCTTCAGCTATGGAGTTCGTTAACAGGTTCGAAGGCGGTGTTGAGGGAATCAGAAAAATGAATCATGATGCTGTTGTAGAGATGGGGAAGATGTTGGCAGAAGCTTGGGGAACTCATCTAGGCTGCCCTCCTGATATGTGTGCTAGCATGATCATGGTTGGTTTACCATCTTGTTTGGGGATTTCAAGTGATGATGATGCTATGAAGTTATGGGCACATTTACACAAGAAATTTGGTGTTGAAGTCAGGATACATTATCAAGCTCCCAAAGATGGAGAGGTTGTGTTGACAACGGGGTACATTCGAATTTGTCATCAGATTTACAACAAAGTTGATGAGTATTACAAGCTCAGAGATACAATTAATCAACTCATTCATGATGGGTTCACTTGCGCTCTTGAGGTATACATATTGTCTTCGTCCACTTTATTGGTTTGTAAGCTAGAGCCTAGACATACTACACACTGCAATTTCCTGAATTTGGTTTGCTTACTTGTTATTGACATGGGATTTTTGTGTTAATCTGCAGATCAATGAGGCCTGAAGAAATCCGTTTGATAAATAAAAGGGAGCTATGCATATAGTTCTCTGTCTCCTACCTGCTTTGCTAGTTGAAACACAAACAATCCATACAAAAAAGTTTATGAACTGGTTTTTTTTTTTTTTTTTTTCCGGTTTGATATGCAGAAATGTTGGTGTATGAATACATAAGCAATTGTCTGTCAGCTTCAACGAATGTAATTTCCAGAGATGTTTTAGACAACCGCTCACCAATGGACTCCATTTGAACACATCACTGACCTAAAAATACATGCCCTTAACTCTTTCTCTCCTTTAAATTTTTATAATATGCAATTGTAACTGTTCTGTAAAAAAGAAAAAAGAAATTGTAATATTGAGTGTTAACTGTCACTTTGAGCAGTGTGAGAGTTAAACTGTCTTTTTAAGCAGTGTGGTACTATAGCGAGTGCTGCAACAAATGCTATCAGTTCAGCTATTGACTGCACTTGTTAACAAGCTGATATGATTTTGAGTAAAAATTTCAGTGGATATATTTATTAAAAACTAAGGCATGGGAAATGGTAAGCTGATAGTACTAATTGGGCGAAAATATTGTACAACTGAGAACAAGGCATGAAGTTGATAGTACTAATCAACTCGAATTTGTCATCAGATTTACAACAAAGTTGATGACTATTACAGGTTCAGAGATGCAATTAATCAACTCATTCGTGACCGTTTCATTCGTGACCGTTTCACTTGCACTCTTGAGGTATATATATGTTCTGCCTTCATCCACTTTATTGGTTTATAAGCTAGACATACTACACACTGCAGTTTCCTGAATTTGGTTTGCTAACTTGTTGTTGACATGGTATTTTATGTTGATCTGCAGATCAATGAGGCCTGAAGAAGTCCGTTCGATGAATAAAAGGAGCTATAGTTCTCTGTGTCCTACATCGTTTGCTAGCTGCAGTGGTTTTGGTACCATTAAGTCCTTAAGGGATCCTTCCCAGGCAACAAGCTATGCAGAAAAGTCCATGAATTATTATTATTTTTTTTGGGTTTGATGTGCGGAAAAGTTCATGTATGAATGCATAAACAATTCTGTCTGTTTCAAGAGAGGTTTGACATGCAAGACTTGTTAGAAAACCACTCATCAATAGACACCATTTGAACACAGAACAGCACCTCCAGCAATCAGTTCGACATTTTTATAATAAGTAATTGTAACTAATACATGCCCTTAACTCAAAAACCTAAACAACCAACAAGACTAACCTAAAAATACTTGCCCTAAACTCTTTCTCCTTTTACATTTTTATAATAAGTAATTGCAACTAGGGTTAACTGGTGATTTGCCCCATGAACTTGTACCTAACTTTCGATTCACCCCCTATCTTTTTATTTTATTTTATAGAAAATCAAGGATATGAACTTTTTTTTTTTTTTTGTTGCCAATTTCCCCCATACCGTCTAAATTCTTAACATTTCATCCAATTTTTAGTTAAATCATTTTAAAAAATTATTTTTTTAGAAAAAATTGAAGAAAAAGAGTAAACCTAGTGCCAACCCCTCCCTCCCCCCAATCCTCCTTCCCCTTCCATCTCCTCTTTTCCTCCTCCCATTCCCCCATGACCACCATCCTCCACTCCCAAACCAATCCTCCACCCCCACAGAGCCTTCCCCCTACCTCCCCATTCTGTATTTTCATCCCTCGAACCCAGCCCACCACCTTCTCCTCCCATTCCCCCATGACCACCACCACCCTCCACTCCCAGACCAATCCCACACACACCTCCCCCACCCCCACCCCCAAATTGGGTTTTCTTCTCCTCCCATTCCCCATGTGACCATCACCCTCCACCCTCAAACTAATCCTTCATCCCTAGATCAATCCCCCACCCAACAGATCCCTCCCCCCTCCTCCTCATTCTTTTTGTTCTCTTTCCCTAGCCTTTGCCCCCAAGACCTAAACCCATTCCCTCCCCCAGCCCTCCTCCCTGGCAAAGGCAATAGATCCCTGCTCCCGCCCCCCACCCACAGAACCCAATCTGCACCTGCAAAGAGAGAGAGAGAGAGAGAGAGAGAGTATTATTTGAATTTTCTAGTTTTTATTTTATTTTTCATTTATTATTTATTTTTAACATACAAAATGACCATTTTGCCATCATATTTAACTGCAAATTGGATGAAATGTTGTTGATTTAGACGGCAGAGGGGAAATTGATGAAAAAAAGTTATTCATATCCTAAATTTTCTAAATTAAAAAAAAGAAAAAAAAGAATATGGGGTAATTCGAAAAATAGGTACAAGTTTAGGGGGTGTGGGGGCTTTTTTTGTTCCAATAACTACAGATGGGCTTGGGCTGCTGTAAAGAGCAAATGGATAGAGTTGCCCCTGTGTCCGAGTTCAAGAATCATGCCCCAAGGGTATTTCAAAAAGTTCGTGGAGCCTTAGGAAACATCTTAGTTTCCTTCACCAACAAAGCCAACAGTTGCTTACAGATAAATATTTTGGCCTGGCTTGAGAAATTTGTGGCATGAAAGCTGAGCATTCATGAGTTTAGCATTAGAGAGAGAGAGAGAGAGAGAGAGAGAGAGAGAGGGCTTGGATTTCTTATGAGAAACATGGGTTCAAAGTAAGGGGAGAAGGAATTTTGAGAGGATTTTTTGAGGGAAAAGAGGAAAAGATGAGGGTGGAAGAATGGGTGGTGTGAGCAAATTTCTGGCAGCTTGACGAAAGCTTCGTCAGGCTCTTAAGTGGTTTGCTCAAAATTGAAGGGTTCTAGTAGTGAGAGGGGATGTTTGCTCTCTCTGGATGTGGTCAGATGATGGGTAGGAGATGTCTCCTTTTATAGGAGTTGGAAGCTCATTCTTCCTAAGAAACCCTAGTTGGTTTTTCCCAAATCTGCCAAGTCTTCCCCTCCATTCCTCTTCTCTTACTTTGAATCATCCTCATTTTGTGAAATCCTCCCCAGACCAAATACATAGAGACAAGATTTTTGGAAGCTCTAGAGCCTTCCCGCAGCTGTCCTTGTGGCAATCTTCTATCTTTGGCTATACTCTTCCCTTCTTTCCTCTCTTATTTTATTGCAAGAGTGGTTTGCTCGAAATTGAAGGGTTCTAGTAGTGAGAAGGGATGTTTGCTCTCTCTGGATATGGTCAAATGATGGGTAGGAGATGTCTCCTTTTATAGGCGCTGGAAGCTCCTTCTTCCCAAGAAACCCTAGCTGGTTCTTTCCAAATCTGCCAAGTCTCCCCCTCTATTCCTCTTCTCTACTTTGATTCATCCTCATTTTGTGAAATCTTCCCAAGTCAAAATACACAGAGACAAGATTTTTGGAAGCTCTAGAGCCTTCCCGCAGCTGTCCTTGTGGCAATCTCCTATCTTTGGCTACACTCTTCCCTTCTTTCCTCCCTTATTTTATTGCAAGAGCTGGTAGGAGAAAGAAGTGGGTAATAGTGTTGGTCTGAAGGGTGTTTTGCTCCCAACAACCTACACAAGCAAGTATCCTTTGGTTTTTTAGATAGTTTATCTTGGGTTTGTCTTTGGCCATGTGCTGGAGACTTTTCTAAGATATTTTCTAAGTTGTTTAGGCACTCCCTAAGGTAATGGGCTAATTTACTAAGGTGATGGGCCAATTTTCTAAGGTGATTGGCTATTTTTTTCTTTCTTTCATGCTTACCCACATATTTGGGCTCAAGAAATGGGCTCGAGTTTTAGGGCTCCCAAGCAGCCCAAAACTTCCACTTCTTGGCTCATCAGTGGGCCTCATGAATGCTCGTAACCATCCATACCACAACCCGCTCAGCAAGCCCTAGGTATTTGCGTGGCTTGGGCCCACTTAAGCTTGTAGCGTGGCTAGGTGCAAAATAGGGGTTTTCCGCTTGGCATTGCATGTTGATTGGCGTGCTCGTGCTCGAATTTTATCATTTTGTAAAGGCCCATGGTTGAGTCAAAACTACGCTTGACGGGATAATTAGCATGGGTTCATAGAGCATGTGCATTTTATAAGCTTGTCACAACTCTTAGCATGACAATTTACATATTTGTTTAGCCTGGCACGTGGATCATGGCTCGTACGAGCATGTATGATGAACTTTCGCGTGCCCAAATCGGGTTTCTTCTCAGTAAGGTATCGCACTGGGCCGTGAATATATTTAGGCCTAGCCTTGGGTTTTTTAGGCCTCAACATTAGCCCCCTCAATTATTAGGGTCATGAATGGGTATTGAAATAGTCCGAATAATCAATTTCCAGCCCAAAATAAAATGGCAGTGGCATGGCTAGTTCTTCAATATGCATCATCATAATGGTGTTTCAGCAGCCTTCAATATGCACCAAGTATCCATGCTTGCTTGATTACGGTTGACACAAAATGTAATCACTCGATGTTTAGCAATGCGTGTTTTACTTGGTTTATTGTTTACAAAGTTAGATTTTGCATGTTATGATTGTTTGCTTGCAAGAAACTAGAATTGTGGGAACTTGATATTGCATGACATGGTTTGGCATGGGTTTAAGAGCAACTCAAGGATGACTAGTTAACTCTGAAATTACAGCCAGGTTTTTCTAGGAAGGCTGGAGGGGTCGCAATGGTCCCTCTTAAAACCCAATCCTTCTTGAACACCGAGGGTGTTGCCTTGAAGAATTTTCCTAGATACTGTAATTTTGGAGGTCATTCACTAAAGTTACCAAGAGTTGGCTTATTTTGTGGCATGACATAGAAGAAAATGCTTGGTGGATTAGCTCAAAATAACTTAGCTTGCATGATTTATTTGCTTGAGTGACTAGAGAGGCTTGATTTTGCTTGGTTGTGGCTTTTGTATTGCCTTGCATTCTTGGAAATGACTTATACACTTGGTATTGGCTTGTATGCTTAGCATATGTATGCTTGGTATTAGCATGTATCATTGATTGATTTTGGCTTGTCCTGATTATGCATGCTAAGTTCTGCTTGACATTGGCATGTATCTTTCTTCCTTTGCATTGATTTGATTCCCTTTGATCAATGAGCTTGGAGTGTTGAGAAGTAGACTACTCGTCATGTTGCACATGTTCCGCTTAAGCCTCGAAGAGAATCTTGCGGGGCGTTATTCTTTCCGATCAAGGCGTGCTATGATTTTTCTTTTGTTTTTGTTTTTGTTTTTATCTTGTAATGCTATAAATCAATCATTCTTGCTTGGCATATGGCATAGATTATGGTCGGATAATTGCATTATTGAAAAGGCTCGTTGTGTTACTCCTTTTTCTAGTAGCTCTCTATGCTCCTCAACAAGATCATCAATAAAAATCAATTGCTCTTGGTGTTTTAGCATCGCTTTTGGAATACTTGGGCTTGTAATGCTTGCGGCTATAGAATAAGTCTAGCAATGGAAGTTTGTGCTTGCAATGTGCTTGCGGGTGAGTTTGAATATGTGAGATTCAACATAAACCACTGTGTTTACAGCAGCTTAGGCATGCTTACACAACCATTGTGTTTGAGTTTACAGTACTAGTCACATAACACTTTAAATTAGCGGACACAACCTCAGTGGAGGTGATGACGTGCTTGCATAATGGGTAGATATTGAAAGGATGTTTGAAATAAGGCAAATGCTGGAAGTTCTTTGCTTGACATGGAGTAGGTGCTGGAAGAATATGACTTGGCTTGGCATGATTAGTTTGGACTTTCTCTGAGGATGTGGATAATCTAATGGTTGAGTTGAATCAAGATATAGCTTAGTCCGGTATGAGGGCTTTGGTGGATTAAAAGATGAAAAATATAGAGGAAAATGCTTAAGGTTTTGAGCATGACAGTGTTTGCGGTAGCTTGAAAGGGGTATAGGTATTGGCAACTAAGCATTGCAGTATAGTCTCTGGGTTTTTCTTGCTAGGTTAGTTGTGCTTCAAGGTTTGGTTGTTTTTTTTTTTTTTTCATGTCTTGAGATTTGCTCATTCAAGGAATGCTTAGCTAATTTATCTAAGGAATGTGTCACTTGGCTTGCCATAAACAAGGTAATCATGGTTTTGTCACAGCTATAGGGTGGGTGCATATTTACAATCGTTGTTGCTATTTTAATTTGCTAGCATGAAGCCACTAAGTCACTTGGACTCGATGTTGGTTTTGGGACCAGCTATGATACATTCCAGCACCGGGATTTGGAGTTCCACTTTCAGATTTGGTCACATGCTAGTTCACTCATTGGTGGCATGACTATAGGGGCTCTGTTATCTTCCAGCATCTGGTACAACAAAGCACGTCGTTATCTTCCAACACTGTATGTCATCATCTTCCATGTTTTGCTTGGCTTGAATCTCGGTTACTGCAAACATATTTTGGTTGTTGCGTTGCATAGTGACTTTACTCCTTTTTTTCTCAAAAGCTTGGCATCACTTCAAAAAGCTTAATTGTTTGGTAAAAGAAACTTCATCTTGACAGCATTTAGGTTCTTCTGGTAGTAACACAGCACTACCTTCATAGTGTTTTCCTTCTTGAGTAAAGCATAATGCTTGGATTTCTTGAATAAGGCTTGAGGCTTGATGATGCTTGATTATGGAGTTGTGTCATTTAAGACATCCCAATGGCCTTTTGGTTTTGACTCTTAAACTTGGTCATTGGAATGGTCAGGGCTTAGAAAGTGCATGAGGTGCTGGAGCATATCAGTTATGGCAACTTATGTATTGTTTGTTGTAGCTCTTGTGAGCACGTTTTAGGAACCAAAAGCTCGGGCTTGGCTATTGAAGCTTGAGTTTTCAAGTGGTCACTGCAGCAAATGTGTTGGGTACAACAGCTCGAATTCTTGCAAGTGATGGCAAACTTGGAGGTCATAGTGACATAATTGGAATTTCAAGGAGATTTTTGGTCTTGGAATAGTGGTTTTGGTAATAATGGATTTTTAAGCGCGTTAGGGGTTTTGGAATTACTGGTGGTGGTGATTGCAATGAATTCCTTTCTCAGCCCCCAAGTGCATCATAATCATCAGTAAAAGATTTGATTGGCATGAGCTACAAAAATTCTTGCAGCATGGCCTCCTTAGTATTTGTTTGGGTTATTGCATGGCGTGATGAACTTAGAATATCCTTTTGTTGCAATGGTGACAATTTGGCATGATACAGTGATAGCATGGCTTCTTTTCTGTGCTTCTGGTGACTAGAACTTCCAAGTTCTGACATTGTTATTTTTATTATGAATGTATTGCTTGAAAAGCTTGATATTGTGATATCTAGTTTGGTTTGCTTGAAATGATTGTATCAAGTGAAATGCTTGAGTTGCATGGTTTTGGAGATGGATTGTTTCTTCTTGGCATGATTTCTTTTGAGACCACCTCCTCTACATCCAGTACATGAGAGCATAAAAGAAATAGCCTCTATGTCTTCACACATGCTGGTGGATATGAATATCTTGTCCAACAGCTCAGATTTGTTATCCAAGTAGAAGACAACTGAAACAGGAGACCTCTTGCTATTGTGATGGCCTGTTGGTTTGACAATTTTGCCTGGTATGTTGTGGCATGTCTATTTGATATTTTGCTCGATTAAAATGCTAGGTCTATAAATAAAGTATTTGGCGTGGTTTTGCTTGCCTAATATGTTTTGCATGCATATATGGGTTGATCCACAGACGGTTGTATTGATATAAAGTGTCTTGAAGGAGTTTGAGGGAGCATGAAAAAGCTACTCTCGGAGATATTAGGAGCTATGTGCGTTGCCTCCTTGGAGAATTTATTATTATTTCTTTATGTTGGTTGCAGCTTGCTTGTGTAGACATAGGACTGAGGCACGAGTCTTGTTTCATGTGGATGTGGGGCCCAGCCTTGTAAAGAGCACGGGTTGTTTGCTGTTTGGAGGCTTGGGTCCTTTGCACTTGACTAATATAATGCTGCATGACCAAAGCATACGATGATTACAAAAATAATATAAGCATTTTTAGCTTGCAAATGACTAACATAATTGACATAAGCATGCCAAGCAGGTATTGTTTTAGTACTGAGCATGCATAGTTGGCATCTACATTGCAGTGTGTAACATGGATTGATCAACACAAAGGTGGATCAATATGAAATGATAAGAAGTATAAGATAAGTGAATAGTGCACGGAATAAAGCCCTGAGACATTTTGCTGGAGATGCAAAATTGAAAGGTGGATTAATACATATTAGATATGGATTACTCCACTTGAAGGATGGATCAATCCGTTTGAATGATGTATTAATTCAGGTTAACGGTGCAAATGAATTAAGCTTGGATTGCAAAGATGATGCTTTTTTTTTTCTTTAAAAAAAATATACATATGATTAAGACTTGGTTAAAGTAATAACCAAAACATGTGATAATGTGTTTTTGGCAGTGTGTAACTTCTACACGGCATGATCCACAATGGTAACTTTATGGAGCAGATAATCGCAAGCTCCACATAAATAATATAATGCATAGCTATAAGTAGGCTGATAGAATAGCATGTGTTAGTCAAAAAGGTGGTGTGACTATTTGACTCACACACTAAACAAAATAATGATACAATATAATAATGCAAGTGGTAAGTAAAATAATGGTAGTGGATCGATAAATAATAAGAAATGATGCAAGCTGGTGCACCATATAATGCATCAAAGTATAATAATAACAACTAATCAATCAATCTTTTTTGACGTGGGCAGATCGTATGCACGTGTTTTTGTCTATGCTTAAGACTGTTCAATGAAACATAAATTTTATGTATATATTAAAACAGTAAACCAATATATATGCTATATTGAGATCAACGATGCAAGATAATAAAAATCTTATCTTGGTGAAGCCATTCGCGGAGATAAGGCTGAGAGAATTGAGCAAGTGTTCCTTCTTCCTCTCTCACCGCGTTTGCACAACTCTAGAAAGGTGAGGGCTGCTACGAAGGTGATTTACGGGGATGGCCAGACTTGTTGATGATGTATCATGGTGGAAAGGTGAACAGCAAAGCTAGCCTCAACAATTGATGACGGTGGTTAGAGGCTTGCATATTGGTTGAAGCCCCCAGTCCTCTTACAAGATCTTTGTTTACTTGAGAATGGAGATCTAAGACACAAACAAAGGGCGCACGTCAATAATCTATACTATTTTTGTTCTGCAAAGTAGATAGCCAACAAAAGAAAAAAAAGAAAGAGGAAATGTTCTTATCTTTTTATTTATTGCTTCTGGTCTTCTTCTATGGAGGCATTGGTGAAGATAGCAGGTTGATCCCCAGCATAGTCGCCAATTTATATAGGGGCTTTTTTGTTCCAGCAGCTATAGATGGGCCTGAGCTGCTGTAAAGAGAAAATGGGTGGAGTTGCCCCTGTGTTTGAATTCAAGAATCAGGCCCCAAGGGTGATTCGAAAGGTTTGTGGAGCCTTAGGAAACACATTGGGTTCCTTTACCAACAAAACCAACAATTGCTTACGTAAAATTATTTTGGCTTGGCTTGAGAAGCTTGTGGCATGAAAGTTGAGCATTCATGAGTTCAACATTAGAGAGAGAGGGCTTGGATTTCTTATGAGAAACAGGGGTTCAAAGTAAGGGGAGAAGGAATTTTGAGAGGATTTGTTGAGGGAAGAGAGGAAAAGATTAGGGTGGAAGAATGGGTGGTTTGAGCAAATTTCTGGCAGTTTGACGAAAGCTTCGTCAGACTCTTGAGTAGTTTGCTCGAAATTGAAGGGTTCTAGTAGTGAGAGGGGATGTTTGCTCTCTCTGGATGTGGTCACATGATGGGGTAGGAGATGCCCCCTTTTATAGGCACTGGAAGCTCCTTCTTCCTAATAAACCCTAGTTGGTTCTTCCCAAATCTGCTAAGTCTCCCCCTTTATTCCTCTTCTCTTACTTTGATTCATCCCCATTTTGTGAAATCCTCCCCAGTCCAAATACACAGAGACAAGAATTTTGGAAGCTCTAGAGCATTCCCGCAGTTGTCCTTGTGGCAATCTCCTATCTTTGGCTACACTCTCCCATTCTTTCCTCCCTTATTTTATTGCAAGAGCTGGTAGGAGAAAGAAGTGGGTAATGGTGTTGGTCTGAAGGGTGTTTTGCTCCCAGCGGCCTACACACGCAAGTATCCTTTGGTTTTTTAGATGGTCTGTTTTGAGTTTGTCTTTGGCCATGTGTTGGAGACTTTTCTGAGATATTTTCTAAGTTGTTTGGGCCACTCCCTAAGGTGATGGGCCAATTTTCTAAGGTGATGGGCTATCTTTTCTCTCTTTTATGCTTACCCACATATTAGGGCTCAAGAAATGGGCTCGAGTTTTGGGGTTCCCAAGTAGCCCAAAACTTCCACTTCTTGGCTCATCAGTGGGTCTCGTGAATGCTTGTAACCATTCATACCACAACCCGCTCAGGAAGCCCCAGACATTTGCATGGCTTAGGCCCACTTAAGCTTATAGCGTGGCTAGGTGCAAAATAGGGGTTTTTCGCTTGGCATTGCATGTCGATTGGCGTGCTCGTACTCGAATTTTATCATTTTGTGAAGGGCCATGGTCAAGTCAAAATCACGCTTGACGGGACAATTAGCATGGGTTCAGAGAGCCCGTGCATTTTATAGGCTCGTTACAACTCTTAGCATGACGAATTACATATTTGTTTGACGTGGCACGTGGATCATGACTCATGCAAGCATGTATGACGAACTTTCGCATGTCCAAATCGAGTTTCTTCTCAGTAAGGTATCGCACTGGGCCGGGAATATATTTGGGCCTACCTTGAATTTTTTGGGCCTCAACAATGGGCAAATCAATGCATCCCTTAAAAGGCTTTCGAAAAATTACTCTTCATATCTTTTTTATTAGTGTGAGAGTTAATCCCTTAACTTTTTTAGGTGCTGCAACTGCCATCAGTTCAAGGCCTCTAGCAAGCCAAGTGGGTCATTATTGGTATTGGCTGTGTTCAGCCTTCCCTTTAGACTTTAGTTGGTGAGCGCAGACCAAAATGTCGACAATTATGCCTTGTAATAATTTCAAGAAAGGCTGCTCTCTCCAAGTTAATAATTGAACTTTAGATAAACAAGTCTGAGTTGACCCCCAAAAAAAAAAAAAAAGTCTGAGCTTCAAAATCTGGAGCAGACCTCTGAGGTCTGAGCTCTTATTCCCTATTTATCATTCTCTTTCTCTTATCTTTGCATCTCTTGGAGTAATTTGCAGCTAGTATTATCATCAAATTCCAACATCATCCACGAAAGAAAACTACTTTCGACAACGGCTTAGGGTACTTATTATTATTAAAAATCATGTTTAAATAATTCTTGCCTCAACCATACATTTGGCTCTGATCCTCATTTGTTAATGTTTTTTGTTGTGCATGCATTGTTGTGTTTTTTAGTAACGCAGGTCATGGCCGAGAAGATTATTATGTTTTGTCGTTACTATGTTCTACTTATTGTTTTTCTTCCTTATCGAACCCTCCAATTCTTCTACCACAAGCTTTCATTTCAAGTCTCAAGGGCCTCTAACCTAGATGCTGCTGAGGGCATCGAAAACCATGTTCCCATTGAGCCAAAGCTCTCTTCTTCCTTCATCACAGACTCCGAAATCCAATCTGAATTTTCTCACCATGCTCCTGGTGTTGCCAGGATGAACAATGGCAGCTTCGGTTGCTGCCCTGCCTCTGTCATCTCTGCCTTGCAACAATGGCAGCTCAAATTGCTCTGCCAACCGGACCATTTCTACTTTAATGAGCTTGAGAACAGGATACTTGAATCAAGATACAAAATCAAAGACCTTATCAACGCAGAAGATGTAGATGAAGTCTCCATTGTAGACAACATCTCCACTGCTGTCGCCATAGTCCTGCAGCAAGCAGCATGGGCCTTTGCTGAAGGGAAATTTAACAAAGGGGATGCTGTCATTATGTTTCACTGCGCTTATGGCGCGGTGAAGAACTCAATCGAGGCCTACTTTTCACGTGCTGGTGGATATGTTATTGAAGTTCAACTTAATTTTCCATTGAATTCCAATGAAGAAATTATAAGTGAATTTAGCAAAGCATTGGAGAGAGAAAAGGGTAATGGTAGGAGAGTGAGATTGGCTGTGATTGATCATGTCACATGCATGCCAAGTGTTATAATGCCAGTTAAGCAATTGGTTAAAATCTGTAGGGAAGAAGGTGTTGAACAAGTTTTCATAGATGCAGCTCATGGTGTTGGCTGCGTAGATGTTGATATGCAAGAAATTGGGGCAGATTTTTATGCTAGTACTTTGTATAAATGGTTCTTCTGCCCACCTGCAGCTGCATTTTTGTATTGTAGGAAGTCAGCTACATATTCAGATTTGGAATTGCATCACCCTGTTGTATCTCATAGGTATGGTATGGGGTTGGCTGAAGAAAGTTTTTGGGTTGGGACAAGGGATTATACTCCATATCTGGTGCTTCCTTCAGCTATGGAGTTCGTTAAGAGGTTCGAAGGCGGTGTTGAGGGAATCAGAAAAATGAATCATGATGCTGTTGTTGAGATGGGGAAGATGTTGGCAGAAGCTTGGAGAACTCATCTAGGCTGCCCTCCTGATATGTGTGCTAGCATGATCATGGTTGGTTTACCATCTTGTTTGGGGATTTCAAGTGATGATGATGCTATGAAGTTATGGGCACATTTACGGAAGAAATTTGGTGTTGAAGTCAGGATACATTATCAAGCTCCCAAAGATGGAGAGGTTGTGTTGACAACGGGGTACGTTCGAATTTGTCATCAGATTTACAACAAAGTTGATGACTATTACAAGCTCAGAAATACAATTAATCAACTCGTTCATGACGGGTTCACTTGCGCTCTTGAGGTATACATATTGCCTTCATCCACTTTATTGGTTTGTAAGCTAGAGCCTAGACATACTACACACTGCAATTTCCTGAATTTGGTTTGTTTACTTGTTATTGACCTGGGGTTTTATGTTAATCTGCAGTTCAATGAGGCCTGAAGAAATCCGTTTGACAAATAAAAAAGAGCTATATATATAGTTCTTTGTCTCCTGCATGCTTGCTAGTTGAAACGCAAACAATCTATACAGAAAAGTTTATGAACTTGTTTCTGTTTTTTTTTTTTTTTTTTTTGCGTTTGATATGCAGAAAATGTTCCTGTATGAATACATAAGCAATTGTCAGTCAGCTTCAAGGAATGTAATTTCTAGAAATGTTTTAGACAACCACTCACCAATGGAATCCATTTGAACATAACACTGACCTAAGAATATTATAGTAGTACGGCCATAATATCTCCAAATTCTTAGGCAGCATGTGACATAAATTGTCCTTTAAAAACTCGAATGTGTCAACTTTGATCCAATAGCTTCTATTGGGGTTCAACTTCAATGTCTATTAGCCATTTGTGGTTTATGAACCGAAAATGGGTTTGAACATAAAATGTCAACTCCCAAAGTACCCTTTTCTTTCTTCCAAGGGTTTGAAGATTATAACTTTTTATGTGCATTATGTGTTACCTATGAAATTAACATCTCACTTATTTTTCTTGGTTTCTATTTATGATATATGATATAGCTTCCAAAGCTAATCATACAAACTAAACCTCCCCGAAAAAAAGTTTCATCCTTCTATGAACAAAGAAAAAAAAGTTTCATCCTCTGCTTAAATTTTACAAATGGACACTTATTTAATTCACTAGGTAGGTCTTGTAAGCAAACAAAGTTGACATGGTCTTCACAATAAATTTAGTATGAAATGTAGGGTTTTATTTTATTTCAATAAGAATAAGAAAAATCTTAAATTTTTATTTATTTTCTATTTTTTTGGAAAAGAAAAAGAGGAAGAAAAAACTGGGTTGTGAAGTAAGAAGAAGTATGAACTGGTGGGAAACCAAATAGCCACATATATATATGTATATACATATATACACACACATATCCCCTTCCCAGTGCCATTGACAATCCACCTGTAACGTATTCATATATCCAAAATACGTAGAAACAGTGAACCAAACAAACCATATTAACCACCATTCTCTCTCTCTCTCTCTCTCTCCCTCTTTGGGTATGATTTTGTGGGTTCATACGCATGCTTAAGCGTTCCCAAAATTCGTTGCTGCGAGCCCAATTCCAAAATCGCAATTTCAAAATCGAATTGAGCATTGGGGTTTGAGACCTCAGTCTCAATTCTAAAAGGTGATCATCTCAATTTCCGATCTTTTTTTTCTTTCACATATTGATCTATCGTTATTACAGAATTTAGGGTTTTCAGAATACCTTCTGCAGGATTAAATTTTTCACTTAAAAAGTCTAAATTTTTGGTATTCATAGAGTATCGGCTCTTTCTTTTGGGATATAACTTGATATTCCAATTTGTTTCGATCGAAATTTAGGTACCCATTTCCTTATGCTTTCGTTTATTGTTAAACCCCTTTTAGGGCCTTTGAAAGTTGCTGCCTTTCTCAGTTTGCATCTGCAACGAAGTTTAATCCTTTGTCTGGTTAGGTCCTTCCTAGCTGCCAAAGACTTGGATTTGGAGCAATTTTGTATGACTGTTTTACTTTCTGGTTTTCTTGAGAAATAAATATGAAATAATGAGTTTTAAAGACTGAAAATTTTAATTTTGTTTACATTTTGTGCATTTGTCAGTAACCAGAAACAGCCCTATCGTAATTAGAAGTTAAAGTCTGATCGCTTAAGTTTAGTATGTATTGATGTGTTCAGTTTAAGCTCAATTAAATTTCTTAGCAATAAAATCTGAAGTTAAACTAGTACTTTTCCCCCTATTGCTGTAATATGAAGTGACATGATGTCTGGTGAGAGAGGCACTCCTGTTTATGAAATTGTGCACAGTTAACAGACAAAATGTACTGTAGACAATATCTATTGCTTACTGATTCTGTTATAATGATTTGATACGAATGTGCTTGTTGTGTTTGACTGAGACAGATCATGGAGGGGAAGAAAATCATAGCAATTTGTCAGTCAGGGGGGGAATTCTTGACTGAGAAAGATGGTACATTGTCATATAGGGGCGGTGATGCTCATGCAATTGACATTGATGACCAGATGACGTTTAACGAGTTTAAAACAGAGGTGACTGAAATGTTTAGTTGCAGCAACGACAATATGTCCATCAAATACTTCCTCCCTGGCAACAAGAAGACCCTGATTACTGTTTCCAATGACAAGGATCTCAAGCGCATGATCAAATTCCACAGTGATTTTGCAACCGTTGATATTTATGTCATAGAAGAAATAGTTGCTCCTGATGTCTCCAACATGCCTGCCAGTAGGTAGTTCTCTTGATATGCATGCTAGTATTTAACTACTGTTTTGGAAATTTTCTTTTTGGTGAAATTTCAGAATTTCATGGATTTTTTTAGGTCGAGCAGAACAACTCTATCAGAAACTGTGGTTCCAGTTGATGCATCTCTCGATGTTGTGGACTTTGTGGGCGATACCACCCAGCCCGATATCCCACTCGATGCCTCTCTTGATATTGTAGATGATGCCAGCCCTATTGATGCACATATTGATATACCCAATGAAATATCACCCATTTTCCCTCTTCTTGGCCACAACGATGAGAAGCATGCTAAAGGTGCACAGCAATGGCAGAATGCTATTACGGGTGTGGGCCAAAGATTCAGCAGTGTTCATGAATTTCGTGAATCGTTGCGTAAATATGCCATTGCACATCAGTTTGCCTTTAGGTATAAGAAGAATGATAGTCATCGTGTGACTGTCAAGTGCAAGGCTGAAGGCTGCCCTTGGAGAATTCATGCATCAAGGTTATCAACCACTCAGTTAATATGTATCAAGAAGATGAATCCAACACATACATGCGAAGGGGCTGTTGCAACTACGGGGCATCAGGCAACAAGGAGTTGGGTGGCAAGTATAATTAAGGAGAAGTTAAAATTCTTACCCAATTATAAGCCCAAGGATATTGTGAACGACATCAAGCAGGAATATGGAATACAGCTAAACTACTTTCAGGCCTGGCGTGGGAAAGAAATAGCGAAGGAGCAACTTCAAGGTTCATACAAAGAGGCATATAACCAGTTACCGTTCTTCTGTGACAAGATAATGGAGACAAACCCGGGTAGTCTTGCTACTTTTACGACTAAGGAAGACTCCAGTTTCCATCGCCTATTTGTCTCATTCCATGCCTCATTGTATGGTTTCCAGCAAGGTTGCAGGCCTCTCCTTTTCCTTGATAGCATACCCTTGAAATCAAAATATCAAGGCACGTTGTTGGCGGCAACAGCTGCAGATGGGAATGATGGGGTTTTCCCTGTTGCTTTCACTGTGGTTGATGCAGAAACTGATGATAACTGGCATTGGTTTTTACTACAACTAAAATCTGCATTCTCAATAACTTGCCCTATAACATTTGTGGCAGACAGGCAGAAGGGATTAAAAGAATCAATTGCTGATATATTCAAAGACTCATACCATGGCTATTGCCTGCGATACTTAACCGAGCAACTTATCAGAGACTTGAAAGGGCAGTTTTCTCATGAGGTGAAGCGACTCATGGTTGAGGATCTTTATGCTGCTGCTTATGCACCTAGGCCTGAAAACTTCCAAAGTTGTCTTGAAAGCATTAAGAGTATCTCACTGGAGGCTTACAATTGGATCGTACAAAGTGAGCCCCAGAACTGGGCAAATGCATTCTTTCAAGGTGCTAGATATAACCATATGGCATCCAACTTTGGAGAGCTGTTCTATAGTTGGGCATCAGATGCACATGAGTTACCAATAACACAGATGGTTGATGTGATCAGGGGTAAGATTATGGAGTTGATCTACACAAGAAGGGCAGAATCTAATCAATGGTTGACAAGGCTGACTCCATCCATGGAGGAAAAGCTAGATAAGGAAACTCAGAAAGTCCGAAACCTCCAAGTGCTACTTTTGGTTGGTAACACTTTTGAGGTTCGTGGTGACTCCACTGAAGTTGTTGATGTTGATCGCTGGGACTGTAGTTGTAGAGGGTGGCAGATAACTGGGTTACCATGCTGCCATGCAATTGCTGTCATTGGTTGTATGGGCCGGAGCCCGTATGATTATTGTTCAAGATACTTTACCACCGAGAGCTACAGACTGACATACTCAGAGTCAATACATCCTGTTCCGAATGTAGACATGCCCGTGGTGAAGGCTTCTTCTCAGCTAGCAGTGACCGTAACCCCTCCTCCCACCCGCCGTCCACCCGGCCGGCCTACTACAAAGAAATATGGACCCCAAGAGATGTCTAAGCGTCAACTCCAGTGCAGCAGATGCAAGGGTCTTGGGCACAACAAGTCCACTTGCAAAGAGTTATTGTAGAGTATTAGACGTTGTAAGTATCAACCTTTTTTGTGAATAATGTTCAATGCTTTACCCAGTTTACGTCTCAATTTTGATAGTTGTCAAAAGAAACATGTTGTTCCGATGTGTCCATGTATTTACTGGTTTATTGATGAGTATACGTGGTGGCTGCGCATTAGTATTCAAGTGCATTGTAGGTATGGCTTCTTTGTATAGTCTTGCATTTGTTTTGATGTCTCAAATAGAGTTCCCTGGCTGCTAATGAGGCTTTAAGGATTACATTTCTTTTTTTGGTTCAATGTATTTTTGGCTGACATGTATTTTAACATAAATATACCTTAATAATTGAATTTGCTTTTTTTTTTCTTTTCCCTAATAGGATTGCATCAGAGGACAAAGGCAAGGGCATCACAATCTGTACCAGACTAGTGGAACCTCAGAGACAGAATGGGACCTGTTTCTTAGTTTAAAATAACCAAGCCATGGAACCTGACGTATGTAGTTGTAATTATCATTCCTCTTTGGTAGTTGTATTGCTAACTTGGTTATTTGCTAGTTTGACTTAGTGTAACGTGTGATGACTATAACATTGGTAGTAGGAGGAGCATGTTCTTAGAGTTACTTGAAGGTCCATGGAAGTTGGAATGGCATGAATAGATGCCAAAATCTAAGTAGTTTTGGTCCTTTCTCGTGTAAATTATCCTTTTGGTCAGTTGACGAATGATAAAAGCAGCTGACTTGAGCTTGTATTTATTGAATACAAGTTCTCCATGTGTAACATTTTGCTTCCCTCTTTTTTTATTTAAAATTCCGATATACAAGCAATACTGAAAAGGAGAAATCGATCACAAAACCACGGTGCACTGGTTCCCTTTGTAAAGTTGCAAATGTTAGATTATGTGGGTTGAATGAGAAAGCTGGAGAGTGGTACCAAATTGTAGGCCAACATGTGATCTGTGGACTTTATTTATATGATGATTATGTGTCAACACGAACATTTGGATCGATCCCAAAAAACCCAAAGGCCACTCTCCGGTAACCACACCAGAAAGCATTGGCCACAACTCTTATAAAAAAATGGCAACTTGGTGGGTCTGACCAGTCATACCAAGTGACTGATTAATGTTTATATAATATGAAAGAAGAAAATAGGCCAACAGGAATTGAAAAAAAGAATCAGTTTTGTTTTGGATTTCTTGGGATTAAGGTACATGAAAGAATCTGCGTGCAGCCTAGCTAGAACGCATATTGGGTGAACGTTCTAGCGCATGTCATTGCCACCCTCCCTGAATTATATAAAAGAATTGTTTGATGCTTGTGTAAGCTGTTAGCCCTTTTGACGTCTCTTGCAAAGTACTCATCGGCTATGTACCATGCATAATGCATTTCTTGCAAGCTCAATGGGCTTCTTCAACGCTTGATCAAGAAGAACTGGTTTGGCTTTTGTAGGAGGCAATTGTCGAAGGCATTTCTGTTGGTATGAGGCATTCAGGCTGCCCTTAACATCAGCTGACTTTCTCCCAAACAAGTCCTCTGATCGAATGGCTAACACAGATTCAAGCTGGCCAATCCCCAAGTCTATCAGTCCAAAGCAACCAAGTTCTCTCTTTTGGTTATCACCACCTTTTGGCTTATTGTGTGCCACATTTTTCATTGCCGCAAGGGTTGATTTGATAGCCGCTGTAATATATTTTACCACATCAGCTTTGTTGCCAACCGGACTAAGAGTGTCTTGGCTAAGTCCCCTGTAATCAGTTCTGCCACAAATGTTGTCAAGGCTCATGTGGATGCCTGCGTTGTTCCTCGGGTGTTCTAGTCTTCTTGGGGCTATCTACATCCACCACGACAAGCACCACAACTGCAGTGATAACCACGAAGGAGACCCCGATCACTATCATGTTGCTAAGAATTTCATTCCCCTCTTCCTGATCTTCATCCATTAGGAATTAATGGCATAAGAAGAGATGATGGCACAAATTGCTTGTTCTTCTTTAGTTTTCTCTCCTTTAATATGTGTGCGTGTATTTGAGGCTCAACAGCGCCTGCAACAAGAAATAGAACTTATCTTAACTGCATTTAGTTTAGTAGTTTGTTTTTGGTAACACAATACTAGAAGTTACAAAGCCTTTTTCCTCTGACTGCTATTTTTAAGCGAACTCTGGTAAAACTGGTGTTAATTGACATTGACTGAGTCATTTGAAGGCAACTAATTTGGGAAAAAAAATACAATCAATCAACCAACATTAAAATTAATCTTAGGAAAAAATTACACAATGAAATAGAATAAAACAACTAAAAGAGATATCCATCCAAGTTCCAACCAACCAACCAATAAATAACAAAAGAAAATTAAGCTAATTTTGAGCCAACAAGAATTTTTATTTTTATTTTTTAAAAAGGAGGAAATTTCTGAAAAGTCTATCTGCTGAATGACACTTATCAATTTCCTCCTTACACTTCTGTTATATCTCTTTTATCAGTTCAAACTTATATTACTAAAAGCAAAACAAGGAGGGTTCATGAACCACTTGCACAGGGAAAAGCTGCCCTGCTTGAATCTTCGATCCCAACCTTCACCCCAATTTGCCTATCATTTCATTCTTGACCCTTCTTGCCTAGGAGTAAAGTACTGTGCAACAAGTGAGGTCCGAACAAGTCTCATTAGGGATGCTTGGTTCTGACTTGGCAATCTTCTACATTTGAAGTGGCTTCAATTTCTTTTGATTACATAAAGCTTCCCCAGGCAGCTAGCTCAAATAGGACATCACTGTTTTGCATTCTGTCTTCCGCATCCATTACTTTTTGAAGGATTTTTTGCTGAAACATGTATAAAGTTAATTCAGAGACATACGAACAGTTTACATTTGAAGCTGTGGGAACATATTGGTATAACAACGAACCTTTCTTGGTCTTGGTTGAGGGGTAGAATCTGTACAAGAGATCAATGCGCATGGTACGTGAAGGTGAAGAAAACTATCGAACAGGGTAGGCAACAATCATACCCCCGATCCATTGCACTAGGCACCATAGCTACAAACTAGCTCAGCTGTGACTGATTTTGGAGACAAAATCTTCAATAGTGAGCATGTAACAAAAGCACACTTCACCAAGGTAGTTGAGCGACGAACAGGTCATGAATTGATTATTGGGACGGAAGTATCATGATTCATGTCACATCTAATCCCTCTGCAAGGATGTTGCTAACAGTATCTTGGACAGTACAATTATCATAGTCCAACACGTTCCAATCTACTTCTTCGCTAACAGCAGAACCAATAAGCAATCCATGAGTCTTAGCATCTGGGACCCAACCCTTTTCCAACATTATATCCAACAATCGACAGGCCTCACGTTTATAACCCTCTTTCCAGAGGCCGTTAATCAGTACATTATAAATTGCTGAATTCAGAGCTTCGCTACTAGAAGCAAGCTTATCAATTGAATCTGAAATCACGTGCAGCTGAGAAAGGTTGGCTATACAAGACAGTAGATTAAATAGTCTCTCTGAATCAGGTATAAGACCCTTGTTGACCATCATGCGGAAAAGCAATATGCATTCTTTTACTCGATTCTGCAGACTCATGCTTTGTATGAGTATGCAATATGCATCCAGATCAAGATTGCAACCCTCCACCAACATTTTTGAGAGAACCACTAGCAGATCTTTTGCCTTGTCTAATTTTGACAATCCAAGCATAATAGCTGAGTAAGTTGAACTGGTAGAAGAAGTACCAGAATAATAGGCCAATTTTTGTAGCCTTATTGCTTCATCAACCTTTCCTGTCTCACATACACCCTTGATCAACATATTGAACGAGGAAGACTGGATAGAGCACCTATTACTAGACATGTAACAGAACACTTCAGTGGCCTCATGAGTCATTTCCACTAGGCAAAGGCCTTTGACAAGCTCAGAGTAAGATGTAGGATCCAAAACCCAGCTTTTGGCACGGATGTGATGAAATAAATCCAGAGCATTTCTGTAGTTGCTCATTTTGCAGTTTCCAATAACTAGAGCTGAGTATGTGGCACAGTCAGGAAGAGAAGAAGACACCACCATTCTACCTAGAATTTCAAACGCGACCCTAATCCTGGAATTCTCGCAAAGCCATCTGATAAGGATATTCCACGAATTACAATCAGCTACATCACTTTCAGACATTTTCACAAGTAGGTATTTTGCCATAAGAAATTTACCAGCACTGCAGCTACCTTCAAGCAATACATTGCAGGCAGAAGTTTCTAGGATATGCTTATCTTCCAAGAACTTCATAGCATCATCTATCTTCCCTAATTTACAGAACACATTTACTACGTCCGCAAACACATCAGTAGCTGGTGTCAATCCAGTTTCCATCATATCTTCTAGAACCTTTATCGCATCATTTAACCAAAGGTTCTTGCATAAACACTGTAACAGAACCCCACAAATCAATGAATCCGGCATAAAATTGGAAGCTCTCATCATTTCGAACAATCTGATTCCCTCCTCGGGTCTATTATTCTGACAAAACAAAGGTATTAGGGTGGAATAAAAACTCAAATCAGGCTGACAACCAAGTTCAAGCATTTCACTTAAAACAATAACAGCTTCATCCACCCTACCTTTTGCAATAAGAGCCTTTATGAGTATCTCAAAGGTCCTACCATTAGGGCTACACCCTTTCTTCTTCATTCTCCTATACTGACCCAAAGCAGACTCAATGTGGTCGGTCTCCAACAATGCCTCTAACAAATAATTCAAAGTTTCAACAGTTGGTAAGATCCCTGCCGTCACCATCTCCTTATAGACAAACAAGACATCTTGAAAATCTCTCTTATCCTCCACAAGAGCGCCCAATACAGCATTAAATGTCTCAATTGAGGGCCTATAGCCACCGGCCTTCATATTCACAAGTACCCTTATTGCCTCACTTTGCCTACAATGTTTAACAAACATATCAACCAATGCCAAAAGAGCCTCTTCAACACCTGGGCATTTATCTTTCACCATATTTTGACAAAACCCTTCCATTTCCTCAACCTTTCCAGCTAAACCCAGTTTCAAAATGATCCGATAATATGTACCTGCGGTGTGGTTAAACCGTCTTTGGAGGGAAGCCCATTTTGAATACCTTCACTGCTGAGCCCAAATCATCAGTGTTATCTAAAACCCGTATTAAGTTATCAGGAACAAGCTTATTCCTCAAAGACTGGATATTTTGTTCAAAGTCGGATGAATTTGGTGGGTCTTGATTGTTTCCAGGGAAACATTCAACGGTTTTAGCACATGAAGCTGAAGAAATGCATGCACCTGACCAGACCCAGAAAGGGATTCTCTTGGAAAATGTCAAAGGCTGGAGCTTTACCAGCATTGCAAGAGTTCATGAACAGTTTGTGCTATTTCCTCCCGTAAAACAAGAAGTTTATATGTAAAAGAGAATTAACGAAAGATTGATCACTGACCTGAGAAATGAAGTACAAAACTGAAGGCAGAGAATGACATGAAAAATTGACATCCCTAGGATTTTAGAAAGAGAGAGCGAAATAACCAGGTTTTGTCAACGCTGTGAACTTCTTGGTTCTGCCGTGAAGAAGTGCAGAGAGTTTTGTTTCCCTGAGAAGTGACTCGGGCCTCTTGGGCCTTCGGACTGATAATTGACTTGGGAATTTTGGGCCTTGGGAGTTTGTCTACGGCAGAGCTACTTGGGCTTGTCTTGAGACTACTTTGGTGAGTTTGGTCCATTTTGGTCTACTTTTGTTTATCAAATTTTTTTTGGGTCTTCTTTATCATATAATATGTTTCCAATAAATTTGTTTTCTTGTAATTTTCAGTACTTCTCAAATTAGTGTTTGGCTGGCCTCTTAATCTTTGACCTTTTGTTTTAACTAATGTTTAGGGAAAAAAATATTATAATTTGTTATATTTATATGGTCTTTATTTAAGTTCATAAATTTGAGCTTTTTAATTTCGGATGAAGTTCTTTATGGAGAGTTTAATATCATTTTTATGGCTGATATATAAAATGAACTGTAATAAGTTTGTAGTTCACGTAGTTAAGAACATTTATTTATGCACTCGAAGTTCTAGATTCGATTCCCTCACCCTTAATACCACTTGTATAAATATATATATATATATATATAAAGTGAACTTGACATGGGTACTAATTAAATCTTTAAAAATAAAATTGATCATTTAAATTTGTGTGGAAAAATATATTTCAAACTACTAGTCAACCGAAAAAATTGACCCCAAAAAAAAAAAAAAGTCAACCGAAAAAATAAAATAAAAACAAAGACAAGTAGATAGAGCCCAAAAGCATGGCCCGTTTAATAAGCGAACCAGCCCGTCATTGTTTAAAACAGGAAGATCCAAAAATGGTCCAAATAGGGCCAACGTGTCAAGACCCCATTGGCGGTGTTGAAAATTTGGATTTGCCGCGCTGTGGGTCAAACTGAAAACAAAGGAGGACCAAGTGATAGCTTCGAGAATCGTCATATTTACGAACCCGAGGCTCGGAAGCTCCGAACCAAAGCAATCAGGGCGTCGATATTTCGCCTAAATACAGCAACTTCCACTGAATAAAGACAAAAAATTTATAATTTTGTAAAGAAAATCCTACTATCAATTACCCTAATTTCACGGGTTTAGTGGTGCTAAGTTGGTTTCCATTTTCAGCCCTTGGATGATGCCCGAAAGCTGATTCACCGCCGTCCGATTGTGTTACCTTCTTTGTTGTTGGGCTGAAACAGAGTATTAGTATTTGATTGAGGTCTATCTGTCTGTCTGTCATATGTTGGGAAGAAGACAAAGAGATTCCCAAGTGGGTTTTGCTCAGCAGCTCTTTGTTCAAACTGGGTTTGTGACTCAGCACCTGGTATCTCTCTCTCTCTCTCTCTCTCTCTCTCTCTCTCTCTCTCCTCTGTGTGTTTCTGCTGGGTTAAAAAAACATTTCTTTGTGATCTCATGTTGTTGATGCTGGTGACTGGTAAGAGTTGCAGTTTTCTTGGTGTCTTTGGATCTGTTTTTGGGATTTTTAGGAACTTACTTGCAGACCTATTTGCATGTAGAGGTTAGGAGTTTTAGTTTATTGAAAAAGATTGGAACTTTTTATGGTTTTGTTTATGCTTTCTTTTTTCCTGCGAAATTTGATATGTGGGTCAGTTGTAAACTCAAATTAACTTAAACTTTTTGAATGGTGAATTTTGTTTTACTTTATTTTTCTGGGTATGAGCTTCAAATTTGAGACTTTTCAGTTCATATTTCTTTAAATTCAGTATACCCAGTTGATGCCTCTCTCTCTTAACTCAATATTATTTATTGGTTGAGGTTGACGCACCTTAGGCATGTTTCTCTCTCTACCACTTCCTTCATCTTTCTCTCTCTTCATAATAGTTGGGTTGAGGTTGTGAGGAGCTGTATTATTTGCATGATAAAATTTCAAAAATATGTGCAATTATCTTGGATTAGATTATCTCGAGAAAATGATGTTGGTAGAACTGTTCATTTAAAAAAAAAAATTGGCATGAATTTTCATTTTTTTAAAGTTGAATCTGTCAAACCATTTACAGTGTTTTTAAAGTTACAATTTATTTAAATAATCAATTTTTAAAATTTCAATTTCTTGGAAGGCCATATAAAATTTAATGCACAACTACCGCTTCCACATGCAGCTCTGAAGTTAATAGCTTTCACTGTAAGGGCCAACCTCTGATCTTTGGGCCCTTACGACTTTATTCACTGTATTCACGCCATACAGATCTTCACCATCAATCTCACTTGGCTAAAAAGATTTGGAATTTATGATGTCAATTTCGGAGAAATCACTGCCCTGCTCGCCTTCTTCTTCCTCCTCGTCATTGTCATCTTTGTCGGTCCAAGAGTTTGATCCATTGTTAAAAGATTTGAACGAGAAAAAGCAGAGCTTTCGGCGGAACGTGGTGTCTTTAGCATCGGAGTTGAAGGAGGCTCGGAACCGCTTAGCTTCTCAAGAGCAATCATTTGTAAAAGAAACACTTACAAGACAGGCAAGTAGTTGTTGATTTAATAACTTTAGGCTCTTTTTGTATTTTATATGACATGGTTTGAGTCTTGAAATCTATCATTTCTCTTTTTTTGGGTGTTTGTGTTTGTGGGGTCATTTTGGTTTGTTTATGCAATTCTAAGTGCTTTTTGGGGATTTTTACAGGAAGCACAGATGAAGGCTAAAAACTTGGAAGAAGAGATTGGTAGATTGCAGAAGAGATTGGAACATAGAAATGAGAAGCTTGAGGCTTCAGCATCTACTGCTGAAAAGGTCCCACTCACATCCTAGTTCTTGATTATGTATAATTTTTCATTAGCTTTTTTAATTTTCTGGCTAACTGTTTAAAAAATTATCATTTTCCTTTGGGTAGATCTTCTCACTTATGACATGATTAACTAATTACGGTTGTTAGCTTTTCTTTCCTAAGTTGATGAGGTCTTTTATTAGTTGTTTTTATTGCATCTTGCTGTTTTGAAATTATCAAACAAGACGCACATCTCATACACATCATTGGGGATGCCTTTTGGCTTTTCCTCTTTGTTTTTGGCGGAGCCCATAGGAGAAAAGGTGACCAGGTCTTATGGATTTTATATAATTGTTTCCCTCTTTTTGTTTGCTTGAACAATTCAAGTAATTTTTGCTAGTATGCCCACATATAGTGGTAAGCTAGGAAAGTGAGGGAGTGCACCCTCCTAACAGTTCAAACTTTTGGGAACTGTAGTAACAACCAATGATGTTAATTCTTCCACATAAGTCTCAAGATTAAACTTTGTGCAACCTTTGTTACATGCATGACCTCGCATTAAGGAGTTGCCAAGTTTAGGGTTTCTTAACTGTTTTCCCAATAGAAGTTTTGAGTGATTATATGGAGTGATAAATTCCGAATGAGAAACAAATGGGATTAAAATTTGCTTCTCATAACCATCTACTTCCCCCTAAACCTTTATTTCTTTTTCCTTGTATGCATTAAGTCCTAATGGGTTCAGATTAAAAGAAGCTAAATTAGTGTTATTCCCCATATCAACACATTAAATAGTTTAGCCTGAATAAAATGATAGAATTGTCTTCAAAACTTAGGAGATCAACTAATTTCTTTTTCAAGTCTCTGCAAATGTACATGTAGGTAGGCACATAATAGTTGCATTTATAAACAGAAGATGCAACATATAAATGTTGTCCTGAAGGCAGAAAACCAAGTTCAACTTGGATTTCTATTTGTCACTAGTCATAAAGAAGTGAAGAATGCCATTGTGAGATATGTGGAAGGTTAATAACTAAAGTAAATTGGAGTTTAAAGGGATGATGTGTATTAAACAAAATGAAGACAAGTGCATTTTGTTTTAAATTAAAATAACTGTATGCAGGAGCTTATTTTGCTTGTTACCATTTGTTCAAAAAGATTTGGGTAATTGTTGGAGTATTAAGAAATTTTATTATTTTACTTTTATGAGTTTTTAACCAATAGACAAGTGTGATATGTTTGTATTTTGGAGCATACACAGTAGCTATTGTCTTTGATATATCTAATTAGTTAGTAATTAGCAAGGTAACTGCTTGCAGAGCATAGTTGTGGTAGTTAGGGTTGTGAACTTTATTGGTGTACAATTTTCCCTGACTATGGTGTTGTTAATGTGACTGCAGTACCTCACGGAATTGGATGGTCTGAGATCACAGCTTGCAACCACTCGGGCAACTGCAGATGCTAGTGCTGCATCAGCTCAGTCGGCACACCTTCAGTGTTCAGCACTTTTGAAGGAATTAGATGAAAAGAATTGCTCATTAAAAGAGCAAGATGATCGTGTAATTAGGCTAGGAGAGCAATTAGATAATTTGCAGAAGGACCTTCAGGCACGAGAGTTTTCCCAGAAGCAACTGAAAGATGAAGTTTTGAGAATTGAGCATGACATTATGCAAGCTGTTGCAAAAGCAGGGGTGAACAAGGACTGTGAGCTGAGGAAAATATTAGATGAGGTTTCACCAAAGAATATTGAGAAGATTAATAAGCTTTTAGTTGCAAAGGATGAAGAAATAGCAAAGTTGAGAGATGAAATCAGGGTAATGTCTGCTCATTGGAAGCTCAAAACTAAGGAGTTTGAATCACAGGTACATTCATCATATGCTTTCTTTGTCTCCAGTTTGCTTGTATAAAGTCCTTAATAATAAATTTTTTTATTGAACTTCAACCTGTTTCTGTGAACAGTTGGAGAAACAACGGCGAGCAGATCAGGAACTGAAAAAGAGGGTATTGAAATTAGAGTTTTGTCTCCAGGAAGCTCGTTCTCAAACACGAAAGCTTCAAAGGGTAATCACTAACTTTTTGTTTTACTCTGTTTGTGTTATTGAAGTTGCATTTTAGTTCAAACCTTGTGCCTGCAAATGGTCATAGCAGAGCTTTAAGCAATTACACGGGCCAGTGTTGGTGTTCATGTAGCAACAATTAGGTCCTTATCAATCAATTTTTCACTGCAACTATATTTTGAATTAGCATAAGAACATATTCATTGTGACAGATGGGTGAGCGAAGAGACAAAGCTTTGAAAGAGCTCAGAGATCAGTTACAGCGGGGTGGCGGTGGAGCTTCAGCTGCTGAAAGCCAAAGTTTCTGGGAAAGCTCTGGTTTCAAAATCGCAGTGTCCATGTCCATGTTGATCTTGGTGGTGTTCTCAAAGCGATGAAATAGTTGCACTATCGAGCTGTTGATGTATAAAGAACATGAATCTTTAGTTTTTAGTCAAGGAATTAGAAATAGTGCATAGGCCACAGTAGAAATGCTCATTGTAGAGGTTCTTATCGTGTAACAGTATCCGAGAAAGCAATTTTGTTTTTCTTGTTAAATCCACATTAGTGTATGGAAATTGAATCCATGAACGGCATTTTGGCTATACTGTATTTGCCAACAATGTTGTATTGGATTTATTTCTTTATTTATAATTTTATAGGAGACTTTTCTTTTTGACATGTTAATTAATGTTCAACTTTTCTAGTTGGGAACCTTCAATTCGTGACATGCGTAAATGAATGAAAAAGGACAATGGAGTATTCAATTTGGCCACTGATCTCCAACCCAATAGTTAAGCAACCAAATCTTAGATGGTGTTGTATTCTGAGTTCTAACTCCAAGCATTTCCTCCAGTCAAAATGTGAGAAGGAAAGGCCAGATTTTGTGTGGATTTTCAGTTTAATTAACTATAAACTACTTTATTGATCCAACCCAATTTGTAAAAGGTGGAAACTTGGGAAGGCAGCAAATGGAACTTAGGCTGACGATTACTTTGTATGCATGGTATTTTAGTAATTTAGATTCGAAATTAGTATATGGGTTTAGCTTGAAATGCTGAACTTCGACCACAAAATATAAAAAGAAAAAAGCTTGAAATGCTAAAAATAAAGTTTGATGATTATTATTTGTCTAGTAATGATAATGATGGGCATGGATCGAACATCATGATGATCAGAAGGGCTTGATCCGGATACAATTAATGTGGAATTTAGCTCCATGTGTAATGATGTTATGAACTGTGAAAGTAAAATCAGTCCATTCAGGGATATTATGTCTCGAAAATCATTACCCTGCCAGTTGCCTTAGTGCAGATCAGACAAGTGAAGTTGACTCCAATAGATAGCATAAATTTCTGTTCATGCAACTTTACTAAATATCTAGATAGAAGAGCAATATGAACTCTAATTCTAATAGTATGAGCACAGTACACAGACCTACAATACCCAACTAAAAGAGATACAGGATCACAAATCTCTATTGCACCTCTCAACCTCAGAGTAAAATTGTTGTTTCCTACCAGCTCAGGTTTAGATGTAGAGAAGCTTACCTTCACTTCACCCACAACCATCTCTACATCCCAAAGCTAATGCAAGACAGTAACTGACTGTCATGTTTCCTCTAGCTTTCTTTGCTTGCATATGCAGTTATGTACAACCGTGATTCGTCGTGAGAAAATGTGCTTCTGAGGAATCTGATCACCCGTTAATTTACATGAAGAGGTCATATTTTTACATGGTAAGAACAATTTTTCTAGTAACTAAGGTTGTTACCAAAAAGATGCAACCAACAGACGGTCGCAAACTAGCTGAAGTGGATGTTGTTGTGTTAAAACCAGGAGGGCTGTCACTCCCAAACTCTGGCATGGATCCTGAAGCCGGGTTGCTCGAGTTCAACACCGAAGGTGGAGTACCGGAGCTGCAAGTAGAGATGAAGTCAGTGATAAACTGGTAAATATAGTATAGAGATTGAAAGTCATGAGACAGAACACTATACCCTGATACACCTTCCCCAGGTGGTGGAATTGATGTTATTGCTGGTGGTGGAGTTGTTGAAGTTGATGGTGGAGTTGTTGATGTTGGTGGTGGAATTGTTGATGTGGGTGTTGGAGTTGTTGATGCTGGATTTGGAGTGGTTGGGGTTGAGGATGATGATGATGATTGGTAAATGCAGGAACCAGTGCCTGTTCAAAATTTCAGGAGAGTGTCAGATATATACATATATACTTATATGGTTTAGATGATTGTTTAGCGTATAGCATGTATTAAATCATATGGAAGAAACAAAAATTTATGATCATACTTGGATTAGCATTAACTATTGTGGCAACCCCTCCAAAGTCACAGCTAGTTGACACTGGATTCTTCTGATAATAGCTGTTGAATGCATATGAGGCATGATTTTGAAGAGAATTTGGATTGTAACAGCTTCCACTCTGTTGGATCTGTGAACAGTCTGCGCCTCCCATTCCACATGCATAGTCCAATCCTGCCTGCAGGGCTGTTTGCTGTGCTCCACTCTTGGCCACACACCAGCTCTGTCCTGGAACTGCAGGAGTATTATTAGTTGTTGCAGGAGGTGAGACTGGGTTTGTGACAGGTGTTGTGACTGGAACGCCTCCAGATGGTGGCGGGTAAGTTGTCACAGGATTTGTCGGGGGTATGGTGACGGGTGTGATGGGGGTTGTGGCTGGATTGGTAACTGGTGAGCTCACTGAATTTGTGGGGGGTATGGTGACGGGTGTGGTGGAGGGAACTTCCACCGGCGCGGCAGGATTGACCGGAGTTACTGTTACCGGGTTTGTAGCAGGGACAGTGACAATGGTTGGCGTAGGGTTATATGGAGGGGTGGTAGGCAGTGGTGGTGTTGATATGGGAGTTGTAGGGAAGACTGTTGGTGTGTCAAATGTGTCATGTGAAGTTGTTTTCAGATGGAAACTGCTTAAGAGTTCTCTCCTAGAAGAAGGAAAAATCTGTTCCTCTTCCCTTTTGAGCTCTTTTTGTGCAAAATCATCCATGGAAGCTACTTCTGCATATAACCCAACTAACCTACCTGTAATCTGAGTGTTGCTTTCTAAAGCTTTCAAAACCTTAACGGAGAATTCGGCTACTTCAGATGCACTGGGAGCTGCTGGACTTTTGATTGTCAAAACCATGGGGACATCATTACAAGGAAGAACAGAATTTGCAAGGCTGGCTCTCTCAATCACTGACTGAACAAACCTATCACCCATACTCAATTCTCCATCAATATTGGCTTCTACAATGACTGGAGATCTCACTTCATTGATATAAGTACAAATCCTCTGCAGATCTCTTTCATGTCCTCTTCTCAAATTCTCAAGAGATGTCAAAGAAAATGCTACTGAGACCTTAATTCTTCTGTCGGAAGGAAGACTGACAAGGACTGCTGAGTGCATGTATTTCAGGGTGGATAAAAGCATAGGTAGACTAGATTTTCTTGCATAGTCACTGCCACTAATTACTATGCTGCTTTTGATGTTTGCTTGTGAGAGAAAGGGAATTACATGGGTTTTCAGCCATGAGATTGAGGAAGATTTGGAACTTATCATATTTTCATTCAAGTAGAGATCAACAGCAACATCAGTGTTGGGCAGAGTACTTAAAATCCTAGGATTTTCAACGAAGACTCGAATCTGAGATGGAGTGATCTTGTTTTGCTTCAAGAACGATATGGTTCTACTAGGTGATGAAGTTGTAGTGTTTCCACTTGCATGATATGAGAAACCCACCAGAGTTCCTGTAAGGTGTGAAAAAAAAAAGACAGAAACTTCAAACTACTTTTATCTTGTATTTTAGCTGTAACTAGTTTTAACCCAATTTAGAACAATAACCTGATCAGAATATTAAAAATGTAGATCCAACTTCACATTAATTAGTGCAATGTTCATAAAGAGAACCATGGTTTCAGAAAAGCAGAAAATCAAAAAGTATAAGTAATAGTTTTTACTTACCTGATGAACAGCTAGAGAGAAGAGACAGGAAGAACAAGAAGAGGCACTTAGAAGCTGCATTGGCCATGATTATGTGAAGTGTTTCTGGGAATCTAGGCAGAGACCAAGCTGGATTTTTAATGTGATTCATAAAATGGAAATGCTTTTAAAACATTGCAGATAGAATTGGAGTGAATATAAGCACCCATTGGAGAAAGAGAGAGAGAGAGAGAGAGAGATAGAGTGTTGAAAATAAAGGTGAGGAAAGAAAAAGGACAAAAAAAGTAGTGAAAAAGAAAGGTGACGAGTTGTAATGATAAAGAAAATATGTTTGCTTTGTCACTAAGGATATGGGGTTGAAAACCTTGTGTCTGCAAAACAGTAGAAAGAATCAACTATGCTTTGTGCTTTTTTTTTCTTTCCCAAAGAGATATAAGCTCAGGATATAAAGTGGTCTAAACAAGTGGCAAAACATAGGCACATGATGCATCTAAAAATACACATGCCGTAACCCTAGATATCATATTCCCATCCCACTACAGGTAATTTCTTTTTGGGGGCTAAAGAAGTTCATATAAGATTAAGATCCCCAGGCTGCTTAAGTATTTTATGGATAAGAAATTTGTATAAATACCACTTGAATTTTAAGTATGTGTACAGTTATTACATGAAGTTTTAATTTAAATTTTAACTCTTAACCACTTGAACTTTGTAAAGTGTTACAATTAAACACCTATGTCTAACTCTGTTAAAATTTAGGTTAAGTTAAGTTGTATGTGATATTTTTTGAAAGGCAATTTTGTCAATTCGCTATAACTAAATATTACACACACAAAAAAGCTAACCTAATTATCTGAGGACCTCCACAATCCCTTCCAACACCTTTCTCCCCCACATGTCGTACCGTAACCCTAGATATCATATTCTCATCCCACTACCTCATTTGATTCATGGGAAAGGAGGCTTGGGGATGGGAAATCAATTGTTTTCTCATATTTGATAAGTCCATGCATGAGAAATAGTTGTTTGACACATGGGAAGTAGGGGGAAAGTGAAGCCCTCCTCCCAACTCGGGTTTTGTTTTCCCTCCTCATAAGAAAGTTTGGAGAAATGAGCCAACATTAAATGCACATTTTTCATGACCATTTTGTCCCTATTAACAATTTAGAATTACAATATATCATTAGATGCATTCTTTTTTTATATTTGATTTAATATGAATATAATTGAAAATTTATACAATCTTTGTTTTCCATTCCTAGTCAAAATAAATATGGGAAATAAAATAAAGTAATATATCCCGATTACTTTCCCGACATTACCAAACATGGGGAAAAGAATCTTTTATTTCTCATCCATTGGGAAATGACATGGGAAGTGATTTTCCCTTAAATCTGTTCCGTGAACCAAACGAGATAAAGATCCCCACGCTGCTTAAGTATTTTATGGATTAAAAAATGCATATAAAATAGGAGTGATCAGCATCAAACAGCTGGCCTCTAGTTAATGGGGTGTTAAAGATTTGTATTTGGTTGGAGCATGTTAAAGGAGGGAGGAAGGAGGCACAAAAGTCTAGCTATTTAGCTTAGATCAGCCAAGCACAAAATAACCAAAAACTAATGAATTATTATCAATAAAAGGGAAACAAAAGTCAATTGAAAGGAAAGTCTTCCAGAGATTAGGCTTAGAAATTCACTTTTAGGTTTTGGCCTTTCCTTCTTGGATAAGGGTTTGTGGATGTGTTCCATGCGATTTGATATATTTTAAGAAAGCTTAACGTAGACTTAGTTACGTGCGACGATCAAGGTCAGAAGGTCTTGAGTTCAATTGGCTTCCGGATCAGCGAAACGTTTCCAGAATAAAGAAGATGAATAATTTGATGCAACCGGACCACAACAGGTCTGGTTGTGGCTGTGGAATGTGGATAGTGCACTGCCACATACACAAACAAACCATGTGAAATTTACAGCAAGATTTCTTCTGCTGCTTTATATTTATCATGTATCGTTTTGAGGTGAAAGCTATGAAGAAAATGCAGGGTACCATGTTCTCAAATGCATGATAAGGACACGAGTAAATCTAATATTTCCAAGTAGCACAGTGTGAAAAAGTAACCACAACCATTAGAGCCACCTTCTTTCTGCGGATTTAAAATAAGATAGAACATGCAACGTAAGAGCGGACAAAGACAACCCATGTGGAATAAGCTATTATGCTGCATTCAAATTTCAAAGTAGTGAATCAAAAGCAGCTTGTCTGACTAGCTCTTAAGCCGAAAGCAAGCAAGAGAGAGAGAGAGAGAGAGAACAGTCACACCTGTTGTATAAGTTTGATAGATTTAATATGAATTTGGAAAAGTGGCCTCGGATTAATATGAGGGGAAAAGGGGTGACAAAAGTCAGGATATATCATATGGGCATATTCAATGTGGCAGATTTGCTTTGTGGTTTTGTTTGGTTGCTCATAAAGTTAACTTCTTCAAATCAAAACTATTGCACTTATCTTATATCTTTCATTCATAAGTTAACTCCATCAATTATCTTGTACACTTCACAACATATTCACAATGTTCTTCCTACTCATTGGAGCCTCAAATATTTACAGTTGTTAATGCAAAATTACAACATCTTGTCATTCTTAGTTGTTTCTCAAATGCCACCATCAACCAACAAATTACTGAAAGAGGGATCAAGAAGTGCTTCTCTGGCTGACTGATATTTGTCGAGACGCTTCTTCAATGAACGGAAATCTCTCTCGTCTTTTGAAGTTCGTTCCTAGCATAGAATGAATCAGTCAAAAACCTAAGTCATTTCTTCTTACAGTGCATAGTTTTAAAACATTAGACTTAAAATTGATCAGTTTTCACCCCTTTGTGGTTGCCAGCATAGAGAAACCCCTGCCGCTGTTGTAGCATTTGTATAAGAAAAATTACAATAGTAAGTAGTTGTCTAAAATTAATTAAGAAAAACTTACAAATGATTTCTTTAGCAGTAAGACATCCACCAGGTACATCAACCACAGTGCATTTGTTCGGGGGAAGCTATAAAGATCAAAAGTTAACAATGATTCAGCACTAAAAAAATTCTTTACTTTTCAATTTTGACTAACACATTTTCCCTTTTTGTATATGATAATTAAATTTGATATATCAACCATACCTTCCCTCCCAGCAGTCTTCTGTTACCTCCTTCATCTTCCGGTATGTTTCTGACTGCAAATGATTTAACTATCATTTATTTTATTTCATACAACAAAGATAAATTTACTGGTACAACTTTAGTTTCAATTCCTTACTTGTTTATCGCCCTTTGGACCTTTAAAGAGCTCAGGATCCGAAGATAGGTCTAGAAAGAGTATGTCATCACCTGTGCATATTTGATGTTTGTTAAGTATGCTACATCAACAATTAATGTATCCTCTACCATACCAAACACATTGCAAAAGTATTTTAACAAGAATTCACCAGTGTTGATTCTTGAAAGAGTGAAATCTATTATTGACATCCCCAATCCAAATGTTTGGATAAACATCTGTTTTCCCTCAAGAGTGAATGGCATTGTAACAGAATCATTCCGACTTAAAAGGATGTTTCCCCTGTAAAAAATGTATATTCCTAAGTCAGCAGCACTCATAGATTCCAAAGTCATTATTATACTCACAAATACAACCATACCAGTGAAGATCACGGTGCTCAAATTCATATGCAGCTTCAGCTACAGCAAGGGCAGCTGTAACCTGAAATGATAATCCAATCATGTAAAACCAAATTGAAGTTTCAGGAATCACCACAAGAATTCTGTTATAGTGTATACTTTACCTGGACCAATAAACTACGTGCCTCATCAGTGTTCCGAAGTACAAAGCTTTCCAGATCCTTGCCACCATGCTCTAAAACAAACACGACATAGCACTGTATGCAAAATTGTGAGTTGCATTGAATAAGTCTGAGTAACGTTAACCTCATAGTATATGAATCATTTAGATCACCAAGTCGTAGTTATGGAAGATTATTAGGGCGACTTTTAGCCATATACCAAAAAGAATGTTAGACAAGTTTAAGTAGAGAAGGAAAAACCTGGTTATCTGGAAACGCCTTAGGGTGATCATTTTCTGAACCATGATCTTCATCCCAATCCTCCCATGCGCTGATCAAAGCAGCATCATAAGAGCCTTGGCACACTCTCAAACTGTAAAGGAATCAGATCACAGAAAGATGACAGAATAAAAATCTTGCAATTGATACGATCATTCAAGTAATCAATTCTATTAAGTCTTAAGCAGTTGTGGAATGACAGAACTTTAAAGTAAATACATACTCTATGGTTTCGATAAACATGGTGCAAGCATTTTGAAAATCACCCTCATGTCCTCTTAAGTAATTAAGAGTGCGGGAAAGTACGACCTCTTCTAGCAATTCTTCAGATCTCTGGAGCACAGTAACTTCATTACATTATCATTCAACAAAACGAGATATCCCATTACTAGAAGAAGGCATAGTATTGCAGCAAGTACCTTTTGCACTTCCCCATTCACTAGTATGCTACCATCAATTGGGACTATTTTGCAAACATAGTTGCCAGCCTTGAAAGCTTCTCCAAATGTTCCTTCCCCAATTTTGGTAATCTTGTCTAGGTCACTGTTTCAAGAAATTTGTATGTTATGTTAGCTTACAGAAGCAGAGGATCAGCTAAAATATTGCGGAAAAAGGGGAGTTCAAATTGTAAAGGCAAACATATTACAAACAAGGAGCTTACCAATAGGAAGAAAAAACATCCCTAAATTTTAAGGGAACTGACTGTCCACATACTGCTAATAGAGCACGAAATGGATCCAAATCTTCACTATCTGATGAAGATGATGCCAGAGAGAGTTTCTTTACAGAAGCTACTATATCTTCACAACCGTCATTGCCCACATCCGGCACCATTTCAAGCACACTTCCATCAACCAAACTCAATTCAAATCTGCTTTGCGCAGAAGGCAAACGAGACTTTACTTTACTAGAATTTTTTGGGGTTTTCAAACTTGAAGATTTCAAATTGTTACCACCAATGGGTTCTGAAGGTATGGGCCGCATGGTTGAAGTCTGCAGTATCTTAGACAATGTGCTGGAAGGCTCGAAAGTGAAGTTTAGCTTCTTGAACAACCATTTATCCAATGGAGAGCACAACTTGGGTAATGCAACAGTATCAGTTTGGTTGCCCGCAACCCATGTAGTAGGTTTGGGAGAGGGGCTCTCCTCCAACAACTCAAAGGCATCAACCTCTTGAAAGTAAGCCTTCTCCTCTTCAAATTTGTACTTCCCCTGGAGAGCATACGATTGTGTTTAAACTTTAATGGAGTACATGCAATTGAGGCATTGCAATGCTAATAACAACATGCAAAACAGAAAACACAATTTTTCTTTAAAAAGGAGCTCACTTTGGGAAGAGCAGCTTTTCCTTTTCTCTTTCCTTTTCTTTTGGGCTCCTTATGTTGAGGATGATAATCAAAGCAAACACCAACAGCAACACTTGTCCTCCCTCTATCAAGCACAAAAAATCAATCAAAAGCTGGAATGAGATAGTAGCTGCATTATTTATGCAAAGGTACAACAGTGACTAACTATAACAAGCTCAATCTATAGAATCAAAAAAGAAATTCAGTAAATGGGTGCTACCCAAACAGCCCCTCACCACTAACCACATAGTAATCAAGCTCATACTACAAAATCGGGAAGCGGAAAACAAAAGGAATCATAATAAACACAAACCCAAAGCTCACAAGACCGCGCAGATAGACACAAGTTCAACTGCAATCTCGGAAGAAAGAGAACGGGTCCAACAGAGATAGAGATAGAGAAAAGGTGGGCGCTTTGAAATGAACCTTGTAGAAAGGGAACGGGTCCAACTGGTTTTCCTGTTGAGAGCTCCAGCAGCAGGAGCCAAACTCACCCTTCCCACATAACGTGCCGAACATGACTGCTTTCTGAGATAGGCAAAATCAAAAACACATTGAGACCACAAATTAAGAAACTTTTTGGTTTCGCAAAACAAAAACACATAATCACAACAGATATTAGATTTGAACATACGAGGGTTCTACATCTTGAGTGGGTTTGTTGGGCTTTCTTCTTCTGTAAATCGCTTCACACTGTTGTCGTTGATCAGCGACTTTACCTCCTGAAATGTATTCCTTAATAATGGAAATTAACTTGGGTAATGAAGAAGACTAATGGAAGAAATTAGGGTTTTGTCTCAGTACCTGCGTTGAAGTCCATTAGAGAGAGAGAAGGATTTTGAATGCTTCGTCTTTTGGGCGGGAACTGTTGTAGTACAGGCAGAGATAAAAGATGAAATGTTGCGTTTAGTGGAGAGAGAGAAGGGATGGCTTATAAGTCACCATTCTTACGACTTAAACGGTGCGTTTGGTGCAGACGGCATTATTCAGTGGGCTGGGCTGGGATGGCCAATGCTTCTTTGTGTTTCTGATCTCCGATTGTTTGTATAAAAAATTTTAAACCCCAACTACAGTCTACAGCCCAGGATTGTGTTTCCCTTTTTAATTTTTTTAAAGTGGTTCTATGTTCATTTCAATCTTCTCCAAATAAAGATGAAAGAGAAACTTATTTGTGGATTTGTATTAACTAAAGTTTTAGCAACCTTGTTGTTCAACCCTATTTTCCAAGATCCCTATGATATAGAACCATTGCTTAGGTTCAAAGTCGGTTTTGGCCCGATTTATTAGATCTTCAGTAAGGAAAATTCGAACTTGGATGTAAGGGGACGGATTCACTATTATGAGAAGGGAAAAAAAATTGCTTTCATCTAATTATCTGTATCAACGTTGACAGCTTCTCTAAAATCGTCAGTTTCCACTAAACTCATCCTTCTTGTGGGTGAACAATTAATTCATGCTTAGCTACCCTGTGCTTCTCTGTCTTGGCATTTGTTGGTTAGAAAAGCCTAGAAGCCACTCTGCATAGACAATAATGAAACCACCACCAATTGTTCACTCATTTGTTTGGTTCTTTTTTTGCCATTTCTTATGGTGCTTATTATATTTCATCCCAAAAGTATTTTTCTTGTGACTTTCTAACATGTATTATGCATGGATATATATTGCTCAACTCTGAGCATTATTTTCATTAATCTTAATTTGTTTGGAGAGCAAAATTAATATTGATATTCAAGCAAGAAAAAAGGGGAAATTTTAAACTTAATAATCAAAACTCAAATCATTTCGAAAGGACAATTAGACACAACAAAACCACCTAACCAGTATCCTACATAACCAAACCATATACCATATGGATGTTGAGAATAGTGTGATCAAATTAGACCATACATACATATCCAAGTTCTAAGAATTTCAACATGTGGTATATCAGCTAACACCCAAGTCTACACCTATAGCAAAAACTCCCCGTAAACGTTTCAAAAAAACTTTCATGTAATTTATATCCACAAACCATTTGAGAAATGATATTGTTTTTCAATCCGGAATCCCAAAATTACATTACGTAGGAGAAGAAGTCATTGTCTAAACATTAGAAACATACCAAAACTTACAAGCATTTCATCACATGAAATAAGAACACTCCATAATTTTTCTTTTTTGTAAATTTATAATGTGGTAAATGATAACTAATTGTTCTTTCCCAGTTTTCTAAATCGCTTGGGGCATCTAGAAGAACGAAGAGAAATATGTAGCGAAAAACAGGAGGAGAAATCATTTCAATCAGCATATTGTAGCTAAATCTGGTAATAAATGACGGTTCTGAGTTTTAGCAGCGATTGGTTACGGTTTAAGGACCTTTAGTGACAAAATTTTTTGCCCCATCTAGGCAAAATGAGTTTAGCGACGGTTTTTTTCGCCGCTAACCGTAAGTAAAAAATCTTTTAGCAACGATATACTTAACCGCCGCTAAAAGTCGCCATACCTTTAAATTCACCTCCCACACCCGTATCTTAATTGGATCACAGTTTTTAAAAAGACTACCCATCAAAAAATTTATTTATGCTCACTGTGGTCAGACAGAATAAACAAAAATGTGGTTTATGGAGGAATACAATAAACGATAAAAAACTGAAACCTAGAGATGGAGCTACTTTAGTTTACATCAACTAATACTCAACAGATATACAGAGGAGGTGTTCGCTTTACATCAACCAATATAACAATTGCAACCCCTGCACTTGAAGAGTGATTCCAATTTTTTTTTCTCAACCTTTTAATTGCCACTTCCTGCGACACATGGGGCAATGCCTGAGAAGTATGTGAATTTACCCATTGATGCAATGAAGATGGAACCCGCGGTTGCATGCCCCCCAAACTGCAAGATAAAAGAACAAGCGATTTAGTGAATTATCATCAAGCAGTACCAAAAATGAACGGAATAATTAATATCAAATAAAAATTATAAACCAAGAAACACAAATCAGACTGATAATGCAAAATGTGAAATGTCCGAATCTAGTTGGATCAATCCATGAAATAATAAAGATTTTCCACCTCAAATGCATGTAATGTAAGCAATTTGGTTGGCCTTCTTGATAACAATAATGTAGGGTTTGACAATGTACATGATGTTCTAAGGTGTCGGCAGAAGATCCGACACCAGATATTTGAATCATATTTGGTAGTTCATAGAAGAAAAGGAAAGAAAATCCAAATGCCAATGCTTGTAAATTAACAATGAACTGCACATTGCATGCTATTGAGAAATAAAGCAAGACCCCCACACAAATCAGAACAGAAAACTCGTACACATTCACATATCCCAAAAAGGGATAAGAATTAGAGCTCCAGAGAAGTAGACGAAATAGAACATATGCCCAAAAAGGGTACTTAAGAGTTAAATTTATACACATTTACACCTGCAGCAATTGATTAGTTCCAAATTGATTAACGAATATAACAGATAGAGAAGAGATAAAGAAGACACTGTGTTTAAAAAACCCAGCATATATTCGAAAATAGAGTTCTGTCAAGAGAAAACTGTTTCTATACAATGTGTGCAATACATAACTTTCACAACAAACGTGTTTCAAGTATAGGCAAATGAATTAGCAAACAAGATCACAATGTAAAACTTTCAAGCCGATCAAAAATCAGTAATTCTTGAAGAAGCCAATTCATTCCAACAATCTTATGCCCAATGACAACTTTCAAATTCAAGTTGTGTCATCCTTTCGAATTCGAATGATCATTTTTCTGCAATCTAAATTTGAAAGGTTTTAGCTTGCAAAAGCTAATTAAAGAATGTTATTTATTGGCATTGGCAGACAAATGAAATTTGAAAATGCGGATTGGCACAACAACATTCTTTAGGAATCTATTCAGTTTCTCAACAGCAACCAAATGCAAACACAGAAGTTTAATGGATAAACCAAAATTATGACTTGACTTGCATTGCATCTAAAAAGAAAATGGAAATGTAGAAAACAAACGATAAAAACAGAAATGACATGAAAAGAAGAGAGCTTGAGGGTGTTAAAGGCAATGAGCTTGGCAGCCACACTGCCCCAGTTGTCACCACCCTCAACACAACGGTGACTGGTTTTGTGAGGAGCTTCATATTTCTCCTAAACTTGATTTAGGATTATTGCATTTCAAGTTCAGAAGGAAAAACCCATAAAATAAAATCTCGAATCAGCCCTAAATATATCAAGTTCAACTCAAAATTAAGACAAAATCTAAAACCACCAAAGGCATCATATAATACCAGAGAATATAAATCAAAGTTGTCATCATTGTAAGATCTAGAGAAAACCAGCCATAGAAACGTACCTAGGGCAGAATCGGAGCCACGGGACGTTCAATAGAGAAGACGAGAAGAAAGCGAAACCCCAAATCGATGTAGAAGAAGAGACGCTCGCCCTCACCCTCGCCCTCGTCGTCGTCGTTTGGGTTCCAGAGTCCGGGCTTGGACTTGGACCCGAAAGGCCATGTTCAGTCTCAGTCAAACTTAAGCCCATAAACAATGAGTAGGACTTGAGAAGCGTGGTCCAATTTGGCCCACCAAACAAGTCTTGATTTTTAAAATCCCAAATTTAGCCTTGGATTATGGCTCCTTTTTTTTATTTTTTATTTTATTGTCTTTTTCAGTGGTTACATGTTTTAATATGAGTAGCCTATTAAAATTGCAAGGTGTGGTGGGGTGTTCAAAGAAGGCCAATAATCACTTTTATGGAGAATTATTTCTCCAAATAATCACTTTAAGTAATTTTAAGTGATTTTATGGAGAAGCACATATAAGGTGTTTCTCCCTAAAATCACAAAAAATGATTTTCTAGAGAAGCACGTAGGAGGTACTTCTTTCCATAAGTGATTATGGCATATTCAGAATCACTCTCAAACGAGCCCTAAGTACTTCGATTAAACTTTCTATAGGAAGTATTTCCGCTTATAAGTAAGTCATAGCCCAACATTATTTGTGACACAAGATTCAATTGTAGAAAAAGTTGGCTTACAGCCTTTCTTCTCTTTCCTTTTCACGGTCATATGGAAAGGAGATAAGATCTATTATTTTGCCTCATTGTAAATTCTTTGTAACAACTCTATTTAAACAGTTTAAAATTATTATTTTTAAATTCAGACACCCTTTACATTCCCCGTATTCAGCTCCCCAAATTTGCCTCTCTCCATGCTCATATGGCTTTGCATTAACTAAATTTTAGCAACCTTGTTATTGACCATCCCCAGAGAAGATATATTTTCCAAGCTCCATTTGATATAGACCTGTTGCTTAAGCTTAAATTCAATCCTGGCCCAATGACAGATCCCAATGTTTTTAATTTAGTGTGTCTTTTAGCTCTTCAATTGGCTTTAATTGGAACAGCTCTCAACAATCATGCATCAATATTTCCTTTTGCTTGAGAAATTTATTAGCAAATATCACTTTCTTTGTTTGGGAAGATAAAAAATAGTTGGTACCATCTAATTATCTCTATCACAATTGACAGTTTCTCTAAAATGGCCAGTTTGCACTAAATCCATCCTTGTGGGTGAACCCATTAACTAATGCTTAGCTACCCTGTGCTTTTCTGTCTTGCCATTTGTTGTTTAGCAAATCCTAGATGTCTCACCACAACTTGTTCACTAATTTGTTTGGGTCTTTTTGGCCATTTCTATTTGTTGGTTTATATCTTCTTATAAATTCTTTTTTTTTCAAGGGTGTTTTGTAATTTTCTTATATGTTATATCATGCATAATATATATATATATATAAATTTTGATTAGCATTCTGTTAAATTTTAAAGACACGGGTTAGTAGCTCACTAGTAACACCGATATTGTCCCCAACTTAACTACTTACAAAACCCAGTAGATGTGAGATTTTTATCATAAAAGATCTTGGTGATATTAGTAGTGGAACCACTCATATTATATTCATTTTTATCAAGTTTCGAATGTGGGACTTATTATATTCTTCAACATACACTTTTGCTCCTTCCATCAAATCGTGCAATTACAAATGCCTTTAAAAATAAACTCATTTTCATCAATCTTAATTCGTTTGGAGCATAATTAATATTGATATTCAACCAACAAATTTTTTTTTTTTTTTTAAAGAAGGGAAATTTAAAGCTTTATAATCAAAACTCAATGGGACAATTAGACACAACACAATCACCTAACCAATATCTTGCAGATTTTGGATAATGCTATATTAACCACTAATGACCTTGTTTAAGTCACATAAGCAACCATATACCATATGGATGTTGTGGAAAGTGTGACCAAATTAGACAATATACACATATCCAAGTTGTAAGAATATACAATCATCAATAATCCTAATTAATTTGCAAGTTAGCTTATTATAATATGGTGTGCGTAGGGCACAAGATGTCTAACTATTTTTTATTTATTTAAAAAATTGATGACATAATTATGTAATGATTAACTGAATCTGCAGGTTCAGAGGATACCAAACGATATCTTTCAAATCAAATTTTGTTAGGGTTTCTTTTTCAAAGTTTATGGATAATGTAGACCAGCCACCCTATAAATCATATCGCTCCTTCATTTTCAGTTGATGAGGAATTGTAATCAATATTTCTTTTGCAGTGCCATGTCTCTTTCTTTTTAGTTTATTCCTCTCTTTTTCACCTCCTAAAGTCTTTTCTTGTCCCTCTATAAACCCTAGCTCATACAGGTGGTATTTAATTCATGTTAGTTGTTGCATATATATTTTCTGCAATGGTTGAAAAGATGAACACTATTTTGCGAAAAAAATCCCCAAAACAAGGGATAATCTTTCTAAAAGGATAATGTTACATACATTTTGTTTTATTTACACTTATACGCCTCCTGAGGTTTTCGATGCTTCCACATAACTCATTGAAGTTTCAAAAATCACACGAACACATCATGAGGTTTCAGATTGTTTTCACAAAATCCATTCTCGTTGATTGCTCGTCTAAAAATTGATGATTTCATTACAAAAATATGTATGCAAGTGACAAAATTAACCTTAATGAATGAATGTGCAATCTAATCTCAAACGCTAACTTTGTCATTTGAAATTTTATAAATATATAAAATTACCAATCATCAGACGAAAAAATAACGGAAAGAATTTTGTGAAAACAATTTAAAACCTTAAAGGATCTGAAACATTAAAGAATTTTATGAAAAACTCAAAAATCTTAAACGGTGTTAATGTAAATAATTTTTTTGTTTTGTTGTTATATAATATAGACCATGACGCATACAACAATTCCTATGATAGGAAGTAGAGCATGCTTAGAAAACTAGAAAATTTGGAATTTACGAGGGCCTTTTGGTGGGCTAAAAGGTCGTGCTAGCTAGCGCTTTGGTCCACATTCCCCCAAATCTCTGCAATCTGCATGGATTCTCCTCATTCACCGCATGGAATTGGCGTATGTCAATGTCATGCCACGGTATTCAGCAAAGTTTTAATCATTCACTCAATTTTGTTTCATTATTCTTCCTAATCATCATGGTTGAGAGTCTCACGAGTCACAACATGTTACAAAAACCAGATGTGATTAGATAAAATATTAAACTTTGATTGTGCATTTATGTATTTCACAGAATTTCATCTAAAAAAGAAAACAAACCTATAGCGTAATATAAAATTGTGTATCAACTAGTCATTAATTTAATAGTATTTTTCGTTTCAATGCTAGAAGAAATCTCAAATTCAACTCCCTAATTCTACCGAAAAGTAGAAGTTGTGTAAAGTCAACAACTCATCTGTTTCAACTACTTAAACCTATTTGGTTGAATGTAATGGTTGTCCAAACATGTCACTCAGCAATTTCGTAATCATATGATTCAAAAGAAAGACCAAATTCACAATCACCGGGATCCTAAAGAATCGAACTCAATTAATGCAGTCTTTTCAACATAAGAGTCACGGGTTGCGCGGCTAAATGAAGATGCATAATTTTAACCAAAATTATAACATTATGCCAGATGCATTGTTATCAATCAACGGACGTCGCTTACATTGCATGCAATCAATTTCTTACAATTAAGTTCTAACGGTAGGGCAATCTATAAGTCTGATCCTCCTTGAAAGCAAGTTTTTTGTTGTCGTTATTGTTTATAAGACCTCTCTTATGTTTTTTACTTTATTACAAAGTAATATTCTAAATTGCTCTAATGTTAGGGGAGGGAAATCAAACTCGGGTGCAAAGGAATATGCACATTATCTTAGCCAAATGGCCGAACCCGCATATGCAAGATCTCCCTTATGCTAAATTAGAATATTAATGGCACACAACTAAATCATAAACATAACTTAATTATATTTTATACCCATTAGTGCCGACCCAATTCAATGTCAACAGACTCAACAGATCATTGCATGGAAACGTTACGCTAATGCTGTGGTGATGATGGTCAGTTTTAGCATGAGGGTTTTGGCATGTCAAGCAAGGGATCAGATTCATCAGAAAGGGAAACCTAGTAAGTAAAGGATGGCAGATGGGGATTGCTGAGCTTTAATTATTTAGGTCCGTGTCATGTGTTACATGCCTACACGAAAAAGCAACCGATAAATAAAATCCAAAATATATAAATATTTGTCCACCGTTATATATTAGCTAGGCCACAGTTATGGCTACGTACAAGATTTCAATGCGCATGCACGTTTTAGACAAAACCATGCAGGCACCTAACATTCACGTACAATTATACAAGCCAACTGCGTGAGAGGGATTCTTTTGCCAAGTTAGGCACAAGCAATTGTTCAATACAGGGTTGATAGTGTTGTCGACATTGAAAATGTTGTGGTGGTTAATAGCTTGTACACATCGGTAGCTCAAGCCCTTTTAATTTGATGGACAATTTCCTAACGCCTAATAATTTCCAACACCAAAATAAAAGGCACCAATCGATCTACTTCTATGTTTATATGAATGGACATGGACATAATTTTGGTAGCTATGTGTAGGGCCATATGGGGTATAATGATTTGCAAATTAACAAAAAATCAAAGAAACCTTGATTTGATGGCCGATTTACAGGCGGCTATAAGGTCGAAGTTCCTTTTCACTGCTTCGCATGGCTTCACAGAAAAAGAACGATTCACGGGCGGCTATAGGGTCGAAGTTCCTTTTCACTGCTTCACATGGCTTCACAGAAAAAGAATAGACTACTTGATTAATTCAACGATCAAATATATATTAATATGGATAACACGAAGTCTCAAGCCTTAGTGTAAGTGTGTATGTGCCCTAGTGATGATTCCTTTGAAGAGGTGAAATATTCAATAACTTGTTTACTTACCTAATGGTCAATTTGGGCTAAGAGACCATGTTACAAGAAAACTAAAAGAAGCCTGTGGTCCCAATTTTTATTTATTTTTATTTGTTAAATATGAAACTGAGATCAGGTTGCAGGAAAACTACCAGAAGTGGACAGCTTATGCCAGATACCAAATTGCCAGCGGTGATTTCTAGAACATATAATATAACTCAAATAAATCATTGAATACTTTTCATTTTTTTTCCTAACCTATTAGTTTATGGATGAACTAATTTTTTCTTAAATATAGTTTTATTTAATTATTAAACCTACTAACATATTGATTGACCAAAAAAAAAAAAAAGTGAATGTTGGGTGGTGTTACAAGTTTTAAATTTGCAGCCAAGAGGGGAAGCACATTCTCTCTTCAAGCTTCAGAGAGGCACACTGAAAAGCATATGATATAATAGTATTCTACTACTGCTTTTGCATTCCCTATAGCATTGACAAACCACAAAGAAAAAAAATCCCTGTTGCATGCTGCATTTCAATAGTTTTTTTATACTGTTTTTGTACATTTTGTATTTGTTTTCTTATTTCAGTATTTATGGTGAACCGAATTTCCTTGTGGTGGTACCACATGCCTTGTTGTCCCGTGACCCACCCCTTCGTTTTTCTTATTTCATAGGACGATAGGAATTCGTGATGTCGTTGGACGAATAATTTGACAATCATGCGTAATTCAATGGTTAAGAACATGCTAATATATATATATATATTATCACAATCAAACCTGAGATTTATAATTCTTTTGGCAAGAACTCAAATTTGAAGTGGCAGTTATGAACTGGAGTATATTTTGGTGGGAGATTAGAAACCATTACAAAGTAGAAACAGAGCAAGAAGCAAAGCAATCTCTGTTTAAGTTTAAAAAAAAAAGCAACTGGTGTTTTTGATAAGGTTGAAGACAACTGGTGACAGATGGCATTTACATACCAAATTTCACTAATTGCTCGTACTTGCATTGCATATCCGATATACTAACAGTTGGTTGCCTTTATAAATAACTTGTACCCTATGAACACAGAGGGACGTGTTTGACTTGACCAAGTAACGGCTGAGATTCGAGAATTGTAATCTGAAAAAAAGGTAAATTTTTATTTATTTATTTTAATATTTAAAAATGACAACAGATGTAACAAAAGAGCAGAAAACCTGAGAGCTGTGACTACAGTGATATCTAAGATTCACACACCCAACTCAATTCACAACAGAAGCAAGCACACAAATACAGCAATCAATTCTAATAAATAAATACACAATAATGGAGAAAAAGAGAGAGAGATATTAAAGTAAATTACTGGTAATCAATCAGTCGTGTTCATATCAAATCAGGAAAATCTCAAGACCTTTACATCACAGAATTCCATGCTTCTGTTTTACTGTATGTGTTATGTTTTTGAAGGCATCTCAGTCTGAAGACTCCAAACTCACCACCTACCAATGATAACTCCATCCCTTCTTCTTATATCCCCACCACTCACAAATATCAGTTTTTTCCATGTCCCTCTACCATTTTACACAGGTACATGATCTTTCTTGTTATTTTTGGGTTTGGGTTTTTGAGATGGCTCAGTGCTGGTGCCAGAAAGCTCCATCTCAACTTAGATTCAGACACACATTTGCCCCACAGAGAAAACCCATATAGGAATTCCAGTTTTATTGGCTGTATATTTTATTTTTAACTTTTAATTTTAGTTTTGAGCACTGGGCTCATTTGGGTTTCTTAAAGAGGCTTTCTTGATATATGTTTATGGGTTTTTCTTGGTCAGAGATCTGGAATTGTGTGTTTAATTGTTTGTCTTAGGACAAGGAATGTTGAAGGGGTTTCAAAGATCTGGCATTTCAAGGTTGCTCTTTTGAGTTCCATCACACAGAGGTGAGAGGTTGAAATTTTCTTTTCAATTATTAACATTCGTCTACTTTCACATTCTCACCCCCCACAGAGAATGAATTTGTTTATTGAGTTACTGTATATGCATTATGTTCTGTCCATATGTTTATTGAACTGCTTTGGTTTGTCTACTAATAATTTGACGTTTCTGCTTAAGCCCTGCATCTTTCTTATTTGGTTTATGTGGCTCTGACAAGTTTTCTCCTTTATTGGTAGTTTTTTTTTTCAGTTTTCATTTTTGTGTGGAATTGGTGAAAAGTACCTGGTTGTAATTTTATCATCTCTAGTTGATGCAAATGGATTTGAAAGAAAAGATTTTGACAGTGATATAGATGATGAATCAGAAGCAATCTTAATGTGAGATTCTGCTATGTGTAGGGTTTTTGGTATCTGATAGAATGGCCTCCGATCTGAAAGCAGAGTTATCCAAGGAAGCTTTCTTTAATCTGAAGGTCTGGGAAGTAATTGGAATAGCTGTTGCATTATTTATCATAATTATCCTCTCTGTGCTATCAATGTGCCTTACTTCACGTAAGAAATCAAGGAAAGCTAGGGACAAGATTCCTCTTAGTCAAATCCCAACTGTCTCAAAAGAAATTAAGGAAGTTCGAGTGGAACAAGTATCTGCAAGTGAATTTGCTCCTCGTGATGGAATTCTTCTCACCATTCACGACAAATCCAGTGACAAAGAATCAGATAAGATCATGCTCCATTTGGGTATGGGCAAATCGAAGAATGGAGAGAATAGCAGCCAGTCAGGTTCATTTAATCAATTAGAAAACGACGGTGGCCTGTACCAATCTGGAGAAGAAGGGAGTTCCAGCACTGTTACAGTGTATAAGGCTTCTTCATCATATCCAATAACTGCCCCGTCTCCTCTAGTTGGCCTGCCTGAATTCTCTCACTTGGGTTGGGGCCACTGGTTTACATTGAGGGACCTTGAGCTTGCAACAAATCGGTTTTCAAAGGAAAATGTCCTTGGTGAGGGCGGATATGGAGTTGTTTACAGGGGAAATCTCATCAATGGGACTCCAGTGGCAGTTAAAAAGATCCTAAACAACCTGTGAGTTTGCTAATATCCCGACTCTATTGTGGTTTGTCCATTCACCATTCTTGTTTCCATGAATTTGTCTTAACTTGAACTGTTTTAACGTCTTTAGAGGCCAAGCAGAGAAAGAATTTAGGGTGGAAGTTGAAGCAATTGGCCATGTGCGCCACAAGAATTTGGTTCGTCTACTGGGATACTGCGTCGAAGGGACTCATAGGTACCATTTTCTTTTAAAGTTTATTAAGTCTGATGAACTAACTAATTGACTCTATGTTTTGAATTGTTTTCTTATGAAAAAAAATGAGATATCAAGGTACGTGTAGGTCCCCGTAAATTAGGTGGAAACAAAGAAGCTTTTGTGGCTTTAATATCTGAGAGGTGGATTGATCTCTCAGTATTGAGTATATAATAGCCTACTGCTGTTGAAGTAACACCTGAACTACAATAGTTGGTCTCATTTGCATTTCAAAATTTCAGGATTTTGGTCTATGAGTATGTCAACAATGGAAACTTGGAGCAATGGCTTCATGGAGCAATGCGTCAGCATGGATATCTCACTTGGGAAGCACGCATAAAGGTTCTCCTTGGAACTGCAAAAGCGTAAGTCAAATTGCGTACAAATTTTTTTCCAGGTTTTCTAGTTCTCATTTAATGTGATAATACTTGTCGCAGTCTTGCCTATTTGCATGAGGCCATTGAACCAAAAGTGGTACACCGAGACATTAAATCTAGCAACATATTGATTGATGAAGACTTCAATGCCAAGGTATCTGATTTTGGCCTGGCCAAGCTGCTGGGTGCGGGGACAAGTCATGTAACAACTCGCGTTATGGGAACCTTTGGGTTAGTATTATTTCTTGAGCATGACCCTTTTTGGCCCCTGACCAATGCTGTTTCTTTCAGTTTAGATGCTCAGAATAAATCGATTAATTGATGCTAGAGGATTAATTATTTCTCTTGTCCCTGCTTCCCAAAAAACATTTCAGATATGTCGCCCCTGAATATGCTAATACCGGACTTTTGAATGAAAAGAGCGATGTGTATAGCTTCGGGGTTTTGCTCTTGGAAGCAATTACTGGAAGAGACCCTGTGGACTATGGTCGCCCTGCACATGAGGTATGCGCAAGTTATAAAAATCAATAGCAAAGAAACTTGTCTAACCATCCTAAAATACCAGACTCTTGTCAACATGGAATCATAAAGAAGCTTGATGCAAGTTGGATTTATTATCTGTATTAAGCAGTGAATGCCCCTTAAAAGAATGTATTTGATAGTTTATGGTAGACAGTTACCATTGGACAGTTTACAGTCTAAATCTACTTAGGAGTGCAGAATTATGTAGAGGATACTCTACAGACAGAAATGGCAATAAAGTTATAATATTGCAACTGTACACATGTTCATTGCGTTAATTTCTTTATCTCTATTTTGTAGAGGATACTCTACAGACAGAAATGTCAATAAAATTATAATATTGCAACTTTGTGGAGTTTTGTTTGACATGCAGTTTTAATGCTCACAGGTAAATCTGGTTGATTGGCTAAAAATGATGGTTGGAAGCAGAAGGTCTGAAGAAGTCGTAGACCCAAACATTGAGGTGAGACCATCAACAAGAGCCCTAAAACGAGCTCTCTTGACTGCTTTGAGGTGTGTTGATCCAGATTCTGAAAAAAGACCCAAGATGGGCCAAGTTGTCCGTATGCTCGAGTCTGAGGAATATCCCATACCAAGAGAGGTTAGATTCTCATTCTTTCTCTGAAACACAATTTCTGATGGATTGCAATTTGAATTTATTATGTCTGAAGAAGGATAATGAACCTGCAATACTTTTGATCTTGTTTGCTTCTGAATCCCAGTATGAAATATCTGATTCCATTTCTAACTAACCACATTGCCTCTTACTTTTGTCCTTGTTACATCTGCATTCTAGACCCTTTTAGCTGTCTCCTGAATTGGTGTTACCTTTTTTTTTTCAGTGAATGAGACTCTAGTACTGTCTTGCTTGGAATAAATTATTCAAAATTTGATTCAAATGAACAAAATATTTTGTCCATGCAAAAGATTTAATCAATTGATTATCTCATGCATTTTAATTGCTCAAATTTCTATCCACATCCCTTTCTCTACAACTACCTTTTGTGTTCCCATGCTCTAATCCATTATGGTGTTGGTCCTCATGGGATCCCAGCTGATTGACATTTACTGGTCAACCAATGGCTAGACATTTGATTTGATGATTTTCAGCTGTCTTTTGAATATAAGTTTTCTTCTTGATGTTCAGGATCGAAGACACCGAAGAACTGAAGCAGGCAGCATGGACATTGATTCCCAGAGGGAAAATTCAGATACTGATCGGAGTGATTATCCGGGTTCAAGATCAGAAAGCAAAGGCTATCAGCGGACGTAATTAAGCCAGTGGTTCAGTTGAGAATCTCAGAAATATAGAAAGTGAGGGTGATTCTTAATTTTTTTTCTACTCCCAAATTCTTGGGTGTCTGTCTGATCTGATGCTATTAGGGCAGGGGAGAGGGGGTTGATGGGGGAGAGAGATGATCCTTGTGTTCCTTTTTTTGTTCTCCCTTCATTTTTCCTTTTGTTTCTTTCTGGTAGATGGAGAGGTATATTGTTTGTGTATCAGTGGTGGTGTTTGTGAAAAACCCAAGACAATGGGGGCTATGTACAGAATGATTGCTCTTCAAATTTGTTGGATGAAATGCTCCCTTTTTTTAGTTAGATAAAAAAATTTGTTTTTATAATTGTGTTAAGAAAGCTGCAGCCACGACAAGCTCAGAAATTAATAAAAGAACCGACTATGTTTTATAAATAATGACTCTAATGAAGTCAACTAGATGAATGTTGGTTGATTCAGTTTCTGGCATGGACAAAAGTTCATCTCCATTAACATGCTTCAGACTACTACTTTTGACGAACCAAATTGAATTGGACAATTTTGGATACAAGGTACAGCCTGTTTAAAGGACATAAGGTAGTGCAAAATAGACTAAGAGAGCACCAAGGAAAAAAGAGAAAGAAAAGAAAGGAAAAACATGTCTAATGTTGCTGTCAACAATCATAGCTATGTATGAGCTTTTCTGTGGCACCAAGAAAATGGACATCTCATTGTGCTTCGCAGGTTGCTTTGGGTTGAACCCAAACAAACCATCCAATCAGTACTAGGCTATATGCGTATCCAAGTAGGTTTTACATCCTGCCCAGGTTAAGGGGACACAGAATCTCCCATGATTTAACACCCTTTCTTTCATTCTAAGGGCCATGAAAGGCCAAGGTGAAAATAGGTACATGCTCAGGTGGTTGTTTTGGACAGATGGTATTTGATATAATTTCCATTGTCTAGGTTGTCTTCTGGCTTTTATGTTAAGAGGCAGGCAGCCAACTTTTTTTATTTATATGGTTACTAGAGGCATATCAGTAATTGTTTTTACTTTTCAGAAAGCCCAAGAAGTTGTTTTGTTCTAGTCAGGTGAGTGTTGTGCCTACACTACACTACATCTCTCAGAATTAGAAATCTTCTTGACCCTTATGTTGGTTGACATCTACATACATGTTTGGTTGCAGGGCAGGCTCTTTTTTGCGCATTTCACCGCTGATCACGAGCTTAGCTGCGGTGTGATGATTTTAAGGTATGGATTATGCTGTGGGGGAGTATAACTTAATCACTGGGGTTTAGTTGATGGTTTCTGGGGTTTATCTTTTTGTTGGTTCCTGATACTCGAAAAGGGGTATGCTTAACAGAGTTTTAGTGCAATATTTTTCACATAAGAACATGGTATTTCTGTAAATGGTAGTTCATGATCCAGAGACCCAACAGTACCAAAACGGGAAATTAGCAACAAAGAGACAATGACATATCATTGTTATCATGCATATCTTGCCAAGCAAGACAATGTTTCTAAATTAACTTCTCTTTGTTCTGGTCAAATTGCTATTGATATAATTAAGTAATATCGACGTAGTTTAATGTTTTTTATTTCTTGCACAAGAAGGGCAGTGATCAAAGGCCCATGTATGACCTATTCTTCCTCTACAATCCTAATTTCCCAAGTATTCTTCTCTATTAAGACTCCAATAAATCAGTCAGCTCAATATTTTTATCACATTGACTTGGACCTAGTGGATAGCCAACGGAGGAATAACTACTTTTGAGATATGGCAAGTTTGATCCCTGCAAAACTACATCATAGAATGCTTACTTTGCAAGCAGTTATGCGATTGATATTCGAATATATTGTGTCAGCATCTGTGACTTGATACGTGACATTTACTACAAAATGTGTTGTTTGCCTAAAGTAACATGTTTTCTCACAGACAGCATTTTCAATTTCCTTCGATACTAAGAATGAGAATGATGCATCAGCTTACTTCATCAACCTTTATAGTCTTAGTATATATAAATCAACAATTGATCTTGCACATTTACATGTACTTCCACTTAGTTTTTCTTCAAAGTTCTCTCTAACTTAACGACTATGGCTCAGATGGTTGGCAGAGATGAGATAGAGTCACTAAGAATTGAGTTGGAAGAGTTTGGAAGAAGCCTTAGGTTATCATTTCAGAGTCGCTCCTCCAGTTTCCGAGGCAATTCAGTATTGAGTTCTGCCAAAGATGACTCTGACGCTCAATATGCTGAGCAGTGGGCAGCTATTGAGAGATTGCCAACATTTGAACGATTGAAATCATCTTTGTTTGATCAGGGTGAGGATGAAAATGAGGCTGATGGTGAAGGAAAGCGAGTGGTTGATGTTACCAAGCTTCGAGCTCTGGAACGACATCTGTTCATAGAGAAGCTCATCAAACACATTGAGAATGACAACCTTCGTCTCTTGCGTAAAATTAGAAATAGGATTGACAGGTAAGCCTTTTCTTCTCTTTTGCCTCATGGTCATATATGTATATGTGTAGGAACATAAATATATAACTACGATAAATTCAAATGGAGTTGATGCCGCACTTGCGGGCACTAATTTTAGTGGTATATGCCATTGATGCTTAGGCAAAGCTTAAATTTCAGACAAGGATGTTGCTATTTATTGGTTTTTACTTACTAAGAAAATAAATGTTGTTCCTAATTTGTTTTCCAATTTTCTGACTTGTTGATGCTTCTCTTTCCCCTTTTTCAATGTTTATACTCATATCAGTTCCTCTGTCCAAGCATGTGGTAACTAATAACTTCTTTGGATTCATACTTCTTGTAGGGTTGGCGTAGAATTGCCCACTGTCGAGGTGAAGTATAAGGATCTGTGTGTGGAAGCAGTGTGTGAGGTGGTTCATGGAAAACCCCTCCCAACTCTATGGAATTCTGTCAAAAGCATGCTTTCTGTAAGTACACATCATGGCCAAGAGTAGTTTTACAACTCAACCATTCACAAAGTCAAACCCATTATTACTGTACAACATTTTATATATAATTTAGATATGATTTTTTTTTTTTGGGCACTTTCAAATATGGCAGCTTATAGGTTATATTACATGTTCAACCAGAATTTATTTAAGATTTCCGTACAGGTTTTTGCCAAGTTTCCTGGTTCGAAATCTCGTGAGGCCAAGATAAGCATTATTAAAGACTTTAGGGGTACAATAAAGCCTGGAAGGTAGGCTAGCATCCTTCAGTCTACTAAATTTACCTAAGTCAAGTTCGTTATAATGGTTGTTACCTTGGTGGATTTCTCTTGTCTTGGTGATAATTGGTTCTGTTGCAGGTTAACTTTACTGCTTGGTCCCCCAGGATGTGGGAAGACCACCCTTTTAAAGGCGCTATCAGGGAATCTGGACCAATCCCTCAAGGTTTCTAGTATATCTTTATACTTGAGTATCTTTATAATGAGTGATGACCCATTCGAGGACCAAAACCAACCATTAGTAATGTGGAAGTAGTGCGAAGCTGTGACTTGTGAAGCAAATTTTTGTTTTCCTACTTCATAGTTGCTTGTTTTGTCTGACTTTTTCTCTAATAGTGGTCAGGCGAAGTTACCTACAATGGACACAAACTAGGGGAGTTTGTCCCCCAGAAAACTTCAGCTTATATAAGCCAACTCGACGTGCACATTCCTGAGATGACTGTGAGGGAAACACTTGATTTTTCAGCCCGCTGTCAGGGTATTGGAAGCCGAGCTGGTAGGTTTTGATGAGTTTAAGATAATTCGGTTTAGTTGTATACAACCTAATGGTGAAGGACATTGATTTTATGTTTTCTGCCTACAAAGATATTATGCTGGAAGTGAGTGAAAGGGAGAAGGAGGCAGGAATTATTCCAGATCCAGATGTAGATACCTACATGAAGGTACTTCAAGCTTTACTGACATATTCATTCCATGTTTACGAGATCATGGTATCTTGCAGTTTGTGTTCTTCATCAAGGTTATGCACCCTATTGTTGATTATGACATTGGTCGAACTTATGACAGGCAATTTCTGTTCAAGGACTGAAAAGAACCCTTCAGACAGACTACATATTGAAGGTCATTCTACTTCAACAAAGTTGAAGTCAATCTTCTTTCCTATAATCAACACAAATGCTTCTCAGAGTGTTATAATATTTGCCATGGTTTTGCAGATCCTTGGACTTGATATATGTGCAGACACTCTGGTTGGAGATGCCATGAGAAGAGGTATCTCTGGTGGACAAAAGAAGAGACTGACAACAGGTAATACAAATAGAGAAACTGATAGTTATAGAAGGTTATGTAATGTGCTCAAATCCATAACATTCACTGGTTTTACTGGTTACTAACTTCCAACATCCACTTTGACCTACCTGGTGTCGATTAAAACTTTGCAGCGGAGATGATCATTGGTCCCACGAAAGCTTTGTTCATGGATGAAATAACAAATGGCTTGGACAGTTCCACTGCATTCCAGATTGTTGCTTATCTTCAGCAGCTGGTGCATATAACAGATGCTACTTTACTAGTTTCTCTTCTTCAGCCTGCACCGGAGACCTTTGATCTCTTTGATGACCTTATATTAATGTCAGAAGGGAAGATTGTTTATCATGGTCCGCGGGATCATGTCTTGGAATTTTTTGAGGATTGTGGGTTTAAGTGTCCTGAGAGGAAAGGGGTTGCTGATTTCATTCAAGAGGCAAGTGAATTGCAGCTTATGATGCTTTTATTTCCATGCTTTCATTTTTCAAATTAAAGAAATAGTTAACATCTTGGTTCTTCAGGTAATCTCTAAAAAGGATCAATCACACTATTGGTACCAAGCGGAACCTCACAACTATGTATCCATTGATATGTTCTCAAAAAAATTCAAGGCTTCTTCTTTTGGGAAGAAGCTAAATGAAGATCTCATACAGACAGGCGATGAGCCCCAAAACCATAAGAATTCTCTTTCCTTTAGTGTGTATTCTCTTTCTAAATGGGAACTCTTTAGAGCTTGTGCATCAAGAGAACTTCTTCTAATGAGGAGGAATTCTTTTATCTATGTGTTCAAGACAGTTCAGGTCATCATTTGTGCTTTTGGATTTACAATTCTTAACTCATTGTTTTGGTGGTAAAAACACTTTTATCTGTGTCTAAGGACTTGGGGATTCTGAAGCATAAGACATTTTCACTGCAGCTTATCATCATTGCATTTATTACGATGACTGTATTTTTGAGGACTCGAATGGATGTTGATGTTCTGCATGGTAACTACTACATGGGTGCCTTGTTCTTTGCTCTCACCGTACTTCTCGTCGATGGAATTCCTGAGATGTCGATGACGCTTCAAAGACTGGAAGTTTTCTACAAACAGAGAGACCTGTGTTTCTATCCAGCTTGGGCTTATGCAGTTCCTGCAACACTATTAAAAGTTCCTGTTTCATTTGTGGAAGCCCTGGTTTGGACTTCTCTTACTTATTATGTCATTGGATACAGTCCTGAGGCCCAGAGGTGAGTTCAAGTTAAAGGTTTGCTTTTACCACAAGAAATTTCATATTCTGAGGTTGAAACTCTGAGCCTTCATCATCATCTGTGATTTTGTTTTAGGTTCTTCTGCCAGTTGTTGCTACTTTTTGCCGTTCACTTAACATCACTATCCATGTTTCGCTTCCTAGCCTCATTCTTTCAGACTATGGTTGCCACTATGACAGCTGGTAGTTTTGCAATATTGTTTCTCTTGCTATTTAGTGGATTTGTTATCCAAAAACGTAAGATTATTTCCCTCATTCTCCAGTCAATTAAAAAAACAAAGCTGAAAGAATTTTTTGAATTAGTTATGTTGCTGCTTGCAGCTTCCATGCCTGCTTGGTTAGAGTGGGGTTTCTGGGTTTCCCCCCTGACTTATGGAGAGATAGGCCTCTCTGTAAATGAGTTTCTTTCTCCTCGATGGCAAAAGGTGAGCATATCATTTCATTACTATTAGTTCCCCTAATTTAAGGCAACTGAGACCTAGAAAAGATTTGATCTTATTCTATGGCATTTACAAAAATAATAATCATACTACTCAGAGCACATAGATGCTTTTTTCTTTTTATCTGTAGATGCTATTCACAAACACTACTATTGGGAGAGAAGTACTTGGAAGCCGTGGGCTAAACTTTGATGGATATCTCTACTGGATATCACTTGGTGCCTTATTTGGGTTTTCAATAGTGTTCAGCATCGGATACACCTTGTCATTAAGTTTCTTGAAGTGTAAGCTGATTTTCCTATTATCCTATTTTAAATTCAAGAAGTGGTACTTGAATTGAAACACATTGATTCATCCCATTTTTGTTCACACTCAGCTCCGGGATCATCTCGTAGTATCATTTCACATGAAAAGCTCTCCCAAATTCACAGAGCTGATGACTACCTCAGTGATGCCAATGTAGAAGAAAAGTTGGCAAATCATCCTCCTAAAACCACCAATAAAGGTTTCGTAAATTCGTGTTTCTCTTTTTGTTCCTGTTTATTTGTCACATTAATATTCTGCAGAATTTTACAGTTGCCTTTGTCTTCTCAATTATCAGGCAGGATGGTCTTACCTTTTACTCCCTTGACACTGGTGTTCCAAGATGTGCAATATTTTGTTATTCCTTTGGTAACCATGCATATTAAGTGTCCTTTTCCTTAAGGTTCTGGTGGTTGCAGGATCAAAAGCTTTTCACATCACATGATGTTAATCTCCTTCTTTCTTGTATTTGTGTTTCAGGAAACCAAGGAACGTGGATTTAATCAGAAAAAACTCCAGCTTCTGAGTGATGTTACAGGAGCATTTAGGCCTGGTGTTCTTACAGCATTGATGGGTGTCAGTGGAGCTGGGAAAACAACTCTTCTTGATGTTCTGGCAGGCAGAAAGACTAGTGGCTACACTGAAGGAGACATAAAGATTGGTGGGTATCCCAAGGTTCAAGAAACATTTGCTAGGATATTGGGTTACTGTGAGCAGACCGATGTACATTCTCCACAAATCACCGTAGAAGAATCTCTGATCTTTTCTGCTTGGCTGCGTCTGGCGTCCCAGATTGACTCAAAAACAAAAGCTGTAAGAACTATATGTAAAGATATCCAATCAAAGTTTGGCTCTGAATTGATTAGTGAGATACTTTTGTTTAAAGCTGCTGTGGGATTTCTAACAGGAGTTTGTGAATGAAGTCCTTGAGACCATTGAGCTTGATGGGATAAAAGATGCCTTGGTTGGCATACCTGGTGTTAGTGGTCTATCAACTGAGCAGCGTAAGCGGCTTACAATTGCTGTGGAGCTTGTTTCAAACCCCTCCATAATCTTCATGGATGAACCTACAACTGGTTTGGATGCGAGAGCTGCTGCAATAGTCATGCGAGCAGTGAAGAATGTAGCTAATACAGGAAGAACAATTGTATGCACCATTCACCAACCAAATATCGATATATTTGAGGCATTTGATGAGGTAAAACAAATAGGATGTTTACAGATAAAACTCTGATATTAGAATGCAATTGAAAAAGCTTTTTGTTTGTTAGTAATTTCTCCTTTGAATGTAGCTAATTCTTTTGAAAACTGGAGGACGTATAATCTACTCTGGACCATTGGGCCAGCACTCGAGTAGGGTTATAGAATATTTTCAGGTTAGTCTGCAATAGTTCTGATTTCAGAAGTTCTAGCTGCTTTAAGTAATATAAAGTTTTTCAAGCTTAGGTTCTTAATCTTTTCATTTATGAATTTTCTTGCAGAGTATTCCTGGTGTTCATAAAATTAGAGATAACTACAATCCAGCAACGTGGATGCTCGAGGTCACTTCTACATCAGCTGAAGCTGAACTTGGTGTTGATTTTTCCCAAATATACAGAAAATCTTCTTTGCATGAGTGAGTACAGTTACCGAAATTAATAGTCCTGGTGTTGAGTAATGTCCAAAAAAAGTTTATTGTTTAAAACATAATGGCAATGCAGAGGAGCCTCTATCACCTATGAGGATCATAAACTAGCATTGGCAGAAGATGTGATCCATCTGCTTGATCCCAGATTTCTAGAATAGCAGGAGCATTTAATGGTCTAATTATGACAAGCAGCTGCAATGTGACTCATTTCCTACTATCCCATTTGCAGGAACAATGTAGAGCTTGTAAGACAGTTGAGCACCCCACCTACTGGTTCAAGAGATCTGCATTTTTCTACCCGCTTTTCTCAAAATGGATGGATACAATTCAAATCTTGTCTATGGAAGCAGAACTTGTCTTATTGGAGGAGTCCTCCATACAACTTGATGCGCATCATGCATACGGTTGTATCATCCATAATTTTTGGGGCATTATTTTGGAACCAAGGACAGCATATGTAAGCCCTCATATCATGTTATTTTTGCCACTGGTATAGGAGCTTCACTCATATCTAATTTGTCAGCCCTCATATCATGTCATTTTCCTTTTCTGTCTTTCAGAACCAACCAGCAAAACTTATTTAACATACTGGGTTCAATGTACGCCGGCGTCATCTTCTTGGGCATAAATAACTGCTCAACAGTTCTGCAATATGTTGCAACAGAGAGAACTGTTATGTATAGGGAGAAATTTGCAGGGATGTACTCTCCATGGGCTTTTTCACTTGCACAGGTACAATTTTCTTAGAAGTATTTATCCATGACTTTAAACTGACAACAAACTTAAATTCAATAAACCTCTCAAATTTTGGTAATTTGTTACTGACACTAATCATTGATATCCTCGTAGGTGGCAGTAGAAGTTCCCTATCTATTTATCCAGGCAGTCATTTTTCTGATCATCACATATCCCATGATTGGATATTATGGATCAGCATATAAGATTTTCTGGTACTTCTATGCTGTGTTTTGTTCATTGATGTACCACAACTACATGGGATTAATGCTCGTGTCGTTGACGCCAAACTTCATGATAGCTGCAATTCTATCGTCGGTGTTCTACACGTTAAACAATCTGTTTGCCGGTTTTCTGATTCCTAGACCGGTAAGCCTACTCTTTCTCTGCCGAAAGCCAAACCAATGACCCTTGTCCAGATTTTGGGAACAAAGTATTTACATAGTAAGTAACATATAGAAAATTGACTTGGGATCCGTTGTTGTTCTTGCAGCAAATTCCTAAATGGTGGATTTGGTTGTATTACCTGACTCCAACATCTTGGTCACTACACGGTTTGCTTACTTCACAATATGGAGACATAAACAAGGAGGTTATAGTATTTGGGGAAAACAAAACAGTGTCTGACTTCTTAAAGGATTACTTTGGGTTTCACCATGATCAGTTGGCTCTGGTTGCAGTGGTTCTCATTGCTTTTCCCATTGTTTTCGCATCCATTTTTGCGTTCTGCATAGGGCGGTTGAACTTCCAGAGGAGGTGAAACCCCTCTTACCATAGATGAGGAAAATGTCATTGCACTAGGTAGCCATCTGTTTGTATGTAAACCTGTCAGTTGGTAATAATGTTCAAAACTATTATAGCCCACTACAAGATATGTTTTAAGTTGTAAGTTTGTAATGTTAGATAAATTATGTTTCTCTTTCCTCCCAGCCATTTGGATGGAATATTTCTAGGCTCTGAGCCAAATTAACGAAGGAACAAGAAATTAAAATTTTAAGAAAACGAATGGATCAATAATCATAATTTCGTTGTTTACCAAACAAATGTATCAAGACATTGATGTTGCTTTGCAGCTGATGCTTTCTTGCGCACAGCAATCTAATACAGAAATCAGCTTTTTTTCATTTTTTCATCCGCTAGACTCAAAATTCAATACATCTTCTTTAATGTGATCCAAACATGCCAAATGGAAATATTTGAAAAGAAAAAAAAAATACGGGAAACACAATGACAAGCAAGCAAAAGCGAGACTCCTGACTTCAAAAGCAGATTATTGACCAACTGCAAGCAGAGAGAGAAGCACATATTTTACTCTTGAGGCTTTTCCCACTTCAAGGGCTTCACCACTTCCCATGAAAAGTCAGGATCATCTCTACCAAAGTGTCCATAAGCAGCTGTTTTCAAATACCTACCCCTCTTGAGATCCAAATTTATGGCAATCATTCCAGGCCTGAAATCAAAGCTCTCCTTTACTATTTTCAGAATCTCCTTGTCCGGAATTTTTCCCGTGCCATAACTGTCAACAAACACTGATAGTGGCTCAGGAACACCGATGGCATATGAGACCTGCACTATGCACCTGCGAGCAAGACCACTGGCAACAATGCTCTTAGCAGCCTGCCTAACAATGTAGGCACCACTCCTGTCTACCTTGGTAGGGTCCTTGCCAGAGAAGGCACCACCACCATGGGCTCCCCAACCACCATAGGTGTCAATGATGATTTTGCGGCCAGTGAGACCTGCATCACCGTGAGGCCCACCGATGACAAACCGACCTGATGGGTTAAGATGGAAAATAGTCTTCTCATCTAAGTACTTCTCAGGAACAACAGGCTTAATGACATGTTCTTTGAGGTCGGTAGCAATTTCGTCATTAGTAACAGTTTCATCATGCTGAGTAGAAATGAGAACAGTGTGGACACGGATTGGAACCATAGCCCCATGGTCATTGTAGTATTCAACAGTGACTTGTGTTTTGCCATCAGGTCTCAACCATGGCAAGGTCCCATTCTTGCGAACTTCGGTGAGACGGGCACCAAGCTTGGTAGCAAGGACATGGCTTAGAGGCATAAGCTCAGTGGTCTCATCAGTGGCATAACCAAACATGTGACCCTGGTCTCCAGCACCAATTTCCTCAGGCCTTTTGGTGAGGTGGCCATGGACACCCTGAGCGATATCAGGGCTCTGTTGCTCAATGTTAACCAAGACCTTGCAGTTGTCAGCATCAAGGCCAACATGATCTGAAACAAATCCAATCGTACGGCAGGTGTCACGTACAATTTTCTCATAGTCTACTTTGGCTTTGGTTGTAATCTCTCCAAAGATCATGACCATGTTGGTCTTGGTGCAAGTCTCACAGGCAACTTTGCTGTCAGGATCTTGCTCAAGGCAGGCATCAAGCACTGCATCAGAAATCTGATCACAGAGCTTATCAGGGTGTCCCTCATTCACAGACTCAGAAGTAAATAGGAAAGTGTCCATTTTTATAAGCTGAAAACGAACCGATATTAGAGTTAGTAAGTACCTCGCATATAAGTCAGCAATAGCTAAGTGACATACAGAGATGCAAAAGTAAATGAATAATCTATATTAAAAGTATGGGAAGAGAGTTTTCATAAATTTTTTCTCCAAAGTAACTATACTAAAGAAAAGGTCATCAGACAAGCTTCTAATCACACACCCATTAAAGAAAAAAGCTAAAAAGTCTATCAGGAAGAGAATCAGTCCCGTTAACCATAAATAATAGAAATTATCACAAATATGGACTCAGATCTAGAGAGCTGGAAAGTACCACTCTTCCAGTTCAAGCGATCATAGCAATAGTAATGTAAGCAAGTAAAATTTGTCCACAAAAAGAAAAAATGAAAGAAGTAATTGAGTTTGGTGCAAAACTAGGAAAACCATTTCACTACATCACAAGACTTTCAAGCAAAGAAACAAGAATACAAAGTCAGACAGAGCTATATCACCATCCACTCTCAAATTCTCAACCAATCACAAAATTAGGTTCCAAAGACATTAACTTTTGACTCATTTCTCTTCTATGAATCTATTCAGATCCATTCACATGTCCTCATTACAAACAAAACAAAGAAATATAACTTCAGAATAAAATTGCCAAACTGCCAAGTTCAAAACTGAGCACTCAGGAAGATTATTTAACTCACATACTAACTTTGCTCATTTCCACTTAAAATTGAAACAGAGACTTCATCACAAACGCATATTGAACACATAACATAAGAGCACCCAACAACAATAATAAGAAAAACCCAGAAACTCAATCTCAAAGAAAAAAGAACCCAGCTTTGAAAGTTCAAAAACAATTCAGAAAACAGACAATTCAAGCCGAGTAAAAAGCCAAATGAATTGCAGCAAAATTACAAATGAAAAACAAGAAAAGCAAAAGCCTTGCATGGAATTTTTTGGCTCTTACTCTAGTGCTTACTTATTAAGCGAATATCTGAGTCCTGAGGCTGAGCTTTGCGTGTTCACAGTGTCTTGGCACCCGAAAGCTGGAATCTTTGCCACACTGACACACAGACTCCGGGGCTTTATTTATAGACGGAAGAGGGTCTGGTGGCTTAAATATACAATGACAAATTGGCAAATTGTCACATTGACAAATATATTACTTATTTTTCATGTATGTTTTACATCTGTGGGAATTGACGGTTAATATTTGTTTTTAGTTATGACGTATGAGAATGAAGATGGTGGCCGTTGGATGAGGATGGATTGAGGGCTGGGATTGAAGGGAGTCGGTGGACTAAAGCGACAGACCGTCTGATTTGGTTTTGATCCTTTACTGATGGAAGTTTGCATTTGCAGCCTCTTTTTTGTTTCACACCTAATTTAGAGAATTGATTCATTATTTAATACTATATTGTATGTGCATGGGGTTGGTGGGTTATTTGGGGTTCACCAACTCCGGGATGTGAATTTGAGCGAAAACACACATGCTGATCATTAAAAATTATGTAAATTCCATGACACTCTTTGCATGCTGCATGATTGCTCATGTTTATACTTCACAATTTGTATCAAATTCAATTGCCAAACAAACTAATAAGAGGCGCATTTTAATGATGTTGTGGGCTTTTCTTCTTTTAATCAATGAGGGGGATTCGAACTTGATATCTCTTTCAACATTAGAAAAAGAAGTTAATAAAGTAAAGTAACATCAACATAATTGAGGACTTGCTTTTAATTTAATTACTATATGCGCAATTAATTGTACCCGCGTGATAATCTAATGTAAAAGTTACTTATTTTGCTTTTCACCTAGGTGGGTAATTAGGTCTAATATTGTAGCCTTAAAGGTGTGGTATGACATAGCTTGGTTGCGTGAATCAACAAAACACACATATAATCACACAAAAAAGGGCATAAATAATAAGCTTAATTACATTTTAAAACTAATAAGATCATGGTCATGGGTAGGGTTGTATCATTATTCACCAAGTATTGGAGTCCACGTTGTCTAGACATGATGCAAATGCAACTGGTCTCCACCTAACCCCCCCTTTGATTTACACTAAAGGAAGAAGAACAAGAAAAAAGATGGCAATGTGAAGTTGGTTGTTGGGTTATGGTTGGTCTAATTTAAGCTGGTTCTTGAATATTAGCATGCATGATGTCACCCAAAAAAAAAACAGTTTTTAATTGTGATTTTTCTCCACATCTTCTTATACATTCCTTGAATTCATTCTTTTCTTTTATTTAATTCGTTCATGCATTTGCTTTCACAATGAAAATTAAGTACTGGTTTTTATTTTGTCTTTTTTTAAGAAGAAAAAAAAATAGTGATTTTGTTGTGTTTCATGCTGCCGCTGCTCTCACGTCACATTCTCTCTGTTTCTCAGCTTCGAGTAATACGACACCAAAGACTGCCGTTTGATAACTAAAGTTAAAATACAAAAAGTTAGATTTTTGCGGTGAGCGTGGATCGAACACGCGACCTTCAGATCTTCAGTCTGACGCTCTCCCAACTGAGCTATCCCCGCACGATCGAACACGCGACCTTCAGATCTTCAGTCTGACGCTCTCCCAACTGAGCTATCCCCGCATGCTTGACTTTCATGAACGTATAATACCATATAGACTGTAGCCGTAGGATCAAATATCAAAGGAAAAACAACATAAAAAAATTCTAAATAAAATTCTGTAGATTCACAAAGTACAACCCAACCCCAACCTCTAGCTGTTTTGGTTTTCAGTTCTTATGAAGAAACTTATTTCTTTCACCATTGAAAAAAAGGAGAAACAACATCAATCAAATAAGTCTCACCTAGATTCAGAATATCAATGGCAGGAGGGGGATTATTTCTTCTAGCTATACTGCTTTATGCCAAGACTTGAGAAGTCTGTCTGGGGTTTCCAAATCTTATGATGCCAAAACACTTGACAATCTTTCATTTTTTTTCTTTCTGATTGCTCATATTCAACTCAAATTATATGTGCAATGCATTCAAAGTGACGCCATTAAATGAATCACAATAAAAATCCAGGCAAGTAATGTCCAACTGTTAATCACAATAAGAAACGCTAATCATCAGTCTATTAGGCATACCCAGAAACAAAAAAGATCATGTCTGTTTCAAGGCCACTTCTAAATAAAATCTGCTGCCACACATCCATTAACATCTACACAAGTATTTGCTAGTGCTGCATAAAACATACAGACCACATATGAAACAGACTAGCACATTCATACAAAAAGAGATACTCCATCTGGTGCCTGCCCTCATAATTACAAACTGGTAGTTCTCCACTTGGATTAGACAAATTATCGTTTTATATGATCCCTCATGGTCATCTTCACGAGTCTATGACCACCTCCATTTTGCCAAACTCCATGCACTGGCAACCGTTCTGGTGGATCCTTGTCTCCATCTTTTTTTTCTTCACAATCACCAAGTTCTGAAAGTTCAGTAGCATCATTACCAAGGCGGTTTCTGAGAAACTTTGGAGTCTTTTTCCGTTGCTTATTACCTCCTCCCCCAGTTCCCAAATTTTTATTTGAGCTGCCACCAGTTGACTGAAAATCATTTTGACCCGTCAGCATTTGATTTCCTGGAATTACATCCTCAATTGAAATCTTTGATTTTCCTTTGGCAGAATGAATAGCATCCTTCAACAAGACTGCTGCATCTTCTACTGGAGGTTTATGATTTGATTGCAAATTCCTCACAGGGTTGATAGGACAATCTGGCAAAGCATATTTTGAACTGCTAATTCCATTATCTTCACACTTTTCCTTTCCTTTCTTGGAACTTTTGCTCCTTGACTTGCTGCTGCCATTACACAAATTGATTTCATGAGAACCACTGCTCTTCATATTAAAATTGTAAGTCTCAACAAGCTCTCTTTGCTTCTCAGCATCAGGACAGAGTCTAGCTAGCTCAAGAACCAGATGTGACAAGCCAAACTGGTAGACATAGGCAAGATATTCCTCTGTGTTAATTATATCCTTGCGATACTCTGCAGATATTTCTTTAAACGCAGAGAATTTGTTCTCATCAGATTCTAAAGCATCACGGATTTTTTCCACAAGAGACTTGTTGACAGTGTGTACATCTCCAACCCTTGGTAATCTCCGACTACTTGCAGGTTCTTTATTTGTTTGAGTAGCAGAAACAGAAGGAAAATCAGAGTTCAAAGAACCACTCTTGATAAGGTTTGGAGGTGAAGAAGAGCGGGTGACCTTGCTGGTTCCAGTTGAATTTCTTGAACTAGCAAAATTAGATGCTACAAACCCAGTAGTTACAGCTTGTCTAACTGGAGCAGTCTTACTTGGGGAAAATACAGGAGAGCTAGATGATGACATGAGCCCAGAGGCCGAAGAGGGTTTTTTCTGGTGTGAACTACTGGCAGATGATTTAGGTTGTCGATTTGTGGTGGACCAAGATCGAGAAGAATTCAGGACTGTTACTTTGTTAAGCCGACGTATGCGAGAAGCCATTGTACTACCACTCAATCCTTCTGAACCATTTCTAAATCGCCTGTCACTTTGAGCCACCGGAAGTGGAGGGAAGGCTGATTCTTGTTGTAGTTCATTCCGGGAGTTTTCTCTTAATTCATGAGAGCATCTTGAAGATGGCTCAGATTCTGCAGTAGCCAATGACTCAAAAGAACCAACAATAGTTTCAAGTTCATTTGTTTCTTGGCGAACAAAAACTTCTTGGGTACTAGAGGATGTATTATGACACCTTTCCATGGTGGCTGTATCAAGGCTAGCTTGAAGGCTCAAGGAAAGTTGATTGTCTGCAGCATCAAAACGAGAACCATGTCCTCTACCATGAAGTTCTTGCTCATTACTTCTCCTAAACCGGAAGCTCACTGGTATCTGCTTTTAATAAAGAATAAGCAAGCACACAATTAAATCTGTATCATATAAGATCTATGCAAAAATGAGGATGCAAGTGGATACAGAAGATGGCTATAAAAAAACCTATAATGGAATGGACACAACAAAGAAAGCAAGGGGAAAAAAACTAAGAGCGATAACCGCCACATCAACTATATCACATACAAACCTGAAGAGCAATATTACGCCTAGAGCGAGACATGTTCCCTCCATGTTCCTTGGCATTATGCCTCTGCAGATATAAACTCAAGTGAGCATAACCTCAACATAACATGGCAAGAAAAATCAACTATATGTTTGCCTTATATTCAAGAACTAACAACAGAAAGGAGATGGATAAAGACCAAGTTGATATGCACTAAAATATCACCTTTATCTCAGACTCAGTTGCAAAAACAACAAACTTTTTTGTTAGGCAGTCCTCATCCTTGCATAAAAAATGTGCTTGAGAAAAATGATTCTGCAAAATAGGATGTCATGTCAACTGAGAAGCCAATCTCAATGATGAATTTGTACTTGCAAAGCATGAATAATAACCAGTTGGGAATGGAAAATAATTTACCTCCAAGTCATCATACTTATTATAGTATTCATATTGTCCTGGATGCTGCCTGCATTGAAAATGTAGTGGATGTAAGTTTGCTAAAACTTACCTTCGCATAAACAGAACAGGTTACCTTTGCATAAACAGAACATGTTACCTTTGGCACATATGGCAAGTATAATGGTCGGTAGACATATGCATGTACAGCTCGTTATCTCCATAAAATGGATTTTTACAAAAATCACACATAGGATGTCCATTAAATCCACCTCTTTCGGTCTCACTGCCATCTACCTCTGAATCACCTGTCTCTGTATGCCGATCCAATTGTGCTTTAGTATATAACTTTTGCTCACAGATAAATATCTGTAGTAAAATTTGAAGTCAGAGACATCAGGGTGAAAATATGAAGCATCAGCATCAAGGTTCATGCTTCATGCTTCCAAATGAGAGAAGAATTTGGCAAGATTTCAGAAAAAAAAAAAAAAAATTGTATAAACCCCTAAAGCATCAATATATAACCAAAAAATGGAAAATATAGCAATGTTTATATGATATCTCATGTCTGTCTTACACAAGAGTGATCACTATTATATCATGTAGTGCGTTATCATACAAGATCTACAGGAAAAATGCCTATCCTCAAAGCCTCAGTGTATCATTTTCTCAGAAGTACAACATTATGAGATACAACAATTATACATCATCATATAGTGTCATCTAAATGTTTCTCACCTTCCGACCCCCCAAACAGAGACTGCACATGAACAGCCCATGACGATGGAATAAATGATTTTTCAGCAGCTCAACATTTTTAAACTCCCCTTTTCTCTTTGACCCTTCACTCCTTAGTTCATTTATCTTATCACAAACGCCACACGATAGCCTGCACATGGCCTTTATCATCTTGTAGTGATCAGGATCGTCAAAAAATGCTTGTGTTCCTTCATGATACCAGTACAGTCCAACTTGACCTTCCATTGGATCAGCTGGGAAAACTGAAAAGTCATTAATCATCCTTGTATAGTTGCCTAAAGCCTGGGGAAAAAGAAATTGTAGGAGCAAGAAAAATTTCAAAAAAAGGCAAAAAATAGAAGTAATTATACATACTAACTTGTCATATATTCTATCAATAATTTTACATCATTACTCATCCTCTATATTCTTAATAAGAAACCATCCTGGGTTGTATTGGATCTAACAAGATAGATGAAAAATACATGTTAATATGTCTGACAGTTCAATTCTACCAAAGCAAAAATAACATTTTGCAATGCCTAACCTTCGTGACAAAGATGATTCTAGATTCACTCTTGCAGATGCAGCAATGGGAGTCTCCACATATGAAACGGAGGCGGATAATGCAGGTGGAGCAGACCTCACGATGGCCACAGGGGCCATATGCTACCCATTGAAGTGTCTCCGCACAAACAGCACAGCTATCATCCATTGTATCTCTTCACTCTTCTGCAAAACAGAATTTATTGGGTAAAACATTAGCCGCAAAGCCAAAAATGATGTCATTTCGACAAAGAAAAGACATCATGTGCTTCCACAAAACAAGAAGAATAAAGCACCCAAGTACTTGAACAAAAATCCACTCAGCAAGAAACATCTACAGAATGGACTAACATATCAAAACAGATTGTTGAAGCGTCCTTCACAATGTTCTTATCTTACATGTGCACTGCAAGAGTTTTTTTTTTTTTTTTTGCATACAGATAGGTACAAAACAATGAATGCATTTGCATACAAAAATGACCAAAATAAAACCCATTAATCCCTCATGCATATCAAGCAAAACCAAGAAAAATTACAACACATTACTCCTTTACATACCTAGCTAGATCACACATATAGTGCTATATGAAAAGCTAGACTTACGAAAAAAAAGCTCTAAGTAACTCAATCAAACAGTGAGAGAGATTGAGCTGGGCCGACGGTTCCTGAGAAGGAAATTACCAAACAAATAATGAAGATTTTGTCGCTCAATCCTTTCGTTTTCGCAGCAAACGAACACGGATCCAGATGCAAACGGCAGAGAGTAAAGAAAGACTACTGCAAGTGACGTCGTATTGGCTTGCGATGAACAATCGATGCACTGTGTTTTTTTTTTTTTGTTTTAAAAAAAAAAAAAAGACTAATCTGTGGCCCAATAGTTTAGCAGTATAGCCGCGCGGCTATACACCAAATGTGATATTTCAACCATATATCCGCCCGGCTATACTCTAAAATATAATATTTTACAAGTATGCCGCGCGGCTGTAATCTATAAATATAATATGCGTATAGCCGCCCGGCTATACGCCAGAAAAATAATATCTTAAACGTATAGCCTTTCGGCTACACTCCAAAATAGAATATTTTAAAAGTGTAGCCGCGCGGCTATACCCTTGAAGTAGCATAATATGATTAAAATATTAAATACTAATTATTAACTAAATAAATTATAATTACTAATTTAACTAATTAAATAAGGCAAATATATTATTTAATTACTAAAAATAAATTGAAAAAAATTCATTAACCTAAACATGCTAAGTTTATATTTATGTAAAAAAAGAAAAAGAAAAAACTATCCCGACGAAATTTCGTCGACATATGTCTCTCCTGGCAAAATTTGCCGTATTAGACCTCTCCCAACGAAATTTCATCGGCATAGGTACTTTTGTCAGGAGAGGTCTAATCCGACAAACATTTGCCTGCATAAACCTGTGCCGATGAAATGTCGTTGGGAGAGTTTTCTTTTTATTTTATCTAAATTTTAAAAATATAAAATTAGTTTCTTTTTCCTTATTCGAAGAACTACTTGTCACATTACAGCTGGACCCTACTTGTTCAACATATTGGCTGGAGGTGGAATTTTGTTACATGCTAAATTGAAAATTAACATCTTACATTTGCCCATCTTCCCCAAGATTTGGACATGAACAAAACTACAGAACTAAAATTGCCATATTATAAGAACATAGAATGAAAGTGCAAAGTAAATGAGTAAATGTTCACATGACCAAAAAGGTGTAATTTGGCCTTTTATTATTATTTAAAAAAATATTAAAAACGCCATTACATTAAAATAGAAATCATTACTTAGATCGTTGCCAAGCAAGGGCAGCCCTGGGGTGATGTAAGTGGCATGTGGCACCACCGCACAGAACCCCCGAAAAAAAATATCTTTATATTATATATATTAATATTATAGGAGTTGATATACTTTAGCATGTTTATAATTAGCACAAACGTGTGTGTGGTGGAGTTGGCCTTTCAACAACGCTTATGCCTTTAATAGAAGGCCCCGGCTTTTGTCTCATTGAGTCATTCCATCTGCTTTTTTAAATTTTGCATTATAACAACAAACTTTAAATCATTATAAATAAAAACCAGTAACACATTTATAAAAAAATAAATAAAATAAAATAAAAAAGGAAACATCGAACCAAGCTAACTAGCATCAGTATATATATGCCCCCCCAACGCAAAAATAGGGTTTTCTCCTCCAAAAAAAAGTATTTTCTTCCACTCAAAATAAAACAAAACAAAAATTCATAGCTTCATCTTTCTCTTAAACTCTGATTTTCTCGTAAGTACTCATCATCATTCATCAATCTCTCTTTTGTTCTTTTTCAATCCTTTGACTTATTCTTTCAATTTCAAGAATTTCAACACCAAAAAGAGAAATTCCTAATTCCTAATTCCTAAATTTTTATGAATTTGATTTTTTATTGTAATTACATGTTTATTGATGGTGACTTTTAGTTATAAAAAAAAATTTGTTTTATGACATTAACTTATGGCAAATTCTTTTTTATAATATTTTAGTATAGATTATGTGAAGCCCCAATTTAAGTTTTGCACAAGGCCCTCAAAATCTCAGGAACGGCCATGCTGACAAGTCCGACGTCATCGAAGCGATTATCCAATAGGCCCAAAGGCGCTGGAGTTAGAAATAATTCCACACATCTCGTCATCTTTAGTTTCAATGTTCTTCCCAAAATTTCAATGAGCTAACCATAACCAAGCTTTGCAGGAATTTTCAACTTCCTCTTCTCACTTACGCACATTCCACTTTAGGACGAAATTAGAGAAAATGCTCTTCAATCTCAATCTAGTTAGCGCCAATGAGGATTGGGAGGGAAATGGCTTAGAAGGATGAAATTGCCATCAAAATAGGTTACACGTGAGCCTCACGTGGTTTGGTTTGACGTAAGATTGGATGAAATCTCATAAAATCTAAAGGCATGTGTGAAATTGGCTGACTTTTTAGTTGAAAGAGTTAAGTTCGATAAGGGTCCTAATTCGGGGGTCTTTCAACAATTTACTCTAATGAAAATGCTAAGAAAATTAGTAAAGTTCACACGACTAGAAAGTGTAATTTGGCCTTTATTTATTAAAAAAAGATTAAAAGTAACTACATTGTAACAGAATTTCATGCACTCCAATAATTAGGTAAAACACATCTCAGACCCCAAAATATTAACATGGACTAAACAAAAACCACCATCTCATAAGTGGACTGTGAGCAGAAATCCAACATTCTCAACCTCTCAAAATATACTCCACTTGCGAAGAGACTTGTGCACATGAAATTTAAGTTTATATCCTCTCATAGGAATAAAGGATCCACGTTACCAACAATGCAGTCGGTCACGAGAACAGGGGATGCATCAGCCTTGTCGGATAGAACAGGGGAAGGAGCAGCCAAATTCCAAGTATAATAGTTTTCAAAGTCCAACGCCAACATGTCCACTGGGATTTGAGTGTCACCAAGAGGAGGCACATACGAATCCGAAACTGCAGTAAATGTGTATGAAGAAGGACCAGCCACCTTCGCATTCAAATCTTCAATATCACTCAAGGCGCACCAGTTCTTGCCCAATCCGATGTCATCAGCATCAGAAGCAGGAGGAATGTCTTGTTTGTGATTCATGGTAAGCCTAAAAGAAAAACAGAAGGAAAAATAAATCAAAGCATTTATTCTGACAAAATAATAATAATAGTAATAATAACAAAGCACCTAGCAGTTTAGATATTCTCAATAGCAGACCAAAAAAAAAAAAAAAACACCACTCTAGATATCATACCAAAAACTCTTTGAGGAAGGTTGAAGTTGTTGAAGGGTTTAGACGAGAATTTTCCGATACTATGTCAAACAAAATATATGAGAATTTTTTTTTATATGTATTGTTATCTAATATGGAGGTATTTATAAAGAAGTACAAAAATGTGTTAACGTTAAAAAAAAATATAAAATATGAAATAAATCTCAATTACAATAGGACAATATAAACGAGTAAGTAAGACAATGTAAACGGGTAAGTATAATATATAAACAGGTAAGTAGGACTATAAGGATAGAGGTATCCTTATTCGTAAACCTCTCGAGGAAAAATCGTTCTGCTGCGCTCACAAAAGCACATTCCTCACGCTCACAGCAACTCATTCTCTTTCTCTCCGCGCACAACTCGACCTCACCCAACAATCCTTTTCGGTAACCTTTCCTCTCTAAACTTTCCTCCCTTTCTCTGTGATCTCATCTCTAGCTTGTTATACAAGTTATATTCAAATCCAAAGGCGATGCCTTCTGACTTTTCGTTCTTTCTCTCCATGTCTAGGGTTTCGAACAAAAAATCAACAACATGATGAATAGCAACGTCAATTGTGAGCCTGAGCATCCAATTCCAAACAAAACTCTGGCTCTTCGTCGGCGAAGACGATGAAAAAGGCAGAAAAATAGTAGAAGTAGAAGTAGATATCTTCTCATTCTGGAGGCCCTTCTCTAGATCCCAAGGTACCTTCTTCTCTTGTTCTTATTCGTCATATTTTCATGTATCATATTTAAGATAAAACTTAAAAACAAAAAAAGAATTTATGTGAAGATCATCTCCCTTGTGTTCTCTGCCTGGGTAAAAGTTTGATTGGGTGCTATATGAAATCAATGGCTTAGTTTGAGGGCACCACTAGACCAGTAAAATCAAACTATTTCATCATTTTGTAATAATTTTTCTAGCTAAATTTCCCATATAAGATAAATTCCATTCTCGAGATTTCTAAAGTATGACAAAGCCTTGTCGTCTATGAGCCTTTGCATTATATTTTGCTGCAACTGATGTGCAAGAAGCTTGGCCGGCAGTGGAATCTGCTTTAGCAGAGTTTGGCATGGCATGTGAATTGGATATGGTACATTATAACAAAAGTTGTTTATAAATCTATTGAATTTATTTTCATTTTCGTTTTTGCTGCAGTCCCGTATGTCAATTATTTTTTGGGCTTCTTAAATCTAGGTCCTAAACGATTAGCTATCATTGGATTTAGTCCACATGTTTTTGGTTTTAGATGCAAGTCCTTTTACATTTATTACTTTTTTTGTTGTGTCGATTTTACCCTTTGAGGTAAATAAGGAAAACACATTTAAAATCTAAATTTAATGCATTATTTCCGTATAATTGAATTTCTTCATTTAAATTTTGAATTCTTTCCTTGATAATATTTACCTAATATATGCATAAAATACAATTTAATCAATGAAAAGTAAAGACCCACATATTATACCAATCGATCAGACAAACACCCACATGAAATTATGTACCTGACATATAGGTAAATAGTGTTATTATTAGCAACGAAAAAAACGTAGTGATAAATCGTGTTACCTATAAGTTAGGAACCTAAATTAAAAGACTGCATATAAGTTAGGAACATAAATTAGAAGACTACCAATAAGGTAGATACACAAATAGACAAATAAAAATTGTATGTTACCTATAAAAAAATGTACATAAAATACTATTATACATTGTCGAAAATATGAAAAAACACATATATACCTATGCAATAGACAATAGAACAATATACCTACACTATAGGATTTCTACTATATATATCGACAAGAGTATGTAATATACCTCTACCATAGGGTGAACAAAAATAAAAATTGTTACCTATAACTCATGTACTAAACGATGTGTTTGCAAACTGATCTGGTTTTTTCTTGCATGCTTCAAATGATCTGGTTTTCCTTGCATGCTTCAATTGGAAACCGCAAAAATGCATAGGTAGTTGTTTTAGAGGGAAATGCTGTTTTGGATCATTATTGATCCTTCTAGCTACAAGGAGATCAAGTTCTCTCTCTCAAGTTGAACCCTTTGTGTCTTACATTATAAATTTAGCAATGAATGTCATCATATCTGACAGGACCCGCCCCGGAATTTCCCACGAACCCGGGGAGGACCCCGTGATTATGCCGACATCACCCCGATGCCAGGCCCACTTACTAAAACCCCGAGACATCCTACCAAAAAATTCGGCAGAGTCTCCCCTGTAATATGCATAAACCCAACAAATTTCAACCTGCATAATTTACATAAATACAAATCCCAACCGCCAGCATTCTTTCAACATACATAACACAAAGTAAAATGGCCTCCGGCCTCAGTAACAACCTAACATGGGCAATAACAGAGCATCTAACAGAATTTGTTTACAACAGTTTGAGTAGAAGGAATTTACACAGATCCTAACTACGGATGGAACGATTTGAGCTCAAACACTGCTCGAACGCTTCCAAGAGCAACTACTACCTGGGGGGCGCAAAACAGAAATATGTGAGTGGACAAAAACAAAGTTTACATTTAAAACAACATAATAACCTCACCGTGTAAAAATAATGCTCTAGCATGCAGTTCACAATTCATAAACCAAATACTCAAAACACATAATCTCAAAGTCCAATAAATCTCAAAATCTCAAATCACAACTCCATTCCCAAAGATATGCAACTCTCACCAACCCATACATACACACATATATATATATATATATATATAATATAACATATACTCCTCTCCATACTAATGTATCGGGGAAAACAATCCAACCGGGGGATTGTTTGGCTGGTACGTAGGATTTCCTGGTGCTACCCTGCGTCCAGGGATGAGTAGTCCAACCGGGGGACAGAACTCCATAGCTCACACGCCGGCACTGCCAACGACACGTGTAGCTCACATATCATATCCAATAACAAGTCCTACGCGCGCAGACGGTATCATCACCCCACCGGCACTGCCAACGACGTGTGTGATAATACTAAGCAATATACATACTCTTCCCATACGCCGGCACTGCCAACGACGCGTATGGGAAGTGTCTCACACACCGGCACTGCCAACGACACGTGTGAGACCCACAATCTCATGGCCTTCCCAACCCCACCGGCACTGCCAACGACGTGTGTGGGAAGCCTAGTAACAAGGGAATGGTACTCACCTCACATACTCATACATCTCACAACCATCCCTCAAACTCATATCCTTCCACAATCTCACAACAACAACTCCTCATACTCTATATACATAGGCAATATAGATAGACATCCCAAAATCCATATAAACATATCCATAATACTCAAATATAGCCAATGCATATAAGTATGTCCAAATCCATCAACCAAATAAATATTAAATCATAATCACCATTTAAAACATATGCACAAATCTTTTATCAATAAAACCATGCAAATGCTTAAAACAAAGTCCACTCACAGGTAATCCCAAGCTGCCCCGCCCCGAGAGGGTCCTACCTGCTGCGTACGATCACCCAAAGCACCTATTTCGAGATACGAACCCTTGATTAATAACAAAGCACTACTAAACGGGAATTACAAAAGGAACCACTCAAATCCCCAAGTTCCCGGTGCGTGTACGTCCAATGGGATATCCCAGGGTCCGATTACAGGCCAGGAATCGTGTACAAAAGAACGGTTATCGCTTAACCCCCGAACTTTGAATTATTGAATCGGAACATCCGGGGCTCCGATTCACAATCAGCGAATTCCTATAGGATTCTAAGAGTACCCAGATCAACATACTTCAATTTGGAAACAATCCAACGGTTAGAACCTATCGAACCCGGATAACGCACAATATGCGAAGATCCGTTCGATAGTCAAACGACGTCCGAATTGAGATCCGTAAAATCCTACGCACTCGTGACAACCTAAGGATCTCATCGGAACAAATTGCAGCTCCACCACCCTTGCCCACGCGCCGCCACACGCGCCGGCAGCGCGCGGGTGTGCAGAGAAGTTTCCGGCGACGGAAAATCTCCAAATCACGAGCCATCCTTTCAATCCTAGATACTACTTGACGAATGGAGCAACTTTTTTAACTACCACGAAGTCCAATTCGCACGGGAACAGGCCGGAATTTCACAATGAAAACCGGCCAAAACCTAGCTTTTCAATCCGAATTCTAAACTACAAATCGATCAATTCCTATGCAATAAACAGCTAGACCAAGGAGAAAGGAGAAGAAACCTCACCAGTTTCACAGGAAATGGCGGCGGAGACAGTGGCGCACGATCGGAATTGGACCGGTTCGAACCAGTCGATACAGTCGTCGGATTTTGAGGTTTCCGGCGGAGAAATTGGGTGGGTCAGGATCGGGGCTTCAAGACGAAGCTAACGGAACCTGTCTTGTCAGAAGAGGTGGCCGAACGTGACGGCTGCGAGGGTTTTTCTGTTCGGATGAACAGTAACTCGGGAGAGGGTTTTCGAGCAGAGAGGGAGGAGACCCATGCGCGGTGGAGGCACATGGGGCTAGCTTGGGAGACATGTTTTCATCTCTGTGTGATGTCATCAATGCCCTGAGCATGACAGTATGTTCAGATTCGTGAGATTCGATATTTGATTGAAGATTTGAGCTTCGCCTATCATTTATCGTTCAATCAATCAGATCGTTGGATCATCTTCAGCTTTTAGTATATGTTGTTGTTGGTATTACTAGGACTGTGTAGCAACTTGTGGATTGAGATTCAGATGTGCGTAGGTCCGAATAAATGATTCTAGGGTTATGTTGATCGATTTTCGTCCAATTGTGCGATCAACAGAAATCCAACCGTTAGATTGTGGCCAAATTCTTAAGATGTGTTTCAGTGATTACAAATTGTTAATTTCCATATTGGACTTGGTCCTTGATTGGTGTTAGTCCTTGTTTTCTCTAGTCTACCGTAAGTGGGGCTGTAACATTTTCATATTTGAAAGATGTCTTTGTGGAAGATTCATATCCCAAGATGTCTTTGTAATATCTGCAAATTGATTGACACTTTGTTAGTAAGGCTTGTTTGCATTGCTATTGGAAGATTCTATTAATGCCACATTTTTTCTTAAATATGTTGAAATGCATCTTTTTCTCATTAATGTACGCGTCCATAACGAGTCATCCATTAATTGCTCATATTTCCTATACAATGATCCGTACTTCTTCGAGACTGCGAGAAGTGGTTTGAGAAGACAAAGCTCCCAACATAAGAATCAAGGCCAAAAAAATACATTTGCTGTACTGGATAATAAACTACATGGTAGCTTACTAGTAAAGGAAGCAGAGCTAGGATTTGATGAAGCAAATGTATTGTAAATCAAGGATATACCAAAATGATAAACTTCTTCACCGTTTTAAAGAGAAGAGAAGAGATTTTCTATTTAAACCCCATAGTTCTATTAGTTCACCCCATGTTCTAAGTTCACCCCAATTTCTAGTTTAAATTTTCACAATTTCTAAGAAAACCCCACTATCTTCCCAAACTACCCTTAAATACACCCCAAACTGAAAAAATAAGAACTAAAAGAGATTTTCTATTCAAACTCCACAATTTTCTTTGTTCCCAACAAAAAAAAAACACAAACAAATGAAACCCCAAATTCGAAATTTAATACTTTCTAGAGAAAGAGAACAGTTTTACCTCTCTCCAAGAATTGTAACTGGAATTCTAACACTTGGGTATTGTTGAGTTGAGAACTTGAGAGAGAGAGAGAGAGAGAGAGAGAGAGAGAGAGAGAGAGAGAGAGAGAGAGAGAGAGAGAGAGAGAGAGAGAGAGTTTGTAAACAGGAAGTTGGAAGGAGGTTTTTTAAACTTAATATGAATAGTGGTGGGGTCTGTGGGGTGTGTGTATAGATGTACTAGGGTTAATTATTAAGTTGGAGGACCTTTTCTGTCTTTTTACACAATAATAAAACTTACAGCTTAATGATTTAAGTATTGGGGTGAACAAAGAGAAGTGCGGGGTTTAAATAGAAAACCTCGAAGAGAATGGCCTTTGCTAACTAGTTTTTATCAAAAATAGCCAAACTTTACAATCACCCCCCACCCCCATTTTCATAAATGTCAGTTTTTATAAAAACTTTCAAAAATAGCCAAAAACTCACTTAAATAGACTTAAATGCCCTCAAAACTAAAACCCACCTAAATAAATAAAAGAAAGTCAGTTAGACAAAGAAAAAAAAAAGGAGAGTGCAACACAAAATCTATTTTGCTGCTATTATGCTCCCTTGTAACTGCGGGAAGAGAAATTAAGAAAGCTAGAGATGTAGACTGAGGGGTAAAAACTGAAAAATCTGATTTTTACTAACCCTTACTTCGAAATAATTACGGTTTCGCCACCGAACTATTTTTGATCGCCAAATCTCCGTTACAACTCCGATACAAGCCTACCGCCTGTCTACGGATTTGTCTCAGTACCACCCCATGCAACCAAACCACTCGTGATCCAAAAATCCTTCCGGCTAAGAAAATGACCAAAATGACCCTAAACCCAAGGGTAAATTCATAATTTCTCTTAATTTAATTAAAATCGGAAATTAAATGGAGTCGGGGTGTTACAATATCCATCACTACCTATCTTTGATATGCTCTTGCGTGTTAGGCTTCAATGAAACAAAATCATATGCAGAAAGTGGATGAGTTGGGGTCAACGCTGTTATACTTCAGAATTCAGATAGATTAGAATCAGATGTTTGCTTTCTCTCTGCTTGTTACCAAATACTTTGTGAGTTTAATATCTTTGTGTGTCCAGTTATCGTAGTTCTATGAAAAAACAATATAAGAAAGACGAATCTTTTCTCTTATGCCATAAACCCTAAATAAATTAACAAACAACTAACAAAAATCACAACAACACAGCACAACACAATCCCTCAACTTCATTCGTATTTAATTAACCCTAAATAAATTAACAAAAATCACAACAAACTTACCATTTGTCCCTTCGTCGATTTGGGGATGCTTCTTATTCCAGAGAGCTAAGAGAGGCCTGAGAGCTTGAGAGAGATTAGGAAGATGGAGAAATCGAGAGATTAAAAGAGTGAGATAGAGACAGATCAAGAAATCCAAAGACTGACAGTGAGACAGATCGAGTTCGAGAGAGTGAGAGACAGAGAGAGCATGAATCGAGTGTGAGATCAAGATGAGATGAGAAGGATTTGGCTTGGAGAGAGCTTGAATCTAGTGAGATTGAGAGAGAGATAGAGAGCTGGGTCTGTCTGGGTATGGAGGAGAGTTTGAACGGCCTGAGTTTGAGAGTCTGAGAGTGAGAGCGAGAACGTCTCTGTCTGAGGAGAGTGAAGGTTTGGCTTTGGCGTTTGAGAGGCAAGCGAGAGACAGAGAGTGAGAGAATGAAAAAAAAAAAATTATATTTCTGTAGAGTATTATTCGGTACGGTACGGTATTGACCGATATCAAAATCTTGATACCACTACCATACCATACTATATTGGTACGGTACGGTACCGAATATCTAGCGGTACCAAATGAAACGGTATGAAATCAGTACGGTACGGTGTGGTATTTTGTTTAAGATGCCCACCCCTATCTGTAATGCCAAGAATATACAAAATCCAGTTACCTGCTTTCTTTTTTGTTTCCCTAATCTCTTGTATGGTGTTGCAGGATGACTATCTAGAGCGGAAAAAACGTCTCGTGGCTATCCCTGAAAAGGTGTATAAAGCGTTGCAGATGGAGTTTAGTTCTTGCTGCTTGTCATTTCTCTAAATTATTCTGACTGACAATATAATTGGGATGTAGAAAATTACCCAATTTAAGAAAATTGAATTAATTGAATTTACCAATTTTAAATTGGGCAAAATAACAATTTAGAAGAATGAATATAGAATTACAAATGAATAAAAGACGAGGTAAAGGAAAGAAATAACCTCGGCAAAATACTGTGATGAATAGTACCCCAGGGATGAAAGTTGCATGAAAGTATGAATAGTGACAACGAGGATCGATTCCGAAATGAATAGTTATTTCAGATGAATAGTATTTTTGGGTGAATGGTATCCTGAGATATATAGTAACGCCCCCACAAGGTGGGTGGTTGTGGTAGAGGAGAATGAGAGGATGGTTTTGGAGAGTTTTTGGTGTGAAGAAAATGAGAGGAGGAAAGGAGTATTTTTATAATAAAAAATTCTCGGATGGTTCTATTTGTGGGGCCTTTAGAAATTTTCTCGGGTTTTGAGCTTATCTCTCTTCCCCATGTGGTATATTATAGGTGTGAGCATTCAAACCAAAAAATCGAAACAATGGAGTCGTACTGGACCGACTATGTATTTTTTGATTTTTTTAAAATATTTAAGTCCAATGCTAAATTTTTAAGTCCATAATTAATCTTTCCCCAAGCTCAACTCCAAATCACATCTCTTTTTTAGGTTCAATCACATCTATTTGCATGAATTAGGCAAGTTGTGAGTTTTTAAGCCCCGAAAAAAATTAAATTTTAGTTTTGTTTTGTTTTAAAAAAAATCCAAAATATATATATATATAGATATTCAAATCCAAAACCCAAAAATTGGGGAACTGAAACAAATTTTGGGCAAATTGGATCATATCGATTTACTAATTTTTTTTTTGGACAAACTACATAAAAACCCCAACCTATAGGGTCATTTTCAAGTTCATACCTAATTTTAGAGGCATTTATGCATACATACTCAACATTATGGAAACCCTACAAATTGCCCATCCGTTAGCCAAACGTTAGTGAATTTGTTAAATGCTGACGTGGCAAATGTGAGACCCAATTTTGATGATGTGGACTTCCATGTGGGAAAAATATACAATAAACAATTCTCAATTATTTAAAAGTAATTTTAATAATTTAAAATTATTAAACTTCAAAAAGAAAAGAAAAATGAAAATTTCAATACCAGAGCCCTCTCCTCCTAGCCCCATCGCATACCAGAGGCCTAGCCACCTCCCCCCTCTCTCTCTGAATGTCTATGTCTCTCTTTGTCTCTATGTGGGATTTGCGACACAACATGGAGCCAATAGATCTAGACCCCCTCGTTCCAATGGTGAGATCAAGGATTCGAGGAGATCTGCACGTCACTCAGTTTTCAAGGTCGACGTTTTTTTGGAGATTAAGGATTATCAGATCAATTTTTTCCTTCAAAAATTCAATCTTTAAATTTTATGGGTTTTGGCTATGTGAATTGTGTTATATTTGGCATATGAAATGGTGATGGGTTGTTGTAATTGATGTTTTAAGTTGGGTTCCAAATCTGGGTTTGCAAATATGAGGGTAGAAGAAATGGTGATGGGTTGTTGCTACCGCCATTGTTGTGAGCTTACTCGAGTAGAATGATGGGTCTGCCAACGCCATCTCTAAGACAACCGCCACTGCCATTGATGACGTCTCTTTTGGCAAAGGTGTTCTTATTGTTGTGTATCCAAACCTCAAGAACCCCTTTGTCCACATTAATCTCATTGCAAAACTCCTGCACAATCTCCTGATCCCACTTCTGCATCTTTCATCCAACCCTGTCTGCATCTTTCAATAACGCTTTAGCTAACGGATTGGGCAATTTGTAGGGTTCCCGTGACATTGAATATGTACTCGTAAATGTCCCTAAAATTGTGTATAAACTTGAAAACTACCGTATAAATTGGGGGTTTTTATGTAGTTTGTCCTTTTTTTTTTTTTTGGATCAAAATCAAATCAAACTGAACTAAATAAATAGCACCAATTATGATTCCAATTTGAAATAAAAACCGGATCAAATCAGATCGTACCCACCCATGAACATCAGTTTAACTCGTGCTGCGCACACAAAAACTAATGAGTGCTGCTAAACGAACCCTAAAATCGACTTAGTACACCCTATTATCAAACTATTTATTGAATTACTAATTTATCCTAATATAAAATTACCAAAAAAGATATGTTGAATTGTGAAACAAATATAATTTTAATAAGTACACTCTACTCACTATATTTAACCCTAATATTCGGTGAGTCAACGTTGAACGCCATGAATCCAACCCAACCCCACCACCACCGCCCCTCCCCCTCTCTCTATCTCATCAAAATTCTCTTATTTGCCCTAAAAGGTTTGCAATGAGTCAGAATCTTCCATGTGTATGTGGTGTTCGTCCATTAGACTTAGTTTTCCCAGAAAACGCATTCAACCCACCCAAAACAATAATCATTTGATGTTCATCTACGACGTTGGTGGTTTCAAGTGAGTGAGCATATTCCCAGACGGCTCTTACACTTGTCCACTAGAACTCCAGCTCCTCACCCTTTGATGAATATGATGACAATTATGTTGCTGTTTGCACCACAAACACCAACTTCCAACAACTCCAATACAACCTATTTCTTCTTAATTAGATACCCTGGTTTGATAGCAATCTCAACAGTACAAAGAAACAAACCCAATTTGGAATTTTCCTTCTTCCACTAGTTGAAGGGAGATGGGTTCCAACACAATATTAGGGTGTATTAGGGATATTTTTGGTAGTTAAATAAGGTGTATTTAGTTAATTTTATATTTTGATTTAAATATTATAGTGTACTTAGATCATAGGTGTACTCAGTTAATTTTAGGGTTCGTTTAGCAACACTCAAACTAATTCCTCTCGTTAGCCTTTCCTCTATTTTTCTGTGATCTCATCTCTACTCAAATCCAAAGGCGGAGTCTTCTTCCGACTTTTCGCTTCGCTCTCTCTGCCGGTGTCTAGGGTTTCGAACAAAAATCAACAGCGAGATGAATAGGAACCTCAATGACGAGGCTGAGCATAAAATTCCAAACGACGTCGACAACGTCATCGTAATAGAAGAAGAAGATAAAATCACTTTCCGGATTTCCTTCCCTAGATCGCAAGGTACCTTCTTCGTTTTTTTTGGTTTCCCCTCAAGCTATATGAAATCAATGGCTTATTCTAAGGGTACCAATGTGACCGTGAAGTTAAACTATTTCTCATTGTGTAATGTTTTTCACTTGATTTCCCCTCGTCAGTTAAAATTTCCATTATCGACATTTCCAAAGTAATGATTCTTTACTATCATAATTATTTAAAAGAACAAAGCCTTGTCGCTTTTGAGCCTTTGCGATGTATTTTGCAGCAACCGATGTGCAAGAAGCTTGGCCGGCAGTGGAATCTGCTTTAGCAGGGTTTGGCATGACATGTGTTTTGGATATGGTACATTATAATAAATGTTGTTTTTCAATCTGTTGACTCTTGTATATTTGGGTTTTTCTTTCTCTCTCTCTCTCTCTCTGTTAGCTAATGTTGGTTTGTCGCTGTTTTTCTAAAACATATTTATAGGATCAGCATTTCATCACATTCGTTGCACCCAAGCATTTGAATCGGGATGCTTCTCGCAACTCTAAAATGCTTCTTCGACTTTTGTCAGTGAGAGTTCCTGCTCGTCGGGTACACATTTCTTATCATTTGTTATTCTGTCTTGTCGCTAACGTATGAGATATTCCACAAGATCAAATGATTTTAAGTAGCTGCTAAGGTATTTGAAAAAACAAAAAGGATAAAAAGTTGTTGCCGAAGGAGGGTATTTATCTATGTTCCTCCAATGCAATTCCGTTGTCACAAGGTGACAACATGTCAATAATATTATTGCAGGATGAATAGTAACCACACAATGTGAGTTCACAGAATATTGATTTCAGGCATTAAGAGTACTTGACGAAGCGCAATGTGACATCATCTACACTGGGTTTCATGAAGATGGGCTTTGCACTAATTATGGGATCAATGTGGTGGGTCTTACCTAATTTTATTTACATAATAGTTATTGCTGCTGCCCCGTCTGTCAAATTTTTTTTTTTTGTTCCTGAAAACAAATCTGAGTTATTAAACTCTTAACATCTATCGTTTATTGTATTATAAGTTGTTCTGATGGATGTCAAGGTTTTTCCTTGCTAGTGTCTAGGGGTCTTTGTCTTTGTTCAGCTTCTATGCCTGTGTTCTTGGTCCTTAACTAGTCCACGTCACTTCATTCTTTTTAGTAAAAAGACTCTGTCCCTAATCAAATCATCATCCTCTACTTATTTCTCAATATCTTTTACAGGCGGGAAATAAAGTATTATCTGGGTTTCCTCTCTCTCTCTCTCTCTCTCTCTCTATTGCTGGGAATATGCAAAATCTCAGTTTGTGATATCCTGTGTGGTGTGCAGGATAAATATCGTAAGCGGAAGGAGTTTCTCATGCATATTCCCGAAAAGGTGCATAAATCGTTGTAGATTGAGTTTAGTTCTTGCCGCTTGGCTTTTCTCTAATTTCTTTTGACCGGCAATATAATTGGGATGTAGGAACTTGGACAATTCACAGGCTGTGAAGTGTATGTCCGCCCAATGGTTAGTGTTCCTTTCTCTTCTTTCGATGGTTGTATTGTAAATTTATTATTCTGGTCTTCCCACCTCCACCTCCAGGTGAAGTGAGAGAATGCTGAGTTTAATGCCTTTTGTTTTTAATTGAATAGAATGACGCGGTCGCCGCTATAGGTCCAGTTGGAGGGTTGAAGATAGTCAGGAAGCTTGTGACTGACAGCATTGTTCATAAAGTGGATCCTTTATCCTTTATGAGGAGGTATAAACTTCAAGTTCAAAAGTTCAATAGCAACGTCAACAGCGAGGCCGAACAGCAAGACAAGTTGAAGAAGTTGGTGCAGGACCCAATTCCAAACGACATCGACCACTACATGCCCATGGAGATCGAAAACTCTGGCTTGTTGTCAGATGAAAATGATGAACAAGTCACCATAATAGTACAAGAAGATATCATCACTTTACGGAGTCCGTTCCCTAGATCCCAAGGTACCTTCTCGTCCTGTTCTCCTGTCCTCCTTAATTTTTTGTTAGGCTGCTTGTAAATTTTGTGGAAGATATCGTCACTTTCCGGAGTCCCTTCCCTAGATCCCAAGGCACTGACTGAATCCCCTCCCTCCCCGCTCCTGTTTCCCCGTTTCTTTCTCCTCGCCTTCCCTCTCCTCCTTCACCTTCTCTCTGAGCATTCAAATGCTGAAGACCTGCCTGTCCTCCCAGATCTAGGGGCTGGCACGGTCGCCACCCTTTCCAATCCAAAATTATCTAGGGACCTGGACAGGATTTTTCCATTTGGCCTCAAATTTTTTTGGTTAATATAAACATTTTATGTTTTTATTTGTATTTTATCTGATGTGGGGTGGGCAACAGCATGAGATATGTTCTCTGTCAACACTCAAAATATATAAGAAATTTCACATGGGTTTACATGTTCAGGTTTTGGTTTGATGTTTACCTTTCCATGCATACTGACGTTTATCCCTGCTTTGTCTTTTATGTTGGAGTAAAATGATATATTTTTTGGTCTCTCCTAGTAGCCTCAATTTTGAATTATATAATTCGGGCACCCCCATCCATTTTTACCATGGATTGGGCATTTATAAAACTATTTTACCTATTTTACTCCACTGAATATCTAACATACCTGTCATTCCTTCTTGTTGTGTGTGGTGCTTTCAGATAAAGTAAACAACTGACTCTGATATAGAGTAAAATAAAACAGAGTTTAAATGATTTCAAACTGTTTAGGCTGCTATATGAAATCAATGGCTTAGTCTAAGGGTACCAATGTGCCTGTGAAATTATGCTATTTCTCATTGTGTATTGTTTTTTTCTTAATTTCTCTTCATCAGTTAAAGTTTCCATTCTCGAGATTTCTATGGTATGATTCTTTACTATCATAATTATTTAAAAGAACAAAGCCTTGTTGCCTATGAGCCTTTGCGTTGTATTCTGCAGCAACTGATGTTCAAGAAGCTTGGCCGGCAGTGGAATGTGCTTTAGCAAGGTTTTGCATGACGGGTGTTTTGGATATGGTACATTATAATAAATGTTGTTTTTAAATCTGTTGACTCTTGTATATTTGAGTTTTTTCTCTCTCTCTCTCTCTCTCTCTCTCTCTGTTTACTAATGTGGGTTGATCAGTGTTTTTTTTGTTAAACATATTTTTAGGATCAGTATTTCATCACATTCTTTGCACCCAAGCAGTTGAATCGGGATGCTTCTCACAACTGTAAAATGCTTCTTCGACTTTTGTCAGTGAGAGTTCCTGCACATCGGGTACAAATTTCTTATCTATTGTTATTCTGACTTGTCGCTAACATATGAGATATTCTACGAGTTCAAATGATTTGAAGTAGCTGCTAAGGTGTTTTTAGAAAAAAAGATAAAAAGTTGTTGCTGAAGTAGTAGGGTATTTATCTATGTTCCTCCAATGCAATTCCATTGTCACAAGGCGACAACGTGTCAATAATAATATTGACTGCAGGATGAATAGTAACCACACATCTCTTTTTAAAATTTTCATGTCAGAATATTTACATCTCAGTGAAAACCTCGTGTTCAATTTATATATCTTTAATTATAAAAACTCATTATGACATTTCCTTTTGCTTGAAACCTCAAAGTTTTTCTTTTCTTGCGAAACTGATTTTTAAAGCTATTTCTGTTGAATTTTTTATTTGAGTTCACATAATGTTGTTTTCAGGCATTAAGAGTACTTGACGAAGTGCCATGTGACATCATCTACACTGGGTTGGGTAAATCTGGGGTTTGCACTAATTATGGGATCAAGATGGTGGGTATTCCTTAAATTTATTTCCATTTTAGTTTTTGCTGCTGCCCTGTCTGTCAATTTATTTGGTTCCTGAAAACAAATCTAAGTTCTTAAACTGTCCCCATTCAAATCATCATCCTCTACTTATTTATCAATTTCTTCTGTTATGCCGGGAATATGATAATCTCAGTTTCCTGATTTCTTGTGTGGTGTGCAGGATAAATATCTTAAGCGGAAGGAGTTTCTCATGGCTATCCCCAAAGAGGTGCATAAATCGTCGTAGATCGAGCTTAGTTATTGCTGCTTGTCTTTTTTGTAATTTCTTCTAACTGACAATATAATTGGGATGTAGGAACTTGAACAATTCACAGGCTGTGAAGTTTATGTCCGCCCAATGGTTAGTGTTCCTTTCTCTCCATTTGATGGTTGTATTGTAAATTTATTATTCTGGTCTCCCCACCCCCCACTTCCAGGTGAAGTGAGAGAATGTTAAGTTTAATGCCTTTTGTTTTTGATTGAATAGAATGATGTGGTCGCTGCTATAGGTCCGGTTAGAGGGTTGAAGATAGTCAGGAAGCTTGTGACCGACAGCATCGTTCATAAAGTGGATCCTTTATCCCTTATGAAAAGGTATAAACATCAACGTCAAATCTGCATGTCTCTTGTCTGGTTGAATAGCAACGTCAACGGCAAAGCCAAGCAACAAGACAAGTTGAAGAAGCCGGTGCATGACCCAATTCCAAACGACACAGACCACCACATCTCCATGGAGATCAAAAACTCTGGCCTTTCATTGGACGATAGTGTAGAAATCACCGTATATGTAACAGAAGATGTCGTCTCTTTCCGGTATCCCATCCGTAAATTCCAAGGTACCTTCTCCTCTTGTTCTCATTCTTTTCCCTCTCTCTATCCTCTCCTCCTTCCCCCTCTCTGAGCATTCAGCGGCTGAAGACCCGGCTGACCCCTGATTTCTAAAGTATGATTCTTTACTATAATAATTATGTAAAAGAACAAAGCCTATGATCTTTTGCATTGTATTTTGCAGCAACGGATGTGCAAGAAGCTTGGCCGGCAGTGAATTCTGTGTTACGAGGGTGTGGCATGGCATGTGCATTGGATATGGTACATTAGAATAAATGTTGTTTTGAAATGTGGCGACTTTTGTATATTTGAGTTATTATCTCTCTGCTAACTACTGTAAGTTGATCATCGGGCTGTTTTTTAATTTTTATGCTTATGGTTAGAATCGGGCTTGCATCACATTCTTTGCACTCAAGCCTATGAAGTTGAATCCTTCTCGCAACTTTGGAGTATTTCTTCTACTTTTGTCAGTGGGAGTTCCTGCACGTCAGGTACATATTTCCTATCTTCCGTTATTCTGTTGTATTGCTAACCTATGTCCTGTTCTACAAGTTCAAATGATGTTAAGTAGTCGCTAAGGGGTTTGAAAAAAAGAAGATAAAAGTTTGTTGCCAAGGCAGTAGAGGGTTGTGTTTGAGAAAAAGATAAAACGTTGTTGCCTAAGGTCATAGGTTATTTATCTATGTTCCTCCGATGCAATTCCATTGTCACACAAGGCGACAGGTCAATAATATTGGTTGCAGGATGAATAGTAACCGCACATCTCTTTTTCAAATTTTAATGTTAGAATATTTACATCTCAATGAAAACCTCTGTGTTCAATTTATCTATATTTTATTATAAAAACTTATGATGACATTTCCTTTTGCTTGAAACCTAAGTGTTTCCTTTTTCACCAAACTGATTCTCAAAGCTATTTGTATTGAATATCTGATTTGAGTTTTCATTATTTTGATTTCAGGCAATAAGAATATTTAATGAAGTGGCATGGGACACCATCTACACCGGGTTCCGTAAAGAAGGGATTTGCAGTAATTATGGGATCAAGAATCTGGTATTGCTTTTATTTATTTTTATTTATTTTGCTGCAGTCTGTCAATTATTTTTTCCTGAAAACAAATCAAAGTTATTAAACTCTTTTAGCACCTATCATTTATGTTCTTACAAGTAGTTCTGATGGGTCTTGTAACCTGGTGATTAGATATATATATATTTTTTTTTTTGGAGCTTAATTAGATAGGTTTGAATGGGTTAGGGTTTAATGAAACAAGTATTGTTGTGACGATGATATGAGGAATATGGTCTTCTGATCTGATGTTGTGCCTCTTGGCTCAATGAAGAGTCAGACTGAAGACGTCTCTGTAATGCCAAGAATATAGAAAATCCAGTTACCTGCTTTCTTTTTTGTTTCCCTAATCTCTTGTATGGTGTTGCAGGATGACTATCTAGAGCGGAAAAAACGTCTCGTGGCTATCCCCGAAAAGGTGCATATATAAAGCGTTGCAGATGGAGTTTAGTTCTTGCTGCTTGTCTTTTCTCTAATTTATTCCGACTGACTATAATTGGGATGTAGGAACTTGGACAATTCACAGGCTGTGAAGTGTATGTCCGCCCGAGGGTTAGTGTTCCTTTCTCTTCATCTGATGGTTGTTTTGTAAATTTATTATTCCGTTCCTCCCACCTCCACCGCCAGGTGAAGTGAGAGAATGATGAGTTTAATGATTTTTATTTATTTATGTTTTTTAAATTGGATAGAATGGCCTGGTGGCTGCTATAGGACCAGTTGAAGGGTTGAAGGTAGTCAGGAAGTTTGTGACAGACTGCATTGTTGAGAACGCGGATCCTTTATCCCTTATGAGCCAGTATAAATTTGTACTTGAGGTGTGCGAGTGTTTTTACCGGTTAAATATATGTTGAGAGGTTGAGAATGTTGGATTTTATTATTTAGTTAATGAGATGGTGGTTTTATTATTTAGTCCATGTTAGTGTTTGAGATGGGTTTTATAAACCTAATTAGTGGAGTGGTGGATGGAATTCTGTTTCGTTGTAATGACGTTTAAATACTTTTTGCATTCAAATATAAAATCATAGAATTGTAATATAATGATTTTGCCCCCTTATGATTGAATTTGGCAATAAATGTTGTGAATTTTTTAATTTTAGAGGTAATAGACAAATTAATAAATCGATTTTATCCCACAAATAAGGAGAATTGTTACTAACATTCTAAAATAGTTATCATCCAATCTTCTATTTTATGCAAAACGATTGTTCTGAGGTGTCTATAACAAATTTAAACTTGCTTCCCTAGGCAAGATTTGAATTGTCTCCAGCCTTTTTGCGAAAAGTGGGTGGCAAATTGCAGGATCTCTTGAACCAGGACGCGGGGTACTCAATTCTCATACAGGCTCTCTATTGTTCCTGCAAGGGCTATAGTAGGAAATGAGTCACATAGCAACTTCTTGCTCATGCTATTCTAGAATGATGGGATCAAGCAGATGCAGATGGATCACATCTTCTGCCGGTGCTAGTTTAAGATCCTCACAAGTGATAGAGGCTCCTTCTATATTGCAACTATGTTTTGAACAGTAAGTGTTTACCAACAAAACAATGAATGAAGAAGTGTAAATGCAAAAGCACAAATGATGACCCTGAACTGTTTTGAACATATATAGAGATAAAAGAATTCCTCCTCATGAGAAGAAGTTCTCTTGATGCACAAGCTCTAAAAAAGTTCCCATTTAGAAGGAGAAAACACACTTAAGGAATGAGCATATTCTTATGATTTTGGGGCTTATCGTCTGTCTGTATGAGATCCCATCTAGCTTCTTCCCAAAAGAAGATGCGCGCTTTGAATTTTTTGAGAACATATAGTTTGTTTGTCCAAATGTGTGATTGATCCTTTTTGGAGACTACCAATAGAACAAAGATGTTAACTGTTGCTTTAATTTGAAGAAATGAAAGCATGGAAAGATAAGCAAGCATCATAAGCTGCAATGCAATTGCCTCTTGAAGGAAATCGGCAACCCCTTTCCTCTCAGGACACTTCAATCCTCAAAAAATATGAGACATCATCTCGCGGACCATGACAAACAATCTTCCCTTGTGGCATTAAAATAAGGTCATCAAAGAGTTCAAAGGTCTCTAGTGCAGGCCGAAGAAGAGAAACCAGTAAAGTAGCATCTGTTATATACGCACCAGCTTCTGAAGACAAGCAACAATCTAGAATGATGTGGAACTGTCAAAGCCGTTTGTTACTTCATCCATGAACAAAGCTTTTGTCGGACCAGTGATCATATCCGCTGCAAAGTTTTAATTGACACCAGTAATTAAGGTAGGTCAAAGCTGATGTTTGTAGTTAGTAATCTAAGTAAAACCAGTGAATGTTATGGATGTGAGGACATTGCGTAACCTTCCAAAACTATCTCTGTTTCTATTTGCATTACATGTTTCCAGTCTCTTCTTTTGACCACCAGAGATACCTGTTCTCATGGCATCTCCAACCAAGGTGTCAGCACATATATCGAGTCCAAGTATCTGCAAAACCATGGCAAATATTGTAACAGGCCGGGAAGCATTTATGCTGACAAAATTGATAGGAAAGAAGATTGGTTGACTGGTAAATGTTAATCAGCCGGGATCCTATGAGCATGGGAAAACAAAAGGTGAATTGTCGGGAAAGAGATTTGGATGGAAATTGAGCAATTAAAATGTATGAAAAGGTGCAACCAATTGATTAAATTCTTTTGCATGGAAAAAATATTTTGTTAATCTGAATCAAATTTTGAATAACTAAAGATTCATGTTCTTTATACATCAACAGCTCGATAGCGCAACTATTTCTTCGCTTTGAGACCACCACCAAGATCAACATGGACATGGACACCACAAAGTTCTTTATACATCAACAGCTCATTGTCATCGGAGTCAACCTCCACTCACCCACGCCCATGCTCACGCTCACGCCTCTCATACCGCTCAACCATCTCACGTAGATTCAAAATAATCAAGAACCCCAGTAAGATTTGTGCTGGTCCCTCGGTACAAGGTTCCTTCTACCAGCAGGATGAGGAGGAGCAGGAGTAGCATTTTGCGGCCTCATGGCAAGGCTCCTACCAGTAGGACGAGTCGCATCAACATCACCAATTACATTCAGCTTCTTCTTGCTGCCACCAGCAGCAACATTACCACCGATCTTCAACTACTTGCTCCCACCAGCAGTAGCATCACAACCGATCTTCAACTTTTTATTGCTGCTATCAGCAGCAGCATCACCACCAACAGCAGCATCACCAATTAATCTTTTCCTATTTGCCATAGATTCATGGAACTTGGCTTCGAAGTCCCGCCGAGTTGCTTCCCACAGCTCAGACAATGGACGAGTGCCATCGTCGTCAATATTGACCTCTATAGCATGTAAAGTTTCACAGTGCCTGAAAAAGACATCAAAATCATGAACCTCAAAATTTCAAAATCATAAACGGCAAATTCAAAACATGTCATACGTACCTATCCTCTGTTACAGTTGCACCAGGGGATGCATGTGAAAGTGGTGTACCATGATCCATGTTCTCATCCTGCAGGTTAGGGCCAATGTTTAGGTAATCCTGCAAGTTAGGGAGGTTAGGGCCAACATACAGGTTCAGGCCAGCCGGGCTCTCCGAGTTCTCATCCTGCAAGTTAGGGCCAATGTGCACGTTCTCATCCTGAAAGTTCAGGGCATCGTACTGGTTCTCATCCTGCAGGTTAGGGCCAATGTCAGCGTCCACATTTTCAGCAACAGCAACCCCGATAGCCTGAAAAAAGTCGTCACATTGTACACCACCCACAGTGGTTCTGGGAGTGCCATATGCATTGGTGCTGAAATAACATGGTAATGTCTCGAATTTGCTATAGTCAAGAGAACTTCCAGCATGAGTCATGGTAAGGTAAGCCTCTAATGACAAAAAAAAAAAAAAAAAAAATCAGCCCAAAAAGAAATCAAAATCAAAGCTTGAAAATGGAAAACCTTAGTTTATCAAACACATTGTTGAAGCTTATCTTCCAAGTGCAAGAGTGCTTTTTGCATACAGAAATGTACAATTACATACTAAAGTGACCAAAATAAAACACATTACAAAACCAATTACATACCTAGCACTAGTTAGATCACACATAGTGCTACGAAAAGCAAGACTTACAAAAATCAAACAATGAGAGAGATTGAGCTGGGACGCGGGTTCCAGAAGGAAGACGCTGAATTTCTCAGCAAGACGTGCCAGAGACTAGCGAAGAAGAAAGACCCTCGCCTCCGAAGAAGAAAGACGCCGTCGCCTGCGAAGAGAAAAGACGCCTCCTGCGAAGAAGAAAGATGCACGCCCATGCAAATGCCGCCTAGGTCTCGTATGACGAGGGTGTCTCTCTTGAGGAATATTATGTAATTGAGGACAGATCGCAGCCGTTGGATGAAATTGGACGGCTGGAGTAAAAAAGCAGCTTAAGTTACAAATGGGTCTCTTTTACCCAATAGAAAAATCACAACCCGTGAGCTTCAATTTCACCTTCTCCCTTCTTCTCTTTTTTTATCTCTTGGCCATCTCCAACCCAAATGGGGCTGAACCCAAATTTCTCCCCTTAGAAATATAACTATTCATGTATTGCCCGGACTTAAATTGTTTTTTCCTCCAACCATGCATACGCATAATTTGAGTCCATAACTTTATTAAATTGTTTAAAAATGATTAACCTTTAATTTATTTTTTTTGGTTAATTTTTCTTCACATGATTTTTATTTCAATATTCATGATTTAATTTTATGAACATTTTAACCTAAAAAAATCCAAAATCCAAAACATAATATAATATCACTTAAAAATCAAAACATATTAAGATAAACCATAATTACAATTAAGATAAATGATAATCACAAAATTATTTTGGGTTGAATTTGATTTAGAGTAATTATAAAAATTAATTTTACCATTGGATTTAAATTTCAGCCCTTGGATGTGAATTTTTCCCATTGAGATTGCTTAAAAATACGCTGGCCATTGATTATATGTAGAATGAAAAAAAAAACAAAAAACAAAATTGACACAGCAACTATGCAGCCATTGGATTGAAACAAATAATTGTTCAGGGCTTGACAAGTGGCGTAAGCAACATGGGTAAGTTGGCAACAAGTGGTCCATGTGGCTGGGGTCTTCACGTGGCTCCTTGGTTTGATGCGAGTTGGGCCCCACAAAAATTCCACTTGGACTGGAAAGCTAGGCCAACTAGCGCCCAAGATTTCAGCCTGCCTAAAATTCCCCCCCTCCTTATACATGCGTTGGAAATGAAATGGGGCCAAAATTTGAGATTTTTTTGGGTTTAGCCCTAGGGTTGGAGAAGGCCTTATCTCCCCATCTCTCTATGCAACAGCCAACAACCACACATCCATGATCCAGCACCCTCCCTCTACCTCTTCTCCCACTACCCAACCCTTCTCTCTCTCTTTGACATCCACGAAACTCAAGTTCCATATATGGGGTTTTTTTTTCTTCCTTTAACTAGACTGACATACACAAAATTGAATTTGATCTAGGTTGGGTTTAAGGTGGGTGTGGGGTGGGATGGTCGTGGTGGAGGGATGGCTAGCAGGCTAGGGTGGTTAGAATTGAGGGGGAGGGAGGGGAGAAAGGAGCAGGGGTTGGGGATGGGCTGGGATGGATGCATTTTCTCCCCTATTTTTTCTAATATTTCTTTTAAATTTTTATTTACAAATTCTGATTTTTCACCAAATTTTACAAAATGTTCATGTACTATTGTGGGAGCGATTTTTCCCACGAGAATATTCGATTGAAAGATTCCAACCTCTTCTTTGCCCCCTCTTTCTCCATGCAAAATAGATCAAATAAAAGGACCACACCTAGGGGTGTTGGACAAAGGCCCTCCGATGACTAAGTTAGTTCAATTGATTCGTATAGAAAACAATAGCTAAATAGGGTACTAAGATATGTATGTAAGGTGTAAATCAGGTGGCCGGAGCCTTATGTAAAAGGGATAGAGAGTATGGCAGCTAGGGTTTGTGAGGGATTATTTCTGCAGAATTTCAATAGGAATTTAGACGTACCCTAACCCTTGTGTGTGACCATCTATTTATAGGGGCATCGAAGGCTAGGGTTTCAAAGGAATAATTCCGTAGATGGAAAGGAATTATTCCTCCCTGATTTGGCGAGATTGGCTTTATTAGGGATTTGATTTAAATCAAATCCCTAATTAAGGTAGGAATCAAATCAATCCCAATTTAATTAGGTAACTCCCAATTAAATTGGGTAACTCCCAATTAAATTGAGTAACTCCCAATTAGGTCAAATAATCCTCAAATGGAAGGAAATATTTGGTCTAGGGTTTTGATTTAATTTGGTTCCCACAAGTGTCCCCCAGCTTCTGCATAGCGCGTGGTAGCATGTAGGAGATGTGAATTATCTGTTGGGCTGTCCAGCTGTAATTGGGCTTCCTTCTTAGATTTGGGCTCGTGAGTGGAGGAGGTATTGCAGTTGGGTTCCCAGTAGGAATGGGCTTGCGATTCTTTCTTGACCTAGAATGCACAACCTGTATAAATGCAGGGCTTCTCTTCACTCTTCTCCATGTCACAAACTTAACTTCTCTACTTTTTAGCTTTGAGAATTTGTACTACTTGTCGAAGAGAGGAGTTGCCGTGCTGCCAAAGGTAAGTCGAGCTCATATATTTCTTCTTCGTCTTCTCTTTTTCGTAGTGAGGACCAGTTTGGTGGGACCAGGCTGGTTGTCATCGTGACGGAAGGAAGTTGGTGATCTACCCCTTGCCCAAGATGTTGAAAGATGGAAGCATAATGGTCCAGACTCGGATGATCTGTCAGCTGAGCAGGAGGAGTGTTCTGCCAAACTCCCCTTAAAAAAGGAAGGCTGATGTCAAGTCTTCAAGAAATGAAGCTGTGACCAAGGATTGAAATATCGGCCGATACACCGATATATCTGCCGATATATCGGTATTTTCAACTGTCGACACTGATATTGGGGGGTAAGACCATATCTTCTCATGTATCAACGATATATCCCCGATAAGTGCGATATCCTCGATATTTTGCCAATATCCCCGATATTTCCCGATACCCATAACAGAACCCAAATTTTTTTTAGAAGTTTTAAAGGCAAGTGAAGCAAATTGAAATCCAAAAATAGCTAATCCTTGTCGAGAACCCTATAATATATTAATATGAAGAATCTATGCACAGTCCACTACTCACATACCTCCAATCCATCTGAAGAGGACATGTCAATCAATTTTGGATCTATGAGCATATGAACTAGACCTAATACTAACTCAAATGAATCTTATGATGGCTATGGTTATGTCATGTCTCATTATAATGGAACTAGTTATGGAGCTTAAGATGATAAAAAAGATTATGGACCTACAAGTTGGTTAATCCTAACTATCCCATATATGGGAGGACAATAGGGGTCTTAAGAGAGATCTATGTGCACCATGTTCAAACATGGCTTATAAACTGCTCGAGTTACATGACTTGGTATGACTATTGTATGAATCTAGATGGTTGTTCCTCATTGTTTGAACCTCAAAGGAGCTCTTCATTTATGTAGATTGACACTTTTCTAATTTGTAATCCAATGTTTAAACAAACTATGGATTTATGCATGATTTATTCATTTTAATTAACATTTTATTTTCAAACTTTTCATTAAAGCGCATTATATACCACTTATATTTCATCATATGTATATCTTATTATTAGTAAATTTTAAGTTTTATTTGTTCAATACATTCATTGATAATGTATATAACATCTATGAAAGTTTTACACCAAAATTATGTGTTTCAATGCCTATATTTGTCATTTTTGTTGATTTTTTCCCAATACCAAAAACGATAACAATATATCCCCCGAAATATCCGTAAATTGGAGGCCCAATATTATCTGCACGGCCGATATTTTAATCTTTGGCTGTGACTTCGCTGGTGAAAGATCAATCCCCGTTAAGGAAGAAGCCAAGGATCCTTTCTGCAGAGAAGACTCAAGTAAAAGCCGTTCCATCGTCATCTACTAGGGTCAAACATCTCGTTGATGCAGATAGCTGGAAGGTTGGTTGTATGTGCGGTGTTCAGGGTATTCTACCGGAGCCTCATACTGACAAGCTTGAAAACCATGATTTGCTTCTTGGAATAGCTCGTGCCCGATCTCGTTCTGCCAAGCGTCAAAGAGATGCAGATATTCCTTTTCGAAGTTCGAGTCGTCTGCATTAGTCAAAGGATGGAGATCGAAGTGGGAGGTCTGCTCATGATCCAGTTGTTTATTGTATCGATTCAGTTGCACCAAAATGGATTCAGCTGTGTCCTCAACTTATGATACTCGCAAGTGCACGAGCCGTTGATAGTTTAGCATATGTAAGTGCGAGGTCAATCCCACAGAGATTGGTGATTAAATTATCCAGTTCAGGTTTCCTACACAAAACAAAAATGAAAACAAAAGAAAAAGAAAGAGAAGAACTAAGACAAGATGGTGAGGTTTTAGAATCCACCCTAATTGTTCTAATCGTGTTATGGTAGCAAGTAGACAAATTGATTCACTCATGACGATGCTCACAAATAAGTCCATGATGTTTTGATCAAATTGCATTGAACATCATAAGGACCCCAAAGCATGATGTTTACATTAGGAGTCCTAGAAACTAAATCACATGAACCATTTCTATGTAGTTCATGAGTTGCTAATGGATGGAATGAAGATGGCCCCCAAACCTTCCCAACAAGAGCATAATGCATAAAACCTTAGGCGATCAATCAAAGGATGCAAAAGCAGCTCCATTAGAACAGTGAAGAAGAATTCATGAATGAAATCAAACTTTATAAACTCAAACCATGATACAAGACTAGCAAGATGTTTATTAAAACTGATAACAGAAAAACAAAGTAAAACAAAGGAAATACAAGAAGATAATTAAAGACAAAGGGAGGAGAATAAGATAAGGACAACATGCTAGAGATGGAAAAGATTCATCTCCATGGCTGCTAGGAGGCCAAAGCCTCCTCCCAACTACTGCCTTATCTCTTCTCTCCCCTTGTGACTCAACTTTCCCTCTCTTTGTGTACAATGAAAGTGTAAAATGGTGGAATGATGGATTATGTCTGTGTTCAGAATTGGAGTGCTATTTATAGGGAGAATGAAATGGGAACATCTGAATTGAATATGGGTTATGCTAATAGCACTTGCAATTGAAAATCATTTTCTTGGCTGCTGCACTTCACCAACAAATCCCACCAGATAGCACTTGTAATTAAAAATCATTTTCTTGGCTGCTGCACTTCACCAACAATTCCCACCAGATAATGGACGTGTAACTTCATGGGCTCACGAAATGGGCTTGCCTAAATCAATTAATGTATTTGAGCAGTCCATCTTGACGTTCGGACTCTCATCTTTCGAACCACATGTTACTTGGGCCAATCCAAGTTCGGAGGAAGAAGTTGAGGCCGAAATGAATTTTTAACTCAGTCTGCACATTTGTGCACCATTTTGCATATTTTCGAGACTGGACTGGCAAGGGGCTGCAGCCAAAATGGGTTTATCTTTAAGTTCTTCTTCCATTCATCCAAATCAGGCCTTAACATGCTTGAATTGCATGAATTATGCTCTTTTGATCTATTGACCTACAAAACACACAAAGAGAGACAAATAACTCAAAATTCTAAGAAACTAACAAAATGAGTAAGTAAATTGGGCATGTAAATGCATGAAATTATGAGCTTAACATTGTTGAGTCACGGGCAGTCAAGCATGGAGTTGATTCAGCATTATTGACTCATTTGGAGGTGAGGTTGGTGGAGGCTAAGAAGACGAGAGTCATCTGCCCGGGAGAAGGGATCTTCAGCGTCGACGGTTGATCCCAAGGTCAAGATGAACTTTCTATCAAATCCGTCCTCCTGTGCTGAGTTGGTCGATCACATCTGTCAGGTTGGGGATCTTGACACCTTCTCGAGTCTTTCCCTGAAAAAATAAAGGGAAGCAACATTTCATCTGTTTCAAAAATGAGTAGTTTTTGCTGCTGAAACTATCCGAAGCTCGTTTGTTGTTGCCCCTTCTTCTACTGCTCATTTGCTAACGTCTCCTTTAGTTATGACAAGCTTCTGGCTGGATTTGGCATATATGGACTATTTTGCAAATGGTAGGCTTCGACAGGCAAGTTAGGGATCAGCTTGTATCGCTGACATCAATCATATTTCTTGACATATTCGGTGGAGTCGTGGTGCATGGTAGGCTAGAAGAAGCCTATGTTTAGAGCCTTATGGGCTAGTGACCTGCCCCAAGAGTGGTTGCCACACTCGCCATCGTGAATTTTACAGAGAACCTCAAGTGTTTTAGGGTACATTATGCAGGTGAGATGAAGGCCGGAGTATGATCTGCGGATGAGCTTGTTCCCGTGCATATTGTATCTTGTGGCCTTCTGATGGACCTTTCTAGCCTCGGACTTGTCCATTGGTAGATTTCCATTCATCAAGTAATCGATGATGAGGTCTTGCCAACTATGGTCCTCGTCAATTTGCATTGTGTAAATTGGCTCTATTTCTTTGATGATTGGTCGGTCAAGGTGTTCGACCGGGATGGAACGTCTAAATTGGAGTAGATGGTTAGCTTCTTGATTGATAGCTCATTTGCCAAGCGCAGGCTAGCGAGCAATGCCTCGTATTCTATCTCGTTGTTCGAGGCCTGGAAGCCAAGCGTGATGGCTTACTCCAACAGGGTTCCATCTGGAGTGATAATGACGACACCTGCTTTAGCCCCATTTTGGTTCGACTCTCCGTCTATGCGCAACTGCCACATGTCTATGGGTTGGCAGGTTCAACGGAGGTCCCGTATGCTTTTGAACTTTCCTTCTTATTGTTGACCAGCTTCTCTTCTTCGGCTGATGGGGTGAATTCTGCGATGAAGTCTACTAAAACCTGGGCTTTTATTGCAGTTTTCGGCCGATAGAGGAGGTCATACTAGCTTAGCTCTATAGCTCACTTCATGAGTCGCTGAGAAGAGTCAGGGCTGTAGAGGATTGATCTCAAAGGAAAGTCGGTCATGATGATGACTCGGTGAGCTTGGTAGTAAGGTCGCCGCTTTCTCGCAGATACTACAAGGGCCAAAATAAGCTTTTCCAATTTCGGGTAGCAAGTCTCTACATCAAGCCATTGCGACGGTTTTGCCCCTCGTCTTCTTGCTTCCAATCATGGTTGTTTGGAAGGCTTCGGTAGATTGGAAAATAGGAGGAACGGATTCCTTGAGCACGCGTTGAGTATAACTTGTGCTCTCAATGAAAGCACCAATTTGTGGGAGCGATTTTTCGCACGAGAATAAAGATTCCCCTTTCTTCTTCGTCGCCTCTCTCTCCCTGCAAAATAGGGAGCCTTGTGTAAAAGGGAGAGAGAGTATGGTGGCTAGGGTTTGTGAGGAATTATTTCATAGATGGAAAGGAATTATTCCTCCCCGATTTGGCGAGATTGGCTTAATTAGGGATTTGATTTATTTGATTTAAATCAAATCCCTAATTAAGGTAGGAATCAAATCAATCCCAATTTAATTAGGTAACTCCCAATTAAATTGAGTAACTCCCAATTAGGTTAAATAATCCCCAAATGGAAGGAAATATTTGACCTAGGGTTTTGATATAATTTGATTCCCACAACTATTTCATAACTTACGATACATTTTAGATTAATAATCATTCCTGACCTTGCAACGACGGCGACAGCCACCATTAGTGTCGCGCGACCTGCGGGAAAGCATGAGGATGAGGAAAGGAACCTTTTCCAAGTGATGGCGCGGCCTGAGGTGGCCGGAAATGTGTCGCCGCTGATGGTGGAAGTTTCTGCCAAAACTTCTTGTCAATCCAGTCTGAAATTCTTGTGTTTTTGAGGAGAGTGAAGGGGTGGGTTAGGTCGTATCAAAAAAAAAAAAAAAGGTGTGGGTTAAGTAAAGGGCGTCGATACGAAACTTTTGGAACTAGTCTCACCAAAAATGGTCGCCGGATGACGACGAAATTGCCGTTACAAAATCCTGCGTTGCTCGGGGAGAGAGAGAGAGAAATGAGAGAGAAGACTTTGCAAAAGCTTATGATGACATTTCCTTTTGCTTGAAACCTAAGTGTTTTCCTTCTCACCAAAGTGAGTCTTACTGCTATTTGTATTGAATTTCTGATTTGAGTTTTTATAATATTGATTTCAGGCATTGAGAATATTTCATGAAGTGGCATGGGACACCATCTACACCGGGTTTGGTGAAGAAGGATTTGCAGTAATTATGAGATTAAGAATCTGGTATTGCTTTTATTTTTTATTTTTTTATCTTTTGCTGCAGCCCCGCCTGTCAATTGTTTTTTCCCAAAGTTAGTGAACTCTTAGGATCTATCATTTATGTTCTTACAAGTAGTTCTGATGGATCTTGTAACCTTGTGATTAGAATAACATATATATATATATATTTTTGGGAGCTTAGATAGGTTTGAATGGGTTAGGGTTTAGTGAAACAAAAATTGTTGTGAGGATGATATGAGGAATATGGTCTTCTGATGTTGTGCCACTTGGCTCCATGAAGTGTCAGACTGACGACGTCTCTGTAATGCTGGGAATATACAAAATCCAGTTTCCTGCTTTCTTTTTTGTTTCCCTAATCTATTGTATGGTGTTGCAGGATGAATATCTAGAGCGGAAAAAATGTGTCTAGGCTATCCCCGAAAAGGTGCATATATAAAGCGTTGCAGATGGAGTCTAGTTCTTGCTGCTTGTCTTTTCTCTAATTTATTCTGACTGACAATATAATTGGGATGTAGGAACTTGGACAATTCACAGGCTGTGAAGTGTATGTCCGCCCGAGGGTTAGTGTTCCTTTCTCTTCATCTGATGGTTGTTTTGTAAATTTATTATTCCGTTCCTCCCACCTCCACCGCCAGGTGAAGTGAGAGAATGATGAGTTTAATGATTTTTATTTATTTATGTTTTTTAAATTGGATAGAATGGCCTGGTGGCTGCTATAGGACCAGTTGAAGGGTTGAAGGTAGTCAGGAAGTTTGTGACAGACTGCATTGTTGAGAACGCGGATCCTTTATCCCTTATGAGCCAGTATAAATTTGTACTTGAGGTGTGCGAGTGTTTCTTCCGGTTAAATATATGTTAAGAGAGGTTGAGAATGTTGGATTCTGCTTCTGCTACAGTCCAGTTAATGAGATGGTCGTTTTATTATTTAGTCCATGTTAGTGTCTGAGATGGGTTTTTTTCAACCTAATTAGTGGAGTGGTGGATGGAATTCCGTTTCGTTGTAATGACGTGTTCAAATGCTCTCAGAACTAAAAAGCTTCCCTACAGTGCCCCCAAGCCTAAGCCTGTATATCTTTCACTGAGTTAGCAGTACAACCGCTGGTACAAGCGTTAAGTCATTTGAATCGTGATCACCATATGTGTGCTCAAAATCTTGTGTTTGATGACTTCTAATTGCTTGGATGGTACCTTCCTGTTCCAATGATATAAGATTGATCGAAACATAGGGGAGTTTACAGGTTGGAAATCATATTCATAGTTCAGTCCTCCAATGATATAAGATTGATCGAAACTTTATTTTTAAGTGAATTTTTTGCTATTTTTGAAAGTTTTTATAGAAATTGACATTCCACATATCTCCCAATCCGACTGTTTTTATTTTATTTATTTATATATAAATATTATTATTTAGTTTTTTAACTTTCTCAATTCTCTAAATAAAATTGTTTATACCAAAATGAACGGCCAACAAGACGCCGACACGTGGGCCAAAACGGAGCTAAGGAAGCCTTTGGCACCTAGCTTCGGCACCAACCATACCGATGACACCATTAGGGCAACCTCAGCCCCAGGGCTACGTGGCAGACCCACGGTCAATGGCAACAGTCCCACATCGAAAATACAACCAACTTGCACACCTCCCAAGATCTATAAATGGGAGCAACAGCCCTAGAATCAGGGTAAGCAATCAGAACTCACGGCATACTGCATATTGATCTGTAGTCAAAGTTTACTAAATCCGTACTTACTTAAGCATCGGAGAGCCTTCGGCCGGTACCACACCGGTGCCCTAGGTCTTACCGTGCGTTTGCTATCTTACAGATTGAACGCCCTACCGAGACCTCTGTCATACCGAAGGCCCAAAATCTCTAAGTTGCGCGGGAAAGTGCCGAACCATTTTTCTGCGTCAACAGTTTGGCGCCGTTTGTGGGAAACGATAAAAATCAACCTGCAAATTCCTAAAACATAAATGGGAACCACTTCGGGACCACAATTCCTATCGGAAGATGGTTTACCGTTCGGCATGCCAAGTGGAGCAAGCCCAGCGCTGCACCCTAGCACTCCGTTCGGGAATACCCCGGTGCTTCAGACTACGGTCGAAGCGGAGCTCCTGGCCCAGATGACTTCCCTTCGGAAAGAAATGGCCAGGCTCCAGGAACATAACAAACTACTCTCGTCTAAAGTAGACGAAACTCAGCGACTGATTAATGAGCAGGACACGCAGGACATCCAGACTGCGGAGTCTACACAAAGCCTTCCGACCCCTAGTGGGAGGAAGAAGAAAAAGCAGGGGGCAAAGGCAACGCTTGGGCCCTCCAAACAGTTGGTAGTTCCAGCACCACGGGACCAACCTCACGTACCAAAGAAGGTGTATTCCGACTGCCGCCATCGTATTAATGATAAACAGACCGAACGGCATAGATCCCCAATTAGGGTTAATGCCAACTTAAGGGAATCACGGATGAGGGTCCTCGGGAGTAAATCGCCCATCAGAAGGGTCCAAGGGTTGGAATCTGGGTCGGGACATGACAATGAGTATATCCCTTCCAGGAGCACCGAATCGAGCTACCGTTCGGTAACCCCAACCAAGTCTTCAAAGGCGAGACCGCCGAGCCCAAGGCGACTTTCCGAAGACTATAGTTCCGTGGAGGTCCCAAGCCGAGACCCCGCTATCCGCTTGCTCTTCCAAAAGATCCAAAAGATGGAAGACGACCGAACCCGTTCTCAAGAACCTGCATGGGGAAAGCTTCGGCCGGGACCATTTACCGAACGCATTAGGCGATCACAGCAGGAAAGGGATATACAGCCGCTGCGAATACCGTACTACACCGGTACCCAGGACCCCTTGACACACCTTCATTCTTTCCAATCGGCAATAGGATGCAAGGGCCTCAGCGACGAGGGGCAATGCCTACTGTTCCCTTCCTCCCTCTTGGAAGCAGCTTTAAACTGGTTCTACCGTCTCGAACCAGGAACGGAAGATTCGTTTGATGAACTGAAGCATATTTTCCTTAACCACTTCATGATCCAGACCGACCGTCTATACTCTGCCAATGATTTGTACACAATTCGGCAGGGAGAAGAGGAGCCCCTACGAGAATATGCTGCTCGCTTAAGTCATGAGTACTCTAGGTGTCCGGAAAGGGACGACAGGGCAGCCTACGGCGCCTTCAAGAGTGGCCTACGGTCCTCCCACTTTCGGTACCTCGTGCACAGTGGCAACTGGCGCACGTATGATGAACTAATGAAGCAAGCGGCAGTCCACACCAAAGCCGAATACTTCAATTCCAAGTCAGAGCCCACGGTTCGGCAGACGGAGTCAGCACCTAAGGCGTATGCCGGGCAGGAATCGTCCTACCCCCCGGTGCGAGTTGACAACACTTCAGCGGGCCACAAACGGAAGGACAACCGGGAGGATCGGCAGGGGAACTCGAAGAAAGGACGCGGGAGATTCGGTAGAAACGACCACCGTGCGCCACTACCGAATCATGATCGTGCCCAGGAAGTCTTCACCCTGCTGAACACCACGTACGAAGCCGTTTTGATGAACGAGAACGAGCAAATCCCGAAGCCGACTAACCGAAAGCCTAGTCGACAGGACAATCGGGATACCGGCAAGTTCTGTCGGTACCACTAGCAGAATAGCCACAATACCGAGGACTGCATCAGTTTAAGGAAGATCGTTGAGCGCCTGATTCGGGAGGGGAAGCTAGATCAGTATATCACCAGGCCACAACAGACACTGGCACCCAACCCCAATCGGCAGATAAACATGATCAGCACTATTAGCAGATGCCCAACTCTGGCGGGACCTTCAAATCGATCGGTAAAGCAATACGTCCGGGCTGCTCATTACCCACAGGTCTTCGGCATCGAATCTGATCGGCATCGTAAGTTCGCAAAAGTGGGTTGGGAACCCATTACCTTCAGCGAAGAAGAAGAAGAAGGGATCGTTTACCCCCATGACGACCCCATGATCATTCGAGCCGAAATTGCCGATTACGATGTGGGCCGAGTATTGATCGACACGGGAAGCTCGGTAAATGTAATTTTCGCCGATGCATTCAGAGGACTCGGAGTCGCCGACAGCATGATCAACCGGCAGATAACTCCCTTGCTCAGCTTTTCCGGGGATCTGGTCCAACCAGTCGGCAGTGTAAGCCTACCAATCGCCTTCGGCGTAGCCCCGAGAAAGACGATGACCTATGACCAATTCCTCATTGTCGATTGCCCCACGGCATACAATGTGATCATCGGGCGAACGACACTCACTCGGGTAAAGGCCTATCTGTCCCCGCACATGCTGCTGATGAAGTTCCCCACATGCAACGGTACCGGAGCTGTCCGAAGGGATCAACTCAGCGCACTAACGTGCTATGCGACCGCGTTGAAATCAGTGGCCAGTAAAACCCCAATGGAGGCCATGTCTGTGCAAGGGCTACCAAACGGTAGTGGACCAATAGACGACCCAAGGGAGGAAACACCAACGCCGTTGGCACAGCCTGCCGAAGAGTTGGAAACCGTCGTCCTGAACGAGGAGCATCCCGACCGATGTGTCAAAATCGGCACCGCCCTAGATCCAAAACTGAGGGAACAGCTCATCGATTTCTTACAACGGCATGCAGAGAGGTCTTCGCCTGGTCTTATGACGATATGCCCGGCATATCTCCTGACGTCATCAGCCACAAGCTCAGCCTCTCACCCACCTGTAACCTTGTCCGCCAGAAGCGCCGATCGTACGATGCCGAACGGTACGAAGCCATGCGCAATGAAGTGGACAAACTCAAAACCATTGGCTTCATCAGGGAAGCCACATACCCCGTCTGGCTCGCCAACTCGGTCATGGTTCGGAAAGCCAAAAGCGGATGGCGAATGTGCCAAGATTATACTGATCTGAATAAGGCTTGCCCAAAGGACAGCTTCCCCTTACCGAGGATCGATCAACTAGTTGATGCCACTGCCGGTCATGAGCTGCTCAGCTTCATGGATGCTTATTCGGGATATAACCAAATCTTCATCAACCCTGCCAACAGCGAGCATACTGCTTTCATCACCGATCGAGGGTTGTATTGCTACAACGTCATGCCCTTTGGCCTAAAAAACGCGGGGGCGACTTATCAGCGGCTGGTCAATCGAATCTTCGCCCAGCACATCGGCAGCATCATGGAGGTGTATGTCGACGACATGCTGATAAAAAGCCGAACGGCAGGGGAACATCTGGGAAACTTGGCCCTCATGTTCGGCATATTGAAGAGCTACCGGATGAGGTTGAATCCGACGAAGTGCGCCTTCGGCGTCTCTTCCGGAAAGTTCCTCGGATTCATGATCAGCCAGAGGGGGATCGAGGCTAATCCCGAGAAGATCAAGGCCATAATCGACATGGAAAAGCCGAAGACACAGAAGGATATCCAGAGCCTTACCTGACGGGTTGCCGCTTTAACCCGCTTCATCTCCAAGGCTACCGACAAGTGTGTACCGTTTTTCAAAGCTTTGAAAGGGGGCAAACACCAGATCACATGGACTCCCGAATGCGACCAGGCGTTTCAAAATTTGAAAAACTACATGAGCAAGGCACCCCTTCTGTCAAAGCCACTCCCTGGAGAAGTTCTCCTGCTGTACCTTTCGGTATCTGTCACTGCCGTCAGCTCGGTGCTAATACGGAAACCAGAGAAGGCAGAACTACCAATCTTTTATGTCAGCAAGGCACTCCAGAGTGCGGAGCTTCGGTACCCTCCACTAGAGCAGCTAGCCCTAGCCCTTGTTGTCTCAGCAAGAAGGCTCCGCCCATACTTCCAGGCGCACCAGATTACCGTTCTGACCAATCAGCCACTTCGGCAAGTACTCCAGAAGCCGGAGACTTCGGGCCGATTAGTCAAATGGGCAATCGAGCTGGGAGAATTCGATATACAATTCAGGCCAAGGCCCGCTGAAAAGGGCCAGGCCGTTGCCGACTTCATCTCCGAACTTACGCTTCCGGCATCATCGGAACCGTCCATTACCGAGCCCACGTCTCTCGTCACGGAGAACGTGAGTGCCGATCGCTTCGATCCCTCCCTCCCGGTATGGATCCTGCATGTCGATGGTTCGGCAAATCAACAGGGTTGTGGAGCTAGTTTAGTGCTAACCACTCCAGATGGAGGCAAGCTCGAGTATGCCCTCCAATTCAGCTTCAGGACCTCTAACAACGTGGCAGAGTACGAGGCTCTCTTGGCCGGCCTTCGGCTAGCCAAAAGTATGAATGCGAAGCAGATCAGCATCCACAGTGACTCCCAACTCATAGTGAATCAAATAACGGCAGACTTCGCAGCGAAGGATGCCTCCATGTCCGCGTACCTATCGGCAGCTCACCAACTCCTACGTAAATTTCAGGCCTATGAGATTCGGCAGATCCTAAGGTCAGAAAACAGTCATGCCGACGCGCTCTCACGATTGGCCTCGGCAATAAATGACAAGATCGGAAGGAAGGTTCCAGTGAAAATTCTATCCCAGCCGAGCACGACAGTTACTGAAGTATGTACCATACGGTACGAGGACACTTGGATGTCTCCAATCTACGCCTTTCTAACAAACGGAACCCTTCCTACCAACAAGGTTCAAGCTCGGAAGCTACGATACCGATTGGCAAGGTACACGGTTATCAACGATGTTCTGTACAAAAGAGGATACACCACACCGTACCTGAAATGTCTCACCAAAGAGCAGGGGGACTACATTCTCAAGGAGGTCCACAGCGGAGTCTGCGGCGATCACTCAGGGTCCCGATCGCTCGCACACAAAGTCTTCCGGCAGGGGTATTTCTGGCCGACCTTACACCAAGATGCAAGCGTGTTGGTCAAGAAGTGCGACAAATGCCAGCGGTTCGGTAGCGTCCCTCACATACCTGCCGAACCACTCTCACCGATTGTCAGCCCGTGGCCGTTCGCTCAGTGGGGACTAGACTTGATCGGACCAATGCCAGAAGACAAGGGTCAGGTCAAGTATGCAGTGGTTGCCGTAGATTACTTCACGAAATAGGTAGAAGCCAAGGCCTTGGCAACAATAACGGCAGCTAGAGTGGAGGATTTCGTTTGGACGAACATCTGTTGCCGATTTGGAATCCCCTACGCCATCATCACAGATAACGGCAGGCAATTTGATTCGGTGGTCTTCCGAGAGTTCTACACTCGCCTCAAGATCAACCTGTTCTTTGCCTCACCAGCTCACCCCCAGTCAAACGGCCAAGTCGAGGCAATGAACAAAATAATCAAGAAGCTGCTGAAACGGCAGCTTGAAAAAGCAAAAGGGGCCTGGCTGGAGAAGCTTCTAGAGGCGATATGGGCCATCCGAACGTCTTACCGAACGGCAACCGGAGAAACACCGTTCTCCATGGCCTTCGGCTCGAAAGCAGTTGTCCCCGTCGAAATCGGTGAGCCTTCCTACCGAACGGAAACTTTCACCCCCAAGGCTAACAAGGAAGCGCTCGCTTTAAGCCTCGATCTGATCGAAGAACACCGAGCGCAGGCAAACCTTCGAAATGAAGCTTACAAACAGCGTGTCTCTCGGTATTACGACTCCAGAGTCAAACCCCGATCCTTCCGAATCGGAGACTGGATCATGCGGGAGGTATCCCTGGCAACCAAGAATCCCACGGAAGGAACCCTCGGACCTTCCTGGGAAGGCCCTAAACCCACGGAAGGAACCCTCGGACCTTCCTGGGAAGGCCCTTATGAGATCATCGGCATCCGACGATCGGGAGCTTACCGCCTCAGAGACTCCAACGGAAAGACCCTCGGTCATCCTTGGAATGTGGAGCATTTGAAATATTATTTTAAATGAAGTCACCTAGCCTACGGCAAGATTGACATACAGGTCACAGAGCCTTCGGCCTGCTTGCATTTACTAGCCTTCGGCAGCATGTGATTCCCTAGCCTACGGCAGGTTTTTATTGTAAAGCAAAACTATGTATCTTTGCCCACGGCAATTGTTAATGAAAAGGTATTCGGCCTATATGATCATAACCTTCGGTATGCTTCAAAAATTGTATTTATGTTAAAGAGACGGTAGAGACCATCGGTCGCACTAAACTACTTTTTTTTTTGAAAAGTTAAACTACCGATCGAAGGATAGCTTACATTTTCGCTTGATTGTTGAGTTTTCAGTTGAGTTTTCGCTCACTCACCTTCGGTAACTAACCCACTACTTAGCCTACGGCAAGTACGTTTTTTCAAACTTCCTACTAGTGTTTTGCTTAAGTGAAGTCTTGCTGGCCAACGGCAGGACGAGATTATATCTTACCGATTGCAAAAACAAAAGGCAATAACTTGCCGAAAGCGAAAACACTTGCAAGAATTCAAAATTGGAAAAATAAATTACTTGCATTAAAGGATGCCCTCGGCATCAAGGTGTCCATACAGATACAGGAAACAAAATGTGCCCTCGGCATCACACTATTCCTACAGTTACATGAAACTAAATCTAAAAGCCCAAACGGCAGCTCCCTCCTCGGCACCAGGGATAGCAGGTTTCTTACGATCTTCCGAACATCTCCTACGGCACAACCAGCTCTAGTTGAAAATGACAAGAAGCTTTTGGAGAAGATTAACCAGCTCCAGTTGAAAATGAGAAGAAGCTGTTGGAGAAGATTAACATCCTATGCTTGATGGAAGATACCGTTCGCTCCGCCATCTGAAGATAGGACTATACCTTTGAGTATCATTGCAGAGCGTACGAAAGCTTCCAGTCAAGCAGCCTCTTCTTCGGTAGGGGTCGAGATCTCCTCCTCGGCATTGGCAATACCCCCTACGGTAGCAGGGACGACAGGCTCCTCGGCATCAGGCCCCGGAGGGACCTCCCCTTCGTAATCCTCTATCATTTCTTCGGTTATTCCTTCGGGGAGAGGAGGAGGGTCGGAAGCAAAGTTCAGGTTCAGTTTCATCCCAGGGTTGAACCGCTTGAATCGGTAGATCAGACCCGCCATCTCAGCGCCCACTTCCGAGTCCACCAGGTCAGTGAACTCGGACGAGCGACGGTACCCCTCTATCGCAGCCTCAATCTCCGAAGCCTTGGTCCGGTCCGACTCCTCCAGGGCCGCTTGTACCGCCTCTTTCGCCTCCAGAGCCTCCCTGGCCGATAGCTTTGCCGACTCCAAGGCTGCCGTCATCTCAGCAAAAGTGGCTTCATAAGACTTGAGCTGCCGTTCGGCAGCCTGTAAATCCTTCGCCAAATTCGCGTTGGCTTGTATGGCCTTTCCAGCCTCGGCAACCTTGGCCCTACCGTCCTCATAGGCCTTCTTCGACCTCTCAACAGCATTGATGGCGCGCTTGATGCACAGCCACATATCCATCGAAGCCTGGAAAACAAATACCGACTGTCAGTATTACCGAACACTAACAGACGAAGCGGCAAATACAAAAGTCAATGTCTTACTGAGGCCTGAAGGCGGAAGGCTCGTCCAGCCTGCTCCCGAAGAACCTTCTTCGGCAGCTCCTCGATATCGGATTGTTCCATCTGCGAACCAAGGATCATGTGGTTCGCAAACTGGACCGCATTCGAAGGGCAGGCTAGATTTACGGGCTCGGTAGAGTCGTCGTCGTCTTCGACGGAGAAGATGGCACGAGGGACCTCAGATCGCCTATCTCGCTTTGAGGGAGGCTCGACATCCGAATCAACGGTAACTACCCGCTTACCGGCAGCCCTGGAAGAGCCCCCTTCGGCAGGAGCACCACGGCCTGGGGACGGGCCGGGAACAGTGGGCCCGGCCTGCCTTGAGCCGGAGCTCAACTGACGGAGGCGTTCGGAGAGCGGCTGGTCGTCAGCGTCTGGCACCGCCGAGGGCATGGGTACCGATTCTTGTTGCCCTTTCTTTCTTTTTTGCCCCTGGAGGCCCATCATGAGGCGCCTCTTGGAGGATTCACTCAGCCTCTTCTTCTCGGCATCCTTCCTCCCGTCCGTCACTACAGAACACATATTGATCGTCAGTATTACTCAAAAAATAGACAAAAATCTCCTTCGGCAATATGCACTTACTCTCGGCAGGGTTCACAAGCCGGGCCTTGATAAGGTTGGCGGTAAATAGGAACTGCGGATACTCTCTCTCCACGGCAGGTACCCTCGCCCTCACCAGATCAATCTGCCGAAGCTCCGCTTGAGTAGCTACCGGTTGCTTCAGCTTGCCTGCAAAAAGGAAGAAACGGTCAATCACGAACAAGTAGTAAACGGATTACTGAAGGGCTCTAACTCCAACCTGCTATCTGGAAAGTCGTGGGGATGTGGAACCAGACAGAGCTTCCCGATGGAGACTCCCAATCACCAGACAGGAGAACCCGCCGATTCCTCCAGGACTTCTGGGAAGTGGGCACATGGCTTACAAAATGACCACGCTCGGCAGCCCTCAAGCAGTTGGCCTGGACCCAACCGCCATGGTCGATGGTCTTGGAACGGGTAACACTGTACAGATGGGAGAACTGCTCATAAGAAGGTTCTCCCTGGCCTGCCATACCGAAGGCTGTGATCACTCCCATCAGTGCTACCCAAAAGTTGGGGTTTGACTGACGGGGGCATTAGCCGATCATCGCTAGGATCTTCTGGACGGCAGGCTGCAGCGGGAGCCTCACTCCCTGCAGAAGCACGTCTGTGAAGAAGACCACTTCCCCATCCTTCGGCTTGCTAAGAGATTCGGTAGGTATTGGGATCCTCATCTTTACCGAATCTGGGATTAGGTACTCTTTGCGGTATTTGGCAATATCACGCTCGGTGATCATATTTGGAGGCAGATAGTCTACGCCGAACACGTGCTCCTTCGGAACACCCATCGGAACCCTAGGATTGCTGGGGAAAACCACTGAGACCTTCGATCGAGAGGACGGTCCGGCAGCTGACTCTCCACGACCGGAAGTGGAGGCCTCTGGCTGATGCCCTAAGGTCATAACCCCAGGCACGCCTAGCCCCTCTTGGCGGCCGTCGGCATAAACGGTGGTCAACGGCACCGGACCGGTCATAAAACCTTTCCCGACACCGTGGGATGGAGCAGAGTTGGAACATTCTCCCAGTATCTCAACATCGGAATCGCCTCCATCCTCGGCATCAGGGGCTATCCCCCCGCTGTCGGTATCGAACAGACCGTCCGATGACTCCCCTTCGTAAGCGTTGGGCTCACCACTCTCGGATCCAGATTCGAATCCAGACTCGACATCAGACATCTACAAAAAGGGAAAAAGAAACTAAGGCTCATGCATGATACTACCCTACCGATCCCAACATCATTACCTATGGCGACTAGACTACCTAACGGTACCCTAAGGTCAGTCTAGACTACCGAACGGTACCCTAAGGTTAGTCTAGTTCCAAACACGGAGGGACGATGAAAATAAATAAAGACATTAATGAGGGATGCCGAACGGTACCTTAGAACGGGCTCGGGAAGTTCTCCAAGGGTGATGCCGTTAGCTTTGCCTGAAATCGCTCTCTCTACCATTCGCAGTGCCAGAAATCGCCTTTCTTGCCGTTTGCTTCGCCTGAAATCGCTTTCCCTACCGTTAGCAACGCCGGAAATCGCCTTCCTTGCCGTTTGCTTCGCCGAAAATCGCTTCAAGCAGAGCTCTCGCCTCTCACAAATGCAAAGTGGATTTTCCTCTGGAATCGCCCCTATTTATAGGGAGAGGGTCATAACGGCACCCCTCGGGAAGCCAAACGGCGCATTAATGCGCCCGCCTCGTAACTAGATACCTGCCATGTGTCGCGCATCCACTGGGGAACCGACGACACGCGAGGCCCGGAATTCGAAGCGTCATTCCGCCCATCAAACTCGACGCGACCCTTCGTCTTCTGCAAACGCGACCCTTCGTTTTCTGCAAATGCGACCTTCCGACTTCTACGAAGTTGAGCCTCCCCACCAGTTCCAGTACCGAACGGTAGGACAATATCCAGCCTTCCGAAGGTTATTACAAGTCCCCTTCCGAGGACCCTCGCAAGAGAACTTGGGGGACTCCTGTTTATACCAAAATGAACGGCCAACAAGAGGCCGACACGTGGGCCAAAACGGAGCTAAGGAAGCCTTCGGCACCTAGCTTCGGCACCAACCATACCGATGACACCATTAGGGCAACCTCAGCCCCAGGGCTACGTGGCAGACCCACGGTCAATGGCAACAGTCCCACATCGAAAATACAACCAACTTGCACACCTCCCAAGATCTATAAATGGGAGCAATAGCCCTAGAATCAGGGTAAGCAATCAGAACTCACGGCATACTGCCTATTGATCTGTAGTCAAAGTTTACTAAATCCGTACTTACTTAAGCATCGGAGAGCCTTCGGCCGGTACCACACCGGTGCCCTAGGTCTTACCGTGCGTTTTCTATCTTACAGATTGAACGCCCTACCGAGACCTCTGTCATACCGAAGGCCCAAAATCTCTAAGTTGCGCGAGAAAGTGCCGAACCATTTTTCTGCATCAACAAAAATGTTATACTATGATGATAGAATGAACAAATTTTTTGCCCCCTTATGATTGAATGTATATATAATGATTTTGCCCCCTTATGATTGAATTTGGCAATAAATGTTGTGAACTATTTAATTTTAGAGGTAATAGACAAAATAATAAATCGATTTTATCCCATAAATAAAGAGAATTGTTACTAACATTCTAAAATAGTTATTATCCAATCTTCTATTTTATGCAAAACGATTGTTCTGAGGTGTCTATAACAAATTTAAACTTGTTTACCTAGGCAAGATTTGAATTGTCTCCAGCCATTTTGCGAAAAGCGGGTGGCAAAATGCAGGATCTCTTGAACCAGGACGTGGGGTACTCAACTGTCATACAAGCTCTTTATTGTTCCTGCAAAGGCTATAGTAGGAAATGAGTCACATAGCAACTTCTTGATTCTGCTATTCTAGAATGATGGGATCAAGCAGACGCAGATGCATCACATCTTCTGCCAGTGCTAGTTTAAGATCCTCACAAGTGATAGAGGCTCCATCTGTATTGCAACTATGTTTTAAACAGTAAGTGTTTACCACCAAAACAATGAATTAAGAAGTGTAAATGCAAAAGCACAAATGATGTTAACTGTTGCTTTAATTTGAAGAAATGAATACATGGAAAGATAAGCAAATATCATAAGCTGCAATGCACTTGCCTCTTGAAGGAAATCAGCAACCCCTTTCCTCTCAGGACACTCAAATCCTCAAAAAATTCAAGACACATCATCTCGCGGACCATGATAAACAATCCTCCCTTATGGCATTAAAATAAGGTCATCAAAGAGTTCAAAGGTGCAGGCTGAATAAGAGAAACCAGTAAAGTAGCATCTATTATATATGCACCAGCTTCTGAAGACAAGCAACAATCTGGAATGATGTGGAACTGTCTAAGCCGTTTGTTACTTACATCCATGAAAAAAGCTTTTGTTGGACCAGTGATCATCTCCGCTGCAAAGTTTTAATTGACACCAGTAATTAAGGTAGGTCAAAGCTGATGTTTTGTAGTTAGTAATCTAAGTAAAACCAGTGAATGTTATGGACGTGAGCGCATTGCATAACCTTCCAAAACTATCAGTACTGTTTCTATTTGCATTACCTGTTTTCAGTCTCTTCTTTTGACCACTAGAGATACCTCTTCTCATGGCATCTCCAACCAGGGTGTCAGCACATATATCGAGTCTGAGTATCTGCAAAACCATGGCAAATATTATTGTACCATGCCGGGAAGCATTTATGCTGACAAAATTGATGGGAAAGAAGATTGGTTGACTGGTAAATGTTAATCAGCCGGGATCCTATGAGCACGGGAAAACAAAAGGTGAATTGTAGAGAAAAAGAGATTTGGATGGAAATTGAGCAATTAAAATTTATGAAAAGGTGCAATCGATAATCAATTGATTAAATTCTTTTGCATGGAAAAAATATTTTGGTAATTTGAATCAAATTTTGAATAACTGAAGATTCATGTTCTTTATACATCAACAGCTCAATAGTGCAACTATTTCTTCGCTTTAAGAACACCACCAAGATCAACATGGACATGGACACCACGATTTGAAACCAGAGCTTTCCCAAAAAATTTGGCTTTCAGCAGCTGAAGCTCCACTGCCACCCCGCTGTAACTGATCTCTGAGCTCTTTCAAAGCTTCTCTTCGCCCACCCATCTGTCACAATGAATATGTTCTTATGCTAGTTCAATATATATTTGCAGTGAAAAATTGATTGATGTGGACCTAATTGTTGCTACATGAACACCAACACTGGCCTTTGTAATTGCTTAAAGCTCTGCTATGACCATTTGCAGGCACAAGGTTTGAACTAAAATGCAAATTCAATAACACAAACGAAGTAAAAAAAAAGTTAGTGATTACCCTTTGAAGCTTCCGTGTTTGAGAACGAGCTTCCTAACTACCACAAACTACGCCCTGCAAGCAGTTACCTTGCTAACTAATAACTAATTGGATTTTTCAAAGAGAATAGCTACAGTATATGCTCCAAAATACAAACATACCAACAATTACCCAAATCTGTTTGAACAAATGGTAACTGCACATCATGCACCTGTCTTCATTTTGTTTACTGCACATCATCCCTTTAAATTTCAATTTGCTTTAGTTATTAACCTTCCACATATCTCAAAATGGTATTCTTCACTTCTTTATGTCTAGTCAAAAATAGAAATATCTAGTAGCCCGGTTATATGTCAAATGTGTTCTGTTTATAAATGCAACTATTATGTGCCTACCTATGTGTACATTTGCAGAGACTTGAGAAAGAAATTAGTAGATCTCCTAAGTTTTGAAGACAATTCTATCATTTTATTCAGGCTAAACTATTTAATGTGTTGATGATATCGGGACTAACGCTAATTTGGCTTCTTTTAATCTGAACCCATTAGGACTTTATGCATAAAAGGAAAAATGAATAAGGTTTAGGGTAAAGTAGATCGTTATGAGAATCAAATAAACAATGTGACACACCAATAGAATGTGACCGGTCAAATAAACAATGTGACACACCAATAGGAAGGTGGGGGGAGGTGATCTTAGAGGGAAGCTCTTCCGTCTCGCCGACCAACTTTGAGTGCACTATCACAAGCTGTAAATGCAAGGATGTCAGCACATGACCCTATTTTAGGGAATTTAGCCTCAATCTCAGTCTTGGCCTCATCGATCACTTTTAAGGCTCTTAAGCTCAGATGGTTTGCTGGATGTTCTTTTTCAGATGGTTTACCTCTCCCTGTGTCGAGCAAGTAAACTACCAGTTACTCAGCATCAATAGGATATGAGTTCCACTTGACTTTGTCCGCTTTCCGTACTTGTCTTAAAAGGCTCGGTAAAATACAAGTTTTTTTGAAAAGCAAACATAAAATTCACGTACATACGTATTTTTCATGTTTAATACACGTGTTTTTTTACAAAATTTTCAATAATACACACAAACTTCAAGTATTATACACATAATTTCCACATACTATTGATTAAAAATAATATATATTTAAATATTTAAATAAATTATTGTAGGATATTATATACATGCGGAACTTTTCAGTTGTAACTTGCCAAAATTGTAATTTTTTTTAATAAATAGTACGGCCGCACGGCTATATTGGGTTTTTAAATTTTTTAATAAATCAAATTAATAGTATAGCCGTCCGGCTATACGTGGTGTTTTTAAATGTTTTTCAAATTAATCGTGTAGCCGCTCGGCTATACTATTTTTGGTCCATTTTTTATAAATAAAGAGTATAGCCGCGGGTCTACACTGGGCACCCCTTTTTTTTATATTAAATAGTATAGCCACGCTGCTATACGTTCTAAACATAATATATTAAAAGCATATAGCCGAACGGCTATACGGGTTTTTAAATTTTTCCTTAAATTCAAAGTATAGCCGCGTGGCTATCCCCGGGTCCCCTTTATTAAATAATAAATAGTATAGCCGCGCGGCTACACTATTTAATATATTATATATATTCAAACAGTATAGCCGCTCGGCTATACGCGGTCCTTTTTTTAAAAATAAAAATAAAAAAATAAAAAAAATATTGGAGTGATGTGTTTTTAATCTTTTTTCTTTAAACAAAAGGCCAAATTACACTCTCTAGTTGTGTGAACTGTGCTATTCATTTACTTCGCATTTTCAGTCTCTGTTCTTGTAATATTGGAAATTTTAGTTCTGTAGTTTTGTTCATGTCCAAATCTCAGGGAAGATGGGCAAATGTAAGATGTTAATTTTCAATTTCACTTCCAGCCAATATGTTAAACAAGTAAAGAGATTAGCAAGAAACTAGTGAAGTGAGGTGACTCTTCTTCTTCATTTCTAGCTAGGGCACATTTATCAACCATAACATAAATATAGATAAACTAGTACAACGTGTGGCAGCCAAGTGAGAACCCTAGCTCGGTAGCTACATCTTCTGCTAGCATTACAAGAACTTAGAGCACGTTGTTCTAGACCCAGCACTGAACACACACCCATAAACCAGAAAAACACACTAATTAAGACTAAACCAAACACAAATTAGACCTAATGAAAGATTTCAAACAGACCATTAAAACCAGATACAAGTAGCAGACCCTGGTGCAACTAGCCAAACTGGTCTCTGAGTCATGGTGTAAATGGGACTGAGCCACCAGCAGAAGGAACAGCAGGGATAGTGGGGAGGACTGGGACTGGAACACAGCCTCCAGGGAGAGTGCAGAGGCCTGATGGTCCAAAGCTAACCCCAGTAACAAACCCTGGAGGGCCTGGGAAGATGCCTCCTGCAGCTCCTCCATAGAAGTTCTGAGGCTTATCAACGCCCTCTCCATTCTCATCATGACTCTTGATCCGCCTTCCTCCTTCAACATGCAATGCAGCAACCACTAGGATAGTGGTCAGGATCAGCACCACCTTACTCACTCTCTCCATGCCTCAAAAGAAATATTAAAAGACCTTTTGCTGCTTTGACCTCTCTCTCTCTCTCTCTCTCTCTCTCTCTCTCTACAGTTTTGAGTCACACTCTAAAATTTGTTACAGGGGTGAAGGAAGATCATGGCAAACCCACCCTTCTTATAGTACAAAAGATCTCCATTTCAGGATAATCAAAATAACCCTTTTCTCTTAATTACCATACATGGAATAGAGGGATGCTTACCTTGCTAAATGCAGTGGTTTAACTAATGGGGCTTCAATTAAATCAAGGTCATTTAGGAAAATTCAGGTGACTGATATTTAACCATGGTAAAAACGACACTAACTAACCAGTTTTCAGTGAAGTTAATATTAGGTGTAGGTGGGGAGATGCCAACTGACCATCCCTCCTCCATCCCTCTAGTGGGATTTTATGGCATTGGTGTAGAATTTATGGTGGTACCTAACACAAACTGAGATGGGTAAGAGCCCTTAAATCCATTTTCCTTTGCACTTTATTACCTTCCAGTTTAATCTACTGACCTGCTTTAATTCATAAACCTACCACACTGAGAACAGATGTGACTTGGCAGAAAGAGGGAAAACTTTGATATTCAATTTCATAGAATTCAGTCTTTGACAAATTGGGTTGGACCAACAAATTAGTTTAATTACTTTAGTACAATGATTTTGGTTACACATGGTATTATTAATTCATTTGTTTTAATTATTTATATGAAGATGTTGATTGCCACATGGTTATTGAAAGTTCATACTTAATGCATAGGTTTGCGATTGGAGTGTTTATTAAAAATTAAGCACAAAAAGCTTACTAATAAATAAATTTAATGAATCAATTTCATACAATTATGTGTGTGTGACCAACAAAACAAAGCTCCAATTTGATCATGGAGCCAATAAATCCCTATATATGTGTTCTAGTTCACAACCTTGCAGTTGTTCCTGATCTCACCTTGCCTTCCTGTGAGGACATCAATGGAGCCCATTTTCACCATGGCTGCTGCAAACTTATTAGCCCAAGCTGTACCAAATCTGGCATTGTTCCTCACAATCCTGGCTGTCGAATGGCTGGAAAGAAGAGTTTGATCTGATGTAAGCAGGGCATGATGGTTCTTCAAATCAGTATAGTACTTGTTATCAAGCCTATTTGGTGTAAGAATATCAAGTGGCACCGTAACTCGATCATTGTTTGATGATCTAGGGCACTTCTTTTTCAAGTTCCTAGCAAAAATGGGATCCATTGAAGGGTCTTGTGGATGAGTGGCATTGAAGAAATACAAGCGATCAGAGAAGGATGAACAATGTGACACACCAATAGAATGTGCCCCGGATAATGTGACCATTTCATCCAAGCTAAGGCCTTTTCGGGCGAAACTCTCTTCAAGTTGCTTGGCGTTAAAGGAAGGTGAGGGGAGGTGCTGTGTAGGCTCATCTTGGAGGGAAACTCTTCCGTCTCGCCGCCCCGAAGGCACGTCATAATTTATCCCACCAACTTTGAGTGCACTGTCACGAGCAGCAAATGCAAGGATGTCAGCACATGACACGGTTTTGGGGCATTTAGCTTCAATCTCGGCCTTGGCCTCATCAATCACTTCAAAGCCTCTCAAGCTTGGATTGTTTGCTGGATGTTCTTTTTCGGATGGTTGTCCAGGAGTTGAATCAAGTAGGATAGAGGCATCGCAACCCTGAAACAATAAAGAACACATGTTAGTAGTGTGATTATAATTAGTTCTAATATACTTAATTATATACAATAAAATGTAGAATATTATTCATCCATGTGAATGAAGCTTACCCTAACAAAGCAATCATGGAAATGCATTCTGATGAGGCCAGCAGCTATGCCTGGATTCTTTGCCACAGCTTTGTTCACAGCTTTTCTCACAATTGCCTCTGCAGCAGGACAACTCCGTTGATAGAAACCGACTTTCGGAGCTGCTGATGCCATGAAGACCACCATAGACATGGCCAAAAAGAAGATCAAACTCATTGTTAACGTTGCGGCACTCATTTTCAACACCTAAATTAGATCAAATGAATACTGTACTGAAAGAGAAAATTATATGAAAAAAGATGAGGAAATGAGCTGTGGAGAGATGGAGATGATGGAAATAGCTGATCTTAATTGCATATTTATAGTTTAATTAAGAAGAATGGTGAAGTATGGATTTGGTAAAACGTGTGTAGCTATAGCTAGCTGCAGAGCACAAACTTGAAGCTGTCTAAGTTTGAACAGTTCCATTTGAAATCTGCATGGTTGGAACTTTCAATGTAAATATTTTTTTTTTCTTTTTTTCGAAAGATGTCAACTGGCAATGAAGAGGATGATTAGGAAACTTCCCAAGCACCACTTGCAAATCACAAATAATACTCATATTTAACACAAAGATTACAGCAAAAAGAAACAAGCCTGGTGAGAAATTAAAAACCATCAAAGAACTAGATTTGGTGTTTCACCAATGCTTCAATCAACTGATATCTTGTTGAAACGAGCAAAAGCAAATAAAAAATTTATATCCTGACTAAGTCAATGGCATTGCATTGCAGGCCTCCCCTACTGTTCATTGGTGATGACTAGGTAAGCCGAGCAACCCAGAAAACAAAACAAATATATTTAATATAAAAAAAAGTTGGTAAGCGGCCAAGCAAGTATGACAAAGACAGGCATGGCATTAGATTAGATGTTAACCCTCTTTTGTTTTGAGGGACGCATTCTTATCAGATTTAAATTTCAATGACACGGGCCTGGTACTGAAAATGTTCACATGCATCACAAACATGAACCGATTAAGTGAGTTTGGATTGGACCAAGCCATTTGAGTTCAGTCTCAGGAATTGGACTCATTCATGGATGCACACTGTTTCAAATATAGTAAAGGTAGGTTTTAGCCACACAAAAAAAAAACTTTCACTTTTGGAAAAAGCCCATTTTTTTTCAAAAAAGACAGAAAAACTCTTCAATTTTCAAACCGAAGACATGCAAATGTAAATGATTCCTTAGGAAATCAAAAAATAAATAAGGGCATTTTTGTCCATTTTGACTTCTTTTCAAAATATTTCTCTCTCCTTCGGCATTTCCCAAAATGTACCTCCTTTCTCGTATATTAAAAAAAATCCTAGTTTAAACCACACATTTGTTTATGTTGGCTCATAGGATGAAACCACACGTTTATTTCTGTTGTTGTAAGTAGTATGACTTAATGTTTTTTTAACTGGTTATTTTGACTTAATGGAGGGTTAATAACAGAACACAAATAATGACACATAGGAGATTAGGATAATTAGCAAGTTTAATGAAAGGTTATAATTTGTTCATAAAAAAAAAACATTGAAGGGTTAGTTTGTATTTTTTTTTCCTTTCAAATTTGTCACAAAATTGATTTGATGGTTGACCACCACTGCTTCTCAGGAACACAATCACATGCTCACCAAACACAATATAATAAGACTACTAATCTTTGTTCCCAAACACAAATGTTTGTGGCATTGCCAAAATTGTAGCATTGTAAATACCAAATTGTAACAAGAAGATGGTAATTATTTTTTATCTTTTTTTGTTAACTGTTTTTTTTTTTTTTTTGGTTGGCTACAATTAAAAATAAAATTGCATTTTTTGAGAATTAAACTTAAAATGGGAAAAATCAGAGAATCAGACGGTTCACCACTCATCATCACAGGTACTTATTCCTATCAAATCATGATTTCCCGCCTTATTTTCAACACAGCCCAATGTCTTTCCCGCCACCGCTTAAGCGAAACGACGTCGCGAGGCCAAGCGCCAAATACCTGGTCCTGTTTCCCTCTCAAGGAAACGACGCCGTCTTGCTCAAAACCCCTTGTCCTGACGGAACAGAACCAAATCCCCCAAAACACCCCTCTAAGAAATCTCAATGACCGCAAAAAAGCCCTACAAAGAAGTCATAAGGCTTAATGTCCAGTCCTTTTTCGTCACAACAGAAAAATCAGTTTCCTTCAAGTCCCTCTTCGAGAGCCCTCGAAAATCATAAATCTTTCACTCACACACACTCTGGTTCAAAAACCTTTCTTCTCTAGTTTTTTCATTTTCATCGTTTTTATTATCCAAAGCAAACCCCTTCAAATCCCTCTCTCTCTCTCTCTCTCATCCTTAGTTCTGAAACCCTAAGTTTTCTTTCTCACTCTATCTCTCTCTCTCTATATATATATATATATATTTGCTTTTTGGTTAATTTTATCGGGGACTTGTCGCCGCCAAGCCCTAGGGTCCGAAACCAGAACCCTAATTCACATTACGAAACCGCAGAAGTTCGCAGAAAGCTATCTCTGAAGTTTCAGAAAGGTGAGTTTCTTGTTCTTTTTTCGCTGCTTATACATGAATTAAGTGGTCTTCGCAGTATTTTTCTATGTTTGGGGAAGGAAATAGGAAAACCTAATTTGTTCATCGAGTTGAAGATTTATGAATAGAAAATTAAAGGGGGACGATAACAATGATGCTCAGGGTTTTGCTAGATTTTCTAAGACTGGCGATGGCCATAGAATGCGAACTTACGCGAAACCCTAATTTACAATTTGGCTTTTTAGGGTTTCATAGCTAAACTATTTGAGTTCATTTCTGAATATTGAGAAAGTGTGAATTTTTTTTTCTTAATTTTTTTTAAAATTTAATTGGCAGAAAGTGATTAGTTGGCTCTTTGTCTTATGTAGAAATTGTTCTTAATGGCTGATCATCGAAATGGAAATAGCCAACCCCCTAATGGAAAAACCAGCACTGGAGCAGGAAGTGCCTATTCAATTGATGTGAAAAAATTCAGTGAGAGATTGAAGTTACTTTATTCTCACTGGAATGAACATCGATCTGATTTGTGGGATTCTTCTGATGTTCTTGCAATAGCAACACCACCAGCATCAGAGGATTTGCGGTACCTTAAATCTTCAGCATTGAATATTTGGCTGGTAGGTTATGAGTTTCCGGAGACGATCATGGTTTTCATGAAGAAGCAGATTCATTTCTTGTGCAGCCAGAAGAAGGTGTCTTTGCTAGAAGTTGTAAAAAAGCCTGCCAAGGAGGCTGTGGGTGTAGATGTTGTGATGCATGTGAAGGTAAAGAGTGATGATGGCAGTGGTTTGATGGATGCAATTTTCCATGCCATTCGTGCTCAATTGAAGGCTGATGGCCATGATACTGCTGTTGTTGGACACATAGCAAGGGAGGTCCCTGAGGGAAATCTCTTGGAATCATGGTCTGAGAAGCTGAAGAGTGCAAATTTTCAGCTAGGTGATGTAACAAATGGGTTGTCTGAATTGTTTGCTGTTAAGGACAATGATGAGCTTGTGAATGTCAAGAGAGCTGCTTTCTTGACTACTAATGTCATGAATAATATCGTGGTTCCAAAGCTTGAGACTGTTATTGATGAGGAGAAGAAAGTCACCCATTCTTCTTTTATGGATGAGACAGAGAAAGCTATACTGGAACCCTCTAAAGCTGGAGCAAAGCTCAAGGCTGAGAATGTTGACATCTGTTACCCGCCGATTTTTCAGAGTGGAGGACAGTTCGATCTCAGACCCAGTGCTGCCAGCAATGATGAGTTGCTTTATTATGATTCTGCTAGTGTGATCATATGTGCGGTTGGGTCCCGCTACAAGAGTTACTGCTCAAACGTTGCCAGGTCTTTTTTGATTGATGCTACTTCATATCAGAGCAAAGCATATGAAGTTCTTCTCAAGGCACATGATGCAGCCATTGGCGAGTTGAAGCCTGGGAAAAAAGTCAGTGCTGCTTATCAAGCAGCCATTTCTGTGGTGAAGAAGGAGGCTCCTGAATTTCCTGAATTTGTATCTAATCTGACGAAATCGGCTGGGACAGGTATTGGACTTGAGTTCCGTGAGTCTGGGTTGAATATTAATGCAAAGAATGAACGGGTGGTTAAAGCAGGCATGGTGTTTAATGTGTCGCTCGGTTTTCAGAACCTGCAGAGTGGTCGCAGTAATCCAAAGAACCAGAACTTCTCTTTGTTGCTAGCAGACACTGTGGTGATCAACAATGACAAGCCGGAGGTGGTGACAATTAAAAGTTCTAAGGCTCTTAAGGATGTGGCATACTCCTTTAATGAAGATGAAGAAGATGAACCTAAACCTAAAAAAGCGAAAGGTGAGGCTAATGGGACGGAGGCATTGATGTCTAAGACAACACTGAGGTCAGACAATCATGAGATTTCAAAGGAGGAACTCCGCAGGCAGCATCAGGCCGAACTTGCTCGTCAGAAAAATGAAGAAACTGCTCGTAGACTTGCTGGTGCTGGATCTGGGTCGGGTGACAATCGTTCTGCGGCGAAGGCTTTAACGGATTTAGTTGCCTACAAGAATGTAAATGATCTCCCTCCTCCAAGAGATCTGATGATTCAGATTGACCAGAAGAACGAAGCTGTTCTGTTGCCTATTTATGGGAGTATGATCCCTTTTCATGTTGCCACTATAAGGACAGTTTCCAGCCAACAGGACACCAATCGGAATTGTTATATCAGAATCATCTTTAATGTGCCCGGGACTCCTTTCAGTCCTCATGATGTAAACTCCTTGAAGAACCTTGGGTCTATATATTTAAAGGAAGTTTCATTTCGATCCAAGGACCCAAGGCACATAAGTGAAGTGGTACAGGTGATTAAAAACCTGCGAAGGCAAGTTGTGGCCAGGGAGTCTGAGAGAGCTGAGAGGGCAACACTGGTTACTCAGGAGAAACTCCAACTAGCTGGTAACAGATTTAAGCCAATAAGATTGTCTGACCTTTGGATTCGACCTGTTTTTGGTGGCCGTGGAAGAAAGATTCCTGGTACTCTTGAAGCTCATGCGAACGGGTTTCGTTTTTCTACCACCAGGCAAGATGAGCGCGTGGACGTAATGTTTCCAAATATTAAGCATGCTTTTTTCCAGCCAGCAGAGAATGAGATGATCACTCTCCTCCACTTTCATCTGCATAATCACATTATGGTGGGCACCAAGAAAACCAAAGACGTGCAATTCTATGTTGAGGTGATGGATGTAGTTCAGACCTTGGGAGGTGGAAAGAGGTCTGCCTATGACCCAGATGAGATTGAAGAAGAACAACGGGAGAGGGATAGGAAGAACAAAATCAACATGGATTTTCAGAGCTTTGTGAATCGGGTGAATGATCTTTGGGGGCAGCCTCAGTTTAATGGCCTTGACCTTGAGTTTGATCAACCTCTGAGAGAGCTTGGTTTCCATGGTGTACCTTATAAATCCTCAGCGTTTATTGTCCCTACTTCAACCTGCTTGGTTGAACTGATAGAAACTCCTTTCCTTGTCGTCAGTCTAAGTGAGATTGAAATTGTGAATCTGGAAAGAGTTGGGCTTGGACAGAAGAATTTTGACATGACAATTGTATTCAAGGATTTCAAACGGGATGTTCTTCGGATTGACTCGATCCCTTCCACAGCGCTTGATGGTATCAAGGAATGGCTCGACACGACAGACCTCAAGTATTATGAGAGCAGGCTGAATCTGAACTGGCGACAGATTCTGAAGACAATTACTGATGACCCACAGAGCTTCATTGATGATGGAGGTTGGGAATTTTTGAATTTGGAAGCATCTGATTCAGAGTCTGATCACTCAGTGGAGTCAGACAAGGGTTACGAACCATCTGATGTGGAACCTGAATCGGAATCGGAGGATGATGCTTCTGATAGTGAATCGCTTGTGGAGTCAGAGGACGAGTCGGAGGAAGATTCAGAAGCAGACTCAGAGGAAGAGTTGGGGAAGACATGGGAAGAGTTGGAGAGAGAAGCTAGCAATGCAGATAGGGAGAAAGGGAACGAGTCAGACAGTGAGGAGGATAGGAAGAGAAGGAAGATGAAGGCTTTTGGGAAGTCTCGAGCCCCTCCAAGTAGTAGCATCCCAAAGCGGACCAAGTTGAGATAGATTGTGCGATTGTTTGTTTGTCTTAGCCGTTATATTGAAGTGGTTGCCTGACCTAGCTTGGAACTTTTATTTTCTACTAGTTTGTTTTTAATGAATTTCCTCGTCATTTTGGTCTTCCTAAATAGATTATGTTGCAGACAAGACTTGACCTTTTGCTTGTAAATTGATAGCATGATTAGCATCCTTGCTGGAAGTAAAAGCTTTATCGTCTTTTTATATGGTTTGTATTTCTTTAGATTTTCGATTGCCCCATTTTGTTATCGTAATTCCGCAGTTAGAAGTATTTGATTTGCCAAAAAGGAAAAAAAACTCTTGTTTTTGCCGAAATGCTTACAGTTGTTATGTTGATCCAAAAATACGGAGTAGTTAATGATATACCTTTCTTTTTTCAGATTAATAGTTTAACCAATTTCTTTTTAATTAATTTAACTTCAGCGAGAAGGGCTTTTAAAGGATTTAATTTATGCCTACAACAATTTATGTAAATGACGATCTCCCTCCTCCAACTCAAAGAGAGTTGTGATGATGATTCGTATTGACCCGAAAAATGAAGCTCTTCTGTTGCCCATAAAAAGGGAGTATGATCCCTTTTCATGTTGCCACCATAAGTAAGAAATAGTTTCCAGTCCAGTCAACAGGACAACATTGGGAAATGTTTTATCAGAATCATCTTTAATGTTGATCATGATGCCAACTCTTGAATTTGAAGCATCTGATTCAGAGTCTGATCACTCGTGAGGATTCAGAGGAGGACACGGGAGGAGTTGGTGAAGGAAGCAAGCAATGCAGACAGGGAGAAAGGGAACGAGCCGGGCAGAGAGGAGGAGAGGGAGAGAAGAAAGATGAAAGCTTTTGGGCAGTCTCCAGCCCCTCCTAGTGGTAGCAACCGAAAGCGGTCTAAGTTGAGATAGATCATGTGTGTTATTTTTCCTTTTGGACTAAATAGACGATGTTGAAGACAGGAACTTTTGCTTGTAAATAAATGATCCACTGAGAGACAAACCCAAGTTTACTCATTTGGCGCATCTTCACCTGCAAGTATCACATTACCAAAAACAAAATTCACCAGAGGAATCATATAGCAACCAACATCAGTGAGTGAAACCAAAGTATGATAAAAGGATATATGTAAAACCCTTTAATTTTGTTCTTTCCTAATATCTTACAAGAAAAATAAAGTTTGTTTTAACACACAGAAGGAACAGAGACAAAAAAAACCCATTTTGACTTTTTTCTTTTTGTTAACTCATTACTCTTCTTGCTTAACATCTTCAAAATGGAACACTCCTAATACTGGAGTTATACAACTCAAATCTAATTCTGTTGCTCAAGCTGCTGCATAAGTTAAAGAAACAGAAGATAAAAGCAGACAACTGTCACCTAAATTTGGGCCTCTTGGGAAGGCTGCCACCAAGATTTCTCTTGTCAGGAGGTGCCCGAGCCTTTCCAAAAGCCTTAACCTTCCTTCTTGCCCTCTCCTCTTCGCTGTCTGAGTCATTCCCCTTTTCCCTGTCTGCATAACTTGCTTCCCTCTCCAACTCTTCCCAAGTCTTTCCTTCTTCCTCTTCCTCTTCCGACTCTTCTTCCTCATCATCCTCGGACTCCACCAATGACTCGCTGTCATCATCCTCATCCTCCGAACCTGAATCTGACTGTATATCCGAAGGCACATATCCATGGTCAGACTCTTGAGAATTGTCGGAATCTGAATCACTAACTTCCATATTTAAGAATTCCCATCCACCATCCTCTATGAACTTCTCAGGGTCGTCAGTGATGGTTTTCAGTATAGGACGCCAGTTGAGATTCAACCTACTCTCATAATACTTGAGATCAGTTGTGTCTAACCACTCCTTAATGCCATCTAGTGATGTTGAAGGAATGGAATCAATTCTAAATACATCTCGCTTGAAGTCCTTGAAAACAATAGTCAGATCAAAGTTCTTTTGCCCAAGACCAACTCTCTCAAGGTTTACTATTTCAATCTCACTTAGAGTAATTACCACAAATGGTGTCTCTATCAGCTCAACCAGACAGCTCGAAGTTGGGACAATGAAAGCTGAGGCTTTATGAGGTACTCCATGGAAGCCAAGCTCTCTAAGGGGCTGATCAAACTCAAGGTCAAGCGATTTGAATGGGGGCTGCCCCCATGAATCATTTACTCGGTTCACAAAGTTCTGGAACTCCATATTAATTTTGTTCTTTCGTTCTCTCTCACGCTGCTCTTCCTCAATCTCATCAGGATCATAGGCAGACCTCTTTCCACCTCCCAGTGTCTGAACTACATCCATCACCTCCGCATAAAATTGCACGTCCTTAGTCTTTTTGTTTCCTACCATAATATGATTGTGAAGATGAAAGTGCAGCAGGGTAATCATTTCCTTCTCAGCTGGCTGGAAGAATGCATGCTTGATATTGCTAAACATAACATCCACACGTTCATCAGGCCTTGAAGTAGAATACCGGAACCCATTTGCATGGGCTTCCAGAGATCCAGTGAGCTTTCTTCCACGACCACCAAAAACGGGACGAATCCATAGATCAGGCAATCTTTTTGGCTTGAATTTGGCTCCCGCAATTTGCAGCTTCTCTTGCGTAACTAAAGTTGCCCTTTCAGCTCTTTCAGATTCCCTTGAGGCAACCTGCCGGCGAAGGGTTTTAATTAGCTGTACTACTTCGCTTATATGCCTAGGATCCTTAGAACGGAATGAAACTTCCTTTAAATAAATTGACCCTTGAAACTTCAGGGAGTTTGCATCATGAGGACTAAATGGGGTGCCAGGTACATTAAAGATTATACGGATGTAGCAATTCCGGTTACTGTCCTGCTGGCTGGAAACACTCTTCACAGTTGCCACATGAAAAGGAACCATGTTTCCATAAATGGGCAAGAGGATGGCTTCATTCTTCTGGTCAACTTGAATCATCAACTCTCTTGGAGGAGGAAAATCATTGACATTCTTATACGCGATCAGATCACCAATTGTCTTCCCAGCACCACGACTATCCATTGATGCAGAACCCCCACCCGCAAGCCTCCTAGCAGTTTCTTCATTCTTTTGGCGGGCAAGTTCAGCTTGGTGCTGCCTTCGTAGCTCTTCTTTTGACATTTCATGGTTGTCTGACCTAAGTGTGGCCTTACTCATGGCACTCCTCCCAGCACCTTTACTTTCGGCTTTAGGTTTCGCCCGCTCTTCTACCTCATCATCATCGTCATTGAATGAGTATGCCACATCCTTTACAGCTTTAGAGCTTGAATGAGTCAATACTTCTGGGGTCTCTTTACCAACAATAACTGTATCTGCTAATAAGAGTGAAAATATCTGGGTCTTTGGGTCTTTTGTCTGTGCCTGCAAGTTTTGAAAACCAAGAGAAACATTGAAAACCATGCCCGGCCTCAAAATTCGATCATTCTTGGCATTAAGATTAAGCCCTGACTCACGAAACTCAAGGCCAATTCCAGTTCCGGCAGTTTTAGTCAAGTTTGCAGCCAGCTCTGGAGCCTCCTTTTCAACTACTGAGAGTGCAGCTTGGTATGCAGCACTTAACTTATTCCCAGATTTTAATTTACTAATTGCAGCTTCTTGAGCTTTGAGAAGAACCTCATAAGCCTTGCTCTGCGTAGAATTTGCATCAATCAGAAAGGTTCGAGCAACATTTGAGCAGTAGCTGTTGTACCGTGATCCAACAGCACATATAATCACACTAGTAGAGTCATAACAAAGGTTCTCATCATTGCTTGAAGCACTGGGCTTCAGATCAAATTCTCCTCCACTTTGAAAAATTGGAGGATAACAAATATCTACATTCTCTGCCTTCAGCTTCACCTTAATTCTTGCAGGTTCCAATATGGCCTTTTCCGTGTCATCCATCAGTGAAGAATGGGAAACTTTCTTTTCCTCATCAATGACCTTCTCAACCTTAGGTACCACAAAACTCCTCATCACTGATGAAGTCAAGAATGCAGCTTTCTTCACATTTGTGATCTCAATCTGGTCTTTGACAGCAAACAAGTCTGAGAACCCATTAGTCACATCACTTAACTCAAAATTAGCATTCTTCAACTTCTCAGTCCAAGTCTCCAAAAGCTTCCCTTCAGGGGCCTCTCTTGCTATGTGTCCAACAACAGGAGCATCAGAGCTCGATTGGGCATTTACAGCTCGAAATATGCTATCCATTAGTCCAGTTCCATCCTGGCTTTTGAGTTTCACATGCATAACAACTTCAACACCAACAGCCTCTTTTGCAGGCTTTATCACAACATCAAGAAGAGAGGCCTTTTTCTGGCTACACAAAACATGGATCTGCTTCTTTTGTGAAAACCATAATAGTCTCTGGGAATATTCATAACCAAGCAACCAGATATTCAGTGCTGAGGATTTCAGGTACCGCAGATCCTCAGAAGTTGGAGGAGTCGCTATGGCAAGTGCATCAGATTCACCCCATAAATCACTATTATGTTCACGCCAATGTGAATATAACAGCTTTAACCGCTTGCTGAAGTTATTGAGATCAATGGCATATGAATTGGTGTTCCCTGTCGTGGTTCCTGATGCCTTCCCATTTGCAGGTTTGACATTACCTTTTCGATGATCAGCCATTGAAGAAACTTTAGACATGGATAGTAGGATTTTGGAAATTCAGCTAGTTGAGTTTGCTGATCAGCATAAACTGTGAGAAATAACAAATGTTTATCAGTTCGTGCCACGCTCCCCATATGGTGAAAGACCTGAAAACTTTGCATGATTTAGCTTTGTGCCGTATAGTATCAAATAGTACAAATGGTACACAACATCATGAGTAGGGTAAAATTTAAATATTACTCACTCTACGAAACTTAGCATCAAAATTTATAATCTCTATTGAAATTTAAGCTCAAAGACCAATCAGAAATAATACATTATTTAACACCCTTTTCATATCTTCAAAAACTTACAAAACTTAAGATCTTTTATTTGTCCTAAACAGCAGTTAATATTGACATTCAAGATTATACTTATGGGCATCACCTAAAGATAAAAAAATTATGCTTAGATTTGTTTTCTAGCAACTCTCAGGAATGAAACAGAGTATTAGACACACAAAAACAGAGCATCCCTATCTGCAGCAGTCAACAAGATCAATATGAATCAACTTCTAATCATCAAAACCCAATAAATAAAAGCATTGAAATAATAATTAAATTTCCTTGAAGCACTTACTTTACGAGAGATCGAACAAATTGGCACACTGGTTTCAAACTAATTTCTCATTTCTTGCAAATGAAGCTCCTGATAGTTTGATACGTCATACCTGACCTGATACCAAAGATGAATTAACAAAATCATTGCCAAGTTGCTAAAGTTTTCTGCTCAAAATTTCAGAATCTGAAAAAACCCAACAAGATCCGTATGGAGAAACTGATTGAATTCCACATTGACTAGCTTTCGATGCAGAATTCAAACACAATAATGGGATTGATGAAGCTAAAGCCAGGCTCTTGGTCAATAAATTTTCAAACTTTGAAAGAAAAAAGCACAACCCAGTTGAATAAATTGATTGAAACTTAAACTTTACCAGCTTCTGGCGAAGAATTCAATGGAGCATTTCTCTGTCAATTTGGTCTCTGAAACTGATTCCAAAATAGAAAAGTAAAGCTGATTTGTGAATATCCGAAGGACAAATTTGGATCGAAATGAGAGGTTTTAAGATGATCAATCTGGTGAAGATTAAGAAGATTGAGAAAGAAACTAATAATAATTGAGAGATAGAAACAGAGACGGATGAAGATGGAGCTATCAAGTAAAGGAAGCCACTTGACCTGATTTTAACTTTCTATTTATATTTTGAGCTGGACAAAATAATTGCCACCTCAGCAATACTTACAATTTTTTTTGCCAACCTCAGCAATACTTACATAGTCTTTTGCCAAAAATAAAAGGATTTTTTTTTTACTTATTATTTTTGCATAAAATAAAAGAAGAACGAATAATAACTATTTTAGATGCTACTAACAATTCTCTTTATTTAACAGATAAAATCGATTTCTTAATATATGTATATTACCTCTAAAATAAATTAAAAAATTCACAATGAGTGGATTCGAATGTAAAACAACTTTTGTTTATTCGGAAAAATAAATAATACAAATTATGAGAAGGAATTTTCCATTCTCACGGTATGACTGATCCGTAATGTTATTAATTCATTCATATTATAAAATTTACAACTTATAATCTATTTTTCGAAAACTTATGAAATCTAAACTTCATTTTATTTAGAATTGAAAAAGTTAAAAAAAAAAAAAATTTTAAAAGAGAAAAGGAAGACTGACCCAACCCAACAACTTTCGGCCTTAATAGTAAAGATCCGATTGGGCCCAGCCCAAATTTGAATACTAAATTAAACGAGAAGAGGACGACGTCGTTGAGGTCGACGAAAAATATTAACCCAGTCACACTCTCTCTCTCGTCTCTCTTTGATTGTCAATCTCTCTCTAGACTCTCTCTGTCTCTCTCTAGCAAAGGTAAGCCTCCTCTTCCTCTCTCTTTCTCTCTCTCTGTGAATCTCGATGTGCCTCTACGATTAATTCAACGCAACAAGTCTCTCTTGTTGGTGCATCAATAGAATTCACCTTTTCCTGCTGCGGGTATTTGCAAAATTCTGAGATTCAACTACCAATCCCAGTTGGGTCTCTTTCACTTTCGTATTTCCTTTGGGTTTTACGTACGATTTCTATGTACTGCACAAATTTGGCTCTATTTTTCATGTGCGTTTTCTTATCCTCTCTGATCCACATGGATAATTTCTAAAAATCTGGGATTTATTAGTGCTTATTTCGATTGTTGATGATTAAGATCTGCTACTTTGTGTATGTATTCCATGTTCAATTACGCGTCTTTTTTTGTAATTTCAGCTTTTAGGATTATGGTATTATGATTCCTAGTATTAGAAATCATAATGTTGATATTTTGTTGTGAGCTTAATTGATTACACATTGGTGCATGTTTGGTTTTCATAATTGGTTATAGGGTAATTACTAATAGTATCTCATGATCCATCATGCATTGTTTATGTTGTGATCATGTGAGGCCTTAGGGGTTAAGACTTAGAATTGGGTGGTTACTGATTTGTGTTAGTGAAATCTTAAATGAAATATTAATGGTGCTTGGGCCTAGTCAAATATTAGAAATGTAAGATTATGAAAACAAGACGACATTCTTTCTTGGGCTCCTTATGCATTTTCTGGTCTTGATCTATTCTCAAATACATTATTTGCTTATTCCATTGGTACTTCTTTGTTATGTTTGATGCATGGATCCCACTCACCATTGTTTTGCTCTCCATTAAAAAAAAAAAATTTGAATGTCCTTCTCTTTGTGTTTATATGTTTCCATACCCCGATGCTGTGAGTACATTTAATCCTACTTGGATGGTATTTCAAACCTCTTCTCTTGCATGTAGTAGCAGGTATAGGTCATGAGAGCATTGCTACTACTGAAATAGCAGGTGATTGTGACGAAAGTTATGGGGACTGAAAATCCTGGTCGTCCAAATTTTACTACAAGACCTGCCACTGCACCTTTTGCTGCTGCTCCTCAGACTATGATGCCTTTTTCATCTTCAGGTCCTGTGGTTGGACAGGAGGCCTCTGGTTTTAGACCTCCTCCACATGTCACTCAACAGACGCCATTTTCATCATCTGGGCCAGTGGTTGGATCAGATGCCTCTACATTTAGACCTACTCCACCAGTTGCTCCACACACTAATGTGCCTTTCTCATCATCTGGGTATGCAGTTGGACCACAAACCTCTCCTTTTAGGCCTACCCCACCAGCTAGGTTTAATGATCCATCTGTGCCTCCTCCGCCAACATCAAGCGTCCCACCTACCGTTGGACCTTTCTCCCGTTTCCCAACACCACAATATCCTTTAACAGCGCAAGCACCCCCTCCACGTGGTCCACCTGTAGGCCAACTGCCATTTCAACCTCCTGCAGGTCAAGCACCATTTCAACGACCGCAGCAGCAGATTCCTTCTGTGCCAATGGGAGCTCCACCTCAAAGCATAAATTCTGCACCACCAAGTGTGAATGTTTTTCAGTCTCCATCAGATTCGTCATTCCCAGCTCCCCCACCAAATGTTCAGGCATCGTTTCCTGGATTTGCCCATAAGCAGTCTAGTGTAGATCCACAAGCCCCACCTGTCCAGTCTCCATTTCTTACTCATCAAGGAAACTATGCAGCTGCTCCACCAGCAGTATCTTCCCCTTTTGCTGCTCACCAAGGAGGTTATGCTCCACCTACTCCAGGTGCAGCTCCACTAGGTTACCAGTCAAGAGACCACATGCAACATCCTGGCTCCGGACCTCCCCTTGGTGCAGTCCAAACCTTGACGGAAGACTTCAGCTCACTATCTATTGGGTCTGTTCCTGGAACAATTGAACCTGGACTTGAACCTAAAGCTTTGCCTAGGCCTTTGAGTGGTGATGTGGAGCCAAAATCACTTGCTCAGATATACCCCATGAATTGCCATCCTAGATTTCTACGGCTTACAACCAGTGCAATACCAAGTTCTCAGTCTTTGTCTTCAAGGTGGCATTTACCTTTGGGAGCGGTTGTTTGCCCACTTGCTGAACCACCTGATGGGGTTAGTGCATCTATACTCAGAATGATCAAAATTGCTTAAAATTGGATTCACTGTAATTATTTTGTTTCTTGTTCTCTCCTTAGGAGGAAGTTCCAATTGTTAATTTCGGTTCTGCTGGGATTATTCGCTGTAGAAGATGTCGGACATATGTGAATCCGTATGTAACATTTACAGATGCTGGAAGAAAGTGGCGCTGCAACATCTGTGCTCTACTTAATGATGGTAAATGGACTAGCTCTTCTTCTTTCCCTCAAAGAATAAATTATTCTTATTTTTTGTAAACAAATGTACCATATGTGGAAGGATGAAATGTTGACACAATATGCATCTAAGATCAACTTCTTGCATTCCTATGTTGGGTAACATTAAGCAGCTGAGTTTGCCTTCCATTTTATTCATTGTTGTCCGTTGTACTTACCTAATAGGTATTTGTGCAATGTGTCCTGCAACATATCTATGGAATACTTCTGCTTGCTCTGTAGTCCAAAATAAAGTTATTATATTCATTCACCAAAACTGTTGTCCATTCATCATGATGAATGGACAACAGCTTTGGTGTATTTTTGTTAAAGATGGTCTACCTGAATGCAGGGTCAAGTTTTCTTGCTGGATACTGCTTGTTTTTGTCTACTAAATTTAACCACTGTGTTGCGCTGTTTGGTTTTTGGAAATAACTATCATAATTGTAGTTACTTTCTTGTTCAGTTCCTGGTGATTACTTTGCTCATTTGGATGCCACTGGCAGAAGAATTGATTTGGATCAGCGACCCGAGCTTACACAGGGTAGCGTGGAATTTGTTGCTCCAACTGAATATATGGTGCGGCCTCCTATGCCGCCACTGTATTTTTTCCTCATTGATGTTTCCATATCAGCAGTCAGAAGTGGTATGATTGAGGTATACACTTTTTCTAATGATTTTACAGACAAGCTGTTTGTTTTATGAAATATTACTAATATACAACTAAAGAACCTTTGGGGCTATTGTGTCTGGTCTGGTTCATAGATATCCAGTATTGCTTGTGTCTATTGCTCTTGGTTGCCTCTGAGAGTATAATGACATAGGTGGTTTGATTGAGATTAGGAAGAAACAACATACTTGTTAACAAAGAATATCATATATGTTGTCTGGTTTTATTTTATAAAGTAGGCTGGTTCAGATGCCTAGCTTTGGGCGTGTTTTCTTACATGACACAGATAGAATAGGGTTTGCATGCAACTAGTACTCAAGTCTTGAGTGATTGAGTTACTGGAATTTTCTTGTTTATAAGTATTCATGTAAGGACTTTCACAGTAAGAATCCCAATGGCTGGTTCTGTGCCTTTCCATTTATGGTATTTTATTATCTCTTTGATTAATTACTACTCAAGGCCTGTCTACCTCTCTGTTGGAATTGTTGAAATTTATTGATTACCTCTTTGCAGGTTGTGGCCCAAACTATACGGTCATGTTTGGATGAGCTTCCCGGCTACCCCAGAACACAAATTGGGTTTGCAACTTTTGACAGCACAATACATTTTTATAATATGAAGGTATGTGCTTTCTGTTACTGCCTGTTGTCATAGCGTATTATTTCCTGTTTCATCCAACTCCCAACGTATGCGCTGAGTTCCTGTGGGTTTCGCATGCAGTCTTCTCTGACTCAGCCTCAAATGATGGTGGTCTCAGATCTGGATGACGTATTTGTTCCATTGCCAGATGATCTTCTTGTCAATTTATCTGAATCAAGAAATGTTGTGGAGACTTTCCTTGATAGCTTGCCGTCCATGTTTCAAGACAATGTTAATATGGAGTCTGCTTTTGGCCCAGCTCTGAAAGCCTCACTTATGCTTATGGTCTGTTAGCTTTCTCACACGTGGCATTTTGAACTTTGCCTTTGGCTAAAATATTCAATCAATTATAGAGTAGTGTGTTAATTTTTGTATTTCTCGAGTAATTTGCTATTCAGTTACTTCTTTATGCATTTCTAAGAGTTTGGTTGTTCATTTACTCTGCATTAACTTCTGCACACATGTCTGTTTGTGCAGAGCCAACTTGGGGGAAAATTGTTAATTTTTCAGAATACACTGCCATCTCTTGGTGTTGGCCGCTTGAAGTTGCGTGGAGACGATCTTCGTGTCTATGGAACTGATAAAGAGCATCCATTGAGACTACCAGAGGATCCTTTCTACAAGCAGATGGCTGCAGAATTTACCAAGTTCCAGATAGGGGTAGATGTATATGCCTTCAGTGACAAGTACACTGATATAGCCTCATTAGGTACATATTGGTGATTTTATCTTATTCTGTTTCTACTATCATAGAACCAAAGATCAAGATGACGTTGGAAGTCGGAGGAATATCAGTAGAAGATCCTAGCTTTCATCATAGTTAATATTTTTGAAGAAAGAATCTGAATTTGCATATTTGAAACTTTATACAGCAGCTAATGCTAGGCCCATACCAGGGTGTGATGCTTATTGTGTTTAATGTATACTATATAACTGCTATTGGTCTTCCAAATGTAGGTACTCTGGCAAAATATACCGGGGGTCAGGTGTATTATTACCCAAATTTTCAATCCACAATTCATGGAGAGAAGTTGAGACATGAGTTAGCCAGAGACCTTACTAGGGAAACTGCCTGGGAAGCAGTCATGCGCATAAGATGTGGAAAAGGTCTGCTATTAATGATTCCCCAGAACAACCCCATTTGGGCTCACATACATATGTTATATGTCTGTTGGAAAATATGCTAATGTTTTGTTACTTGTTTATACTTTTAGGAGTCCGCTTTACATCTTATCATGGGAACTTTATGCTAAGGTCCACCGACTTACTAGCACTTCCAGCTGTAGATTGTGATAAAGCATTTGCGATGCAGTTATCTCTTGAAGAGACGTTACTAACTATTCAGACAGTATATTTCCAAGTTGCTTTGCTGTATCCTTCAGTTTTAACTATACATAGACATGCCTGTATGGTGCTTGTTTATCTTTTGATTGTTCACATATCATGCTGTCAATGTCAATTGTGAACACTACTTTTGTTATGACTATTGGTATCTCTTTAAATTTCCATTATAAAATCAGCCCCTTCTGATATTCTTCTTCTGAACCGAAGTACTTTTTTGAGGTTACATAATGAAGTTGTTTCATTCATTATACTCGATCTGGATATATGACTGTCTAGTTTAAATTGCTTTGGGGGCAATTCCACAATGGTATTGTGAAGGTTATCAATTTGTGAAGTGTCTTTAACATTTTAAAGATACACTGCATCCTGTGGAGAAAGGCGTATTAGAGTACATACAGCTGCAGCACCGGTGGTTACAGATCTGGGAGAGATGTACCGACAGGCTGATACAGGTGCCATTGTCACCTTGCTTTCCAGGCTAGGTAGGTAACTGAAATTCTATTCTAGTGGTGTAGTATATATTGTGAATCTCGATTTTCTCAAGTTCTTCAGAAATAATGTGCAGCAATTGAAAAAACTTTGTCCCATAAGTTGGAAGATGCTCGGAACTCTTTGCAGCTAAGAATTGTCAAAGCCCTCAAAGAATTTCGAAATCTCTATGCTGTACAACACCGCTTGGGAGGGAAGATGATATACCCAGAGTCTCTGAAGTTCTTGCCTTTGTATGGATTAGCACTTTGTAAATCAGCACCTCTTCGTGGAGGGTATGCAGACGTGTCACTTGATGAACGTTGTGCAGCAGGCCACACAATGATGACTCTACCCGTTAAAAAACTGTTGAAGCTCCTATATCCTAGTTTGATACGGCTCGATGAATATCTTTTGAAGGTAATAAGATTCCATTAACTTAAGTTGAGTGATGTCATTTATCAATCATTAAATTTGTTTCTGCTTCTTGTATTTGCAGGCATATGCTGAGGCTGATGACTTTCAAAGCATAGAGAATAGGTTACCACTAGTTGCTGAGAGCTTAGATTCCAGAGGCCTTTACATATTTGATGATGGGTTTCGCTATGTTCTATGGTTTGGTAGAGTTCTACCACCTGATATAGCTAAGAATTTACTTGGGACCGACTTTGCAGCAGAGTTATCAAAGGTATGACAAATTCCCTTAAAGACAAAGTTAAAAAAAAAGTATTATGAGAGGTCCAAAAGGAGGGGTGGGGTGGGAAAGAGTTTGATTATCTTTCACCTCCATGTGCAAGCATGCATCATTACTTTCTGCGTAGTCTTGGTTTTCAACTTTTGATGGATGTTTAAATTTATATAAGAGATCTTCCATTTTAATTTTTTTTTTGCTGCGATCAGGTTACCCTATGTGAGCGCGATAATGAAATGTCGAAGAAGTTAATGAGGATACTTAAGAAATTTAGAGAAAGTGATGCTTCTTATTATCAGCTGTGCCATCTTGTAAGACAAGGTGAGCAGCCCCGAGAAGGTCATCTTGTACTTGCCAATCTGGTTGAGGACCAGATGGGGGGAACCAATGGTTATGTTGATTGGATAATTCAAGTACACCGACAAGTCCAGCAAAATCCATAGTATAGAGGTCATGTTCTCCCGTTAAATTTTTGTAATTATTTGATGATTGGAGGTTCGAAGAAAATTATCGGAACTGCTAAACGAAAGTGATTTCGATGTTGCAGGATATTTATTAAGATAATTGCATGCCTCATCTGTAAAGTAGTGGAGCCTTTGTTCAATATGGTGAATAATTTGAATTTACCCATGGGATCATCCCCTGCCCTAGAGTGAGAGGCTGGTTGAGTTGAAGAAATGGGTGGTTACTATGCAAGATTTTTGGACAATTCGTTACTTCATCGCAGGATGCAATCATCAAAGGAGATGTACTTTAGTAGTCATATAATCTTTATCTTGCCGTCTTCATGTTGGGAAGAAACACACATTAAATTTTTGTATGTGATATCATTTTCTTTACTTTGTAAGCAATTTCCTTGCGTTGTTATAATTCCATATTTTCCCCCCTCCAATCTTGTGATTGTTTAGCCAGAGGACAGAGGTGGTGTGATAAGTGCACCATGCTTACAAAACATGTTGGAATTTTTTTGTTTTTGTTTTTCTTTTCCTGGTCAGATGTTGGATTTTGTTGATATATTTAACATTTTAATCGTAATACTTAAAAGGTTATTTCTCTTTTTCTATCCACAAAATTTTCTACATGATATGATAAAAATTCATCCCAAACCACCGTTTCAAGAATGTTCATGCTTCAAATGAAAATATTGGTAATATCATATTTTTCCTTTTGTTTCCTCCCCAAAGAAAGGATCGTTAAATTTATAGTTTATATACACTGAAACTCTAACCTATAGATTTGTATATATCATAAAATGACTAGACTTAATAAAGGATTTAATTCCAACCTAATTATTTTCTATTATGTATATCTTCTTTATTTGGCCACAGTTTGAAAGGGGATGGGGAAAACTTCACACATTTTGTATCATGTGGGTTTAAACCTACGATCGCTTGGAAGCACAGGAAAAATCTGAATCAATTCAACTAAGCTGTTGGTCTATTATGCACCATTCTCCAGCAAGAATATCAAAGCTTCGGATGCTGAAGTTGTCTTTCACAAGAAGTAGGGAAAAGAAAGTAGAGAGGAAAAATAAGGGAGGTTTTGATATGTTTGCAAGAGAATTTATTTATGTTATAATACGATGAAACCCTAGTGTGGATATTGGATATGTAAATCAAAATTATTTTGCCCCAGTAACTATCGAGTAATGAATGATGCTGAACTATTTTTTTAATTAATTTTTATATACAAGTTCGAACTTAGGGCAAATAGATGAATTCAATGTCTTGACCAATTGGAAAAAAATTGAGTCCCTATCCTGGCCAATTGGGCCTAATAATGTTAGAATTCCAGCCATACACCATCAATAAAATAATTAAATGTACTAGTAGGAGAATAAAAATTATAATTTATGAAAATGTTTCTATAAATTTACCATGATAAAAAAGAGGTTTGGATAATTTTTAATTTTTTATCCAAATAATCCCCGCGGTTTGACCACTCCTGGTTTGACCAAACAGTATAAAAATCGCGGACTCGAACAATATTAGCTAAACGAGAGTGGGAGAGAGCTTCAAATTCCTCAGAGTTCCAAAACCTTAAACCCAAATCTCTGAAAACCCTAATTACTATCTGCAAGCCCCTTTCTCTGTGGAATGGGAAAGGGCCAACCAGAGCAACAGCAACCACGGATTTCAGTGAAAGACACAGTGTACAAGCTACAACTCGCTCTCCTCGAAGGCATCAAGACCCAAGACCACCTTTACTTGGCTGGCTCTATTATCTCTCGCTCCGACTACAATGACGTCGTCACAGAGCGCACCATAGCCAACCTCTGTGGCTACCCTCTCTGCTCCAATGCCTTGCCTTCCGAATCTTCTCGTCCCCGCAAGGGTCACTATCGCATTTCGCTCAAGGAGCACAAGGTCTACGACCTCCACGAGACCTACATGTATTGCTCCTCACGCTGTGTTATCGAAAGCAAGGCTTTTGCTCAGAGTTTGAGCGAGGAGAGGTGCGATGTCTTGGATTTTGGAAAGGTTGAAAGGATCTTGATGGCTTTTGGGGATGTAGGTTTTGATAAAGGTGAAGTGGGTTTCGGGGAGATTGGGGATTTGGAGATTTCTAAGTTGAAGATTGAAGAGAAGGTTGAAACGGGTATTGGGGACTTGGGGATTTCTAGGTTGAAGATTGAAGAAAAGAGTGAAACACATATAGGGGATTTGGGCGCCGTTGGTCCATCTAATTCTATTGAAGGCTATGTTCCACAGAAAGAGAGGATATCCAAGCCATTGGGTTCCAAAAAGAACAAGGAAGGTATGTGGGCTTGAAATCTTTATACGGGGTCTGTTGTTTTTGTGAATTTCATCAAATTGAATTGTATGTATGTTGAAGAGTCTAATCTAGTGGTTGCTTAGGTTGCTAGAATTCGACTGTTTCATGGTTGTTGTTTTCTGTTAATGTTGTTAAAGTGATTCAGGAATGTTATATTGTAGGGTCCAAAGGTAAAGATGCGAAGATGAGCAGTGGGATGGATATAATTTTTAATGAGATGGATTTCATGAGTACTATAATCACTAGTGATGAATATAGTGTGTCAAAAATCCCGCCAAGTGTAGGGGAGCCTGATTTTGAAACCAAGTTTAAAGAATCAAAAGGAAAAGTTGGTCTTAACAAGAATGATTCTGTAAAGAAATCCAGACAATCGAAAGGGGGGAAAAATAAGAATGTCAAGAAAGATGATGTTTGCATTCGAGAGGTGCCTTCGACCTCAGATGCTTCACAAACTGTTTTGAATGGAAGCACTAAAGAAGAAAAAGAGGAGTTCATTGTTGAGAATGCTGAGCAATCAAGTGAGGCCTTGCTAAGATCCTCTCTTAAACCTTCAGGGACAAAGAAACTTAATCGTTCTGTTACTTGGGCTGACGAGATGATTGATAGCACTGGGAGCAGAAACCTCTGTGAGGTGAGAGAGATGGAACAGATAATGGAATACTCTGATGCATTTAGCAGTATGCACCAACGTTCAGTGGAAAATAAAGCTGGTTGCTCTAATACCTGGTTTGATGAGAAGATTGATAGCACGAAGAGTAAAAATATTTGCGAGGTTAGAGAAGTGCAAGATGCTGATGTTTTAGGGAGTTTGGACTTGCAAGAAAATGAGATTTTGGAATCAGCAGAAGCCTGTGCCATGGCATTGAGCCAGGCAGCAGAAGCTGTTGCATCTGGAGAATCTGATGTCAGTGGTGCTGGTATGTCATTGTATGGTTTAAGTGTATTTAGGGCTCGTTTGGGACTGCCTCTCTAGGAAGTACTTCTGCTTATAAGCGCTTCTAACAAAAGCACTTTTATTATAAAAATCTTGAATTTTCATAAAAAAATTAAAGTACTTCGTGGAAAAGCACTTGGGAGTGCTTCCTAAAGTTTTCTGCCAAATGCTGTCAGAAATGCTTTTAGTTATCAGAAAGCGCTTTTGGCCCTTCCAGAAGCACTCCCAAACAGGCCCTTAATAGGTAATAAATTACACTTGTTGAATTTGATATGTAATAGTGTTTCTTTCTATGTGTCCTTTCAAATATCAGTTTCGGGAGCTGGAATTATTATATTGCCACGTCCAGATGGTTTGGATGAAGAAGAGCCTACTGAGGATGTTGATATGCTTGAACCAGAACAAGCTCCTCTGTGGCCAAGAAAGCCTGGAATTCCATGTTCGGATTTGTTTGACCCTGAGGATTCATGGTTTGATGCTCCACCAGAGGGTTTCAGCTTAACTGTAAGAGTGCATTTCTTTTTACTTCTAGAGGGGGGTGGGTTGATTTAATATCATTGTCAGGCTATTTCTCTGATGGAAAATATTAGAGGCACCAACTTTGGGCACCAACTTGGGCACCAACTCTCTAATAGAGCAAGGGACCCGTTGTGCTGGTGGGCTCCATCTCTATTAGAGAGTTGGTGCCCAAAGTTGGTGCCTCTAGCACCACCCTTCTCTGATAATATGCAACCTTTCATATATTTCAGTTATCACCTTTTGCAACAATGTGGAATTCACTCTTTACATGGATAACATCTTCTACATTAGCGTATATATACGGGAGGGATGAAAGTTTTCATGAAGAATTTCTCTCAGTTAATGGGAGAGAATATCCTCCTAAGATTGTCTTGGCTGGTGGTCGCTCTTCTGAAATCAAGAAAACTCTGGACGAATCTTTTGCTCGGGCTCTACCAGGAGTTGTTTCTGAACTCAGGCTTCCAACACCAATATCTAGTTTAGAGCAAGGAATGGTATTGATTTTGAATCTTTTTGTGTTTTGTTTAAATTGTGATGAAATATCATATAAAGGATGCTGATCTGTTGTATAGAATTCTAGTAGCATCCTTTTTATAACCCGCAATTGAAAATATATGTTAGTATCATGCTTTCCCTTATTTACGGTGGCTCTTGATGTGAGATAAACCAGGGTTATCATAACGCATTGACATGTGCATAATGATTACAATGTTGGTTGTTTTCACACCTGTGATTTCAGTGTGACATGATTATGATATCTTATTTTTAATTTTGTATAAACATAATTCATTGTTTAGTATCATGATTCTATTATGAACCTATTTAATTGAATTATTTATTGTTTGGAAGCTGTCACTGAGAGGTTTCTGTACAGGGCCGCATGTTGAATACGATGTCCTTTATTGATGCGATACCAGCATTCAGAATGAAACAGTGGCAAGTGATTGTTCTTCTTTTCCTCGAGGGTCTCTCTGTTTGTAGGATCCCTGCACTCACACCTCACATGACAAATAGAAGGATGCTGTTTTACAAGGTGAGGCTGAACACTCTTTTCTTTCTCATTAACTTATTTGTTTACAATGAGAATTAGATGGAGGTAAGCTGTCTTAGATTTTCTTATCGGCTAAATGTAAGGATGCATAGACTAATGATAAATTAATAATGATGTTAATGCCGATGATCATGTTGTCCAGTAATTAACATACTAAATTCCGGATTTTGAATTTTATATACTGGATAGTCAGGGGCTTTTTAAAACAAAAACCTTAAGCTGTACTTGCGAATTTGGTGTTGGCTAAATAGGTGCTGGAGAACACCCAGATAAGTGCAGAACAGTACGAGCTTATGAAGGATCTCATAATACCCCTTGGCCGAGCACCCCAATTCTCAGCTCAGAGTGGTGCCTAATGCCAAGGAACATTGACTTCAAACGGTGTCAGCCTACATGCCATATACGAGGCCTAAAGCTGTCGCCGACGCTTGCAGCCAGAAGTAAGACTTGAAGTCTGAAGCTTTGTACATGTCTCTTGCAGCCAGAAGAAAGACTTGGAAGTCTGAAGCTTTGTACATGTTTTCTGAATATTCAAAGGAACAAAAAATGTATAAAACTGAGAGATTTTCACATACTGAATTATTTAAATGTGTCATTATTGTGGGTCAAATTGTTGAAGGATTAGGATAAGGAGTTAGTATGACAGCACGACTTTGTGCTAGCCACAATCTTATTAGTCTTGATTTGTTCATTAAGTTTGACTATTAGGCATCCAATTAATGTCTTTGTTTCAGATTCAGACACGTTGTTGGTCTGAAAGTTGGAAATTTTGGTTGTTATTATGAGTGGTTATCAATTCATGAGCTCTGCTTAAGGTTAGGCCTCTTCTTTTAGCGGCAAAAGGTGGTGTGGCATATTCGCATGTTGGATTTTCACTCTGGGCGCTCCTCCTTGACAACAAGGGCACCCTCCACAAAAAGACAGATATGCCCACCCAAAAAAGACATTAACCGGCGTTAGGTCTGTCTGATAAAAAATAGGGTAGAATTTTTCTGGGATTTGGACCTTTTATGTTTTATTTCTTTCTGTTATGCCAAAAAGTAATATATATATATATATATTAGGAGAACAAAAAGTAATTGATTAATGTGAAGCAAAACCAGCTTGTGAAAATGTGGGTGCCCTTATGCAAAAGGTGCCAAAATCAATAGCTTTTTACAATTTGTTACTTTCCTGCCTTTTTAAAACTGTTTATGAGTTAGTTCAGTTAACCAGGTATTGAGTTCGTTCTTTTATATTTAAGTTGGAGTTTCTTTTGATAGATTATATTAATTTAAACTATCACTAGTATAAAAATAAATAATAATAATAAAAAAAAGAGTTGAAGAGCTTTTTAACATTTTTGTATGAAATGGTTACGAGTATTTATCTTTGCAGTTGAAGTCTTGTGTTCAATTATTTATCTTATGTATTAAAAAAAACTTAAAATAGAGGAAATTTAAAAGAAAGTTTGAATGGTCAAAAAAGCAAGGCACAGGCTTCTTATTTATCTAATTTTATATTTCTTATTTTAAAAACTGTATTAATATTTAATTTAAATAAATTATTAATAACTTCAAAAATATTGAGCCAATAAGAAAGGGTCCTTCTTTGACTGTCCCCAGCGCATCACAGCACCACCACACAAAAAAAGCAAAAATAAACAAAACACACAAACACACAAATCCAAAAGAGGAAACAGACCTAGATCATCTCTGATCATGGATCTACGCCTCTGATTCTACAAGACGGGCTTAGTTTTTCAGATGATCCCGCCTTGAGCTTCGCCAATTATTGCTTCATCGGTACAATTTTCTTCCTCTGAGTATCTTCTCCTATAAAGCTCCTTTTTTTTCTTTCCTTTTTTGGGTTTTTTCTGTGATATATTTGGTGGTTTTTGTTGGTTTCGTTTTGGGTATTTGGATCGGCTTGTTTTGGTATTCAGGATTAAGTGTCTGAACTCCCCTTTTCTCTATTTTTTATTATTATTTATAAATAAATGTTTTGTGTGTGTGTGTGTGTGCGTGTGGTAGGGAGAGAATGATTATGACTGGATATTTAGGTAGTTCATTGGTTATTCTTGTGTGAATTTTGGGTTGTATTGTTTGGCTTTAATTGTTGGATCTCGGGTTTCATGTTAATATGTTTATGGGTATGTATAGAAGGTCAAAGACTTGCCTTTTATTTGCTTCATCTCATTTGTGGGGTTCATTTATTGTTCTTTTTTGTGCTGTACATAAAATTTCCGTTGTGGCCTTTGGTTTACAAATTTTGATTTCTTCCTGTATTTATCTATTTTCTGGTAAATATGAGTTTAATTTTCAGCTAAGCTGAGTTGATCGGCTACAAATTTCCTGTTTTCTATATTTCATAAAACTTTACGTAGCTCTTAGTATGGATTGTGGATAATGGGTAAAGAAATGCTACTCAGATTGTACATATTGCAGTTTCACAGTCGCAATTTTAATTATCACTGCTTAATTGATTGCAGTAGGTTGATGGTTGGTTTAATCAGGGAAAAACAATAAAGAGAGCAGAAAAGGTTTGCAACGAATGGCTTCAGTGGGTGTAGCGCCTACTTCAGGTCTGAGAGAACCCAGTGGTCATGCTGTTGGTGTGGATAAGTTGCCAGAGGAGTTGAATGACATGAAAATTAGGGATGACAAAGTATGTAAGCCATTGGTTATGTGTTTATCATAGTTTTTTCTCCTTGCAGTTTATTTTTTAGTTTTTGGATTATTAAGTGTCTGCTATTGAATAGTCATGGTCTGCCTCACTGATGCAGGAAATGGAAGCCACAGTCGTTGATGGTAACGGAACAGAGACTGGCCATATAATCGTGACAACTATTGGTGGTAGAAATGGCCAGCCGAAGCAGGTATATTGTTTCTCCTGTGCACATTAGTCTCCAGTTGATGTAGACACTGATATTTTCTTTCCCCAGTTTATTTAATTGCAACTCTAACGGAGTGTTGTATCTTTTGTAATATTAGACAATTAGTTACATGGCTGAGCGGGTTGTCGGGCATGGATCATTTGGAGTTGTGTTCCAAGTAAGATTCTAGTCTTTTGCTTTACAATTCACTGTTGAAAATGTACGGCCTTTCAAATCAGTAGCAGTTTTCCTGTTGTTGAATTCTAATTTTTTATGTGTACAGGCAAAGTGCTTAGAGACTGGTGAAACTGTGGCCATAAAGAAGGTTCTGCAAGACAAGAGGTACAAGAACCGTGAGCTGCAAACCATGCGTCTTCTTGACCACCCAAATGTTGTTTCTTTGAAGCATTGCTTCTTTTCAACGACGGAAAAGGATGAACTTTATCTTAACCTGGTACTTGAGTATGTTCCTGAAACGGTTCATCGTGTAATTAAACACTATAACAAGTTGAACCAACGGATGCCTCTGATATATGTTAAACTCTACACATACCAGGTATGATGTCAATGAAAGAATTTCATGTGTGCCTTTTCTTTTTTCCTTTGTGTAAGTTGCATTTGAAGAATATGGTGGTGTTTTCTTTGTTTCAACATTTTTTCCCTTTTAGAAGACAATTTTACATCAATTGAGCAGTATGTTGTATACTTTAAATATAGATTAAGAATTCAACTGTTAGACTAAGGTCTTACTCCATGAGTCCAAGGCTTAGGTTAATTGAGTCTTAGAATTGTGCCTCAAAGCATGTTGTTTGTTCCCTGCCCTTGAGGGTTTATGTTTTGGTTAGCTGAGATTTGCCTCATTTCATCCATATTTGGCAGATCTTTAGGGCATTATCCTACATTCACCGCTGCATTGGAGTGTGTCATCGGGACATTAAGCCTCAAAATCTTCTGGTATGTACTTTGATTCTCTTATCCCTATATGCGTATTAATATGTAGTTAACCATGTAGTTGTGTGCAGCACTGCCTTCCTCTGTGTGTGTGTGTGTGGAGCGATGGGAGTGGTTATGGAGTAAATAAAACAGCAAAGGTTTGAAATTTGGTTCATATTTTTTGCAGGTGAATCCGCATACCCACCAAGTAAAATTGTGTGACTTTGGAAGCGCAAAAGTTTTGGTATGCTTGTTGTCCTTTTCTTCCAATTATACTCATATTGGCCTTTGCTTCATTGGCGTATATTCTTATACTGTATTATTATTGAGCAGGTAAAAGGAGAGCCAAATATATCTTATATCTGCTCTAGATACTATAGAGCACCAGAACTCATATTTGGAGCAACTGAGTATACTACAGCTATTGATGTCTGGTCTGTTGGATGTGTTCTTGCTGAGCTATTGCTTGGACAGGTACATGCTTTTCTCTATTGCATTTTCTGAAATATATGTTTTGTACAATTCTAATAGAAAGGAATTTTCTATTGCATCAGCCTCTGTTTCCCGGTGAGAGTGGAGTTGACCAGCTTGTGGAGATTATCAAGGTAATTTTAACATCTTTATCAGTTCAGTATAAGTTACATATTTAATCTTAGATATCAATGAATAGGGATAAAAGGATTGTTTAGATGCTTGCATTGGACATGCATTACTCTCTGTACTTGGTGAAAATATGGCATCTTGAACTTCAATCTTTTATCGTGTGGTGATTCACTTCTTGCGTTTTCTCTTGGTAGGTCTTGGGCACTCCAACAAGGGAGGAAATCAAATGCATGAATCCTAACTATACGGAGTTCAAGTTCCCTCAAATCAAAGCTCACCCGTGGCACAAGGTATTATGAAGGAAGATATTAATGTATCATTTTATATTTCTTAAACCAGACAGCATATTGATATCTGTTATTTCCTTAGATATTCCACAAGCGTATGCCTCCAGAAGCTGTTGATCTGGTTTCAAGACTGCTGCAATACTCTCCTAACTTGCGGTGCACAGCTGTGAGTACAGGAGTTTTTTAATGTCCACATTGTTCATTCTTTCCAATTTTCCCCCTTTTTTCTTTTTACAAAACTCCATTAAGAAAATTTCATTATGTGTTAGTAATAGAAAATTCAGTTAATTTCTTTTATTCTCATTATTTTCATTTTGTTAATTTTTCAACCATTTTTTCTGTTTCTAACGCAGCTGGATGCCTTGACCCACCCCTTTTTTGATGAGCTTCGTGACCTGAACACCCGCCTGCCGAATGGACGTTTCCTTCCACCTTTATTTAACTTTAAATCTCACGGTATGATGCTGTTCTGAGAGACAATTTCTTTTTTTCTTTTTTTTCCGCTAAGCTTTGTATCAAAGTTCTTACTCTTGGTCTATCAATCAGAATTAAAGGGGGTGCCTGTGGAGATTTTGATGAAATTGATCCCAGAGCATGCGAGAAAGCAAGCCCCGTTCTTGGCATCTGATTAGTTTCTGAGATGTGAGAAACCTCAAGTGTGGTCCCATATGGAAGCTATGTGTTCTCCTGGCCTGCTATTTGTCTCCATTATATTTAATGTACCTCAATGTATGACCTTGTTTTGTAATAGCAGATTTAGATGTATTCTATTGAATCTTGTATTGTCCAAACCTCAATGGGTATTATGATTGCCTTATCCCTGTATCCCCAGATTGTAACATCACATAGAAGACAAACAGCAGCATTTATCTAAATGTTTATCTGTATTTGTATTTCTAGAAGGCAGACCAATGTTCTCTGGTTTCGTATTTCCAATGTAATCTAGTTGTTTGGCAGATAGTTTATTGAAGGCTATTTTCCTCTCATTGTAGTAGGAAAAAAGCAATTCCCATGGATTCTGAGTTTAAATCATTTGTGTCAACCTCAGCCTAAGCTATTTTTAGGCAATTCTGTCAAAGTGATGGATATCTCTCAACAATAAACCTTCCAATCCAAGTATTGGTTTTCTTGATTCCATCAAAGTGATGAGCCGGAATTTGCGTCAAGATGGCTTATATGGTCATCCAAGTAGGTAATGCCAACGAAGCTTTTACTTCCCCCTCCTTTAATATCGCTTGTACAAAAAAAAAAAAAACCTACAAATTTAACTGAATTTTTTTGTTTTTTTTTTCAATATTGCTTGTACAAAAAAAAAACCTACAAATTTAACTGAACTTTTTTGTTTTTTTTTTTCTGTTTCTGGGTCACCAATTAAACTCGAAAAAACAAAGAAAGCTTCAATGTTTCATATTAATTTTGTGTTTTTTTATCTCTACCATTTAAAGCAAGCAGGATTTCTTCTAAGGAAAAAAAAAAGTTTACTGAATCCACTGATCACAGTAAACAGTTAAAACTGAAGAACTCTGGACCAAAAAGAAAAATTTTCTGTCAGCCGAAAGGCCCAAAACCTATAAATAGTTAGAAACCTCGAATTCGATAGAAAGAGAGAGAGAGAGAGAGTTGCAATGCCGTTGGGGAAGTATTACTGCGAATACTGTGACAAGGAATTCCAAGACACCCCATCCGCGAGGCGACGCCATCTTCAAGGTCTCCAACACCTCAGAGCCAAAGCTCAATGGTACGACTCCTTCAAAGGTGCATAAATACAACCATTATCTTCTGCTTTTGAGCTTTTCTTCAAGTCATTTTCCTTTGCTTTCTCAGCTACCAAGCATCCCTCTATGCATTTCTATGTATAATCACAACTCTGTTTGCCGTTGATTGCAGATCCCAGTCATGCTTATACGGAGAGCTTGACAAAAGGGGTTTGCAACCGCTTTGTCAAAACGGTATTGCTTTCTCCTTATCGCATTTTCATTGATTACCCAAGTGATTTCACTACTTCTACTATAATGGGTTGGATCCAGATTTTGATTTTTTCTTTAATCAACCCAATTAATTTGGTCAGGTGTTGACTCTGTTGAATAATGTGTTGGAGGCAGAGTTTGCTTTGATACTTGGTTTTGAATTGATTTTGGCTTTGGATTTATATGTTTTGGTTTCTTGTTTATTGTCAATTTCTTTTTCTTTGGCATGGTTTGTAGGGATTTTGCCCATACGGGGATTCTTGTAGATATCTTCATCCCAAGAACAATCAGCAGAATATGGTTACTCAAGGGGCACCAGGTAAAGATACCTGAAATTGAAAACAATGCCCCTTGTGTTTTTTTTTTCTTAATGTGAGGGAGAAGGAATTAAATATGTTTTCAGTATCTAATTCAAGAGTTGGAATGTGTTGACAGGTTTGATTGATAATAATCAGTCTTCAACTTTTCAAGAGAACCAGTTGGTTGGGGGCAGCTCTTTGCCAGGTAACTTGAAATGATATGTTGCTTTAGACTTGAGACGTTAGGTGACCATTGCTGTCTTCGTTTTTGTTTTTAACAGAATTTATTTCTTCATTTTGATTCACAGATGTGGTGGTCAGAGATAGCATGGGAATGCCATGGGGCAATCTACCTCCATCTCTAATGCCTCCTCCAGAAGGTGGATATCCGCCGCTTCCTTTTGTGGACTGGGGATAAGTCCTCTGTGTCTTTCGGACGCCATTTATCTAGTGCTTGTGCTACCGATACAGATATCCTTATCTAGTTCCTGATTTCTTTCGTTTGATCTAGTTGACATGTAACATGTTACAAGTAAAGTTGTATGATGAGATATGGATTGTCATCAAGGCTTGTAGGCTTGTAGCTTGTGGTTTATAGTATTGACTAAAACATTTCCTTCATATAATTCTTCTACTAAAGAGAATGTGTTGTGTCTTGTGCTATAAAGTTCATTTTTTTCACTCACATGGATGGCAAGCTACTTGTTTTGTCTGAATTGTCCGACTGTTTATGCTCTAAACTTTTGGAATGTCAAATAATATTTAGAGAATGCTAAACGCTAAACCCTAAACCCTAAACTCTCTCCTTTTCTCACCCTGCTATTTGTTGTGCTTGTAGTGTTTGCCATATTTTTGTTTCAAAATAAATACTACGGTTCCACAAAACACAAACATTTGCACATAGCATCTCGAAAATCAAATTGGTCACGGCCACCATATTATGCACCCAAAAAAATTGCCACTACCTTTGACACCGGCCAGCTACCCTAAGAGTCGATCTCATAAAAAATCAGTGTCTCCACAACCACATTTCCCTGAGAATCATTCCGAGATGCAGGTTTACAATGTGTTGTCATTTGGTGCTGTGGGAAATGGTGTCAAAGACGACACTCAAGCTTTCAAGAACACTTAGAACGCTGGTTGCCAAGATCAAATCAGTACTTCACCTGCTGTACAACACATGTATTTCTTGTTCCTTAGAAATTTTCGTTCATGATACAACTCATCATTTTCATAGGGCCTTGTAAGTCCAAGCTTGTGTTTCAACTTTTAGGTAATTAATCATATTAATGTTGGCACATGCATTAAATTAATTATCATGTTACTAGTTATTTAAATGTATAAATATATATATGTATGTGCGTGCTCATAATTTCATATAATTTAGGGTGATTTTATTTGTACCCCATTATTTGTTCTTTTCACCGTATACTAATTTAAAACATGAATAATCTATTTTACCCTTGTACATAATTATGGTTAAGGACAAAAAAATTTAAAATAGAAATTAAATTTGCTCACTACACCCCACATACATTCATGCAACCCTAGTTAGACTTTTTTCTCAAACCATCATGTTCCTACAACCCTAACAAGGTTCATACGCTTATATTGGTGAAAACATATCTAGTATTTATTCATGAAGGCTGAGACTGAAGTTAGGGAGGCTTCAAATGAGGTATGAGTTTATTTTTTGTTGTTTTTTAAGTTTAGGGTTGCATAGTCTTTGGTTACATGCAGCACACCACTATCGAACACGATAGGAAAATTCGGTGCATGCCATTGAAACATTGAACCTATTTCAGTTGTATTTGACCGACCGTTAGCTTAAGATGTGGTGGAAATCCACCGTAACGTGGAAAAGGCTTTGGTGACGTATGATTGACTTTTACCTATCATTCAGTGGCAACGAACCAAAAAAAATATATATTTTTAGTAAATTATTGTCGACCACAAATTTAATGCAAGCTATTTTGACCTTACTCCTATTGAAGGAATGAAAACAAGGTGACACCACTACTAAAGGCAATAATGTTGGAACATAATGTGTAATGAACTATAGTGATTCATTCACAACTTATTCGATAATCATCTTGAGAACCCTCTTTTTTGTCTGAAATCCTTTTTAGTATCATTAATGTGGCATTAATGAATTTTTACTTCAAATAACATGTGAGATTAATGTGTGGATATTCTGATCGGTGCATAATTACATATCTTTTTGTACCCTTCTAACTTATGATTTGGTTATGTTTTTGAGTTAAACTTGTGCTTTTAATAAGTTTTGTGTTTGTTTCAGTGTAATAAGCTTGAGACTCATTAAATGCATTTTGGAGACAAATTAGCCCAAAATGGTGTCTGCAGATCATTCAATTTCACGGATTAACCTGTACTTGCTCAAGAAGAACCAGATAATGAGCCATACATCATTGGAAAGATACGGAAGTCTAGTTTCCGTAGCATTTTACGGTTCATGATTCGGAGTCTTCTAGAGGAAGTTATACATGATTTAGTAGATCAAGGTCAAAATTCGGCAGCATCTGCGTTACTGGGCCATAAATGACATTTGAAGGTTTTTCCGATTTTTCCTTGAGTTGGGCTGCATATGCTTGGAAAGATAAGACAAAGGGCTTGAAGATCCATATTTTTCCAGAATTTTATGAATGTATTAACAAGCCCAAAACGAACCCAAAAGAAGAGTGCAATGCATTGTCATGCATGACATATGCATGATGAAATGCACTATCTAGTGGGAATTGTTGGTGAAGTGCACTATCTTGTGGGAAGGTTAGGTGAAGCATATTCAAGTCTTATAATTAAAGTGGGAGCTGCAACACTAAGTTTAAAGAAAGAAAAATTGTTTTCAAATGTAATGGTGTGTTAGGTGAAGTTGATGAAGTGAGTGGAAAGCAATATTTAATTTAGATTTTCAACTTCCTTAGGCCTATAAATAGTGAGGTTTCCCAAGCTTGTAAACACACCCCAAGGGGGGGAGCTCTCAAACATTTCTCTAGAGCTCCCCTTCCTTCTCTCCCTCAAATTCTCTTAGTTTTCCTTTCTAGTTCTCAATTGTTGTAATAAATTCCTTTTGCTAAGTTTTTATAAGTTCTTCTTAATTTTCCATTGTAATGTAAATTCTTTTCTTTAGCAATTCAAGTTTGAGTAGTTTCCAAGTTTCAATTATGGTTTTTGTTCTTATTTATTATGCTTATAAGTTAATATGCTAGTTTGAATGATTGATCACCATTAAGGCTTGTATGTTAGCTATATTGGTTTGAATTAAGAGTAGACACCATGCTTTAATTCGAATTGAACTATGAATAAGAAGAGTATGTATGGACATTCGACAACAGGGATTAGATACATGCTTGGTTGTTTAAAATGTTCTTCTATGCTTAATGGGTTCCTAATGCTTAATTTAGGTTAGACAACAAATGATCAAGTTAGGGAATTAGGAACACAAGGTTAGGACCAGACACCATGGCTTAATCATACTTTAGGTAGAATCAATCCGTTAATCTAAATTGAACTCGGGAACTTATTCGCTTGAGTTAATTTCTTTTCTTTCTTTCTTGTTTGATTTATTTTCTTTCTTTTTTTCATTTCTGTTTTGTACAGGGAATTGAATTAAATCAATCTATCATCAATCCTCGTGGGATCGACCTCGCACTTACATATGCTAAACTATCAACGGCTCATGCACTTGCGAGTATCACAAGTTGAGGATGCAGCTGAATCTATTTTGGTGCAGCTGAATCGACGCAACATATTCAAAGGTAGAGAAACATTAATTAGATGGGCTCGTGCACAAGGAAAAATGAATAATATCGTAACTGTAATTACAAGGTCTGATTCTAGAGGTGAGGGCAAGAGGAGGCCTCGAGTAATACTTGCTTGTGAGAGGAGCGGCAAATATAGGTCTTGTAGTCTAGTGAAACAACTGGTGTAAGGTCGGATGCAAATAGTGATACGAAAAAAATGTTTTAGGGACACTAGTACCAAGAAATGTGGATGCCCATTCTTGTTAAAAGGTGTCAATATTGGTGATGAGAATGATTGGAAGTTGGAGGTGGTTCGTGGAGTACATAACAATGTTGTTTTAGAATATCTTTAAGGTGATTTATTTGAGGGGCAACTTTCTGAAGAGTAGACTACCACTGGAAAAACATAAATGAATTCAATAATCTACTACTGAAAAATGGAAACAAAATTTGGTGAACTACCACTAAAACAATGCAATGGAAACAAAGTTTGGTGGACTCATCCATTTTGGGATGAGGCTAATGAGGGCAATTTAGGAAAAAATATGGGGTTGCGGTGCAGGAGTAATTTTAAATTTCACTAAAATTGAATAGGGTGTAAAGAGAATGTGGGGTGAAAAGAGCAAATAATGGGATGCACTTAACCTGGAATTCGAACGGGTGACCAAGTGGGGGAAGAGGGAGGGACCTCACCACTGAGGTAAACCCCTTGGTCTTTATTCCAAACTTTTTAATAACTAAATATAAATAAATACGCAGAATAAATAAACAACATTGGAAAGGAAAACAATGCATCAAGGGGGCACCAAAGCAAAATACTATTTAGAGAAGAACAGTCCATAGAAAAATTAAAAAATAAGAACCATGAATTCATGGTGCATCCCAGAAGGAAGAATTTGATATGGGCCTAATCATTTAAATAACAAGAAACTTTTTGGTATAACCGTCGCACCACCATTTGGGATTACTCATATTATTATGCGTGTATCTATTTATAACACCTGAATTATTTTATTTTTCTGCTTTGTTTAAAATTATTTTTCAGTTTGGATTTTAAAAATTATTTGTCAAACAGCGTCCATTTAGTGATTCAGTCCCAAGATTCATGGCCTATCTCTCTCCATTTTCTGCTTCACTTGCTTAAGTTATGGCTTCTCTCTTGGCACAGAATTAGGCTTTAATTTCATTCTCACCTCAACTGTGCCTTTCTTGTATTGTTTGGTATAAGCATTACCAAACAAAGCCTATGTTAACTTTCATAATTCATTATTTGCATTTGCATTTTATGGCATATTCTTTGGCGCGTCCATATATTGTGGGCCGGCCACATCTCACTCCCATCCCAAATTCAACCTTCAAGTTCCAACTTCCAAGTGTAACAACCTCCTTAATTTCTTCTCGTGTTCTTCAAAAACAAGATTAGGTGCTACATGAAGACAAAGCTCTTCTCTTCTTAATTCCCTAGAATTTTTTCTTTCTTGGTTTCAACTTGGCTGTACCAAGGAAACAAAATGTACTATATACCTATTTTGGTGCACGAAACTATAATCCCTTCTTGCAATATTGAATGGTGAATGAATCTTTAGCAAACAATATCTAAATTAAATTTCATTTATGTGGAATGGGAGAGCAACTGACACATGCATTTGTTGCGTTTGGATGATGAAATTTGAATTCTAAGGAAGATATCTGTTGGAATTTAGGTGGTGTTGTTATGAGTGTTTGTGATATCATTGTTGGCTTATGTGTGAAGGGGTTTAGTTACACTCTGATACCACTTGTTAGATTATTGGGTGAAGGGGTTTAGGACAATAGGACAATAGTTGAACAAAGTGATTTTATTACATTGGAAGAGAATAGTACATAGCTTGATGTAGGCTAATTGGCCTTCTTCTTAGCTTATTGGCTTATTGGCCAACACACTTGATTTAGATTAGTTTGGGCTATTTGGCAATAGCTTGAGCTCTTGTCTTCAAGCTTCTTCCATAGATTGGGTTACATGTAGCCCCCTCGTGGATTGGGTGTTGTAGTGATTAACTCCCACCACCTTTAGTTGATTAGCTAGATAGCTAGCTAGCTAGTTTAGGTTGCTAGCTTACTAGCTTAGATTTGGGTAGCTTGTTTGCTCCCACGTAGGTTGGGACTTGTATTAGTTCAGCCTACATCGTTGGGAGTTCTTTTTGTTGACTCCACATCCCATTGTAGGCTGCATGCCTAGTTATAGGCATCTTTGCCAAAATCACCAAGTTCACCGACTTGGCTTCTTTTCCTAGTCCTTTTGTGGTGGCTTTTAGAGCACTTCCATTCCACCCATTTGTCATGACAAAGGGCAAGGGGAGGCAAAGTTGTTATTATTCATGTGAATAGTAGCAGCCCTTGCAAAAGGCTTGTTGTGTTTCTACCCATTGTCATGGCAACCCAAAAGCAATCACTATTCACATGAGATATGAGGAGATGGATTTGTATAGAGTTTCTGTGATTCTTTCATGAAGTCTTAGCCTATAATGTAAACAATTCCAGCCGCGCGGTTATACTCTATAAATACTATAATATGAATTTTTCTGTTTTTAATTACTTTAATTATTACTTATGTTTTAATTATTGTTTACTTAGTGAATAATTAGTATTTAAGAATTTTATTAAATTTAATTATGTTAAAAAATAATTAAAGTAATTCAAATAGGTTTAGGTTTACTTAATTACATATATTAAATTAAATAATTGAAGTAAAGAAACTAATTATATATTTTTAAAATTAAAACCAAAAAAACCTCTCCCGACGAAATTTCGTCAGCACATATCTATCCCAACGACATATGAGATCCAAACGAAATTTCGTCGACAGAGGTAACCTTTGTCGGGACATATCTAATCTGACAAATATTTGCTGGCATAGATCTGTGTCGACGAAACTTCGTCGAGAAAGGTGTTTTCTTTGTTTGCTATTTACAGGGTCTAGTCGGGCGGCTATACTTTAAAATATTCTTTTTTGGGGTATAGCCGTTCTGCTATACTAGTAAGATATTATATTTTTAGAGTGCCGCCGCACAGCTATACGTAGAAATGTCCTAAATACTCTATTTTGGGGTATAGCCGGGCGGCTATACCGTTAAAATATTATATTTATGGAGTATAGCTGGGCTGAACTCGATTTTTTTATTTTAAAAAAATAGCGTAGCCGTCCAGCTATACTATTTTGACATGTGGCACCTAATCACAAGGAGGGTAATCTCTCTCTCTCTCTCTCTCTCTCTCTCTCTCTCTCTCTCTCTCTATATATATATATATAATAATATAGCCACTTGGCTATCCTTGGTTTTTCTGATTTTTTTTAAATTAAAAATAGTATAGCTAGGCGGCGATACATTTTTTGACACGTGGTGCCTAATCACTAGAGGGTCTTTTTTTTAAATTATTTATTTTTTATAAAAACCTAGTACAATCGCATGGTGATATTCCATGTTTTCATTTAAAAAAAAAATAAATTTTGTTGACACATGGCGCCTAATCGCTGGGGCGTCCTCTTTTTTTATATTATTTTTTTTTCTTTTAAAAAACAAAATAGTATAGCCGGTCGGCTTTACTTGGTTTTTTTAAAAAGTTGCCTTTAATAAATAGTATAGACGAGCAGCTATAAGCTTTTACACACACACACACATATATTTTTCAATAATACATTCGTATTCTATACATGTTTCATGTTTTTTAAGATGCAAATGTACAATAGTTGTATTGCACATATACGTATGTATTTCTAGCATTTAATACATGTATTTTTTTTACAAAATCTTCTGTAAAACACAAAAAATTCACGTATTATAAAAAAATTCTCACATATTATTGAATAAGAATAACCTATGTTATAAAAAATATATTGAAATATTATATAATGGAAGATTAATATCTACCAATCGCTTGATGGTCTTTTTTATTTTTTTTAAAACAGTACAGCCGCACGGCTATACTTCGTGTTTTCTATTTTTAAAATAAAGACTTGTGTTGACAAGTGGCGCCTAATCGCTGGGGTCCTCGTTTTTATATTAAAAATAGTATAGCCGTGCGGCTATACACATTTTATGTTAAATCCGAGCTAGACTGCAGTTTATTTTGATTACCTGTTTAATTATACAATTTAAGTAATTACACATTTGATGTCAAACAGACAGAACCTGGCTTCTACCTATTGAAAAGGTTACTCAAGAACAGTAAAAAATTGAAGGAGCTTTTCCTATAAATAGGCAAATCTTAGTTCTATTCAAAATCAAGCTTAGGCTAAAAGATATGAAATTCTCTCAGATCTTTGTTCCCCTCTTCATTGTCTTGTCAGTTCTTATAATTCTTGCCATTCAAAATACAGTTCTTGCAGCTAATGTACACTTTCACAAGCTACCCACATTCATCAAAACTCACCCCCCCATCACATTCATCAAAGTCAGAATCACATAAATCAAAATCAGCATCACATAATTCATCAAAATCAGCACCACATTCACTTCCACCTGGTGTGGTTGATCGTGATGCCAAGGTCTTCAGCGTATGGGGCGTTTGGTGCCGCAGGGGACGGTGTCACTGATGACACACAAGCATTCAGTAAGGGTTGGGATGCCGCTTGGCAGGCCGAAAGATCCTCTGTAGTTTTTCTTGTTCCTGATAAATATTCCTTCCTTGCACAAAGTATCCTATTCAAAGGGCCTTGTAAATCTTACCTACTGTTTCAGGTAATTATGTGACATTATGTATGTTACTAATTAAAAAGAAGATTTTTTTTTTTTTTTTTTTTGCGTAGATATATAAAACTGATGGAATTCTTGTCTGAAATGTGAAGCTTGATGGGAGAATTGTGGCTCCTAATGGACCCAATAAATGGTCATCAAGAAATGGTAAATCAGATTGGCTGGACTTCTATGGAATCCATGGCATGACAATGCAAGGAGGTGGGCTTATAGATGGAAGAGGAGAAAAGTGGTGGAATCTCTCCTGTACTTCAGTAAGCTAGCTTTTTCTTTACTAATGTTAATTAATTAATGCTTAATTGAGATTTTTATAAGACTGTTGCTGACATCTTGTTCCTGTATCAATTAATAAAACGGCAGAAAGGAAGTGGCTGTGATCATACCCCCAACGTAAGGCATAATCACAACTCAAAATTCGATTTTTGAAGAAAATGAAAAGCGATGGCATGCGTGCATTTGAATGAAGAAACTGTTGTAATGTTCTGTTTTGTACTTTTTCATAGTGCAGGCCCTAAGATTTTTGAAAAGCTCTAACTTGAAAGTACAAGGAATCAGTGTTCAGAGCAGCCCCAAGTTCCATGTCTGCTTTGATGATTGTCAAAATGTCCGATTAGAGTTCATCAACATAAACTCACCGGGTGATAGCCCGAACACCGATGGAATTCACAAGAGGCTTCCAACAATGTGGAAATACACCATTCAAGAATTTCAGCTGGTAACTAATTCTACAAGATCTTATTAATTCTTCATTAATTAAGTACCATTAAGCAAAGCTGATTAGTTCTCAACAAATGAACTTCTATGCAGGGGATGATTGCATATCATTAGGTGATGGTAGGCATGATGTGGACATAATGAATGTAACTTGTGGTCCAAGTCTTGGAATAAGGTACCTCTTAATTTAATTAGGCTTCTATCTAGTAATTAAAAGATTAATTAAGATTTAAGACCAAAACTTAGTGGCCCATATGATTATTCTCTTCTTGGTTTGCAGCATTGGTAGTTTGGGAAGAGACAAATCTGAAGCTTGTGCGAAGAACATCACAGTGAGAGACTCAGTGATCAAGCAATCTGATAATGGCCTTAGGATCAAAACATGGCAAGGTGGATCAGGAGCTGTGTCCAAAATAAACTTCAACAACATAGAAATGGACAAAGTAAAAAACTATCATCAACCAATACTAGCCTCAAAGACCACTGCCCCAGTCAAACTGCTGCCCTCATGATTTATGATGTTTCATACACAAACATACACGGCACATACAATGTGAAAAACCCACCTGTGCATCTTGCTTGCAGTGACTCAGTTCCATGTACAAACATCACACTTTCTCAGGTTCAACTGCACCCAGCAGCTGCTCAGGGAGATGGTGAGTTGAATTTGGACCCCCCATTTTGCTGGAAGGCTTACGGGATCATCGAAACACGTGTCACGCGGCCACTGAGGTCCTGTATGATGGGTGAACTTCCTAAAAATAAATTTGTTCTTCAACAGGATTCTAATAAGCGGTGTTGACGATGCTGTCATGGTTAATTTGGTCATAGGTCTAGATGAAATCTGATCCTGCAATGTGCTAAAGTGTTCATTGCAATTTGCAGGGAGTTGTAGTTAGGAAAATGAATGTTATAGAACAAACCTTTTCCTTTTTTGATTATTAGGAAAACAAAAACTTTTCCAAACTGAAGTTATCCAAATTATGGGCGGCATCGGTTGAAAATCTGAACAACCCCCCTTCTCACTTTCATGAATATATGGTTAATTGGATTTATCAAAATTTTACTTTTCACTTTTTACCTAGATAGCAACAAGATAAAAACGTAGAGCAGTTGACTGGAAAACAGATGGTAAATAACTAATAAGGCCCTTTGGAATTAAAAAAATAAATTATTGTTCAATTCGTCCAATCAATTTTCTGTCTCCATTGGCCATGCTTAGGCTGGTCAACTTTCTTAGAATAATAGACGGGCTGATTTACATGATTTATAAATCATGTGGGCCTTGGGTGGGTTGCCATAGCCTGCTAGCACTGCAAGCAAATCAAAATTCTTGGCGTTTCTGCAAAGCTCAGGACCTGTTCTTTTACTTATTTCATTGCTGCTTTTTTATACTTAAAGATGTGCCTCGTTCACCTCAACATTTTGAGGACTGAAATTGCCTAAACCAAGTGACCCTAATTCAGACATTCAAGAGAGAATGTCGACATAAAGAAGTGTCTGCTTCAAGAAGATAAAAGGACCTCACCAGCAGCCAGAAGCTATTATTGGTTTGGTGGGTCAGTGGATTGAGTTTCTTCAAAGCATGAAGTTTGCTTTTTGCTGACCTCATAATAATCCCAAAAGAAATATGATTTCATTTCTGTCTTCTTTAAGACTTTCAATCCCATCATCTATAATGCTTGGCTGCAAGCTATACGTATGTAGGGAATAACAAAACCTTCCAAAAATGGCTAATATCATTGCTTTTCTTTTTTCAGGCCATTGGATCATGCTATACAACTTTTTTATTTTATTTTATTTTATACAAGCAATATTATGGAGGGGGAATTAAACCTAGGATCTCGGGTGCATAGGCTATAGATTATTACAAACAAAACCAAAATGGGAGTTTTTGATACAAGCAATATTGGGGAGGAGGAAATCAAACCTAGGAACTCGGGTGAATGACAATTACAACTCCCTTGACATGACTCATGCTACACAACTTCTAGTTTCACAACAAACTGCCATTTTTCTGATGAAATGGGTGAATATAATCATGGAAAAACCAAAATGAGATTCATTTAAAGATCCCAAAGCAACAACTTTTCCTGTCCAAAATGGGTGCACACAGTGGCGGTTCTACAACAAGGGAAAGGTAGGCAGCTGCCTACCCAATTTTTTTCACAAAAAAAAAAAAAAAAAAAAACCTATATGTATGCAAAGCTATTCCTACCCATCCCATGTAATGGTGTGAACCCATGCCTACCCACATGTTATATGGCCCAGTCAAACTTAAAAAAAGTAAAGCGGGGGAAGCAATATAAGTAAGCAGCTAATTCCCTTTCGGCTGTGCAATAGTCGACAGTCCTAAATCATTATCTTTTACAGCTTCTTCTTGAGTTTGGACATTCTCTCTTGGTAGCATTTTCTTATATCTAACGCCAATAAATATTCTTCTATTGGCTTTTTCCTTAAATAAATGTGTGCATCCTAAGTTTTTTAATAATTTAATTTAGTTTTAGATTTAAATAGTTTAGTTTTTTGTTGCATTGCATTAATTTGTTTTTTTAGTTTTTTTTTTTTGTTAAGTTTTTACATCTGAGGGTAAATCTCATTACGCTCTCCCCCCGACTAGGTGTATCTTTTTATTTTTATGAATGAAATTCACTCGTACCATCGAGTTTTTAAAGTAAGTTTCACCTACCTGACTTTTGAATCCTGGATCCGCCACTGGGTGCACATAATCATTCAAATGCTATACCACTCAAAAATCTCTTTAATCCACCCAACCTTTTCTTTTCTTCTCTTGGCCGGCTATAGCTCCTCGCATGCAGACCCTTCTTCACATTGTGCCCAAAAAGCCAAAACAAGTTCTCTCTAGATCGAACTGGTCGATCTCACAGCATGCATTATTGAATGGTGTTAGGCGTGGACTAACCTTCAAAAGTAGCTTCCCACTAAAAATTTCTAAATATGAAAATGACGTACTTATTCCTAAGTATGAAAATGACGTACTTACACTCACTCTGCTGCAGAAATAGCCTCTTATCCCAAAGATTGTAGACTTGTAGCGTTATCTCTTGCAAGTTGTTTGGTGCTCAAAGTGGTCACATACTGTATAAATCTTAACTCTTATGGTACATTCAACTTCCTAAGATCGTGGGTGCCTTGCTTCTACAGTTCTATTTTTACCCTACAATGCCTAGCTGATGACACTGACAATTTGCCTGTCAAAATCCTTGTTGCCAGTTGCACTCTTTGAAATCCAACAGCATGAATTTGGCTATAAACTCTAGGACAATAGAAGCACTTTATTTCTATAAGTAGCTAAAGTTCTTTCATTCCATTTGCTCCACATGCAACTAAGTGAAAGAAAATGCTGAACATGATATTTGCTCGGGTACTTGTTATGCAAATTTTTTTCTTCTCTTTTTGTTTCTTCTTTCCTCCGATACACAGCAGCCTTCGAAGTACTGAAACTAAACATGATAAGGGTTTGCATCTGATGTCTCGAATTTCACTGCCGCCTTCTCCGGCACCAGAGGCTGTTAGCCCAAGCTACAATCCTACCACTATTTTCAATGTAAGATCTTATGGTGCCATTGGGGATGGTGTTACTGATGACACACAAGCATTCAAGCTGGCTTGGGACACGGCTTGTCAAACTGAAGATTCAGAAGTTCTTGTTCCTAAAGGTCATTCCTTTATGATACAGTCTACAATATTCACAGGGCCATGTAAACCTGGCCTCAAAATGCAGGTAATTAATCTAGGTCTCCTCTTAAAGGCTGGAACTTTATTTAAATTTGTTGGAATGTTAGGAGGTGTGTGATGAGTGTTTATGATACCATTGTTGGTTTATGTGTGAAGGGGTTTACAACAATAGGACAATAGTTGAACGAAGTGATTTTATTACATTGGAGGAGAATAGTACATAACTTGGTGTAGGCTAATTGGCCTCCTTCTTAGCTTATTGGTTTATTGGCCACCACACTTGATTTAGATTAGTTTGGGCTATTTGGCCCTAGCTTGAGCTCTTGTCTTCAAGCTTCTTCCATAGGTTGGTTAGCTCACATGTGGCTCCCTCGTGGATTGGGAGTTGTACCCACCACCTTTAGTTGATTAGCTAGATATCTAGCTTTGTTGCTTAGTTTCCCAGCTTTTCTAGCTTAGGATTTTAGGTAGCTCTTGGCTCCCTTATAGTTTGGGAGTTCTTTTTGTTAGACTCCACCTTGTTTTATTGCATTGCATGCCTATTGATAGGCATTCTTTGCCGACATCACCAAGTCCACCAACTTAGCTTCTTTTTCCTCCGGCCACAAGTGTGTGGCTTATACTCAAAACTTCTATATTGTACAATATTTATTTTTGTGGCTATTGTTTTCCAGAATTGTGTAGTTACATCTACACAAATATGCATTGCTTTTTCAACAAAATTCTTTGAGAGACAGAGATAAATTTGGCAACAATACCGAAATCTAATGTGTTCTTTGGCTGGTTGATGGGGAAGATTGATGGGACACTAATGCCACCAGATGGACCTGATTCATGGCCAAGAAATAACAGCAAGAGACAATGGCTTGTTTTCTACAGAATCAATGAAATGTCAATGCAAGGAACTGGTGTAATAGATGGGAGAGGAGAGAAATGGTGGAACCTTCCTTGCAAGCCGCACAAAGTAAGCATCTTTGTTATTCTTTCACAGCACCATTGGTTTTATTTTATTACTCTTAGGCCAATTTCTCACAATGCTTTTTTTATATATATGCAATGGAACAGGGTTTTACTGGAACAACACAGCCTGGTCCTTGTGATAGCCCAGTTGTAAGTCACAGTAAAAAAAATTCAGAACTTGTGAAGTAAGCATTGGTCAACTTTGGTGGAAATATTGTTTACATATGAACTTTATGTTGCAGGCCGTAAGATTTTTCATGAGCTCTATTCTGAGTGTGATAGGACTCAAAGTTAAGAACAGCCCCCAGTTTCATTTCCGGTTCGATAACTGTCAAAACGTCTACATAGAATCACTTAACATAAAAGCACCTGCTCTAAGTCCCAATACAGATGGAATTCACATAGAGAACACAAACAATGTGAAACTATATAATTCAGTCATCTCCAATGGTAATTACACAACAGAAGCTTCCAATTTGTTGTCCATCATGCAATCTCTCAAAAGCTTACCTTGCTCTTTGGTTATTGATACTTCATGTAGGTGATGACTGCGTATCAATTGGAGCAGGTTGTTATAATGTGGAGATTAGGAATATTACTTGTGGTCCAAGTCATGGAATAAGGTACATCCACTGCTTCAAAGCACATATGGATGGTTTCTAAAGTTCCATTATTCTCAAAGATTCACTCAACCCGAATCCTCTTTCTTCCCATGTAGCATTGGAAGTCTTGGAATTCGCAATTCTCGAGCATGTGTTTCGAACATTACAGTTAAGGACTCAATCATCAAGCACTCTGACAATGGGGTTCGAATCAAAACTTGGCAAGGTGGGTCAGGGTCTGTGTCAAGAGTAACATTCCAAAACATTCATATGGACACCGTTCGAAACCCGATTTTGTTAGATCAGTACTATTGCCTCACCAAGAAATGCCCTAACCAAACCTCTGCAGTTCACATATCAGATATTTTGTACTCAAAGATAAAAGGTACATATGATGTGAGAAGCCCACCTATGCATTTTGCTTGCAGCGACTCCATGCCATGCACAAATCTCACTCTCTCTGAAGTGGAACTGCTTCCTGCCCAAGGAAAATTTGTGTCAAATCCAATTTGCTGGAGTGCATATGGAACAGTGCAGACCCTTACAATTCCACCAGTTTTCTGCTTATTGGGGGGCACTCCAGAAATGTTGCCACAGAATGGTAATGAAAGGTGTAAACCAATCAAAAGTAAACTGAGATACATATAAAAGAAAGATAGCTATTCTAAACGAAATTAGAAGTAATTAAGAAGTCCAAGAGTCTCTTATATATAGTATATGGTGTAGTAGAATGCTTTATTTTTATGTTTTGTTCTTAATATCCAAGAGCTTGTAGATAAGCTAGAAATTGGGTTTGTACTTAAATCTAGTGCTTTTTCAATCTCGTTTAAATCCAAGTTGTGTTCAGTAATCAAATCAGTAAACATCAAAATTATATTCACATAATGTGGAGTTTACTTCTAACACAGCTGGCCTTTCATTACGGCTTCTTAACTTAGCAATTGTTGCTTGTTTTCATATATTTTAGTGTTGGGTTGCATTGGTGCAATCAAGTTTGTTGTGGCTTTTACATGAGTTATCAAATTGCTCATAGTATTTTAGGGGAAGTAAAACAAACGTCTACCCCAAAACACAGAGAAAAATACATTTCTCAGTGAAAATGTGACAGCAAAACTTGTTGTTTTGATTTCTTGCGACGGTTTTCGTGGTTTTAGTAGCGAAAGAGACCGTCGCTAAGCGCTGCAAAAGACTGTATTATCTGCAGTTTGAAAGACCGCCGTTAAAAGTCGGCAGAATATTGAACGCTTCTCCTTGCACGGAAATTAAGTGGTTTTGAGATGCTCAAAAAAAAAATAAAAATACCTCCTTTTTAATAACCTTTATGTGCATATAACATTACAACAACATATTATCAAAGTCTCATCCAAATTATCACTATTATTACTCGGGGCCTTTGCAAAGGTAAACTTCCCAGGTGATGTCATTGTTCAATATTCCTTCATTGAAGTGGATTATGCCGTGTAATCTCCCTCTGAACATCCCCTCAATAGAAAAATTAATAGGGAAATTTGGATTTTGTAATTTGCTTCCCATGCTCTGTCAAATCCTTCAAGCCTTCACAGAGCATACCCTGCATAATGCAGACGAGATCATAATTCGGAAACAAAACTATTATACTAGAAATAACAGCCAGAGCTTATTAAGGAAAGAGCCACAGAATCATGACAACCAAATAATTTAGAGGCCAAAAGTGTAACTCTCAACGATTCATCATTCATCAAAAGACAATGTGTCTGAATTTTCCCTTGTTAAGAATCACAATCCTATATGAATAAATTTTGGATATTAGGAGTTGCAATCCTATTTTGCCAATGTTACGAAGCAAAGCAATTGGTGTGAACGCCAAAAGAAAACGGTGAGTCATGCAAAACTATCACCAATAAACATAGCAGTAGACCAGAAAAAGGTACATCCACAATTACAAAAGAACTTTATGGTCATAATTCATATATCTGCATATGCCTGCCTGGGGGTGGGTAGGCAACAGCCTCCACTAGTTTATAGTGAACCATTGGACTTATGGTGAAACTGGGTTGAAAAGACTTCAGCAAGAAAATAAAATGACAAAACCAAAAGTTGAAAGTTTACTTTCTTACATAGAATTTTATAAATTTCGAGGCCGTCCCATCTGGTTACATACCCAAAAAATTGAGCTTTACTCATTACTAGTGATGAATGTTACTCATTAAAAAATTCTCAAGTCCTTCGTTGAAATTTTGACAAGTTACATGAAGAGGGACGGACTTTCAAAAACTTTTTAAGTCATTTCTTAAATTTTCGAGAAATCAAACAAAAGAAAGACATACTTAAACAATATATACTACCGGAATATGCAAGTTTTTTCTCCACTCATTGCTTAATGATGTATTTTTAGATTGGTCCATCTAATGGGGGACCATAGAGCACCATTATAACATCTAGCATAATAGGTCATACAGGACCACATCACATATATCTCTCGATAGAGAAAGCACTGACTTTTGGCAATTCTAGATGCAACCTCAGAGTGCCAAGTAATTGCCATACCCATTACTATGAAAATAGTAGCGGTTTTTTAGTCATTCATTGTGCATCATACCTTATCTCCACAGAGGAAAGTTTTTCTCCCACTCTTCTTATCAACTCAAGCAATTGTTCTGCTCTCTTTTGACTTTCTTGCTCTGTTTTGGATCCTCCCCTGTTTTTTGTATATTGCAAATCTACTCATTTGATTTCAGTTTCTTCACCTTATGTACTTTTTCTTTTTCTTTTAATCCAATAATATCACACTGAAGGAGATGCACATAACACAAGTATTAGCAAGCTCCATGAGCAAACTGGGATGTCATTCACAAACTGGATTGAAATTTTTTGGCAAGTTACCGGAACCTGCTGGAAAACACTTATGGAAAAACACATCATAATTAAGAATGTTCTTTCAATACAGTTTCGCTTTGATTACACTTCCTGATTATTCAAGCATTTCCATTGATGAAGCGTTGATCCACATTAATAAACGTGGCAACTTCATACTAGCTTTTCGATCAAGCTCTTTGGCATACAGATGTGGTTGGATGATGATGGACTGCTAATTTAATGAAGTGAGCACCTCTAACAAGGAAGCAGCAAATTGCATTTGTGTGTCCTCATCTATGGTCAAGAACAGAGGAACATGAACAAAGAGCGATTTGATCCCGTTTTGCTCTGCAAACCGAAGGGAATGGTAGTAGACATAGTTGCATACAAAGCGGCCTGCATCATCTGAGGTCATCACCTCGAAACCCTTCTTTGCCAAGGCCTTTGTTATGTCCTCAACAGGAAGAGAAGTCTGCACATAATCAGAAGAAGAAATAGTTTCAAGATTGAGGAAAATGAGGAACCATTGTAGTCACATACTAAAATACAAAATAAGACCTCTGAATCAACCGTTATGTAACCATCATGGATGAAAGAAATTTAAGGTATAAAGTCAACCTATTTTTCAAGACAACTTCAGTCCTTCAAGCAGGTATTCTTCAAGTAATCATAAAAAAATTATAATGATTTATGAGGTGCAAGAGAAAATACTTGAAATCTTTAGGAAGCATATGATGAAAAAATCATGGCCACCCAGCCTACCTCTCGTATATGTGAAATTCCTCCATCTGAAGGAATAATGGGGACTTTCTGCAAAACATATGATAAAAGTTAACAAAATCTGAAGAACTTCAAAGCTGATGTCAAATAAAATCCCAATTCACCAGAGACAACCCCTACAAGTTCCATCTAACCTGAGGCTTCCATCCCATCTCATCAGGGCAACGAAAAGTAGCTTCATTGACAGCTTGATGCTCAATAGCAAACCTTGTTGCACCACTATTAACACCAAAGTGTACCTACATAATTACGGTTAAAATTAAGAAAGGGTAAGACACATGACACATGAATACATCTGCACAAGTACTTTAATCGTAGTGATGAAATGCTCTTGAACAGATGTGATGGAAAGTTCTGTTATTTATTAAAGTTCTAGTAAAATCTTTAATATATGTGCACAAGCTTTTTCTCTATAGATGATGTTGATAATGACTATTTTCTAAAGTTTTATGTGAAAAAATTTCTTTCACATAATAGAAAAACCAGATGGAAAAGAACCAATCATGAAATCAAATTCCTATAAATTCTTTGAGCTGTATCCGGTTCCTATATGAACAAATCAAAAGAACATTGTTTAAAGGAGAAATGAGAAATGAATTTGAGTCCCAAGTTTTGAACCCAAACCATGCTGATATTCTTAGATATGTAGGGGTCTTTAAAGTCTACTAGCTAGTTATATGTGCTTAGCAGACTAGCTTCTAAGGACAGAAAGAAAGGAACTTGAAATAAAGTGTGATCCAGCTTAGAAAATGAGAAGCGATGGACCAGACATGAGAACAACTCACCCAAATAATTCTACTGGAATTTGAAGAATCCTGCTCGCTGATAGCAGATCGCAATGTCTGGTATAGGGGAACAACTGCTCCTTGTCCTGCAGTCTCAAGAATGCTGCAACTTCCAAGAACCAGACCCTTGGGTGAACCCTTCTTCTTCACATACTCTTTGAGATTACTGACAATAGTCTCAGTTGGATTCTCTGAAACTCCATGGAATTTCTTAAAACCGGTCACATGAATTGTTACTGTTGAAGGTCCTTCAGACCCCATTTATGAGCTATTAATATCTTGAGGAATGTGTTATAGCATCAAATCGGAAGTAATATCTAAGTACCTGCATCAAACAACCGGAAATGAGTGAAAAAAATGCAGAGGCATAAACACAAGTACATAGAGAGTAAAGAAGTCTAGGTCTACAATCAGCAACCTGTCTAGGTTTAGCTCCTGCTGAGTTTACACCACTGAAAGTTTTTATCTATGAAACTCACTGGTTACTTTAAAATCCGAAAGCTGATTCTTAACAGATTCATTATATCAATGCTCTTCCTTGAAATCATGCTCGTAGCATAGTAGTAGTTAATACCATAATATAACAGCTAAACAATTATATGAATGGATACTGTTGAAACACTTAAACTATAAACAATTAGCAACTGTCTGTCTAGCAATTACAATTTTAATACTTGATGAGCCGATCAAGTTCAGTCAGACCAATCAAAGGACTGAAGCCCATTTGTTTTCATTTCTTTTAGATAAGCATCTTTATGGATGAGACTGCATACACCAATTTTTTATTCGAAAAACCACATCAAATGCAAAATTGAGAAATCCCCATGGCCAGAAACTCAGAGCCAGCAGTCACCACCAACAAGAGAAAATGGCTCTGTATGAAGGCAGAAACTAAACTAACTGACAAACAATAAATTTTTTTAATTGGATATAAATTGAAAACTCAGTATCCTGCAGTGCATGAAGATCAAATAGAAGTGGATATCAGATTGTATTAGACCCTCCAAAAATTTAGCTCCCAAGACAAACCACACAGATGAAACACTGGATTTAAACAAAGCCATCCGAACCCAAAAAAGTAAAACCAAAACGCGAATTGGAATCAGACTGATGAGGCACCCAGATGATGATATACGTCAAAGACCCAGAAATCTACCTTGAAAAACAAAGCCTTGGAATTAAAACATGCAAGATTCTGAAAATTATATCAAAAGAAAAAAGAAGAGCTTTTCTTGCCTGTAATCTTCACAAGCCTCAACCACCGGTCTTATCTGCTCAAGATGATTTATTTACAACTGGTAAAGATTCCAAGTGGATTGATTATAAGAGAGAGAGAGAGAGATAAAGAGAAAGAGAAAGAGAGAGAAGGGGAGGAGGTTATGCAAGGAACGTGTTAGTGGAGGGTCACTATCAAACAACAAAAAACAGAGTATATATATTCATGATTTATGGATGATTTATAATTGTTAATTGAAATATAATATTGGGGTAATGAGGAACTTTGGATGGATAGCACGCACTACATATTTGCATACATTCTTTATTGGAGTTGGCAACTGTACATTTAATTTAGGTGAGGAACTTTCTTTTTCTTTTCTTTGGTTCTCTCTGTTTATTATCCAATGATTTGTCGTTTATTGTTTTGTGCTTGAGTTTTGGTCCTACCAAAGATAATTTAGCTACTAAACCCAAAGATTCCTTCTTTTCCATTGAGTTTTGCTATGATCACATGTGGGTTTGTCACAGATTATACCAAACTACCTTCATAATTATTGTACTAAGCACTTCCCCTTTTGAAAAGAAAAGAAAATTGTTTTAACGCAATAAATGCATCATAGTATTTGTGGCTCAACCACCCATAAAAAAGAACTTATATAGATGAATATCTCACTAATCACGATAACTAATCATGTGATGAATATATGAAAGACGATTGTAAGAGTTTATTGTGTAAACTTGTTTTATGCGTGAGACTTTCTATACAAGAACTAATGTAGGGCATGTTTATGCAAAGTCTAAATATTGGGTGAGTAAAATCAATGGTTGGTGTTTTTTTTCCTTTGATTGCCACATTCCAACTTACCCTTGGTCAGTTGGTCAATTGTAAGGAATTAGAGAACAAATGATAGCAGCCATGAAAAGGTGTAGGGTACAAATGGGCCACGGACATTCATAAAGACCTACATCCGATCCAACCTAAATAACCAAACAAGGTTTTATTCCAAGCCCATGAAAATTCCCCTGTTGTTGTTGTTTTTTTTTTGTCTGGATAAGAACAAACCGACAAAGCCCCTGGTTTTAAAGAAACGACAAAAATAAAAAGTACGTGAACATGACGTACCAAGACAATAGACACAATGATAACGTAGTACAGATCAAAATCTAAAGATTGTAAGATTAAATAACATTCTCTCATCCCATCACAACCGTCCATTTTCTCACCCGCCGCCCAATCATTTCTGGTTTAACCCATGAAAACTTATCAACCGATCGATTAATCTCACGGGGTCAATGATAGTTTTATCGGGTGCACCCAAAACCACAATCCTTTGGTCGCAATCGTCCTCTGTATTCTTCTATGAGAGCTCACAGTCGCAGAACATCGAAAGAATGTAGAGCCTGAGCTCGTAAACAGATCAAAAGGATGTCGATGTCATTTTCAGCTGTATCTGTACCATCCTCAGTTTCAAGGCCAAGCTATCTCTGCTCCAGTGCTTACCAGTTCTCTTTTGGGGTGAGCTCTCAACTATCAAATATGTATATTCATTTGTACTTTTATCTTTGTGTAGTGATGTATAGTGTTTAGTGTAGTATTTGGTGAAATGGGGTGTTTGGTTTCTGGGAAAATGGGTGAGAAGCAGTGAAAATTTTGGATCTTTTAGACTGAAAAAGGAAAAATGGAAATGATCAAATTTGTTTTTCTTTTGCTTTGCTTTGCTTTGTCTTGTGTTTTTTGGACAACCAAGCTGAAGCTATAACTGAGATAGGGGAAAAGGAGGACTTTTGTAAATGGGTTCTAATTAATTATAGATGTGGGGTGATGAGATTTTGAGTCTATGCACCATGAGTGAGGTCTTGTTAGTTAACTTGTCTTAAACTCCTAAAATCCAAAGTGCTGAATTTGGGGGGCAGGTCTGTGAGGAAGATAGAGTAAGGTCAAGATGGTTTGAACTTCAGGCTTTGAGGTTATGACATTTTTATCTATCTTCCTCTTTCTCTCATTTTTGGTCTCATTAGATTCTAGAGGGAATAAGAGATTGAAAAGAGGGATTTGGGGGTGAGATGAAATTGTGTATAATTTTCATTACCAATAAAAATGTGTGTATTGGTGTTTAATTGCTTCATTCACTGTCATTGACTATTTCTAGCTCATCCAAGCTCATCCCACAAGTGGGAATGGGCAGGGACTCGGGATGGGGGCATATTATTCTAGCTTTATCAGCTCCATCCGGGCTAGTCGTCATCTGTACTAATTAAGGAAAAATTCTTTCTTACTAATTAAGGAAAAATTCTTTCTTTTTTGGGTTGTTTGTAGGCTCCAGCAAACTACTTCCGTTCTGGGTCAGGTGGACGTGTTGTGCTTCATGGAGGACCTCTCCATTTGTGCCGAAAATTTTGCGGCTTAAAACAATGGATACTTGAGAACTTACACCGTCAACAGCATCAGAGAAAACTTGGACCTACAAATGAGTATAAGAGTATTAAAAATCAATTCAAAGATCACTCAACAGATCAATCTGGTTCGACTTTATCACATGAAGGTATATCGCATCAACTTTAAAATTGGTTGATGGTTAGTAATTAAAAAAAAGGGGTGTTTTACAATTACTGTTCTCCTTTTCTTCATGGTGAAGTCTTTACATATTCTAGATGATGTATCTGCAGATTCCAATGATCAAACTTCGAAAATAACTTCAGAACTTGAAGAAAGTTCATTGCCAAGTTCCCAACCACATGCTTCTGTAACAGAGCCCACTACTTCAGTGGAATCTCCTTCCATGCCACAAACACATTCCTCCAAGCTTCTTGTTGAGAGTGGTGAAGAACCCTCACTCTGCATTGCAGTCATAGGAGCAACTGGTGAGCTGGCTAGGAGAAAGATTTTTCCAGCGCTTTTTGCGCTGTATTACAGTGGCTTTCTTCCTGAGGTAGGATGACTTTGCTATCGTTGTCCAGCCAGATTTTTATGGGCATTTCTGTTGTGACACTATCATCAATCCATGATTAATATGGTTCTAGCATGTACAATGAAGATCCTGTTTGGCCAAGAACCAGTTATACAAAGTTGTTCTACATTTCATTGAGTAAAAAAGTGTTTCCTTCTTTCATTGTTTTACTTTTTGACTGCAGAATGTAAGTATCTTTGGTTATTCAAGAAAGAATATGACAGATGAAGATCTGAGATCCATGATCGCTTCAACTTTGACTTGTCGTGTTGACCATCAGTATGCTTCTTGTGTCACCTTATATTCCATGATATGTCTTCTAGTTTTTTATTTTTTGTTGTATGTAGCATCTGTTTTCAAAGGGCCTAAAGATGTCTGCATTTTAAGTTAACCATTGGACATACGAATACCTCTCAGAGAAAACTGTGGAGACAAAATGGATGTTTTCCTTAGTAGAACACACTACATTAATGGAGGTTATGACAACAGAGAAGGGATGTCAAAACTCAATGTGCTGATGAAGCAGTTTGAGGTAAAATGAATGCACAGATATTAAGAAAATATTTTCTGTCTTAAATAGCACTTATTTGCCTTTCGAAATTACTACCTGGATGCTTTTGATAATTGATTCTGTAACAGCTAACCTACCTCAGGGAAAATCTGAAGCGAACAGGATATTTTACCTTTCTGTGCCACAAGAAGCACTTATAAATGTTGCATGTTCTCTCGCTGATAATGCCCAAACCCTGAAGGGCTGGAATCGTGTAATCATTGAGAAACCTTTTGGCTTTGATGTATTATCATCTCATCGGTTGACGCAGTCTCTGCGTTCTAAGTTTGAAGAGAAACAAATATACAGGTCTCCTGTTTATACTTTCTACACATATCAAACAGAAGATTGACATCATCCATTCATGCATTGACACTGTCTCTTATTTCAGGATTGATCATCTTCTAGGAAGGAACCTTATTGAAAATCTCACGGTTTTAAGATTTGCTAATCTAGTATTTGAGCCACTGTGGAGCCGTACATATATACGCAATGTACAGGTAAGTTATCTTTCTATTTATTTTTTCATCTAATGAAATATATGTAGCATGTACATATTCATATGTATATATATTTTATGTAAAACACTTGAGTTGTGTTGCAGGTCATTTTATCAGAAGACTCGGGTGTCCAAGCAGGAAGGTAATCCTGTTGGCTGTATCCTTGTTTTTAGAGTACATACAGTAAAACCTGAGAAAGAACTGCCATGATAACTTATTTTCTTTTCCTTTTGTGAAGGTACTTTGATGGTTACGGGATCATTCGTGACATAGTACACAGTCATATACTTCAAACAATAGCATTGCTTGCCATGGAAACACCAATAAGTCTAGATGGGGAAGATATACGAAATGAAAAGGTATGCCTGCATGCTATACTCCTACGGAGTGCCTATAGTTGTTTTTATGACAAGCTTATTTTCAGGCCAAACTTCTGAGATCAGTCCGGAAATTGGAGCCCAGCGATGTTATACTTGGCCAATATAAAGGGAGTACTAGAGATAAGGTTGATCTATTTATGAACAGCCTGACCCCCACATATTTCGCTGCTGCATTGTACATTGACAATGCACGCTGGGATGGTGTGCCGTTCGTGATCAAAGCTGGCATGGGACTCATCCAACACAGGTTACATACATTTTAGTACTACTTTGTGGGGAAAATTCATTATATTAGTCAAACATTTAAGCTAGAATCTAGTTTGACAACTTAGAATCTTCTTACTGAGTACAAATTGTACAATGCAGAGTGGAGATACGCATACAGTTTCATCGTGTCCCAGGAAACCTTTATCGTGAGCGTATGGGGCACAACATCGACCTCGCTACCAATGAACTGATTCTGCGTGATACACCTGATGAAGCCATCCTAGTCAGAGTTAACAATAAGATTCCAGGATTGGGGTTCAAGTTGGATTCTCCAGAGCTGAATTTACTTTATAAGGATAAGTAAGCACTCTAGCATAGCATTGCCAGGTTTACTCCAGTACACAATTTTTATATGACTTAAAAGTGCTTGTTTGCGTTACTATGGCAGGTACAATGTAGAGGTGCCTGATTCGTATGAACATCTCCTTCTTGATGTCATTAACGGAGACAACCATCTGTTTCTGAGAAGCGATGAGCTTGCAGCTGCATGGAATATTCTAACCCCAATTCTGAATGAGATAGACAAGAAAAATATAGCACCGGAGCTGTATGAGCTGGGGGGTAGAGGCCCGGTAGGAGCATACTATCTGTGGGCAAAACATGGGGTTCGCTGGGCAGAGGACTAGCAATTTAAGATTTCCGTATAAGTTATTTTCTTGGGGCTCTTTCTTTTACCTTATCATGTAATTCATGATTATTTTCCACTTGGATTGTGTTAATACTTCGCTTCATAGCTTTGTGTTTCCAGAATTCCATCCAGAAAATTCTGTGGTCAGCAATGGTGCAAGATGGCTTCTGCGCTGCTTCACATTGCCATATAATATGTTTCTTTTTGTATGTATTTTTTTGGATGAGATACTGTGTGTTTCAATCATTGATCATTTTAGCAAATTGTTTATACTAAGTGTTACTAAATCAAATAATCATTAATGACTCCGAATACGATATTGAGTCAACAATTTATGTTCTAAGGAAGTCATGAGTGTACGATTGATTCGCTTCTCTGTAAGTGTAAGATAGCTTTTTCTTTTCAATCGATGGGAAGGAGAGATTCAAACTTATAATCTCTTTTAACCTTGAAAAGATAGCTTGATGGGGTTTAAAAATAAAAAGGACTACATCATGATATGACCCCATAATATAAAGGAATCAAGGAATCAAGGGCCAGCAAGATGTCATATTATCACATGTCATAATACTGTGGTCACTACGAAGTTGGTGGAACCTTACGTTATGGGGACGACGCTCACAATTATTTGGGCAAGGGCAACCAATAATGTGAATTGACCTTTGTACCACTGGTTTCTTACACTATTGGAATCTTGTGCGAGTCAAAATATGCAGAGTTTCGAATGGGCATTCTTGTCAATGTGTCATCCTCTCATCAATGACTCTTTCTTGTTAAAAAATTACGCGGCAGCGACTTATAAAGAGTCAAGCAACACACTTCCGAGTTCATAAGCAATCGATTAGCTATTCTCTTTCTCTTTCTATGTTGCACACAAAACCAGTTAAAGAAATAATAGAAGCAATGCAGAAGAAAACAAAATGATGTCCATTGCTTCTCTCTCTCTCTCTCTCTCCCACATTAAGTAATGGGCACTCCTCCATAGAAAAAGACCAAGTTCAGATGTAATCTTTAGAAAGAAAAGAAAAACTATACTAGCCCATATCCGATATCTCCTCCCCCCCTCTCTCTGTCTCTGTCTCTGTCTGTCTGTCTCTCTCTCTCTCTCTCTCTCTCTCTCTCTCTCTCACACACACACACAAAACTAAGAAGAGAAGAAAACATGGAAGGAGAGAGAAAGAAAAGGAAGATAGAAGGTGAAGAAGAGGATGAAGAGGAAAAGATTGAGAAATTCTTTGCTCTGATTAGAAGTACAAGGGAGGTGCGTGAACTTTTGAGGGGCAACTCAAGCAATCATGAGTCAAAGGATAAAAAAGATGAGAAGAAGATGCAAGAAGAAGACAAGGCTGCTGATGCTGGGGCTTGGAACCCAGCATTTCAACCAGAAGACTTCCTTGAGGATGATAAGAGCTCTGGTCATCATGTAGAAGCGGGTCCCTCTAAAACAGAAGAAGATGATAAGAAAGAAGACAAAGGAGGTAATGGTTTAGACCTAAGGCTTTCTTTGTAGCTTAGGAGGCACGCAGGTCAAATGATCTGACAGTGCGCCTTCCTCCACGTGGAATTCAGGTTGACTATGTATGTATCTTATATATTGTAATGCATGTGCATTAAGAAATTAAGCACCGTTAATTAAGCTTTTGTAAATTACTAATTAAGTTGTTTCTATGTGCTTTGCTAAAATCTTTCACTGTCTCAATGGTCTGGCCATCTGTGAAATTATTATTCTACCAGAAAATATCTTCTTGGGTTATAAATAAACTATTATATTAGGGGTAATTCTAACCATTACTACTAGCATGAAATTGATGAAAGAAAGAGAATAATTGAGTGATGTTATATCATGACATCAGCAAATTAAACCAACAGGTTTGATCCATTCAATGCAACCTTTGAAAATGAGCAAACTTATTCGTTGATTCACATCAAACACTGAACCACGTTTGAAGACATCACAACCTACAATAGGTCCCACTTGGTTATCTTTACTATATATGGTTTGAGAGAGTGATCTTCTCTACTTATCTAATAAATCTCATGAGATGGATTTCATGATGTTGTGGGATCCATGTAAAACCGACGCCATGTGAGAGGTTAGAGAAGTAGCAACACAAGTTGACTCCATAGAAATTTTTGTTGTTGTTGTTTATTTTAAATACAAGCGATATTGAAAAAGGAACGATTCGAACTGATAGCAAAGTTCAATGAAGACATAGGAAGAAACTTTGAGAAGAAGCTTGCAATTTCTTTTATTAATTTTCTCTCTTTTTTCGATCTGCTTTACAATGAACAGTATCTAATATTTATATGACAGAAGCACTTAGCTTCTCAGCTACGACTTAACAAACACGTGAACCCACGTGAACTTCTAACTAACTAAACAATTCAGCATGCCATGTCAGCATTATACACATGTCTTTTGCCAATCATCCCCCCTCAATCGCAGTGGTGGCTGGACCAACACTAAGATTGTGAGAGTGTTTCAAAAACAATGGACTATGCAGGCCCTTTGTGAAAATGTCGGCAACTTGGTCTTCAGTATTGACATATCGAACCACCAAATCATGACGCTGAACCCGTTCTCTGATAAAGTGAAAATCAAGTTCTAAATGCTTTATGCGAGAGTGCAAAACTGGATTACTACTCAAGGCCAATGCTGATAAATTGTCACTATGAAAGACTGGAGCTTCAGGAACAACAATATGTAAGTCTTGAAGAACATATCTGATCCAAGAGATATCAGCAGCACAGTTGGCAAGAGCTCGATACTCTGCCTCTGTAGAACTACGAGAGACAGAAGATTGCTTACGAGAGGACCAAGAGATAGGATTCTGTCCAAGAAATACAACGTACCCTGTAGTAGAGCGACGAGTATTGGGATCCCCAGCCCAATCTGCGTCACTATAGCCAACCAAAACAGAAGAACCAGATGTAAATGTCAAACCATAAGATAAAGTGCCTTGCACATATCTCAATATACGCTTAACTAAAGTCATATGAATATCAGTAGGAGCAGTCATAAACTGGCATACGGTGTTCACAGCACCAGATCTGGGCATGTGAATGTGAGGTATTGAAGAGCTCCAACCAAGTTGCGAAATATTGTAGGATCATGCTGAATATACTCGGTTGATTATGGTGTAAACATCACTTTCTTTTTTTCTGACTAAAAAAGAACAAGAGGAGAAGGTACGTACCATCGGATCTAGAGAAGAGCCTAAAGAAAGAGAAGAATTTCTCTTCTGGTATTATAGTAATGACTTCATCATCTATGTCCCCTAAAGCGATATCAAACACAAACTTGACGACGCTGTTGACGTTGCTATTCAGCCTGGGTGGCTCGTGGGCGCAGAGAGAAAGATAATGAGTTCAACGCCGGCATGAGAAACGAGTTTGTTGATGAGGGCGCAGAACAACTTCTCCTCTCTAACCTCAAGTTTTCGTGTATGGATTTGAAATTCATGTACGTACCAACACAGTTTTAACAAGTTCTCTTCATGGCGCAATTAATATCACCATTTTGAAGTATCATTGTCTGCCAATTAGATAGATTAACACTCAAACAACTAGATTGATCATGACATGCGTTTGTTTTGCTGGTTTTTTCTTTAGACATAACATAAATTACTTACCCAAAAATTTGATACTTTAAAATAGGATATGGATCCTTTCCTTGGATTTGATCGACTCTTAAAATTCATATATAGCTTGGTGTCTTCTAAAATTCCCACCTATAGTGTTTCAATCATTGTTCATATTCCTTTTATTGTCCTGTATTTTTTGTTTGGATTACTGTTCCATTTAAAATATATATATATATATATATATGTACATGTTTGGTAATAATAACTTGAAGCTCAAGAAACAGATTTTCGTCGACATTTCGCGAATAATTCACATTGCATCCACATAACATGACGAAAGTTAAAACACCAAGCATTCTAGAATGGCAAAGCAAAAGGTAACGATTCAATACAAAAAAGAATGAATGGAGGGAGGGAGACTGTAAAAATCATAAATTATTTAAATATGATCTGTGTGTAAATCCGTGATAAATAGCAAGCAAGCAATTATGGTTTGCATATATAACAACAACATCCATACGAGAAAATATATCATCCAGAGAGTTATATGCTTGAGCTACAACAAGTGTATCTCTCTTTTGCCTTCACAAGGATCTTCGGGCTTAGGAGTGGGAGGGAGACATGAATTAATGAATACATTTCATAGTAAGAAAGAATATAGAGCAATTCCGCTCGGCTGGTATTCAAAACATGATGAATAAGCTGTATTTATTTCCTATTAAGGAGGGAAGTGGAGGAGTTTTGGGTGATCAAGGTCAAGGTCATCTATCTTTTAATTCCTATATGTAGTCTTTATCTCAAATTTTACCTAATTACCCAAGCAAAAGGTGTACACTAAACGAGTTTTTTCTTATCTTTTTTTTATATTTTAAACTACTATAGTGTATGTGGAGAGGATCGAACTCGACTGAGAGAGATATATATAATGTTTGTATCCCTATTTGATCAATCAGAATATTATTGGTGGAGGAAGCCATGACTTTTATTTGGATATCTAATCAATTGGGTCACGTTTTGCAACACCCTTATTCTTTGGCTAATCCTAAATTTCCTTTTTCTTTTCATAAAGTTACACCTGTGATAAGGTTTTTTTTTTGGACGAACACCTGTGATAAGGTTGGAAAAGTAGGAAAAAGAGTTTTTTTAAAAGATTTTTTTTTTTTTTTTTTTTTAAAACACACACACACACACAAGTGGTATTAGGAGAGAACGAAACTAGAGGAAATACAAAGAAAAGATAAGTTGTAAAGGCTTCTGATGATCACTCATAATCCTCCAAAAGGAAAGGAAAATGGTTTTGATACAACAACCCACCAAAATGAGAGAAGTGTGACCGTATGACGTCAGTACTCATAAGTTAACTCACTGTCTTTACAATAATTGAAGAAAATATAACTACTGGATAATGTAACACATTATTCATCATAAACTCAGCTTTTTAATACCCAAGAACATCTTAAGATAATCTCTCAATCCCTTGACACTATGAGGCACTGTGCGTACAATGCAGGCGGACACAATCTGCCTCACTAGCTTCAATACTCGATCTGAACCCCCTATGGCGACAACCAGGTCATTCTATTCCATTGAAAACAAAACACACATCAAACTCATTCTAGGAAGACTAGAATAAACAAATTTACGATACAACCATCAAAAGAAGACTAACCTTTGGGCGCATATAAATTTCACAGCCTATCAGTTCTTCAAGTTCCTACATCCCAATTACATTGTTCAAAAATTAGAGAGACAAGAAAAGCAGCAGAAACCAATATGATCTAATCAATTTACACACCTTTACAGGGATATTCATGAGACGTTTCTTCCGATTATGATATATATCCTGCACACCACACCGTACAAGAGATTAGATTTTCATATTTATGGGAAAATAAAAAATAAAAGAGGCATAAAACTTAGATTTTGCATATACATCCCCAGCAAGCATTACAGACAGATCATGAGTGGCGGAGAGCACCAGAAGGCTCATATTTCTCCTATAATCATCACCTCAACTCTTGAACGACCAAAAAAAGAACAAAAATTCTTGTTTCACTAAACCCTACAGATCATGAGTGGCGGAGAGCACTAAAAGGCTCATATTTCACCCATAATCATCACCTCAACTCTTGAACGACCAAAAAAAGAACAAAAATTCGTGTTTCACTAAACCCTAACAAGGTCTAAACCTTTCTAACATCAAACAAATAATGTAATCACCACGTTACATACGGAAATTAAAAGGTCCAGCACCAGAACTACAGTAAGAATGCTTATACGAGCATAAATGTTAAGAATTTAATCATTTAGATTTGTGTACAGAAAAATTGACAGATAGGGCTGCAGAAATAACAAAAATGGAAGGAAATTTAAGCAATACACACCCTCGTGATCCTGTATTTTGTGCAAATCCCATTAACATGATGCCCTGTGCGGATGATGTCGTATGGACCTTTCATTATCCTTAGTGCCTGAAATCAAAATGTGCTGCACTCAAATCAGAAATTCAATACAAATAGCTTGACAAACTCAGTTCGATGAGAAAGCAATACTTTGAGGTTTCAAGCAAAAGGAAATGCCACCATAAGATTTTCATTGAGACGTAAACATTCTAACATAAATATATAAATAAATAAACAATTTACATGTGAGTACCATCAAATAGTCATCTTGCAACCCATATTATTGGCATGTTGTTGCCTTGTAAGAGTATGGAATCACATTGAAGAATCACAGATAATTTGAACTTGTTGAATAACTCAAGGGTTACCGACTAGAACAATATATATCAAAAGATCAGACATTTGTACCTGATGAATAGGAACTCTGACTGACAGAAGTAAATGAAGATGTCTCATCTTGTAAACACCATTTCTGACCGAAGTCGGGGTTGTTGACAATGTGGAAATACTGATCCTAACCATAATTAAAAAGACAAGAGTTTAACATGTGCAACAAACGGTACATTGTTCTTAGAAAAGAAAAAAAAAAGGACAACCGATTGATTGATCAACCTATAGAGTAGATTATACAAAGAAGAAATACACAAAATTCAATACTTCTGTAAACATTTATCATAACATACCAGATTCAGTGCACATGCAATGCCATACTCTTTTAAAGCGGATTCGAATACAAAGATGTATTTGTCTCGCTGCTTTGCAGCGCCTTTGGCGTTGCTATTATTCATCCTGGGTGGCTCGTGTTGTGGTGGTTGGTTTTTTGTTTGAAACCCTAGACTAGACAGACACAAAGGCAAAGAGAAAAAAGAAGACCGACGTCGTCGTTGATGGCCGGTTCGGGTCTGGCTGGGCGCAGATAGAAAGCGGAATGAGTTTCTGTCAACAGAACACCGCCGTGAGAAACGAAACGAGTTTGTTGATGTGGGCGCAGAACAATTCTGTCTAAACTCCGCGTGGGGTTTAGGTTTAGGAGATATATTCTGGATTGGGATATTTCTATCCCTATTAAAGAGGAAAACCGCGTGGGGTTTTGTGATACAACCATCAAAAGAAGACTTTGGGCGCATATAAATTTCACAGCCTATCAGTTCTTCAAGTTCCTACATTCCAATTACATTGTTGAAAAATTAGAGAGACAAAAAAAGGAGCAAAAACTCAACATGATCTAACTCAATTTACACACCTTTATGGGGATATTCATGAGACGTTTCTTCCCATTACAATACATATCCTGCACACCACACCATACAAGAGATTAGATTTTCATATTTAGATTTGTTTTCAGAAAAATTGACAGACATGACTGCAACTTCAAATAAAAATGGAAGCAATACCCACCCTCTTGATCCTATGCATTGTGCAAATCCCATTAATATGATGTCCAGGGCGGATGATGCAATGTCATACTCTTTTAAAGCGGATTCCAACGCGGGCCAAGATTCTTGTACATATGCTGCTGCAAAATGCCATGCAAAAGGCTCGTAGGCAGGGACGGATCCAGGAATTTTCATTGCAGGGGTCAACCTCTAAAAGGGTAAAAACTTTCTATACAAAAATAAACTCATAAAAATGAAAATATAATTTATAATTCATAATTAATAGAAAAAACCACATTACAATTGTCCACGACGAGTTTTCATATTCTGAAAACATCCCATTATAGTTTCATTATCAATACAAACAAAGATATCTTTCTCAAGCTAAACAACTAAGCTATCACTCAACTATTAATCTCCCATTCGGTTGCGAAGTGGAGCTTTCACAACATTCATAACAAAAAATGCTATCTCCATCGAAGCAATTGCAACTGGTAAAGTTAAGGCTAATGTCATAAGCAAATATACATAATTAAATATTCTATGCAACCCTTTCTCCACCATTTTTTTGCAAGGCCACCAATCCCTTTCAATTAAGAAAATTCACTTCTCGTACGCATATGATGAATATAAATCCCAAGTTGATCTTCAAGTGCCAAGAGGTCTTGGGGAGTAAATTCTTGAGGATAAAATTCAGCAAAATGAAGAAATACTCACATCTCTTAAACTTGAACTACCCACATTATTCGAACTCAAAGTAGTTGATGAAAACTTTCTCTTATAATATCGATCCATAACTGTATATGTATGGGTAGAAATAATCAATATATCATACAAACTAACAAATATAAATACAATATATTAAACAAATCCCTAATTTATTCAAACTAACTAAAATAAAATCACAACAACTAAAAACAATAATATATAAGAATCTTCATACATTAACAAACACAAAAACTAATCCAATATACCAAGATATAATCTAACCAAAGCATATACAATCTAATTATTAAAAAGCTAATTTATTTAACTAACTAACCAAAATAAAAACTCAACAAAATAACTAATCAAGAGAATAAAAAACATATAAGAATATTTATTAATGAATTCAAGCATAAAGAGATTAGAAATTAAGAGAACATACTTTGAAATTTGATGGAAAATTACAAATCCACCTTTGGCCAGGTTTGTTAATGTGAAGGCGTTCGTTGAATTGGGTGAGGTGAAGATTGATTCAATATGATAATATGATAAGGGGTTTCGGGATTTAGGGTTTGACAATAGAAAAAATAGAGCTGAAACTGATATGGGGAAGGAAGGGATCGGGCTGCTGTGTTAAACAGAGTTTGCGCCATTTTTTTTTTTTTTTTAAAACCTGAGCCAAAACGACGTCGTTTTGGCCAGGTTAAAAAAAAAACCCATAAGTAGAATGACGTCGTTTTGACGTCGAGGAGGGAAAAAAAAACACAGCGCGCGCTGGAGAACCAGAGACCAAGGTTCTTTGGGGACTTTCATCAAACAGTTTGCAGGGGTCAATTTTCTCCCCTTCAATGGCAGATTTCAGAGGTTGCAGGGGTCACTTGACCACCCTTGCTCCTCTGTAGATCCGTCCCTGCTCGTAGGTTAGTTTAATTTTGTTGACAGAATAATAGAAAATATGAATTTGAAGATAATAATAATTCTCAATAGAATTGTAATAATCAAATACAATAATAAATTTACATGAAATTAATGTAAATCAACAAACACAAGTAGAAATACTGGCAACTTTAGCAATTGAGGCTTGCAAGAATTGCAATGTCCTAAAGACAGATTTTGCCCCTGCCCTTGTGCTCGCAGTTCTATTGGCGTCCATACCCCAGGATTCAACAATCGATAAACTTAAATTGAAGCACTTCAATTTAAGACTCTGGCGAACCAATTATATATTTGTACTCTCAAGATAAAACTAGGAAGAATTTAACAATAGAGTATTGGGGATACTCTTTGTTTTTCATGGGTAAGAACTCTCTTCATTCTATATCCAAGTAGGTGAGGGTGTTTGGTTTATATAAAACTCATTAGAGCATCCACAATGGGCTCCCTAAACCACCTTCTTAGACAAATTTTAGGGAGGAATGGTAAAAATGCAACTCCAACCACGCTCCCTATCCACCTACTAAAATAGGGAGTCCTCTAAGAGCTCCTAAATCTGAGGAGAGAGAAAGAACTCCTAGTGGCTCCCTATAATTTAATGCTACTTTATTTAATGAGTATTTCAAACCTTTATTTAATGCTAACTATTTTTTATTTTATTTTTTAATAGAGATGGACCAATCAAAAAAGAGTTATAGCATTTATGACTCTCCAAATTAGGGAGTATGGTTGGAGTTGAAATTTTTTAGAGAGCTCCTAAAATAGCTTTCTTATATTCTTAGCCAAATTTTAGCTAACAAATAGAGAGTATCATTGTGGATGCTCTTACACCTCTTGTTGAAACATAAGTAACTTTACATTTGAAAAGTTACAGACACAACTCTATGGAAACAAGACCATTTAATCATTTGAATCCCATCGTTTAATAATTAATAATTGCACTTTAAAGGATAACCAAGTGCAAAACAAATACTAAGACACACAACACTTATTTTTCATTCAATATAAAAATTGAATATTATTAAATAATATAAAATTTCCAACAAATTTCACCGGTGCGATGACAAGGCAGCCTAAACGATTTGAAATAGTTGAAGCTCTTTTATTTTCGTTTTAGAGTTGGTTGTTTTACTTCATCGTATCGGATACGGCAAACCAACACCCACACCCCCCCCCCCCCCCTCTCCGGGGCGCTACTAGGAGGCACTTTGCGTCGTGGTTGCCCCAGATAGACACAAAGAGAAAAAGAGAAAAGTCGAACTATGTCGTCAGAGGTGAGTTTCTATGAGCGCCCTCAAAGTTTATCCCTATTAGGACACTTCCAGCAGTCAAAATGTTGCCATGGCAAGGGGGGGCAAGAGGGGGTACTATTCACGAGAATAGTGTCTGCCCTTGCAAAAAGTAAATTGCACTTCCAGCAGTTGCCAGGGCAATGGGTTACTATTCAATTTTTTATTTTTTTCACAAATTTGTTTACCTAAACATTTAATTTGGACAATATATTCGGATGAGATTTTCTGATAAAATATTCGGATAAGATTTTCAGATAAGATTTTCGGTTTCAAATTTCAGATAAATTTCGAATTTTCAATTTCATATTAATTTCAAATTTCAGAAAAATTTCATTTGAATTTCAATTTCAGATAAATTTCATCCGAGTTTCAAATTTCGGATAAGATTTTCACCCTATAAAATTGCGCCACGTGTCATCTGAATTTCAAATTTCAGATAAATTTCATTTGAATTTCAACTTTTCATTTGAATTTCACATTTCAGATACATTTCATTTGAATTCCAAATTTCGTATAAGATTTTCACCCTATCAACTTGCGCCACGTGTCATGTCTATTGACCTAAATTTTTCTATAAAACAAAGGCTCAGCTCACAAACCTCTCACACTACATCTTCTCAAAAATTTCATTTCTCATATTTTAGATTTCATATTTCATCTTCCATTCACAATGTCAGACATGGAAGAGGTCTTGGACAGGCAAGAGCGAGAAATAAGAGAAAGAATGCGTAGACGAGCTGCAAGCAAAAGAGCGCAGAGAGATCTAGATCAGCAACTTGTCATGGCTATGGCCATGCTTGATGAACACGGCCTTGACCCGAATTTATGAAAAACCAATAGGGCCAAATGGAGCACCAGTGGAGCATGAACCGTTGGTTAGAGATGGTCTTTTCATGAACCGTATGATTGATCGATATACGGAGATGCAATCTTCATATATTCATGAACACCGTCAAGTTGACTTAATGGAGCATTTATGGACGGTGAAAGGCAATGACGGTGAATGAAGTGAAGTGAAGAACATTTTTAAGATTTTAATGTTTATGTTTTATGTTTAGTTATGTTTGGTTTTTTTATGCTTTGGTTGTGGTTTGTTTGTTTTTATATATTTAATGCTTTGGTTGTGGTTAGTTTTTTTTATGTATGGAATGTTTTGAATAAAAAGGAATTTTATTTAATAGTTTCTTTGATAGAGAAAAATTAAACTTGAAAGTGAAAAAAATTTAGAGTTGAAAGTGAAAAAATTATTGAGTAGAAAGTGAATAATTAAACTTGAAAGTGAAAAAAATTTAGAGTTGAAAGTGAAAAAATTATTGAGTAGAAAGTGAATAATTAAATTTGAAAGTGAAAAAAAATTTAGAGTTGAAAGTGAATAATTAAACTTGAAAGTGAGAAAAATTTAGAGTTGAAAGTGAAAAAATTATTTAGTAGAAAGTGAATTTGTTGTTAAAAGTGAAGAGTATGGATTGGTATTTATAGAAAAAAATTCAGTATTTTTTGGGGTTTTTTTAAAATTTTATACGATTTTTTTCATAATTTTTTGCCTTGAAAAATTCCAAGGCGTTGGATTGGATGAAAATTCGGAAATCGGAAGGACCAGGTTGCCCCACGTGGCAGCGGAAAGAAAAAAAAAATTTGCGCCTGCTGACGTCACGCTGACGTCAGCCTGCCTTCTGGCCAGCCCAGGCAAGTGGACCCCACACTGCCCGGGCCAGCACTTGCTGCTGGAATGGCATTTTGGGCTCTCCCGCCCAGCCCAAGCCCAAGTGGGCTGCTGGAATGGCCTTACGAAGGGAAAGAAATTTGGGTCCGTTGGGCTCCCATCCCTAAATTTTTAATACCAAAAAGACTAATTTGCCTTTCTTTTTTTTTAAGACTAGCTTCTAGAAAAAATATTATAGGGCAAACAAATCTTCATGTCTCATACCATGCATTTTATCACTGTGATTCCGAATGCTCTAGTATATAAACTAACACTCATTTCAATCATATCATAATTCCCCTTTTGCTAGTCGTCTTGTCTAAGTCATTGATCTCTAAGCCCAAATCACCCAATCGACAATTATACCATTGATATCCTAATCTACTATGCACACCGGCTCACTTGAATTTGGTCCTTACCATGGTTAGACTCAACTAAACAAAAGATCCTTCTCATTACCATCTTTTCCATAATTTCTTTATCAACCCAAGAATTCTAGCCATCATCAATAACATATGAACATGTCAATATCAATAAAATAATATAATGATATTAATGACATGTACACACCTAATATCAATAATAATTAAATAATAATATCATGCATAATATAGTGTTCACGAAATTTAATTAAATCAATCTATGTAAAGGCTCTCCAAGAAACCCCCTTATACCTCAATTCCAAAGCTAGCTCAAAGTTTAAGAAAACACAAGCTACACTCTCTCCTCCTAGAATTTCATCAGCTCAAATTTTAAGAAAACACAAGCTACACTCTCTCCTAGAATTTCATCAGCTCTCTCTCTCTCTCTCTCTCTCTCTCTCTCTCTCTCTCTCTCATTTCAATTGTAGAATTCCCTATTTATATTAAGGGAAAGTCGGTTGCTACTAACCTATGGCTACTAATAAAATAGCATGTTATCAATTTGGCATGACATTAACAAGATAAGGTTGCCAGCAACCCAGAATTATTATTATAGCATGAGGTGTCTCATGCTCTGCAAGGTAAATAGATGAACAAGGTGACAATGTATGTAATGAATGTAAGACTGCTAGGTATAAAACGTAATAGCAGGAGGTGTTGCAAATGCAATGGGATTACTTCACTTTTGAACTTAGCCACTTAACATGCATGAAGTGGACGACACATGGACAACAAAACTTCTTTATATATTTGTTTAATAATCAAAGAAACTAACTATTATTATAAACATAGAAATATATAAGTATTATTATAATAGTATTCATAATAATTATTATAAAAGTATAACAACAATATTTACATAAACGTACCAATAACTACACACATAAATATAACCAATATATATATATATAATCAATTAAAATATATAACTAAATATATAGTAAAATATTTAATTCTCAAATTATTAATACATATACTTTTAAAAATACAGGTCTTCACAAAGAGAATGTTTCACAACAACATGATACACTTCCTATAACTGTAATTTCCTATTTGGACATTCCAGTACAACAATTTCAAGCCTTGAGCATGATTTTCAAACCCTAGACTAACTGCAACAAAAGAAATCAAATGGAATGCGTGGAGTGGAATAATTCGCGGAAAGTATCTTTGAGGCCACGATGGTGTTTGCAGCTTCGGTGTAATGAATTCCATCCCAGCTCACAAATCGGGATCCTTCGTCGCAAACATGAGAGCCAGGTTGACCGCAGAGCCCCCTGACATTGAAATTGTACGGAGGACCTCCATAGCCACAGCATGCCATTAGCGGCGTAGAGAAACCTACATTGTAACACATTCATCAAAATTAAATTGCACTGCCCCTAAACTAGACTGAACTAATTCACCAGCAAGCTACTAGCTTTAACATAAGAAGGCTTACCGTATTTGGTGGAGTTGGCAATGAGATCATACTTGATGGCATATATATCCACATAAACTATCACAGCATCCTTCAATTCAGATCTCATCGCATTGCACAAATCCAGCAATGCTTCATTGAACGATCTTGCAGCCGCATTGTGACTCGAAAGACATCCATATGGATCCAAATCCTTCTTCTCAACTAATGAAAGTTTTTGAGGGAGACAACCCAACGGCCCGGTGTTGTGTATCCAAAAGTTCCTTCCACCTTCATCGTATAAATCCTACAATTGATGCAGTATAAATTTCAGCATTGATATAAAGTCATAACAAATCAATTTCGCTAGGGATTTCCGTCGTAATTTCTTTACTCTGCCTGCCCTTTTTATGATCGTTTGTATAGACGCCGAACTCACCTTAACGGCACTCTTGATTTCTTCAATAACTGAAGGAATTCTCTCTGTTACTTGAACGTATGAAAGGTCTTTAGTGAAAGAATCAGAAAGGTCATTTTGTCCGATATCAATCATGTAAAGTGCTTTCCGAAAACCTTCATCATTTATCAAATGTCTGGAACCTAAACACACATTGAGCAGTGTCATTCAGTCAGCTGGTTTTCACAAGAACATCTTCACAACACAAGAACATTTTCACAAGCTCAATATCTATGTTCACATTCAGCAGTGTACTCAGCCAAATAACTCATGGAAATTCAAATTCCAAATATACCTGCAGTAGCCTTGAAGTGGATGAACTGCATGACTTGAATACTCAAAGAAAAAGGGACACGCTTCGGCATGGTAGAGGACCCGACAACGGCAAAGTTTGCCCCATTTGAGAAGTTGGAGCCTGCCAAAGAGTCTAGGTATGGGCTCAATAGACTCACATTCAGACTCTGGCCTGCACAAGAAAACAACATTATCTTGGTTTCCATTTTTTAATGCATGCTGCATGCTCCTCTCACTCTGTCATAAGACCACAAGGGTGACTATTAAATTTATAGTAAATTGAGTTTAGACCCATAAAATTCATTTTAAATAACATACAATCCTTTTCTTTAGTTTTCTATTTAAAATACCCAATTTTTTCAAATAATACCCGATGACTAGGATCCAACTAAGCAAATTACCTAATATAACTTAAAATCTGATTTATTGTATTTTTCGGATTCCAAAACTACCATTATTTATAAGTTAATGTCTTATGGGGGGTGTAACTAATGACATCCGTTGAATTTGGAAATATCTCCAATTGTAATGGATGTATGAACTAATTTAGAAACTTATTTGAAATTAAATATTAAATTCCACATTAAAGTATTAGTAATCTATTTTACGACTAGTAATCTATTTTTGAATTAATGGTATTTTCCTTCTACATGAATTACAACTAGTAATTTTTTTAAAGTATTAATAATTTAACTTCAATATTAAATTCAGGAATTAATGTTATTTTCTTTTTATGAATTATACGACCAGTATTATTTTTCATTATAGTTTTATGAATAATAGTACATTGTAATTATGTTTAAAAATAATTTGATAATCTATTTATTGTTTTGTTTTTAAAACATTTTTTTTAATGAACCTATTTTTTCTCCAAATATTGTACCTATTTTTTTTCTTTATTACTTGTTTTATGAAAAATAATTTGATCATCTTTTTATTGTTTGTTTTATGAAAACAATTTTTTTATTTAAATGAGCCTATTTTTTCTCTCAAAATAATGTACCTATTTTTTTTTTCTAAATAATGTACCTATTTTTTCTCTCAAAATAATGTACCTATTTTTTCTCTCAAAATAATGTACCTATTTTCTCTCTCAAAACAATGTACCTATTTTTCTCTCAAAATAATGTACCTATTTTTCTCTCAAAATAATGTACCTATTTTTTATCTCAAAATAATGTACCTATTTTTCTCCCCAAATAAATGTACCTATTTTTCTTTCAAAATAATGTGCCTATTTTTTTCTCTAATAATGTACCTAGTAAAACAATTTACCTAGTATAATGAACCTATTTTTTTCTCTAAACAATGTACCTTTTTTTTCTCTAATAATGTATACCTAGTAAAACAATTTACCTAGTTTAATAAACCTATTTTTTTTCTTCTAAATAATGTACCGATTTTTAATTTATAAAAAATGTGCATAAATTTCAATTATACAACGTACCTATTTTCTATAAATTATTATGTACCTATTTTTAATTTATGAAAATATACGGAAATTTCAATTACATATTCTTTTAATTTGCAATTTTAAAGAGTCATATGTTAGAGGGAATGGAAACCAAAAGAAATGGGGTGATTGATATGCCATTAATAGGGAGTTTTATTACAATTATGATAGTTAATGAAATTCTTGGAATAAATTATAAATAAAATATGAAGTCTAATGGCAAGGATGTAAAAACATAGGAATAATACGACCTCTTATATCTTACTGGTCATTTAAGTTTGAAATTGGGTTTTACACATAGATTTATAGAATGATGGGTATATGTCTAGGAAATAGAAATTGTAGGGACCTATATTAGAGAAGCCCTTAAATTTAATCCTATGATCCTAACAAGTATAAAGGGAGGGGTCTACTTACAGAGGAGGTCGATGACGAGGCGTCCATCGGAAAGGCGACCGGTGGAGCTGCGGAAGAAGGTACGGCCGTTGGGGGGATTGACGGAGTAGCCGAGTCCGGCGGTGAGTCCACCCGTGTCCGAGTTGGAGTCGCCGAAGTTGAAGATGTGGATGGGTCTCGTTGAACAAAGTTGGCCATCGACTGAGGATGAGAGAATGATCAAGAGCACCGCTCCGGAGAGTGTTAATATCAAACTCACTGACTGATCAGCCCAACCCAGACCCCGCACATACACCATTTTTATCCAACTCAATAAGTCTCGAGAGAGAAGAAGAAGCCTAAAGAAAGAGGATTGAAAATTCTACTTTTCTCATTATGAATAAATCATTACAATGAGGCCTTTTATATATACAAAGCCTGTGTACGTGAACTTAATAACTGAAAAAAATTCCTCCTAACTAACTAACTAACTAATGAAGCAAACTAACCCTAATTAATAGTGACTAGCACGTGTTTGTTTTAACCGAGTCTGTGTACGTAAACTTAATAACTTAAAAGATTATTCCTCCTAACAAACTACCTAATGAAGCAAACTAAACCTAATCACGCGTTTATTTTAACCGAGTCTATCCCCTTGGAATACAGTTGGGTCTGTGAAGATCCGTATATATATATATCTCTCTCTCTCTTCCTAGCTTATGATTATAATTATTTTAACTTGAAAACGTGGCATCATTCTTTATAGTGAAGTGAAAATTAACATGAGCTGGAGTTAGTAAGGATGAGGTGTTAGAATTATCCTTTGACTAGCAAGAAGTGGCTTTAGATGGGAGTTGGCGTCAATTTCATGCAATTGTTTACCTTGAGCTGGAGCACATGCAACTATCATTTATCTCTTAGGATTGATGTGTCAATCTTCTAGATACTTTATCTACTTTTGTGATAGGATTAATATTAGTTTATATTATATAGCATATATAGTTTCCATATACATTCTTAGCCGCCAAATAATCATCCAAATGGGATCTTTGTTGTAGCCGACTTATGCTAGTATAAATAGGACCTCTCATAATTGAAATAAGAGTAAGAAACGAGAAAGAAGAAAATGAGAGAGAAAGTAAGAGAGAGAGAAGTGATGGAACTCTTGGAGCTTGGCTTAGGTCGTAATAGATGGAGATAGGTAGATACACTACTACATTTTATACTTTGCGCGACGAAGAGAAATTCGTCACGCAAAATACATATTTGTCACACAAACTTTAGCGCGACAGAAATTTCGTCGCGCAGAATCCGTCACGCAAAGATCGTGGAGAAAGACTTTGCGCAACGAAAAATATTGGTCGCACAAAGGCACTTTGCGCGACGAAAAATATTGGTAGCGCAAAGTTTTGCGCGACGAAAAAATTTATAAAAAAAAAATTTCCCGCGTCCCATTTTTGGTACCCGCCCAAATTTTTAGAGTTTTGTGCGACGAAATATTTTGGTTTTTAATTTTTTGTTTTATTGTTTCTTTAATATTAATTTAATTATATTAATTTTTTCGAATTTTTAATTTTTAAATTTAATTTAATTGTATGATTTTTTTTGTTACTTTAATTTAAATTGATATTAATTTAATTATATTAATTTTTTTCAAATTTTTACTTTTTAAATTTAATTTAATTGTATGATATTTTTTAATTACTTTAATTTAAATTAACATATTCAAAATAAAATTACATATGAAAAATAGTGATCAAATTATCCAATAAATATATATATAATATTCAAAATGTACACATAAATTAACAAATTACAACCCAAACTTTAATCCCTCCCCTTTAATTGTTATACCACAAATCCAACCCAAACTCCAATCCCTCCCCTTTACTCAACCCCAAACCCCACACAAACTCAAAACTAACTCCAAAAACACATATTAATGAAAAAAAAATTAAAATTTGGAGAGAATCTACTTTTTGGCAAGATTGAGAGTAAGTGAGAATGAGAGAGAGAAGTGAGTGTGAGAATTAGAGAAGATAGTGATAGAGAGATGAGAGTGAGTGAGAGTGAGAGATAATGAAAGAGAGATGAGAGAGTGAGTGAGAGTGAGAGATAATGAAGAGAGAGATGATGAGAGATTAAGTGAGAGGAGTGAGTGTGAGAGAAATGGTGGGATTTGGTGAGAGGGAAAGAGAGAGGAGAGGTATGAGTAGAGAAAGACATTGAGAAAATGGTGGAGGAGTTATTTTCATTTTATAAACGGTTTCACTTTGCGCGACGAACAATATTGTTGGTCGCGCAAAGTCCAAAAAAAATAAAAAAATCCCGCGTCCCATTTTTGGTACCCGCCCAAATTTTCAAATTTTTGCGCGACAAAAAATATATTGGTCGCGCAAAGTCTAAAAAAATTTTAAAAATAATAATTTTTTATTTTATTTATTTTTATAAGGACTTTGCGCGACGAAAACATATTGGTCGCGCAAAGTCTTTAAAAAAAAAATTAAAATTTTTTTAAAATTTTTATAAGGACTTTGCGCGACGATTTTTTTTGGTCGCGCGAAGTCACTTTGCGTGACGATTTTTTTTGGTCGCGCGAAGTCACTTTGCGCGACGAAAACATATTGGTCGCGCAAAGTCTTAAATTTTTTTTTTTAAATTTTAAATTTTTAAATTTTTTTAATTTTTATAAAGACTTTGCGCGACGAATTTTTATGTTTGGTCGCGCAAAGTCTTAAAAAAAAATTTTAAAAATAATAATTTTTTTATTTTATTTATTGTTATAAGGACTTTGCGCGACGAACAAGAAACTTCGTCGCGCAAAGTCACTTTGAGCGACGATGTGTTGTCGTCGCGCAAAATTTTGTCACGCAAAACTACTTTGCGCGACGAAATATTTTTCGTCGCGCAAAATTTGGTCGCGCAAGGGGTTTTTTTTACTAGTGATAGGTTGTCTTGCCAATTTATTTTATGGGATCTTATTATCGAGGTGAGTGGTTTATGTAATGTGTTCTAAAAGTTCTTATTTTACGATAAAATATGACACCATGAATTATCGTGGATATGTTCTATTTACAAATATCTCTTTATTTCAAGTCAAGCATGTCTAATTTGGTGCAATATTTCACATATTGATTGGAATATTTGTGAAGTATGTATTATTCATGGAACATGAGAACTTCAATGTTGGGGTATCCAAGGGATAGATGTACCATACGAGGACATAAGGCAATGAGGCCAATAGGGGTAACGTGGTTAGTTACATGTTATGAAGGATAAGCGAGATATTAAGTGATGATGTGATATGATCTGAATTGATGTATCTTTTCATGATATTTGCTAAAGTGTGTAAAACGGCATTGCTTGACTAGCATATTACATAATCTACTCATTGAGTGGTGGTTGCTCACCCCTAACCTTGTTTAATTGTTCAGATGAATTGGTGGGCAAGACAATGACTAAACCAGTTGAGGCTAAATTAAATGAGAGTGATACAACTTTAATTATTTCTTGTACACTTTGTAAGACTTTGGCGGAGCTATTTTTATAAGATAAGTTTATTTTAAACCCATGTTTCTTTTTTCTTTTTTTCTCACGCACCAGGCGCACAATTTTCTTTCAACCCCTAGGTTCGGGGTGTGACTGGGTCGATGATCCAATAGCTTGAGGAATTGGCGCTGGAATGAAATGTGAGCCCTCGCGAGTTACAGGTAGTATTTTTTTAAAGCCAACTAATTATGTAATAGTTAAAGTTAAAGACATCTTTAATAAAAGACATATTATGTTGTCAATGGGCAAGAAAGGTTGTTTTATACATTAAATCATCATATGTTATCTTTTAATATATAGAACAACCATAGTCTAAGGAATACACAAGTGGATATGAGAGCTATGTAATGAGTTTGCATACATGGAGACTTCTCATTATCCCTAAATTCGGAATATGTTTCTGGTCATAGGAATATTGATTGGGCGTCAATATTCCACAAAAACTAGTACACACAGTATCGTGTCTATATGTAGGGAATGCAAGGTCTCAAGTCATTAAGTGTGGAGACGCATTGATATGTGTGTTAGTGCTTGTAGAAGAAGAAGTACACTGAACGCAATCCAACACATGAGTTACAGCATGGAAGTCTTTACTCACATGTCAAGCTGGAACTCATAAATTGCAATGGTGCAAACTAATCTTTAGACCTGAGGCATCATAGATGTTTTGTGGCTATGTTGTTAATCTTTGAGGGCACTATACGGTCATGTTGAATTAGGCATAGCTTAAAGGTGCTCATCAAGATTCTCAATAGAGTCATGGAAGCAAATGAATGTACAACAAGAATCTCTACTCTCAATAAAGGAGAGAGAATACTCCAAGATATGATTGGTCATATCTCTGCGCATAGTAGTGGACAAAACTTGAAAGAAGAAGTCTTCAAATCTTACCAGGATAATCATATAAAAGGAATGATTCACATTAGGATATTGATAATCGGATTCCATGATCTAATAATGTGAATAAAGAGTATTGACATAAGAGAAGGATTCAATTGCACGGTCATTCCAATTTGAATAGGTTATTTCACAATGTCACATTTAGTTCGGATAACCGTGACTTGCTGCTAGTCGATAACCATGGTTTGTGGATGTCCTAAAAGGTTTCAGTTCACAATTTAATTCGTATATCATCTATGAGAAGTTGAGTCAACCCACTACCTTGCTAAAGGGAAACTATGGATCTGCACACCCAAAGAATGTGATTAGAGGTACAAATGAGGAGAAATGAAATGAGGAGACACAAGTCAATAGTTGATAATCAAATGTCAAAGTCAACGGTCAAAAGTCAACATGTTGACCAGAGCAATTGACCAAAGTCAAATAGTTCAACCGGGTCAATTAAGTAAGGCTATAATTATATTTTAATAATTAAATTATAATTAAAAAATTAATTATGAAATTAATATTGACATATAGAAATATTGGATTAAGCTTTTAAATATGATTAAAAAGGAAATGGACAAAATAGCCGAAAAGGCTATTGGGCCCAAAGGATAAGTGACATAAGATGACATGACCCAAAGACCAAATGGAGCCCCAAATACCCACCCAATTGCCTTTTGTGTTGTCCTATATATAAGCTAAGTGTTGGAGAAAACTTAGCAAGGATTTTTGGTTTCCTACTTTGGTTGATGAGTGATCATCTTTGTATCTCATCTTCCATAAACCAAAAATTGGTCCAATCATGAAGTAGACTAACATCCATACTTCTTGATTGCCTTCTCTTCATCTCTAGGAGCATTTGGTGTGGTGAGGTCGAGGACTCCAATCTTGGAGCCTTAAGGTGAAGGAGTCAAAATCAAGAGAAACAAAAGGTCTTTCCAACAAAGCTGTTCATTCTTGAGAAATCAAGAAAATGTCATAAAGGGTAAAAGATCTATTCCCTTTTTCCTTTTTCTATTTGTGTTCAAAGAGACTAGGCTAAGATACTTTGTTTAAAACGAACAAGGTTTAGCTCAACTAGTATAAACAAAATGAATCCGTCATTTAGAATGTTTTTGTTGTATAGGTTGTACCTAAAGTTCATTTCTTAAGTATTAGATGCATGTTTCCTTCAGTATTTGGGCAATATCAAAGGTCTAAAGCTCAAATTACTTTTCTTTTTCATTTTTTTCATTTTTTCTTTTTAAAAATAAATTACTCGAGTCACTCATTACTAATTAGTATTATGCATAATATATAAGTTGCAATAACAGTGGTTGGTCGTAAAATTCATCTATTGTTTGATTTATTTATGTAGTTTGCATCTCAAATTTTATGTAATTATCCAAACATAAGATGCATAACTAAAAGAGACTTTTTAGACAATGTTGATATTGAAAACTACTACATAGTGTACGTATGTGGGGGGGAATGGAACTCAGTTGAGAGAGTGATATCATGTTTGTTTCTCTATTTGATCAATTAGAATATTAACGATGGAGAAAGCCATGACTTATTTGACACTTTAATCAATTTGGTCACTTCTGTTTTGCAACACCCTTCCTCTTTAGCTAATACAAAATTGTCCTTTCTTTTCATAAGCTTACGCTTACACGACATGCTCTTGAGTCTTGTCATGATTTTTATTTTCTTTTTTTGCAACACCCTTATGTGCTTGAGTCATAAGGTTACACTTGCAATTCAAGGGTTTTTATTTTCCACCCGACATCTATTTATTTATTTTTAAATGGTGAAATTTTGGAAAGGTGATATCAAAGAAAGAAAGAAAGAATTCGAATCATAGGAGAAAGAGAACAAAGTAGTAGCTACTAATTTTAATTACAATTAGCAAACTTTAATTTGCCCTTGGGAGGGTGGGGTCCAGATAAAACCATCATTATAAGTTCATCATAATTGGAATCTCAACCTGGAGATGAGATGAGATTATTACTCAAATCATTGTAAACTCAAGTTTTTATGACCATGGAGCGCTTTAAGATAATTTTTCAATCCCCCTCGATATGAAGAGGCACTTTGCGTCCAATGCAGTCCCACAATAAGCTTCACTAGTTACACGGCTTGAACAGAACCCCCTATAACGGCAACCGGGTCATTCTATTCATTCTGTTCAAAACAAACAAACAAACAAATTGGTACTTAGGTGAAGAGGGGTAAATTTAAATGCTATTCAAGTAGACACAATGATCTTCACACACTTTAAATATTGACCAAATATACTTATGACTAGTCAACTGCTAGTCATGAGAAACAATAACGAAGAACACATACATAGAGCATAATATGTACCTACAAGCTTAGAAGATTACTAATGACAACCTATGCACTCAGAAGGACCCGTCAATCTAGGCATCGCTTATGCTAGGAACAACTATAGTGAAAGTATGTGAAAAATATCATAATCAAGTAAATAGAAAATAGCAGATGATGATGACTAGTCAACCCCAATAACACAAACCCATAAATGCATGAACAACATGCGATGACTAGTCAACTATCAAGAACACAAACCCAAAAACTAAAGAAGATGCAAACCAGAAATTGTTCACCCAGAAACCCATCATTGGGAAAAACTGGGGGTCATCAACCAATCCATGCAATCCACTAAGCAAAGAAGATTCTTACAAAGAAACACAAGTAAACTCAAGATATCCTAGATCTATTTAGGAAGATAAGTCATACTTCCTTTGTGCAATCTTCTTCTCCAACTTAGCAAAGCTGGCAGCTTAGTCCTTCATGGCAATGGCAGCTTCTTCTTCAACTCCTTCATCCCATGGCATCAGCTAGCCAGCTTAAACTCGAACAGAAACCAACAATTTGGATTCAAGGAGAAAAGACCAATTTCTTCAAGAAACCATATTCTTGAAGAAACCAATCTTAAATCTGACCTAGATGTATATAAGAATGTGTTTGTTCTAGCTAGATGCAGATTTTATATTTCAAAAGTAGTTTTCGAAAATCAATTTAGAAAATTCATAGATGAAAATGGTGGTTTTCTCTTGAGGAAGAAGAGAGAGAAAGAATGAAAAACCCTTTTCAAAACTTCCTATCAAAAGAGACGGCTACCAAATGAGGAATCAATGGGTATTTACCCAAAAATTCCTAGGTCAGAAAAGTACATATGGCAGCTAAGAAAATTCGCAGAATATGAGAAAAAGATTTGTTAGGATCCAACTGAAAACCAGTGAGCTGGAAATCCTACTGATGCAAGGGATGACTAGTTATACAAAAAGAAGATGACTAGTCATAATCTTAAGAAATCCAATGAATGCAATATGATGAAATGCACAAATTACATTTGCCATTATAATTGATCTTCCATAAGATAGTAGCAAGATAAGAACACTTAGAAAAACTATTTTTAATCTAAACTTAAGCTTGGATGATTACAATGTATGTCCTATTACCATATTATCAAGGGAAGCCAAAAGAAAAACTCAAAATGCAGACGCTTAACAGCTTGTCGTCATGGTTGCCCATTTTTGTTTGAAACCCTAAACACAAAGAAAAGTTGAACGAAGTCATAAGAGTTGAGTTTTTGCATCCCCACTACGGGGGAGGGAAGAAGAGTGGAGTACGCGGGAGATAAATGTGGGCCCGTTGGGCTCAAATCCAAGGGTCCATTTCCTAACATTTTAACACCGGAAAGACTAATTTGCCCTTCATGAAATCACAATTGAAGTCAAAAGAAAACAGTAACTTTGATTTTTTATTTATTTTAAGACTAGCTTCTAGAAAAATATATTATTTCAGAGTTTGTTGTTTTACTTCATTTGAAAGGCCCAAACACACCAACAAAATAATTATATGCCTAGTCCATAATGACAACAGAAGGGGATCCCCAATTTTATAATACAAAATTGAGGCTCAAGAGAATGTTTTACAACAACATGATACACTTCCTATAACCGTAATTTCTTATTTGGACATTCCAATACAACAATTTCAAGCCTTGAGCATGCAGTGATGCTGATTTTCAAACCCTGGACTAACTGCAACAAAAGAAATCAAATGGAATGCGTGGTGTGGAATAATTCGTGGAAAGTATCTTAGAGGCCACGATGGTGTTTGCGGCTTCGGTGTAATGAATTCCATCCCAGCTCACAAATCGGGATCCTTCGTCACAAACATGAGAGCCAGGACGACCGCAGAGCCGCCCGGCATTGAAGTTGTACGGAGGACCTCCGTTGCCACAGCATGCCATTAGCGGCATAGAGAAACCTACATTGTAACACATTCATCAAAATTAAATTGCATTGCCCCTAAACTAGATTGAACTAATTCACCAGCATGCTACTACCTTGTTTTAACATAAGTAGGCTTACCGTATTCGGTGGAGTTGGCAATGAGATCATACTTGATGGCATATATATATCCACATAAACTATCACAGCATCCTTCAATTCAGATCTCATCGCATTGCACAAATCGAGCAATGCTTCATTGAACGATCTTGCAGCCGCATTGTAACTCGAAAGACATCCATATGCATCCAAATCCTTCTTCTCAACTAATGAAAGCTTTTGAGGGAGACAACCCAACGGCCCGGTGTTGTGTATCCAAAAGTTCCTTCCACCTTCATCGTATAAAGCCTACAATTGATGCAGTATAAATTTCAGCACTGATATAAAGTGATAACAAATCAATTTCGCTAAGGATATCTGTCATAATTTCTTTACTCTGCCTGCCCCTTTTTATGATCGTTTGTATAGACGCCGAACTCACCTTAACTGCACTCTTGATTTCTTCAATAACTGAAGGAATTCTCTCTGTTACTTGAACGTACGAAAGGTTTTGAGTGAAACCATCGGAAAGGTCATTTTGTCCGATATCGATCATGTAAAGTGCTTTCCGGAAACCTTCATCATTTATCCAATGTTTCAAACCTAAACATACATTAAGCAGTGTCATTCAGTCAGCTGGTTTTCACAAGAACATCTTCACAACACAAGAACATTTTCACAAGCTCAATATCTATGTTCACATTCCAAATAACTCAAGGAAATTCAAATTCCAAATATACCTGCAATAGCCTTGAAGTGGATGAACTGCATGACTTGAATACTCAAAGAAAAAGGGAAACGCTTCGGGATGGTAGAGGACGATGCAACGGCAAAGTTTGCCCCATTTGAGAAGATGGAGCCTGCCAAAGAGTCTAGGTATGGGCTCAACAGACTCACATTTAGACTCTGGCCTGCAGAAGAAAACAACATTATCTTAGGCTTATTAAACTGCATATTCACATGCTGTTACAGCTTAAGGATCACAAACAGATTGTCTGGCAGAAAAACTTAAAAACTTACCCTATAAATATCTAGAAACTAGAATTTAATCCTCGAAACTGACAGTTCCTAATCCTATATCCTAACAAGTACAAGGGGAGGAGGCGAGGGTGGGTTCCACTTACAGAGGAGGTCAATGACGAGGCGTCCATCGGACAGGCGACCAGTGGATTTGCCGAAGAAGGTACGGCCGTTGGGGGGATTGACAGAGAAGCCCAGTCCGGCAACGAGTCCACCTGTGTCCGAGTTGGAGTCGCCGAAGTTGAAAATTTGGACGGGCCTCGTTGGACAAAGTTGGCCATCGACTGAGGATGAGAGAACGATCAAGAGCACCGCTCCGGAGAGTGTTATTATCAGACCCACTGACTGATCAGCCCAATCGAGCCCCTGCACATACACCATTTTTATCCAACTTAGTAAGTCTCGAGACTTGAGACTCGAGAGTGGAGAAGAAGCCTAAAGAAAGAGGATTGAAAATTTTACTTTTCTCATTATGAATAAATCATTACAATGAGGCTTTTTATATATATACAAAGCCTATTTACGTAACCTTAATAACTGAAAAAATTCCTCCTAACAAACTAACTAATGAAGCAAACTAACCCTAATTAATAGTGATTAGTACGTGTTTGTTTTAACCGAGTCTTTATACGTAAACTTAATAAGTGAAAAGATTATTCCTCCTAACAAACTAACTAATGAAGCAAACTAAACCTACCTTATCACGTGTTTGTTTTAACCTAGTCTGTCCATATGGAATACAGTTGAGTCGATGATCCAATGACAGGAGGAATTGGAGCGGGAATGAAATGTGGGCCCTCAGGAGTTGGAGGGAGTATTTGGGCAAGATCAAAGTTATAAAGCCCAAATTACTTTTCTTTTTCTTTTTTTCTTTTAAAAAATAAATTATTCGAGTCACTCATTACTAGTGAGTGTTATGCGCAAGGTATGTATCTCAAATTTTATGTAATTATCCAAACATAAGGTGTATAACTAAAAGACACTTTTTCGACAATGTCGATATTGAAAACTACTATATAGTGTACGTATGTGGAGGGGAATGGAACTCAGCTGAGAGAGTGATATCATGTTTGTTTCTCTATTTGAACAATCAGAATATTAGTGATGGAGGAAGCCATGACTTATTTGGCTATTTACTTGTGAGACTATGAAGGTAAAAAGTCCCACATTGGAAAGTTGAGAAACCTAAGAAGGGCTTATCAGAGCGGGTTAGCCCATCCTAAAACCAATTGGCAATAGGGGGAATAGCTCAACTCCTAATAAACTCTTGTTAGATTTCTTAACTTTTCAATATGTGACTTTTTACCTTCACATTCTCACACTAATCAATTAGGTCACTTTTGTTTTGCAATACCCTTACTCTTTAGCTAATATAAAAGCTTCTTTTCTTTTCATAAGCTTACATTTACGCAGCATGTCTTGTCATGATTTTTATTTTCTTTTTGTGCAGCACCCTTATGCTCTTGAGTCATAAGGTTACACTTACAGTTCAAGGGTTTTATTTTCCTTCCGACATTTATTATTTTCTTCATATATGGTGAAATTTTCGAAAGATGATATTAAAAATATATAATAATAAAAAAATCGAATCATATGAGAAAAAGAACCAATTAGTAGCTACTATTTTTAATCACAATTAACAAACTTTAATTTTTTTCTTAGGAGGTTGGGGTCCAGAAAACCACCATCATAAGTTCATCATAACTGGAATCTCAACCTGGAGATGAGATGAGATTATTATTCAAATTCATTGTAAACTCAAGTTTTTAAGACCATGGAACACTTTAAGATAATCTTTCAATCCACCCTAATACAAGGAGGCATTTTGCATCCAATGCAGTCTCACACAATACGCTTCACTAGTTTCGCAGCTTGACGACCCGTATTTTTTAAAAGTATATATATTGAATATTAAATAGTTTGCTATTTATTTTATAAATTATAATTATTTTAACTAAATGTGAAAATGTGAAAACGTGGCATCATTCTTTATAGTGAAATTGATACATTCAACTACATGTGAAAATTACATAAGCTTGAGTTCGTAAGGATGAGGTGTAAGAATTATCCTTTGATTAGCAAGAGGTGGCTTTAGATGGGAATTGGCGCCAATTTCATGCAATTGTTGACCTTGAGCTAGAGCACATGCAACTATTATTTATTTCTTAGGGTTGATCTTCTAGTTACTTTTTCTATTTTTGTGATAGGATTCTTATTAGTTTATATTATATAAGATAGTTTCATGCATATCTCCTTTCTTAACCGCCAAACAATTATCCAACGGAATGTTTGTTGTTGCCGACTTATGTTAGTATAAAAAGGGCCTTCTAGAATTGAAATAAGAGTAAGAAACGAGAAAGAAGAAAATGATAGACAAAGTAAGAGAGAGAAAAGGAGAAAGAGTGGTGATGAAACTCTTGAAGTTTGGCTTAGGTGGTAGTACATGGAGATAGGTAGATAGGTTGTCTTGCCAATTTATTTTAATGGTTCTCATTATCTAGGTGAGTGGTTTATGTAATGTGTTCTAAAAATTCTTATTTTGTGATAAAATATGAAAACTATGAATTATCATGGATTTGTTCTATTTACAAATATCTCTCCATTTCAAGTCAAGCATGTCTTTCACACTATATATTGATTGGAATTTTTTTGAAGTATGTATTATTCATGGAACATGAGAACTTCAATGTTGGGGTATCTGAGGGATAGATGTAGGACATAGGGCAGTGAGGCCAATAGGGGTCAAGTGGTTGGTTACATGCTATGAAGGATAACCGAGATATTATATTTTCCAGAGTGTGTAAAACGACATTGCTTGACTGGCAAATTACATAATCTACTCGCTGAGCAGTGGTTGCTCACACCTCACCTTGTTTAATTTTTCAGATGAATTAGTGGGCAAGACAAAGACTAAACCAATTAAGGCTGAATTAGATGAGAGTGATAGAGTTGTTTTATTTATTTATTGTACACTTGTAAGACTTTGGAGCTATTTTTATAAGATAAGTTTATTTTAAAGCCATGTTTTGTTTGTTTTTTTTTAAATCATGCACCGGGCGCATGATTTTCTTCCAACCCCTAAGTCCGGGGCGTGACAGATTATTGATCAAGCAACCAAAAGCGTAAAGCCCGAATTACTTTTCTTTTTCTTTCTTTCTTTTTTTTTTCTTTTTAAAACTAAATTACTCGAGTCACTCATTACTAGTGAGTGTTATGCGTAAGATATGAGTTGCAATTACAGTTGGTTGTAAAATTCATCTTTTGTTTGATTCATTTATGTAGTTTGTATCTTAGATTTTATGTAATTATCCACATAAGGTGTATAACTAAAATAGACTTGTTGGACAATATCGATATTGAAAACTACAATATAATGTACGTATGTGGAGGGGAATCAAACTCGATTCAGAGAGTGATATACTGTTTGTTTCTCTATTTGATCAATCAGAATATTAGTGATGGAGGAAGCCATGACTTATTTTGCTATCTATCAATTAGGTCACTTTTGTTTTGTAACGGCCTTACTCTTTAGCTAATACAAAATTTTCTTTTCTTTTCATATAAGCTTACACTTACACAACATGCTCTTGAGTCTTGTCATGATTTTTATTTTCTTTTTTTGGCAGCACCCTTATGCTCTTGAGTCATAAGGTTACACTTACAGTTCAAGGGTTTTTATTTTCCCCCCGACATTTATTATTTTCTTCAAAAATGGTGAAATTTTGGAAAGATCAAATCAAAAAAGAAAGAAAGAATTCGAATCATATGAGAAAGAACACCAAGCAGTAGCTACTAATTTTAATTACAATTAACAAACTTTAATTTGTCCTTGGGAGGGTGGGGTCCAGATACAGTCACCACCATAAGTTCATCAAAGCTGGAATCTCAACCTGGAGATGAGATGAGATTATTATTCAAATTCATTATAAACTCTAGTTTTTAAGACCATGGAACATTTTAATTAAGATAATCGTTCAATCCCCCCTTGATACGAGGAGGCACTTTGTGTCCAATGCAGTCCCACACAATACGCTTCACTAGTTTCGCAGCTTGGACAGAACCCCCTATGGCGGCCACTAGGTCATTCTGTTCATTCAATCCAAAACAAACAAACAAACATTAAACTCGTATCATTAATTTTATATATATTCTCACTATATTCGCCTACATTCTCTCTTCTCTCTGCCTTTTTTTCTCCTCTCTGTCTCTCTCTTCTTTCCTTTCCCCTCGCCAAACCCAACCCCCCACTCCATACCTAACCCTCCATGGAATTACTCAACACACCCAAACCACCACCACCACCACCACCACCACCACCACTCCTCAAAATTTTTATAAAAAAATCTCCTCGACCGTCACTCCCCATATTCTCTCTTGGTAGGGATAATATTAGTGAGAGAGAGAGAGAGAGAGAGAGAGAGAGAGAGAGAGAGAGAGAGAGAGGCAGAGAGAAGAGAGAAGAGGGAGATGGGCGGGGTAAGATGGGGCTTGGCGGGGGAGGGGAAAAAAGAGAGAGGTAGAGAGAGTGAGATGAGAGAGAGATAGGCAGACAGAAGAGTTAATATAGATAGCTAAAATTAATAGAATGCTTATGGCACGTCAGCACCCTTAACGGTTTTGAGGACAGAAATGGACGGAACTGGTAAAATGAGAAAATTTCAGTTTAATTGGGTAAAGTGAGACTGAGCATCCGTTTCAGGGATGAAAAATATGTTATTTCAGAGTTCCTTGTTTTACTATTTGAAAGGCCCAAACACACTAACAAAAGAATCACATGCCTAGTCCATAATAAGAAGGGATACAAAATTGAGGCTTAAGAGAATGTTTTACAACATGATACACTTCCTAAAACTGTAAATTGCTATTTGGACATTCCAGTACAAGGAGAAGGAAGTAAACCGCTACAATTTCAAGCCTTGAGCATGCAGTGCTACTGATTTTCTAACCCTTACTAACTGCAACAAAAGAAATCAAATGGAACGCGTGGTGTGGAAAAATTCTTCGAAAGTATCTTTGAGGCCACGATGGTGTTTGCGGCTTCAGTGTAATGAATTCCATCCCAGTTCACAAATAGAGATCCTTCGTCGCAAACCTGGGAGCCAGGATGACCGCAGGTCAGCCCGACATTGTAGTTGTACGGAGGACCTCCATTGCCACAACATGCCATTAGCGGCCTAGAGAAACCTACATCGTAACACATTCAAAATTAGTTGTACTGCCCTAAACTAGGTTGAACTTAATAACCAGCAAGCTACTCGCTTGCATTAGCATAAGTAGGCTTAGGCTTACCGTATTTGGTGGAGTTGGCAATGAGATCATACTTGATGGCATATATATCCACATAAACTATCACAGCATCCTTCAATTCAGATCTCATCGCATTGCACAAATGGCGCAATGCTTCGTTGAACAATCTTGCAGCTGCATTGTAACTCGAAAGACATCCATATGGATCAAAATCCTTCTTCTCAACTAATGAAAGTTTTTGAGGGAGACAACCCAATGGCCCGGTGTTGTGTATCCAAAAGTTCCTTCCACCTTGATCATATAAAGCCTACAATTGATGCAATAGAAATTTCAGCATTGATATAAAGTGATAACAAATCAATTTAGCTAAGAATTTCTGTCATAATTTCTTTACTCTGCCTGCCCTTTTTATGATCGTTTGTATAGACACTAAACTCACCTTAACAGCACTCTTGATTTCTGCAATAACTGAAGGAATTCTCTTTGTTACTTGAGCGTATGAAAGGTTTTTAGCAAATGAATCGGCAAGGTCATTTTGTCCGATATCGATCATGTACAGTGCTTTCCGGAAACCGTCATCATTTATCAAATGTTTTGAACCTAAACATACATTGAGCAGTATCATTCAATCAGCTGGTTTTCAGAAGAAGAACATCTTCACAACACAAGAATATTTTCACAAGCTCAATATCTATGTTCACATTCAGCAGTGTAATCAGCCAAATAACTCAATATCCAATCAAAGCAACAAGGAAATTCAAATTCCAAATATACCTGCAGTAGCCTTGAAGTGGATGAACTGCATGACTTGAATATTCAAAGAAAAAGGGACACGCTTCGGGAGGGTAGAGGACCCGACAATGGCGAAGTTTGCCCCATTTGAGAACCTGGACCCTGCCAAAGAGTCTAGGTATGGGCTCAAAAGACTCACATTCAGACTCTGGCCTGCACAAGAAAACAACATTATCTTAGCTTCCATTTTTCAATACATGCTCCTCTCACTCTGTCATATGACCACAAGGGTGACTAGGCTGTGTCTATAGTATTCAGTTTATTAAACTGCACATTCACATGCTGTGAGACAGATTAAAATCACAAACGATACGAGCCCATACCCGTATCGACAGATTGTCTGGCAGAAAAAACTTAAAAACTTATCCCGTATTAGATTAATCAGATCTCGTTGAAAACTAGAATTTAATCCTTGGACAAGATCCAAATTAGATTAATCACTGGTGTAAGATTAAATATTGACTGAAGTCCTTTTGACCCCATATCCATGGCGGCAGCATACTTACATGACTTGCTGCACCTAATTCAAATTCACTACACATATTCTGAAATAAGTCAAACTATATTCACATTGTTGACATTTTTAATAAGGTGATTATATCGTGCAGCTTCTCAAAGTTTGGATCGAATAGAATCAATCAAATTTTCACTGCATATCTAATTGCACGTGCAGAAGAACTAACCAACGTAGTCAAAACAACATTACTTTAAACATCAAGATTTTTACGGTTGACGACGTCGTGTCATCACATAATGCAACTTATTTCGGGTCAAACGACGTCGTGTCGTCATGTAATGTAATTTGTTTTGACTCCACGACGTCGTTTCCTCGCATAACAACAGTAAACTCCAAGCTCCAAAACACACACCCTCGAAACTGCCGACACAGAGCCAGCCAACTACGCGCCCGTCACCAGATCGATTTCATCGACGTACGGTTCCTAATCCTATGATCCTAACAAGTATAAAGGGAGGGGTCCACTTACAGAGGAGGTCGATGACGAGGCGTCCGTCGGAGAGGCGGCCGGTTGATCTACGGAAGAAGGTACGTCCGTTGGGGGGATTGACGGAGTAGCCGAGTCCAGCGACGAGTCCACCCGTGTCCGAGTTGGAGTCGCCGAAGTTGAAGATGTGGACGGGCCTTGTTGGACCAATATGGCCATCGACTGAGGCTGAGAGAATGATCAGAAGCACCGCCCCAGAGAGTGTCAGAATCAGACCCACCGACTGAGCCCAACCCAGCCCCTGCAGCACATACACCATTTTTATCCAACTCTATTCACTTTGCTTCACACAGTGACCTGAGACTTTAGAGTGGACAAGAAGCCCACATCTTTTAAAAGCTCTACTTCCAATTTACAGACATGGACATTTTTTTTTCTTTTTTCTTTTTTCTGACATGAAAGAATAAATAATTGGTTTTTATTTATTTAAAGTTTTTCTCTACAAGCAATATTAAGGAATTGGAAAATCAAACTTATGATTTAAATTACGAGAACAACTTGCATGTTACGGCTGTGTTATACAAGTTTTTCTCTTAAGCTAGCCCATTTTTATTTTTCTTCTACCACCGACACCTGCATTTGCTCTCCAAGTACATAAAAAAAAAAAAAATTATGCATCACACACGCATAACATAACACATTGTTCAAAATATCCTCTCTCCCCTAAATAAAATTGTAAAGAAATTTATTATTTATTTATTTTTAAAATTGAAAGAATTTGGTGAAGCATTCAAAATGATTTATACAGTTAAATGAATCCCATGGCCAATTCAAAATTTAGTGAAGAGAAAAATGAGGGTACCTTTTTCTCATCATCAGGTGCAATTATTCCATGGTTTGTAGCAGCTGCATTTTTGTCTGGGATTTGTTGATGATGCAGTGCTAGATTAAAAGGACGAGGAGGACGACCAAAAGTGCCCTCCCCAACAACTCCTTTATCTTTCCTCTGAATTCTTCCACTCTCAAGCAAAGATTCAGCGTCTTCCTCCTCATCTTCTCCCTTTGTTATGCCTGAACCTTTCATATCTTTGTACATTGTTATGAGTCACACCAGGTCAACACAGAGGTGAAGCGGGTGTTGGATACAATTTCAAATCTAAGCCGCTAAAATCAATTATCAAACCCCCGCAATTTTAGCACCACCTCCCTTACTGAAGGTCAATATTGTGCCTATTTGAGTTATGACCCACATGTATTTTTATGAACCTAACTCATATATGAGCCCAAGATATTTCTCATTAAGGCTGACGCCCAAATTCATTCAGGATAGGTGGATCGATTGTCCGATCCGGTCACATCTCGCAACTATCCAGCAAGTTTTGTTTTAAGTTTGAATCTCCTTCCCCACGAAATAAAAGGAAAGGTTCGTCTTCAATGCTAACTTGCATTAGGAGATATAACATTAGCACAATTATGGTTCTATACTTCTTTGTAAAGAATTAATAAGTGATCTCTTACGCTTGGAACCATTATGTGAGATTCATGTTAAACTGACGAGGACTCTTATATTATATAGTGAGTGATGAGGACGTAAATATGATTGGAAATTAACGTGTACACTTATAGCTAAAGCTAGTATCGTATTTGGAAGTTGGTAAATCCATATATATTTAGGTTTCCCTTTTAAAGTAAATTCAATACATACACTCTTTGCGATTGATTGTACAATGTGAATTCATTGATAACTTTTATGTGATTTTCATATTTGGTGATAGATCCAAAGGTACTAATTAAACCCAAGCATTCGTACATCGAATATTAAGAAGATAGTTCTTTCTAAATGTGAGTTTCGATGATGAGATGAAATGATAAATATAAACGATATTGAGAAAGAGAGAATCCAACACAATATTTCAAGGACTTCCGGGTGTAAAGGTGAATGAAATTGTTTGCATCAGAAAAGATTTTAATGCGTTACTTTCAATTGGCTACGCCTACTACCAACCTCATCAGCTTGGCTGACGTTTACCTAATAATTGCTTAAAAGACAAAAACTGAAAGCGTCTTTATGTGGTAGTGGCAACCTCATTTAGACCATGTAGCCATGCATAAGCCCAAGTGTTACAAGAAATCAATCTTCAACGGCTTCTTTCTCTTATTTCCACGCAAAACTCTCTTCTACTTTCTGTTTTGCTTATTTTCCCAGCTAGCTATAGCTAGCTCAATACATATGCCCTGCACATTTCTCATTCTCTGAAATCTCTCTCTCTCCTTCTCTCTCTCTCTCTTCCCACTTGTCTTTCGTGTATATATAGTACACATTAGAACTTGAGATCAGAAAACAGAAGAAACAAAATATCAATGGCTGGCTATGGTGATTACTTGCCATTCTTGGCCATGGTGCTTGTCCAAATGAGCTATGCAGGACTGAACATCATTTCAAAGCTTGCTATCGAATCTGACATGAACCCTCTTGTTCTTGTTGCTTATCGCCAAGTTTTTGCCACCCTTTCCATTGCCCCCTTTGCTTATTGGATGGAATGGTAAAAATTACAACCCTATCTCCTAGTTTCGGTACATGCATGTCACAAAATCCTCATATATTTTAGTTTTATTATATCATCCAGTCACATTAGCTTGCTAGGTTTGCTATGCATGTGTCAAGTTTCATGGATTTTTGTCTCTCTGACTTGCTTAGTTTATTTGAGTCAAATGAGTTTCAAGATTTTCAATGTATAAACAAGCTTTCCCTGTTTGTTTCTTATTATTTTATACAGAAAGTGAGCTTTGATAGTATAAACAAGTAATTGTTTAATTTGGGTTTTGTTGGTCACCGAAAAATGAAACAAGAAGATTGAGTTAGCTTTTTTTTGGAGGATGAATTTTCAGGAGTTGTTAGGCCTCACTTTGATCTGTACTAGTTAGTTGTTGTTTCTTTTAGGGGTTTCCCCCTATCTCATAAAAAGAAAAAAAGAAACAAGAAGATCTAGAAAAGAACAGAGAACAAAATGTTTCTCTGTCCTCTCTTTTTTGTTCTTCATCTCAGTTAGATTATTATTTTGATCAAATAGAAACTGTTTCTTGATTTGAGCCTCTTGTTTTTCCTTCCTTCTTCGAAAAGCTAAAGTGGTTTTAAGAGTTGTTTAAGGCTGAAAGTGTGCAATTAATTTAAAGTTGTTCTTGGAAAATCCGGAGACGCAAAAAACTCTGATGCAGAATTGAATGAGATCCGTTTTGGCATTGAAGCACGCGATAAACGCAGAAGGCCATGCATGATAATTGTGTCCAACTTTTTATCAGTCTGTCTGTATTTGAGCTTAATTTAACGTGCCGCCTAGTGGTTTGACGGGTGGCATAAGTCAAAGCCACACCAGCTTTGCATGGTTGCCATGTCATCTTTCACCATTTGTCTTTTCCTTCTCCTTTGCTTACCTCTAGGCCACAGCTAGGTCCAAAGAAAACAAAAATCTATTTCAAGTTTATAAGATGTTTTTTTTTTTTCTGATAGGAAAACAAGACCCAGGATCACAATGCCTATTCTTTTCCAGACTTTTCTATGCTCTTTAACTGGGTAAGTGTTTTGATTAACTTCTAATTAAGTTCTTAATTAAGTGTATCAATGTTGCTAAGCAGCAAGATGAATTCAAAATGCAGGGCAACTGCAAATCAGGTTTTCTATTTTGTTGGTTTGAAAACTTCGACCCCAACCATCGCATGCGCATTGACCAATACACTTCCAGCAATGACATTTATCCTTGCACTCATTTTCAGGTAATGTGTTGTGCTAATCAACATGTTAATTAATCAATTAATTGTGTTAGGATTGTTTGATGAACTTAATTATGTGTTTAATTCTGCAGACAAGAATCTGCAAAAATAAAGAGCAAACCAGGATTGTCAAAGGTGATGGGAACAGTTGTGTGTGTGTCTGGAGCCATGCTGCTTTCATTTTACCATGGACACATCATTGGCTTAGGTGAGTCCAAAATTCACTGGGCATATGCTCAGAGAATGGGAGAGCAGGCAAATTCCAGCTCCAATGGAAGTTCCTTTGTGGGCCCCCTTTGTGTAATCATAAGCACCTTAGGTTGGGCATTCTGGTTCATAATCCAAGTAAGTTAAAGTACTGATCCTTACCCATTTTACTGTTCTAAGTTTTGTTGTGCATGCAGATTGCAGAATAATATTGTTACAATAATTTTATTTATTTTCTCTTGATTTTTAATTTCAGGCAAAAGTGGGGGAGAATTTTCCAGCTCCTTATACAAGCACCACATTGATGTGTTTGATGGCCAGCTTTGAGTGTGGCATCATTGCTGTGATTGCTGATCACAAAATTTCTGCTTGGTCATTGAAAAATCCCATGTGGCTTATTTCAGCCCTCTATTGTGTATGTGCTCTTCACTGGGCTTAATTAACAGCATTTTAACTAGAATTTTCTTACTAAACAGAGGGTTGAATGTATGATTATGCCTAGTTTGTACGTATCTGATTAGCTTGCATGCCTAGTTTGTCCTAACATAATAAACTTAATCATGATTAAGCTTTTAATTAGTTTCCTACTAAATCATGATCATGATGCTAATCTCAGGGAATTTTGGGTTCTGCACTAGCTTTCTTCCTCTCTTCCTGGAGTATTCAGAGAAAAGGCCCTCTTTACGTGTCGGTGTTCAGCCCCTTGCTCCTCATTATTGTGGCCATTTCAAGTTGGGCTCTGCTTGAGGAGAAATTATACCTTGGAACGTACGTATATACAGTTTACTCATCTCCAAGTTCTTTACTTAATTATGTTTAATAAACACCTGCTTTAATTCTGCTAATTAATCTGTTGGTTCATATTGTGCTTGACTTAGTGCCATAGGGTCGATTTTGATCGTTTGCGGGCTCTATCTTGTTCTGTGGGGGAAGAACAAGGAGACAGAGGTTGAGAAGCCAACAAAAGAAACAGACACAACAAAGGCAGATCATGCCAAGGAGTATGAGAGAAACGACTTGGAACTGCAGCTGCAAGTGCACTCGAAAGGCGACAGTGACGTTATGGGATGATACAGAGGGTCAAACAGAACAACAGCAAAGGCAAACTTCCCCTGTTGCATTGAATCTATGCTGCCATTTCATTTTCTATCTGAGGTCACTTCATGAACCTCCCAGATAAATGTAATATTAGATTGGCCACAAGGACCAGTTGTTGCTTTCTTTGAGCTGCCTTTGGAAGTTTCTTCTAGCAAAAATGACTCCAAATTTCATGTCGTACTTGTGTTTGTCCAACTGTAATGTGATTTTGTAATGGGAAGTTGCTTTCTTTTACTTCTTTTGTTTTGTTCGCATGGTTCAGTTTTGATTGATCATCATCCGCAATCCCCCGCCACCCAATTGCTATATATATATATATATATTTGTCATTAACCAAATGCACATTAGTAGCCATATGTTCTCTTTCAAACTCAAACCAAGTGCCATAGCTAATGCCTAATGCATGGAAGATGAGACACAAATATCAGAATTGAATACATATAATGGTGAAATAATTTTGCAATCTGCCAAGTAGAAATAGACCTCATGCTTAAACCCTGGGTGAAATTTACTACATAACAATGAGTCTCGTTCCAATAAAATAAAATAAAAACAAATTGAGTAGAGCTTGTTATGTGTCTCGCAAATTTCTTATTAAAGTTAGGCAAATTGTACCATGAGTCTTGTAAATTTCTTATAAGCAAGCTAGGTACATTATAAATGACGTACTTGATATATTTTACAAATCAGTCATATGTACGTACAAATTGGTGAAGTTTACCACATAATGTGTGTAGTTAATCTTTTAAAGCCAACTAGTGATTGTACATACAAACTAGTAAAACTCAGCTCATTTCCACCCTTCCTTCTTTAAGAGAAGCATTAAAAACGTACTTATTCCGTATAATAGGCTTTTTTAGAGTCAAATCAACAATTAGATAAACTATTGGACCACATTGGAGCTTACACACCCCCAACTCTACACCTTGTCACACAATATAATTATATTTCACTCGAACCCTAACGGCACCTCACGTCTGAATAACGTTGCTCAAATCCTTCACGGGCCCCAAACGTCGTTAGAAAGATCGTTATCTCCCACATATTTAAATACCCAAATAGTCTCCCAATCCTGGAGCCCATTTCTCATCGTACCCCTTCTCGCTCTAGGGCAGCTTCTCAGATCTGCCCCCTCTAAGGTCCGTCTCTCTCACTCTCTCTCTCATAACATTTGCCTATACATTTTCATGTAGATTAGTTGGGCATATTAAATTTGGTTTGTAGGTTAGTGTACTTTTGGTTTAGAAGTAATGGGTTAGCGTTATTTTGGCTTATGATTAGTCTGCGTTTTCTCTTTTTTCAATCAAGATCTGTTTTTGGGTTTTGATGTGAATCTGCTATTTGGATTTCACCTTCTTTTGTGAAATTTCAGGTCAAGATTTTGTTTTTATTTTGAATTTGATGGGTAGCTTTTACATTTGTTTTTAGATCTATTATTGTCGTGCTTGTTTGGGCCGTTCTGAATGCTATTTGTTCGAACTGAGAAATTTGTAATAAAGTATTTGACAGAAAGCCAATAAGCCCATAGAAAAAGAAAAAGAAAGGATTTTGGTCACACGATCTGAAAAACATGCCCATATCCAACGCAAAGGATTTGTGTGTCTATTTGTTTTTGATATATTTGGGTTTTGATGAAAGTTCAGATCTTTAGTCATATGAATGTCCAATTCTGCATGTTAGTAACTTTTTTTTTTCCTTCAAATTCTTATCATTTTTTTTCATTAGTTTTCGTCCATGCACTATAAGTTGAATACCCAAGTTGAGTGTTTGTGACTTAATGATAGATGAACTTGTATCTGACTGTTGAATTCTGAATTCAGCTTTTCAAAATGGGGTTGTCTTTCACCAAGTTGTTCAGTCGTCTTTTTGCTAAAAAGGAAATGCGAATTCTTATGGTCGGTCTCGATGCAGCTGGTAAAACTACCATCTTGTACAAGCTTAAGCTCGGGGAGATCGTGACCACCATTCCAACAATTGGTATCATTTGCAATGTTATTATCATGTTGTAATATTTTTATTTAACATGAGTAGTGTACCTTTTTTAGGTTTTAACAAGTTACATCTGTTTGCAATTGTATCAGGATTCAATGTTGAAACTGTGGAATATAAAAACATTAGCTTTACGGTTTGGGATGTTGGAGGCCAGGACAAGGTTTGTGGAATCATTAACAAGTTATCTAAATTTAATATGGTGTAAAAGATTTGGTACATTTTGAGCGTATTACATATCTCCTTTAGCATTATATGGATACACCTGTAGATCAAACATAAGTCTCCAAATGATATTTTCTTTGATGGATGTTTTTAAATATGCAAGCAATAATGGTTACTAGCCTCTCTGCATGCGCTTCCGCGCCTGCGAGAGGCATTTTTTAAAAGAATTTAATTTTTTTTAGAATTAAAAAGATAATGGGTTGTTGTATTCCGTAAAAATAGGATCCATTATCTTTTTCTTTTAATTTTAATTTTTTTTAAAGTGTGAATTTACCATATTATCCTCATTTAATTAATAATTTCAATTCTAATGTTTGAATTAACCAAGGACATTTTTTGGTATTTTGAATGTTTCACCATTCTCTGCCTTTTGCTTTATATATATAGATTTATAATTTATACGCATATGTGTTGTTTTGTAAATGTTTGTTTTTTTCCTAAGTGCTTATGGACGGTCTTGTGCTGATTAGATATTGCCCCATTAGCACACAACAAATTCATAAGCTACATGTATTGTTGCCACCTTGTCTTTCAAGTTCTTCCTCAATAAATGTGAGGAAAAGCTATCCGCGATGTGGCGAAAATTTCACATTGCCTTAAGGCAAACTGAGTTGTGTAGATGCAGTTGTTGGTATTTTTTCGTGCAGAGAGTCTATGCTAATTAGATGGTTTGGTACTAGGATGGCAGTATGAGATACTTCTTCCATGGTTATCCATTCTATGGTTTATGTGCTTAATGACGGTCTTGTGTTGATTAGTTGTTCTCCATCATCACATAACATAATCATAAGCTACATTTACTTGTGCCAACTTGTCTTTTTAGCTTTTCCTTATCATATAGGGAAATGCTATCCTTGTTGTTGCTGACATCTTCTATACTTTAATGATTTAATTATATGTTTAATCTTCTTCTTGCTTGTGCTTATTGACGGTCTTGTGCTGATTAGTTGTTCTCCATCAGCACATAACATAATCATAAGCTACATTTACTTATGCCAATTTTTTTTTTTTTTTTAATATAAAGTTTTTCCTTCATATATTGGAAATGCTTTCCATGCTTTGGCATACATTTTCTATTCTTTAAGCAAATGTTAAATCTGCTGTCTTGCACTTGTTGATTATTCAATTGTGCATATCATTTTTTTTGGCAATTGGTCTATTTGTGTGCTTGTCTATGCACTTAATTATATACTTTAGTGATTTTGACCAACCATTGATCGTGAGCATCATGCCTTCTTACATGTGCATTATATATTTGTGTGGCCCCCCAGATTCGACCTTTATGGAGACACTACTTCCAAAATACACAAGGGCTGATTTTCGTGGTTGATAGCAATGATCGTGATCGTGTTGTTGAGGCTAGGGATGAGCTGCATAGGATGTTGAATGAGGTACTGAAACTTTTGAAGGCTTTGTTAGTTTTTTGGCCCTTGAGAGATTTTTTAATATAGTAATTAGAAACACATTATATTCGTATGCTAAGTGTAGTAAGATTGTTTTGGAAAGCTCATTCAGAGAAAGAGTTAAGGATCTTATTTTAAGATAAAACCATGCTATATTGATGGAAAACGTACAAGACCTTCACCAAGTTTGTTAAAATATATGAAAGGTCATTTGAAATCCATCACATGACTTTTAAAAGCAATTTTTTTTTTCCATGTATATGATTATGTCAGTCCTTGAATCTGTAGGATGAGTTGAGGGATGCAGTGCTGCTTGTATTTGCTAACAAGCAAGATCTTCCGAATGCAATGAATGCTGCTGAGATCACTGACAAACTCGGTCTCCACTCTCTTCGTCAACGCCACTGGTATTTACTTAACTTAAATACTCTCTTCATAATTTCTACGATTACTCTCTCTCTTTCACTTACACACAGAAAAAGGCAATTAAATGTTGATTAAATGTGCTACATTCTGTGTTATTGATTCAGGTACATCCAAAGTACATGTGCCACCTCTGGGGAAGGGCTCTATGAGGGTCTTGACTGGCTCTCCAACAATATAGCAAACAAGGTGGGTATCTTGCGTTGCTTCATTGCAGTGAAAATGTCTTTGATGGTTCTGAAACTCATGTTTGCTTGCTTGTATTTACTTTGGTTGCAGGCTTAAAATGATGACAAAAACTTCGGCAGCCTCGTGTTTTGAATGTGTCAAAAGTGGAATGTCATTATCTTCTGTTTATGAATTTCTTAGTGTTACTATTCCAAGAATGTATTTTGTTTAGATAATTACTACAAAGTGATTGATGCCGTTTGGCCCTGTAGATTTAAATAATTCAAGATTTTTAGAGTCTCCCTGCCATTCCATACATTCTGTTGTGTTTAGAGTTCCAATCAATGGATGGATGTTGAATCGTTACCATTTCTTTGTCATCTTAGAATGATTGGCGTTTTTATCTTTCATCATGAGACAAAAAATACTAGACCCTTCATCTGTCTCACATAATAACACATCTGTAAACTACACAAATACAACAAACCAGAGACAGTAAATTTGCATGATATTTTACTTATGCTGCCATTGGATCCCACAAGAGCGGGTAGAATTTTCATGTAACATGATTCATACGCTTTACATAGACAACCAACAACATGAAATGTCAATAAACGTTATGATTGATATATATGATTGGGTAGAATTTCCATGTAACATGATTCATACGCTGTTATGATTGATATATATGATTATATATATGATTGGGTAGAATTTCCATGTAACATGATTCATACGCTGTTATGATTGATATATATGATTGGGTAGAATTTCCATGTAACATGATTCATACGCTTTACATAGACAACCAACAACATGAAATGTCAATAAACGTTATGATTGATATATATGATTGTACACGCTAGAATTGAATACCAGATAAAAATATGATTTGCAATAAAAAGGACACGCTAATTAAACTTAGACTAAGTTTTTTTCGTATAATTCAAAACCCTAATTGAAGGACACGCTAATTTTATTGTGACCTTGGTAAAATGGATAAGACTGAAAACCAAGCTCTGACTATCGATTGAATCAATTCATTTATTTCCCTTCAAAAATAAAAAATTATTTACTCCCTCACAGGGAGGATCTAAAATTCACTCGGTAAAAATATTAATCTTGGGGAGTTATCACACACGTAAAAAGTCACGTTGACCTGAACAATTTTTTGTATAAATCCCATGCCCATTTTCAATGTGTTGTACCAATCGACAAAGTAAATCCTACTTCCAAACTGCACTGAAAATACCCTCATCATGGCTCTTCTGCTCAGCACAAACCAAGGCCAATCCCTCTGCTTGGCATCATCTCTTGTCCTCATTTTGGCCTTTTTCTCCTCCCAAGCATTTTCTAGTCGCCAACTTCATGGTCCATCGATCATCTCCAAGTCTGTGAAAGTAGCTCCAAATGATCATTTTCGATATGAAAATGTCACTAACTTGCCATCTGATGTGAACTTTAGTTCAATGGGGGCTGTGACTCCTGTCAAGTACCAAGGGGAATGCGGTAAGCATGCAAGAGTTACCGTCAAACTGTGAATCTTGAATCATACATTTAATTTTAAACAAATTTTTGATTAATTATGCACATTTGTTGTCTCAATATTAATATATTATGATGATGATGTTATAGGTTCTGGCTGGGCGTTCGCAGCAGTTGCAGCTGTAGAAGGGCTTAACAAACTCAAAACAGGGAATTTAGTGTCGCTATCGGAGCAAGAGCTTGTTGATTGTAACGTCGGTCTGGACAATGATGGTTGCCGTGGTGGTGACTTTGGTTATGCCTTCCAATACATGATCGAGCGCAACAGGAGCCTGGCAACTGAAGCTGATTACACCTACCAGGGTGTAGATGGAGGCAGTTGCAAGGCTGATGATTACAAGACTGATGCATCTGGTGCCATAACCATAACTGACTTCGAGAATGTGCCCGAAAATAACGAAAATGCTCTGTTGAAGGCTGTTGCCTACCAGCCGGTTTCCGTTGCCATCGATGCCAGTGCCGTCGAATTCCAGCAATATTCTGGTGGTGTATACGGTGGACCATGTGGCACAGACTTAACCCATGCTGTGACTATTGTTGGATACGGTACAAGTGATGATGGGGTTAAGTATTGGCTGATCAAGAATTCTTGGGGAGAAGATTGGGGGGAGAGGGGATACATGAGGTTGCAGAGAGACGTTCTTGCCAAGGAAGGACTCTGTGGCATTGCTAGGGAAGCTTCTTATCCAATTGCGGCGTGACACGTCAAATTAAAGAAACAGCTAGCTGCTGCTAATTCATGATTATTATTAGTATCCCTTATTAGTATGGTTTAATTATTTTATTGTTATTCCTTGTGTTTCTTGTTGGCTGTAAAATGGTGTGGTTTTAACTTTTATCAAGAAATAATGATTGTATTACATGGAGAGAAGCCAAGCTCATGGCATTTTTCGTTACATAAAGAATACAAATAGATTGAAATACACACTAAAATTGAATACAAGGTACAAATAGATTGAAATACAAAGGTTTCAAAGTCCCATAACTATGGGAAAATCAGATCAAGTGTAAGCAAATATTGCCAAGATTTTGACTGGCAAAGTATATCCACTATTGCCTCAGTACTCTATTTGAGCTGAAGACAAAGTTCTCTTCTCCGGCAATGGTGGAATTCAAGCGTCCGGCTGCCCAGCCATTATTCACTGCACGAACATCACCACCGCTTCCCTCATTTGGTTGCTCAAACTCAGGAAGGCCCTTTGCCTTTCTCTCGTTTCTTCTCTTCCTCTCTTCATCACGTTCCTTCCTCAGCCAACTCTCAACTGTTCTCTGCAAATCAAACCCAATCCAATCTCTGTAAATTAAACCAAACAATTAGAAATTGAATGTAAATTGAAGTTACCCTTTTGACTAACCATGAGTGACAACTTGTACATCTCCTTAACTCTATCCATAGGCAGAGCTAGCTGCAACTTTCCATTAGCTACATAAGCAATATGTGAAGGCCAATCCTCCAACCCATCAAATATATGTGTAGCATAAATGATTGTGGCGCCTCTCTCTTCACATTCCTTTCTCAAAAACTTGAGAAGGTCAGCTCTTGCTAGCACATCAAGGTCCACAGTTATCTCATCAAGCAGAAGAACCTATTTCATTTCCACAACAAATCATCAAACACCTGGTGAGCATTAAAAAAACACACAAACAAAACACCTACGAAACTGTCAAACCTGGAAATGAAGTACCTTGTATGGCTTGAGCAGGCCCATGCAGATCTGTACTCGTCTTCTCTGACCATCGGAGACCTTGTGCAGCCTCCATGAAAGATCAATATCCAGAACCTTTATTAGCTCTGCTCTCCTTTGTGGGTCGACCCCCGATACCCCATTGATCAACTTATCGGCCGAAACGTCCATCTGTATCGGGACATCAAACCCGGCAAAAGCCACATCTCGCCTCCACTCTCCGCCGAGATAGGAGAGGTCGCCGGAGCCGGTCAAGGCGGTGTCGTGAAAAGCCGACCTTCCGAGCACGCGAACCATGTGGGGCTCGACCATGTGCTTGCCTCCCAAGATCTTCAAGATCGTGGTTTTGCCGGCGCCGTTGGATCCGACGAGGAGGCACCGATCGCCAGCGTTGAGGGTGAGGTTGAAGTCCTCGATCAGAGGCTTGGAGCCCGGTGGAGGATGGCCGTTGATTCCTGGGTAGGTGAATTTGAGGCCGTTGATCTCGATCGTTGGTCCGGAGTTGAGCTTCACACCCATTGTTGATTGCTGTCGAAGGCAGACGAGCAGGGATGAGATCGCAGAGAGAGAGCGTTGTGAGGGTCGACATGAACATGGTGGAGTCTTTAAAGCTTTCGCGGGGTGGGTGAGTTTGGAGGGGAGGAGGCGTGGCCTGTTACCAGTCACATCTCGGAGGCTTGCGGGCTTGGTGCTTTCTATTACACCTCATCCAGTTAGAATTAGACACGTGGCTGCAAATAAAGAGTCCAAGTGGAAATCAACAAAATAATAATTTTTTTTACCAACTAGAAAAATAAGCGTTTCCGGAATGTGCAATGTGGCAACGAACCGGGGGAGGAATGGTGGCGGGATGGGAATAAGGAATGGTGACGGTCTCCATGTAGACTAAGAGATATGGTCAGTGGCGGAGCCATGTAGGAATCAGAGGGGTCTCCAGGCCCCTACTCAACTCTCTCTCTCTCTCTCTTTTCAAGTCATTTCACTCTCATTTTCAGGAAGCTCTACAAGAACCTGTAGTGTTTATATGTTCATTCCCTTTATTTTTATATTTTGTAAAATGACCCCCTCTAACCTCAATTCCTGACTTCGCCATTGGATATGGTGATGAAGGGGCGGTAAAATGGTTACTACATGAGAATGAGGAATGGTGACGGATGTCCGGGAGAATAGAGAGGGGAGGACAAACTCAATCTCACATTGTTCTTGTTAAACTATGAACCTGCTCAACTTCTATTGGATTAAAATTTCATTGTCCCAAGATTCTTGTACGAGTTCGAATTTAATTTTGATGGCTAAAAGGAAGGTTTTGTTTTAGTCGGTTGGTTATAAAAAAAGCTGCAACTTGAGAATGAAAGTATTCATCGATTGCATATTCAATTTTACGATGAATCTTTGACGAGTTAATCCTTTTAAGGTTAACTACCACTTTCTTGGTAGTTACTATAATGTCGAGAACATTAATCAAACATATTTATTTTGAGACAAATTCCGTCAGCAGCATGATATAATTTTGTACATTTTTGTATAATAATTGATACATTATGTATTAATATATTGTTTTTCAGACTATACAAGAAGGAAGCACCAAATCGTCCATATAAAAATCTAAAAAGCAATGAATATTAATAGATTATAGAATAACTCTAGTCCAATTAGCTGATTTGGTATTTTAGCTCTAAACCCTAAAATAATATGACAAAATTATATATTTAAAGCGTATAGCCGTTCGGCTATACTATTAAAAGGATTAACTAGAGGTACACAAGGCTTGAACTTGCAGTCACAGTCATTTCGCTTCTCTATAAGCGCTTCCAAACTTCCAAGACTCGGTCTCTCTCTCTCTCTCTCTCTCTCTCTCAAGGTTCGATTTTTTTCTTTCGTTTCGGTTGCTGCGTTGATTGGATTGGATTGAACTCTCTCTATGAAAACCATCAAATGTCATTCAGCTATTGAAATCTCCACTATGATAACAACTCTGATGCTATAAAATCTTAAAATCCTTTGAAGAAACTCTCTGATAATCTTTTTTCCATTTAAACAAACAAAAAAAATTGCAAAATCAGAAACATACGTAAATTGGACGCCATGGTAGCAACGGAGAGAGACTCGAACTCGTAGTTAGGCGGTCTGGGCGGAGCTAGGCGGCCCCTAGGCGGTTTGGGAGGAGCTAGGCGGCCCCTAGGCGGTCTGGGCGGAGCTAGGTGGCCGCTAGGCGGTCTGGGCGGAGCTAGGCGGCCGCTAGGCGGTCTGGGCGGATCTAGACGGTCTAGGCGGATCTGGACGGCCCCTAGGCGGTCTGGGAGGATCTAGGCGGGTCTGCGTTCGTGTTGAGGTCTGCTGCTCTCAAGCTAAGGTGGCTGGCACACTTTTCTGCATTGGTGGTTCTCTTGTTTTCACTTTCTGGAAAGGAGGATACCTATTTAAAGGTTTTGTAAAGAGGCCACTGATAAATGTCTGTTGGTGATCAGATGAGGCATGTTAAGGAAAACTGGATCAAGGGGGCTCTTCTTATTCTGACGAGTCACATTGCATGGAGTGTTTGGCTAATCCTCCAAGTGATTTTATAATTGAATTAAGATGACACCCTTTTATGTCATGTAATGTCCAAGTTTAGTTCTTTGTCCAACTTTGGCTCCCTGGTCTCACAGGCTGTGGTCTCCAAAGTCTACACTGCTCGATTATCGCTAACCACGATGATATGCTTTTTCGCGTCATTGCAATCTTCTTTTCTTGATCTCTTTTTCACAAGAAATCCAATTTCATGGAGACTGGAGTGGAACCTGCAACTTTCAACCATCGCCTACTGCGTGAGTGTTCTCTTTCTCATATCTTATTATTAGGTTCACAACGTTGATTTCAACAATTGATCATTTAAATTCTTATCCGAATCTGTAGTTCAATTTAAAAACCTCACAGCAGAACATGTAGAAGAGAACATTGTCATTTGCGTGTGTGTGTGTGTGTGTAAAGTAAATGAATGGGACATCCTATTTTGTTGTGTCTTATTGGGTGTTTTTCTCCTTGTTGGTATAAGATATATTTGAATCTGTCACAAGTTCTGGTCTTCATCCACTCCTTAATTACTTTTGCAATAGGGAGTTGTTACAAGGGAAGGGACCAGTCTTTGCAGCTATGTTTAGTCCACTTCAAGTCATTATAGTGGCATTGTTCTCGGCAATTTCTTTCGCAGAGCGACTTCACTTCGGCAGGTAACCTGAAGAACACAGACGCCTTCTTCCTATTCCATCTTACTACTTCCACATTTGATGGTTTCACTTATCCATTCTATCACGGTAGTTTGTTTGTCATGAAAATTAGTCTTAATGTGGATTTTGTGTAAGTGGTGGTGTGCAGCTTGATCGGAGCGTTTCTCATTATTGTGGGCCTTTACTGTGTGCTGTGGGGAAAGAAGGAAAGACAATCTTGTTGCTGAACAGACAGAGAATGGAAACGGGGTACTTGTATTTATGGGTTTAACCCATAATATTTCTCATAAATAAAATTCATTTTTTATTCTTACCTAATGGACTAATAGCTAGAAATCATTAGAATGGGATGTATCGGAAAGAATTTAAAATCTCATTGCCCAATATCATTGGTATAAATAAAATAATTGAAGAAATATCTCTATCCTAATTAGCTAAGTGGTATTTTAGCCCTAAACCCTAAAATAACATGACAAAATTGTATATTCAAAGAGTATGGTCGGATGGCTATACGGGTTAAATATATTATTTTAAAGGTATAGCCGCTCGGCTCTACGGTTTGAATATATTCGAATATTTTAAATTTATAGCCGCGCGGCTATACTCTTTAAATATATTTCCATACAAACGCGAAGCTTGCACTCACAGAGGAATGTGGTGCGCGAGTGAAATGAAGAGACAAAGAAACGAACACGAAGCTTGCACTCGCAGTCCAATCATCAAAATTCAAATACTCGGTCTTGAGCCTCTCTCTCAACTCAAGCTTGGATTTTTTTTTTTTTTTTCCGGTTTCGGCTACTGCGTTAATTCAATTTTTTGTGTGCTTTTCTGTTATTGAAGTTGGCAACGGCAAATGAACATCCAAGGCAGTTTCTTAGTATTCCAGAAGAAGCCCAGCAGATGGTTCTTTATCCTGAGGTACACCTTGCAGTTTGGCATTGGATTACACCATGTCGGTCTAAATGACAAAGATAGATCTCTGGTTGAGGAACAAGATTCAGGCATTTCTGTTTTACCTCAATAAGCATGAGTCTTTCCTGAAAAACACATTAGGAAAAGAGAATATAAAAAGATCATTTTCTTAATCTATATACTGATTAGGCATATGTATTAAATTATAGGTATTGGTTTGTACCAGCACATTGGCATGGGGTGTAAACCTTCTAGTCTGGTCATCATTAAGGTCAGGCAAAATTTGTGCGCTATCTTTTTCATTTGGTTCCTATATTCACAAAGGTTTCTAGCAGGAGTATATTGCAGCAGCTGTTCTTCAGAACAAATTTACGTAAGTGTTGATTCTCTTGCAGTTGCAAGGAACATAATATTATATGGGAAAACAAAGAGATATGTTGATTTTCCAATATCAATCACAGATATATTGTGAATCAGATTACATGCTTTTCTCCTTTTATAATCAACAGTTGCTCAGATTCTACAAGAAAGATGGGAGTATATATGTCCATCACAATCCGCCCGAGCCTAACAATCAATAAACACGAATCATATTACTTTCTGAATATTTGCCTCAAATACTAGGAATCAGGTTGTTTGGGGTTTTGAATATCAGAAAATCAAATAAAGTCAATGGATGAAGTCTTGCAGTCCTAAATCTAATCAATAAACCATTTTCCTTTTTATTTTTTCAATACTCTACACCTATCTTTTTTTTGCTGTTAAGGTTCAGAACGCCCATCATTTGCATTGCTGCTTTGACAATGATCCTCTTGTGTACTTAAATGTGGTGAAGACACAACTTAAAAGCCTTTAAATGTGCCCTTAGTATTTGATCTATTGAGCCTGTACAAAATCTTGCATGAGCGTAGTTTTCTACAGATGTTTAATCCAGCTTACCATGGCTTGGACAATACTGAACCTGAGTTTGATATAAAGTGGATAAGGACCGCTTAGATGATCCACATGTCAAATCCAATCTGCTATTTCACGTCAGAGTTGTTTTCAACTATATGTTTTTCGAATAAAAACTTCATGTCGTTTTGCTTTTTAGTTCTCTCATCGTTTTATTCTCTAACCATGCATGAATTCTGCATTCAAGCACATTTCTCGCAGTTAGAATTACCAATCAGTGATTACGTCACAGAAAGTCGGTATTGGATCAAAGTATTCGAATCATCCTGGCAATGATAGATATATGTGCTAATAGTGGGTGGATTTGAAGCAAGCTGCATCTTCTGCAAAGGGTCGTGCAGGTATTCTTCTTAGTAGTTACAATTCTGACTTCTTAGTAGTAGTACTTGCCTAGAATAAAAGACGAGTGCTAGTGCGAATCGGGCATTCTGCCTTGTTTATATTATTACATTCGACAGCTAGCATATCATTAGTTAGAGATGTTAATCGGGGATGCTGAGCACCCTTGAATGTTGTTAGTCCATGCCTCTTTCCTGTATTGTTTATCTTGTTTTGTTTTTTTTTCCCCTCTTAACATTGGGAATTTCACGTACACGTCAGTTCATAATTACGATGGATACATTTTAGAAAGTAAATTCTTATACAAGCAATTTTATACTATGAAATTCAACATTCTTTTGATCCACAAGATGTTGGTGAATCCCTATTTTTGTTGTTGTATTTATGGCTCAAGACCGAGTACTTGAATTTTGAAGATTGGACTGCGAGTGCAAGCTTCGTGTTCGTTTCTCTGTCTCTTCATTTCACTCGCGCACCACATTCCTCTGCGAGTGCAAGCTTCATATGTCTTCATTTGGAAAAAAAGGACGCTCAGACCCGCCAGGCCGCCTAACTACTTATAGCATCAGAGTTGTTATCTTAGTGGAGATTTCAATAGCTGAACGACATTTGCTGGTTTTCATAGAGACTGTCCAATCCAATGCAATCAATGCAGCAGCCGAAATGAAAGAAAAAATTTCGAAGCTTGAGTTGAAAGAGAGAGGCTCAATACCGAGTCTTTGAAGCTTGGAAGCGCTTATAGAGAAACGAAATGGCTGTGATTGTGAGTGCGAGTGCAAGCTTCGTGTTTGTTTGGAAATATATTTAAACCGTATAGCCGCGCGGCTATACATTTAAAATATTCAAATATATTCGAACCGTAGAGCCGCGCGGCTATACCTTTAAAATAATATATTTAACCCGTATAGCCGCCCGGCTATACTCTTTGAATATACAATTTTGTCATGTTATTTTAGGGTTTAGGGCTAAAATACCACTTTAGCTAATTAGGATAGAGATATTTCTTCAATTATTTTATTTATACCAATGATATTGGGGAATGAGAATTTAAATTCATTCCGGTACATCCCATTCTAATGATTTTCAGCTATTAGTCCATTACGCAAGAATAAAAAATGGATTCTATTTATGAGAAATATTACAGGTGAAACCCATAAATACAACAACAAAAAATAAGGATCCACCAACATTTGGGGATAAAAGAATCTTGAATTTCAGAGCATAAAATTGCTAGTGTAAGAATTTACTTTCTAAAATGTATCCATGGTAATTATGAACTAAACCCATTGACAGCCTTTTTCTTATTGCACTTGACAACCTGCTCTTCTGCTTTGAGATACATCAATATAATCTCTGCACATGAAAAATTGGATACAAAACATTCTAATGAGACAATGAAGAGAAGATTTTTGAAATAAATTGAACGTATTAGAGGTCAAATGGCATTGATATATACGAACTATTCTAAATGAGATTTCAAACATCGTGTTAGATGAGAAGTAGCATCTCATTCTTACATATACAATATCCACGTGCACCTAAAATTCCTAATGTTAAGAGGGGAGAAAAGTGCAATACCTCTCTTGTATCTCGCAAGAGTAGGAGATCCAACCTTTCATGAGGACGCTGGTTTGATAAAGAAGCAAGCTGCATCCAATCATACACTAATACCGGCAAACTATCCATTGGCTTCGGCAGCCCCTCTACTTTGTGCTGGAATTACTGTTTATGCTTCGATGGTACGCCATAAGATGAACCAACCTGGTAAATCTCTAGGGGTGATTGGCCTTGGTGGCCTAGGTCACATGTCAGTGAAGTTTAGCAAGGCATTTGGTTTGAATGTAACAATTTTCAGCACCAGCATATCCAAGAAAGAGGAAGCTTTAAGTCAGCTGGGTGCAGATAACTTTGTGGTCTCATCTGACAGAAGTCAGATGAAGGTAAAAACACATAAAGTTTCTTACCTCATCACATGAACAACAGAAAAAATAGTGGAAATGATGGCTCATCCTATAGGTTTAGTATTTATCGGTTATTGTTTGCTATGTAGGCCCTGGTGAAGTCAGTAGAATTTATAATTGATATAGCATCTCGTGATCACCCTTTTGATCCATAAATGGAACTATTGAAACTGGTGGAGTTCTGGTCTTATGGTGGGATTCCCCAGTGAAGTCAAAATCAGTCCTGCCAACCTTCATATCGGTACATTAGCATGTTTCAAATGATTGAAATGACAGTTTTATATATCCAACTGTTATTGCAATTGCAAGTGTATATAATGAACTCCATGCATTGCCCTTTTGGCAGGTATGAAAACCTTTTCTGGTAGTGTAACAGGTGGAACAAAGGATATCCAAGAAATGATAGATTTCTTTGCTTCAAATGGAATTCATCCAATGATTGAAATAATTCCAATTCAATCTGCAAATGAAGCTATTGAGAGGATACTAAAAAGTGTTGTGATATACCGGTTTGTGATTGATATTGAAAACTCCCTGAAATGACACCATGAAAGAGAACAAGGATTTCTCTTGTTGATTTGTATTAATAAGTTCATATGGATTGGATTGTAGGGCTCAAACCATTATCAATTGGCAATCATTTATAGTTAGGTGGTGTGCATTTACCTCTGAAATTTTATCTGGGATTGATCTTCTGTATAATGTGTAAAAAGAAACTGAACTCTTATGATCATGTCCTTTCTCTAGTGACTGGATTTATGACTGAAATATCATTCTCCAGCACTTTAATGTCTTCAAGCACCCCTTTTCCATTCTCTGTCTGTTCAGCAACAAGATTGTCTTTCCTTCTTTCCCCACAGCACACAGTAAAGGCCCACGATAATGAGAAATGCTCCGATCAAGCTGCACACCACCACTTACACAAAATCCACATTAAGACTAATTTTCATGACAAAAAAACTACTGTGATAGAATGGATAAGTGAAACCATCAAATGTGGGAGTAGTAAGATGGAATAGGAAGAAGGTGTCTGTGTTCTTCAGGTTACCTGCCAAAGTGAATTCGCTCTGCGAAAGAAATTGCCGACAACAATGCCACTATAATGACTTGAAGTGGACTAAACATAGCTGCAAAGACTGGTCCCTTGTAACTGATGCACCATGTTTGCAGGTAGTAGGCTAATGCTGAGATTACAACTCCCTATTGCAAAAGTAAGGAGTGGATGAAGACCAGAACTTCTGACAGATTCAAATATATCTTATACCAACAAGGAGAAAAACACCCAATAAGACACAACAAAATAGGATGTCCCATTTATTTACTTTACACACATACACACACACAAAAGACAATGTTCTCTTCTACATGTTCTGCTGTGAGGTTTTTAAATCGAACTACAGATTCGGATAAGAATTTGCATGATCAATTGTTGAAATCAACGTTGTGAACCTAATAATAAGATATGAGAAAGAAAACACTCACGAAGTAGGCGATGGTTGAAAGTTGCAGGTTCCACTCCAGTCTCCATGAAATTGGATTTCTTGCGAAAAACAGATCAAGAAAAGAAGATTGCAATGACGCGAAAAAGCATATCATCGTGGTTAGCGATAATCGAGCAGTGTAGACTTTGGAGACCACAGCCTGTGAGACCAGAGAGCCAAAGTTGGACAAAGAACTAAACTTGGGCATTACATGACATAAAAGGGTGTCATCTTAATTCAATTATAAAATCACCTGGAGGATTAGCCAAACACTCCATGCAATGTGACTCGTCAGAATAAGAAGAGCCCCCTTGATCCAGTTTTCCTTAACATGCCTCATCTCACCAACAGATATATTTATCAGTGGCCTCTTTACAAAACCTTTAAATAGGTATCCTCCTTTCCAGAAAGTGAAAACAAGAGAACCACCAATGCAGAAAAGTGTGCCAGCCACCTTAGCTTGACCTCTAGCAGTTCTAAACTTCAACTTCTCCAACCTGTGTAAGAACAAGCAAATTGCAGAACAGGAAAAAAGAACATTTATATTCCCCTTTCTAATTAAGCAAGGGAAAGGAAAGGACAGAGAATATAACCAAGTAGAACTGCCATTAGAAATGTCAAGCTGGGAAGAACATTACTCAAGGCACATGCAACTGTTGGAGAAGTGTATGCTAAACCAGCATAGAACACATTCAGATGGATGGTGGTTCCAAACAAGGCAAGCACAAAATTTTTGGCAGCTACAGAAAATGAGAGTGAAGGCCTTTGTTTCCTGCTTTACAAATCCATTCAATAATTAGTTTTCTCTGTTTTTACTGCCTGGAAATATGAAGAGATGCAAGAATCGATAGCTTACCTTTCAAGTACATAAGCAAATGGTCCTACCAAAACCATGGCCATAACATGCCGTGGTAAACGACGAAGACAATTGGATTGAGTACCATATATGAGGATGTTTGATCCACCATATATGAGCTGAACCAGTACCATTGCCAAGTAATAAGAGCATCCCTCCATTGATATGGATATGAAACTTTCTTGGACTAATTTAAAAATTGGGATTGTGCAAATGAAAGACAAACATTTTTATTAGTGGAAATTATTTTAAGTGTCTTCCCGATTTTGGCTCAAAGACAAACATTTAAAAACTGAAGATTGTGCAAATGAAAGATTGGCCATCACATTTCTCAATTTAAAAATCAATAACCTGCATAAAATAATCCCAGAATTCCACAATTTATGTTTGGCAACAGAAACCCAAAATATGGTAAAACTTACTCATCAAAATTTCCATACAAGATTTTTAAAAAAGAAGAAGAGTACAGATGAAAAACTCAAAATCAAAATCAGAAAAATCACTCTTAACAAGTACAAATCCCAAAAATCTAATCACTCCTCTTCTCACTCACATAAATCCCATCAAGAAACTTCCTAATATCCTTGTTCTTCACATGGCACTTCTGGTTTATCAGAGCAGCAGACCTCAACACCAACGCAGACCGGCCCTGGCTCCCAGACCCGCTTAGACCCGCACAGGCCGCCTAGATCCTCCCAGCCGCCTAGGGGCTGCCCAGATCCGCCTAGGGGCCGCCTAGATCCGCCCAGACCGCCTAGGGGCCGCCTAGCTCCGCCCAGACCGCCTAGGGGCCGCCTAGCTCCGCCCAGACCGCCTAGGGGCCGCCTAGCTCCTCCCAGACCGCCTAGGGGCCGCCTAGCTCCGCCCAGACCGCCTAACTACGAGTTCGAGTCTCTCTCCGATGCTACCATGGCGTCCAATTTACGTATGTTTCTGATTTTGCAATTTTTTTTTTGTTTGTTTAAATGGAAAAAAGATTATCAGAGAGTTTCTTCAAAGGATTTTAAGATTTTATAGCATCGGAGTTGTTATCATAGTGGAGATTTCAATAGCTGAATGACATTTGATGGTTTTCATAGTTAGTATGTGTGATCACAAATGGTCCATGCCATTAGGTTCCGTAAAAAATTCCGCTAGTTTGCTGATGTGACATATATCACAAAACATTCATGAGATTCACCCATCTATCACAAATGGTCCATATCCATACGAAAATTTTTAATTTTTTATATTTAAAATTCATAAAATTTTTGTTTTCTTTTTAAAATTTTATGAATTTTAAATTATTTAAAAATACATATTATAGTTTAAATACATGTGACACTATATTATTAACTCTATGTATATGCCACATCAACAAACTAATGGAGTTTTTTTTTAAAATAATTTAAAATTCATAAAATTTAAAAATGAAAAAACTAAGGGTTTAGGGTTCATAAATGGTCCTCAAGATTAAAATCCTTCTATAAATGGTTTTTTTTTTAATTTATAAATAATTTTAAAAAGAAAACTAAAATTTAATGAATTTTAAATTAAAAAATTAAAAAAATTTCGTATAGACCATTTGTGATAAGTGTGTGAACCTAGGGATGTTTTATGATATATATATATATATGCCACGTAAGTAAACTAACAAAGTTTTTTACGGAATCTAATGGCAGGGTTCATTTGTGATCGCACATACTAACCTTGAGGATCACAAGTGACACAAAAAAAACATTAAGGATGCAATTTGATAGTTTCGTAAACCTTAGGGATGTTTTGTGATAATAAGCCTAAATAAGCAAATAAAAGCACGTAAAAAGAAGTCCAAAACAATGAGATTTGGCTCGAGAAGGATTCGAACCTGCATCTTCGCGCTAAACATCAGACAAGTAAGTAACGATTCGCGCAAACCAACTGGCTCCGGATTCCGGACAGTATTTCGGGTCGGACTCATTTATTCGGGTTTTATATATTGAATCTGGGCTAAAGGTTTGATTTCCTCTGTTTGATCAAATAGGCATCTTCTTCTTCGTTCTTCTTTTTTGTTCATATATTTCTATTGGATTCCGAAATACCCCTTGGAAATGGCAGCAATTTACAGCCTATACATCATCAACAAATCAGGTGGATTGATCTTCTACAAGGTAAAATAAACCCAAAACTCTGGTAATCGGAACTTCAATTTTTCATCTATTAACGAATTTTGATGGGTTTTTTTTCCCTTTTTCTGGAAAAAAAAAAAATTAGGATTATGGGTCTTCGGGACGGATGGACACTAATGATAGCTTGAGGGTTGCAAGCTTGTGGCACTCTATGCACGCCATTTCTCAGCAGCTGTCGCCGATATCGGGTTGTTTCGGCATCGAGCTCCTCCAAGCTGACACTTTCGATCTTCATTGCTTCCAATCACTCACTGGTACATTTCAAAATTTAACCTTTTCTGTTTCCAAACTCTGTGCTGTATTTTAGTGGGTTTCAATCACATTGACCAAATTTGGTAAGGCTGCCAAGATTTGAGTTATCAACCAATTTGCAACTAAAATTGTGAATTCTCTCTTAGATATAGTTGATTTGTATGATTTGGTGTTAACAGTTATTGTAACATGGATGTCTCTTAGATAGGACTTAGATTGTATCGAGCATTTTGATTTTGTAAATTGTAAATAGAGTGAGGTTCTGAGGACTTTTTGGTCGGATTGACACCGATATGCGTCTTTTTAATTTGGTGAGCTTAAATTGGTATAGTAGGAGCCAAAGAAATAATCTGGCGATCTACTGCTTGTAATACTGGTTTAAACTAAGTCTCACTTGTGACATTATGTTGTGCATTGCATTGTTTTAGGTTGCGACCTCATGAATTAAAAATAGTTAACTTATTTCAGGGTGGGAATAAATTCATAAGTGAGGTGAGTGCTAAAGATTGTCATTGATTTGAGTTGATGTGTTTAACGTCTTACATAACTAATGGTGGTATTCTTGTAAGCCATTTGGAGACAGCATATGTTATGTGGTTCTGTATTTTGGAAGATGGGCTACACAACGAGAGTTTTGGAAGTGAGGTGAATGCCAAAGATTTTCATTGAGTGAGTTGGTGTTTTTGTAACTTGTAAGCCATTGGGTGTGAGGTTTAGGCAACATCTATCTTGGGGTTCTATATTGAAGATGGGCTAAGCAACTAGAGTTTCCCTCTACATGATTGAGGGTGATATTATCAATTTCCATAGAACTAGATTATCTTGTTCTGGTAAAAGAAAGTATGAAAATTCATAGTCTTCATATCTAGCAATGCCCTCTTCCTTGCGTCATGTTCGTGTAGTAAATATTGGATTTTCTAAGTTCTTTACTTTCTTATAGGATACATATCACTCCTGTTTTTCTTCCTAAGCGAAAAAGTGACTCGAATGATACAAGGTATACAACATCTTGACAAATTCTGTTCTTAAGGTGAATGAGGTGGGTTAATATCCTGGATGCGGACTCAGATCTGTCTGCCTGGTCCGAAATTTGCTCAGCACAAAGTTAATGTGTCTTTCAGTGTTGACAAGTTTAGCTTTTCAGTTTTACAGAGAAACTAAGTCTCTGTTATTTTAGGCTTGGCCTTTTTCCCTTTTGAATTGAAACATTCTTATTGAGTAGGGTGTACGATGCATTTTCCTTTTTGTTCCTATGACAGTTCAATTAATCCTTGGAAGTGAAATTTCATGAATGTCTTAGATTGAAAAACTAGTGCTTTTTTATAAGGATAATATCTCTGTTGCAGGGACAAAGTTCTTTGTTGTCTGTGAGCCTGGGACACAGCACATGGAAGGTCTCTTGAAACATATCTATGAATTGTACACAGATTATGTCTTGAAGAACCCCTTCTATGAGATGGAGATGCCTATACGATGTGAGCTCTTTGATATCAACCTGACACAGGCAATACAGAAGGATCGTGTTGCCTTGTTAGCCCGATGATCTGCCTCAGGAGTCACTCTTGTCTCTTATGTAGTTGTTGCTTGCTCTATTTTCTCCAGATGTACATCTTTTGATGAACATTATCTTCCATTCGTGTGACTCAGGAGATAGTTTTTGTATGGTTAGTTCGACTTCAGTGTTCATTCTATGAGCATTCTGATTCAAGGATGGTTCCATGTTTTATGTGAATAATTTGAAGTTTTAATATGTTTTACATCAATGTCTGCTGCATGCTAGATGTTAATTAAACTTGGTGCCGTTGAGTTCATGTACTGAAATTAAAGCCATGGCAATGACAATCTTCATTTGCCTGTTTCGACCATCTAATGGATTCCCGCCACTTGGCAATGACTGTTCACAGCTGCCTTCAGCTCTGGGTGTCAGTCTCCGACGGCCTCGTCACATGCTATGAGAGCATTTTTTAACGTTGGGTCAATTGTGTTTTGAACCATGGATCAATTTTTTTGTTGGTTTATACACACAAGTACATGAATTGAGAAAATATATAAGAGAAATTTTGGGTCAAATGTGTTTTGAACCATATAGGTAGGAGCTAAAGAGATAAATTGATATAAATTAAGTATTACTATAAAATTAAGTTGTAGAAATAATATCTTTCCATTCTTATAAAAGACCACACCAACTTATTGCATACATATAATGTGTTGGTTCTTGATTTTCCCAAAAAAACAAAAAACAAAAAACAAGATTTAATAAATCAAGTGGTGCTCTTCATCATTCGGTGACCAAGAAGTTCATGGCCAGTGACCACAGCCATGGCAATGAGAATTCCCATCTGCCTATGGATCTCTTTCAGCGGGTCTACCGGACTAGGCGGGGTTATGAAAGTAATTTCACAGCTGCCTTGAGCTCTAGGCGCTACACCTTCATCTTCAACCATACTGTCATAATCTTTTCTGTTAAAATCTTGTCTGTTACCTTTGAAAGAAGCTGGAGTTCATGTGTGCTTGCTGCATTCTGTGTGGTCTGGTCAAACAGGGCCAAAGAGAAGTAATTAGCCACAATTAGCTTACTGTCACAATGAGTAGTTAACCACAGTTAGGTAAATGGCAATGTTGAACTTCTAACAAAACTATATTAATACATTATTACGACGTCAAAATTGATCTGCAATCCTTATGGTTTCAAAAAATTTGTTTGGGAACAAGTACTCAAAATCCCAAAAAATTTCATGAGGATTTCGTGATAATTTTGAAACCTGGCTAAAGTTTTGAATAAATTTCTTTTTTGTTTTTTTTTTGTTCAGAAGTGGATTTCATTAAAAACCCACAAAAGGGCATAACAATACACAAAAAGGTGAGACCCAATCAACTGGGCTAATCAACAAAGTGAAAATGCCAGAGGCCCAAATAAAATGCAAAAGAACCAACAAGAAGTTAAAAACCCAAAATGCATTAAGCCCACACAAGCCCGTACCAAGGCCAAGAAAGCTAACAAACCCTAACCAAAATTCAACAGAGCCGCCGCCGCCATCGCCTGAGACGACATCACCGGGACAAGTTGAAGGGAAGAGCTGCCACACCCAAGGGGCACAAAGTGAAAAAATCGCACGACCAACAGATCCACCCAAATACCTTATAATCCCACATATTACAAAGACACAAACAAGAAAAAGGAAGCCAGCCACAAGAAGATCATCACCTCCCAAATCAAACCTGACAAAGCACCAGAACAAACACAAAAACCAAACAAACATCAACATAATAGAAGGAGGTGGTGCAAGCACCCGAGTAGGCGCAGAAGGGTTTTTTTTTCCTCACAGAGAGTAGGGTTTTGTTTTGAATAAATTTCTTGTGTCTTCCTTTCTCACTAGAATTTTGTAATAATTTTCAAACGCATGAATAGTTTATATATTAAAATGCTTTTGTTGTGAACTAGCATCATGTGAATTTGGTTTGTTAAATATTATAAATATATCAAAGTGAATCAAGGTGGTGGGAGTCAATTAAGATATTGGAGAAAACTAATAAGTAAATATAATTGTTTATTTCATGCTCCCAACCGTCCACTCCCACCCACATCTTATCAATCGAGGACGCGTCAAAAGACGACCATCATTATGCAGATTATGTTTATCACTAATTAGAAGTAATTCAAGTCTATCCACACTTTGGTTTAGCTGCAATCCCCAATTCCGCTAGCAATCTTGAGGATGTTCTTCTAATTAGTGTGGATAGACTTGAATTACTTCTAATTAGTGATAAATATAATCTGCATAATGATGGTCATCTTTTGACGTGTCCTCGATTGATAAGATGTGGGTGGGAGTGGACGGTTGGGAGCATGAAATAAACAATTATATTTACTTATTAGTTTTCTCCAATATCTTAATTGACTCCCACCACCTTTTTTTTTTTTATGAAGAAAGGTGGGGAAACCCCCCAAACACCAACACAACTGACTCCCACCATGATTCACTTTGATATATTTATAATATTTAACAAACCAAATTCACATGATGCTAGTTCACAACAAAAGCATTTTAATATATAAACTATTCATGCGTTTGAAAATTATTACAAAATTCTAGTGAGAAAAGAAGACACAAGAAATTTATTCAAAACTTTAGCCAGGTTTCAAAATTATCACGAAATCCTCATGAAATTTTTTGGGATTTTGAGTACTTGTTCCCAAACAAATTTTTTGAAACCATAAGGATTGCAGATCAATTTTGACGTCGTAATAATGTATTAATATAGTTTTGTTAGAAGTTCAACATTGCCATTTACCTAACTGTGGCTAATTACTCATTGTGACAGTAAGCTAATTGTGGCTAATTACTTCTCTTTGGCCCTGTTTGTGGGCTGGACTAGATGAGACCTTTTCAATTAAAATGGACATGGATCCAGTCTATTGTTTGGTGAATTACATTTTGTTTGTTTCTTTTTAGGTTATAATTCTAACTTGAGCTCTGTGTTTAGTATCAACCATATAACAATTTTTAGTAAATTGAGATTAGACCCATAAAATTCATTTAAAATCACCTACAACCCTTTCCTTTAGTTTTCTATTTAAAATACCCAATTTTTTCAAATAATACCCGATGACTAGGATCCAACTAAGCAAGTTACCTAATATAACTTAAAATCTGATTTATTTTTTTTTTTCGGATTCCAAAACTACCCATATTTATAAGTTAATGTGTTATGAGGGGTGTAACTAATGACCCTGTTGAATTTGGAAATATCTCCAAATAGTTGTAATGGATGTAGGAACTAATTTAGAAACTTATTTGAAATTAAATATTAAATTCCACATTAAAGTATTAGTAATCTATTTTTGAATTAATGGTGTTTTCCTTCTATGAATTACGACTAGTAATCTATTTAAAGTATTAGTAATTTAAATTCAATATTAAATTTAGGAATTAATGTTGTTTTCTTTTTAATTATAGTTTTATGAATAATAATGTACATTCTAATTATGTTGAAAAATAATTTGATAATCTATTTATTTTTTTTTTTTAACTTTTTTTTAATGAACCTATTTTTTCTCCAAAAATATTGTACCTATTTTTTTTCTTTATTACTTGTTTTATGAAAAATAATTTGATCATCTTTTTATTGTTTGTTTTATGAAAACAATTTTTTTTTAAATGAGCCTATTTTTTCTCTCAAAATAATGTACCTATTTTTTTTCTCTCTAATAATGTACCTAGTAAAACAATTTACCTATTATAATGAACCTTTTTTTTTCTCTAATAATGTGCCTTTTTTTTCTTTCTAAATAACGTACCTATTTTATCTCTCAAAATAATGTACCTATTTTATCTCTCAAAATAATGTACCTATTTTTCTCTCAAAATAATGTACCTAGTATAATGAACCTATTTTTTTTTCTCTAATAATGTATACCTAGTAAAACAATTTACCTAGTATAATGAACTTATTTTTTTCTCCTAAATAATGTACCTATTTTTAATTTATGAAAAATGTACGAAAAATTCAATTACAAAGTAATTGGCCTATTTTTGTTAATTTTTTTGGTAAATATATACCTATATTTGTATACATATATATTTATATTTATATTTTTCATATGTACATTATTGGATATGTAATTTACATATATATATATATTTTGCAATTTTAAGAGGCCATATGTTAGAGGGAATGGCAACCAAAAGAAATGGGGTGATTGATATGCTATTAATAGGGAGTTTCAATCACAAAATTAATGAAATGTTTGGAATAAATTATAAATAAAATATGAAGTTTGATGGCAATGAGGTAAAAACATAGGAATACTACGACCTCTTATATCTTACTTGTCATTTAAGTTTGAAATTGGGTTTTACACATAGATTTATAGAATGATGGGTATATGTCTAGGAAATAGAAATTGTAGGGACCTATATTAGACAAGCCCTATAATTTTTTGTTCAAACTTTGTGTTTAGTATCAACCAATTTCTTAAACATCTTTCTCAACCTTTAATTTTAGGTAGTTAATTGGAAATTATTTTTACATAAATTGCTAAATAGTCCTTGAGGAGAACGACCTTGCAAGAGCATCTATACGACAATAGCCTTGTATTTTTGGAAGTATTTTATGTGATTTTAACCCTATTTGCACATGTACTAAAAATCCTATCAAGCTCATATACTTTTTTTTTTAACTTATCGAAAAAATATTGCAAAAGATACATAGAGAATAAAAGGCCACATTTTGGTAATTTGCCTAGGGCCTCCAAAACCACATTGGATACATTGGATTAATCACAGCTTCTTGATGGAATTAATTGATAATTTTACTACATTTGATACAAGTGATATTGGGAGAGGGGAGAATCGAACTTATGATCTCCAGTGCAAGGGTTAATGTGCTTAACTACCACTAAAACTACAAGCTTATTGGAATCATTCATTTACATTGTAGACTAGGATGATTAGACATAGTCAAATTCAAGTTATTTTTAGACGACCAAACAGGTGACTAGGATTGTGAATCCTTTGCCAAACATGTAGCTTCAATATTCATAACATAACACAATCAAAGTTTAGTGACCATTAATAATCTAATAATCATACATATAATAGCATCATAATCAGATAACTTCTAAAACTTTTTCTAAGAGATCCAAATGGTTGGTTGCTTCTAGAAGACCTAGTTCTAGTTGTGCTGGGTAGCCATTAGGTCATGCAAAGAAACCAAAGCCATAGCAATCAAAATCCTCATCTGCCTATTTTTATTAGTAAGAGGGTTCTGAGTGTTAGGCGGTGTGCTGAGTGAGTCTTCGCAGCTGGCCTCGGCCCTCGGTGTCACAGTCTCATACCTCTGCACACTGTCGTAATCCTTCAGGAAAAACGACAGCGCAGCCGAGTCAAACGACTCCATCACCACACGGTAACCATTCTCACATTCTGTGAGGGCATTTTTGAGTGCAGGATCGTTTGTGTTGCCAAGCACCTGCCTGATAAAGTCGTGTGTCTTGGTGGCATTGTCTGTGGCGCGCTCTATGGTTATTTGGGTGAGGGCAACAATATCAGCGTTTGGAGACTTCAAATTCTCCTTGAAAGTTTGGCTGCAAAACCCATACTCCTCCATCTGCCTGCAAATATGATCGATCAGTTGTTGGGTGTCTTGAGCCAAAGATGGGGTGATATTGATCACGAGGAAGAAGAGAACCAATAGCATTGGAACACGTGGGGATGAATGAGACTTATAATAGTCAGGAGAAGCCATTGTTTTGATCTTTGTTCAAGGCTTCAAGTAGGGTTTGGTGGAAAATGATGTGTAGAACTGAAGGAGACAGTGTATTTATAGGAAAAACGTTGTCATGTAAAGTCAAACCCTTTTGATTTTTCTTCATATTGTATCTCATGCAATCATAACACTGAATCAGAATCTTACATTCCTGTTCAATTAGCTTATTACTTAATTTTGCATCCCAAGTGTTTTATATAACAAATCTGAGAGAGTTATTCTTTGATTTTAGATTAAATCCCAAATTATAGAAGATAATCTTGTGATGCATTGCTCGGATTGAAAGCCTTCAATTTAGGCAAGTATATAATTATTTTCCTTGTACCTATACATGAACAGAGTCAAAACTAGATGTGTATAAGGGGAATGAACAGCAAAGTAGATATGATGTCTTTTTTTCGTTTTTTTTTTTTTGTTGACAATGTGATATTTTGAATTACTATAGTCTATAATCTATGGGAAGGGTGATTCGAATTCTGAGTGTAAGGAACCAGCAATTTGGACTACTTATTTAATATTGCGTTTTCTTATTAGTATTGTTACGGACACCAATTTCTTGTTCTCAATTTATGTGATATATGACATTGCAATCCATACTGTAATATCTCTTTGGCGATATAACACTTTACGTAATTATATTTTCTTGATTCTAATTGAAATGTAATGGTAAAAAATCACGCATGCTATTTAGCCTATTAATACATTTCCTTATTGGTTTATTTGATTGGGGAAGAGGTTAGGGAAGATTTAATACCTTGGAGTAAAAGTATTATCTTAGTTTTAACAAAAATATCAAATCGCAAAATTCACGAGAATCAGTATAATTAGTGTAATAATTTGAGTGAAGACTAACACATAGATGTCGTACGAATCTCCTTTGTTGTATACGACATATCATTTGGGGCTAAGCTTAGGAATAGCAGACACAAAAAAACCATTGCAGGCTTGGTTTAAATAGCAGTCCAATAAACAAAATATATGAAGTTTAAGCCCAACCCAAATCAACCAATCTTAAAGTTTATGTGGCATTAAGATTAGTATGTCAGTTTTGTTTGATTTAATTAAGAACCAAGTGAAACTGCATATTCTTTATATAAATGATTCATTAACCTAAGCCTAAGTTGCCAGTATTTAAGTTGCCAATCCCATTAGAAGGTAACAGAACAAAAAAAAGAAGTAAAAAATGGTTTCATCTAGCTCTGCAATCTGTTGTGTCTTTGTGATTGTTGCTTCTTTTTTTCATAGGTTCTTCTTTTGCAGTCTCTAACAAGACCCTGACCAAGATTTGCATCCAAAACCCAAAACCCCAAAAAAAGTGTGACAAATTTACAAACTGTCTCATGCACCACCTCAGCTGACCTGCCTAAACTCTCACGGATTTCTATAGAGCTAGCAGGGAAGCAAGCTGACCAAAACCTTGAGACTTTCAGAGAGCTAAGCCACAATGCCACCGCAGCTAAGATGAAAGAGGAGTTTGATGCCTGTGTGAGATTTTACAAGGAGGTAAGGCCCCAAATCCAAGCAGCACATCTCTTGTCACAGAAGAGACAATACGAGAACAATTCAGCTTTGCTTCAAGCAAATGAGTTTGCGTTAAAATGTTCATTAGGCATCTCTGTTGACTCACTGGAAATTAATCAGTTTCAAGAATCTGTGCTTTTAAAGCTGGACACTTCGATCAGTGTGAACCAATATATTGCTCTAGCGCAGCTAAATAAGTTTTAGTTGTTCGTTAAAGTAGATTATCACTTATATATAAATTTCTTTTTAATAACTGATGAGGGTTTCCCCATATTGGTTGTTTGAACCATTCATACTCTATATTGGTTTCTTGCTCAACTCTTCATAGTAGTTTGTTCTAAGGTTGGACTTCAAATGAAAAAGTGTAAGTGACAAATTGCAAATATATATAAATTAAAAATATAGACAAGAAAAAAAAAACCAATACTATTATTAAAACAAAACAAAAGCCTCCTTGAAGTCCAATGACTCGTCCTCCCTCTCCATGTTTTCCTCCTTTCCAGTATACCTCCATGACTTAGAACCCTAAACAAACACAATTACAATTTAATTAGTAACTAAGATCTTAATCTGTGATTAAAGATGTGATTAGTACTCACATTAGCACAATAGTGAACAAGTTTGACATGGTCAAGCTGAATGCTTTCAGGGTGAAGCCAGAGCATGGCCAACACAAGGTTGTAGTTTGAAGGGATGGGCCTGTACTTGTCCCTGAAAAACACGTTTAGAAAGTCCTGCCAAAATTGGACCAAATTCCATGTCATATTATAGAGCATCTCCAATGGAGATGTCAAATGCAAAATGTTAAATTTGAATTTGATGGCTTATGTGCCAATTTGACACTTTGGAAAAAAAATTTACTCCACCCGAAATGCCAAATATCATATTATTTTATTATATTTTTAATAGTAAATTTGGTTTTCCCTTTTAAATTCATTTTTTCTTACCTACAGCCCATCCTTTTATTTTTCTATAAATTAAACCCAATTTTTATAAGTAAAACCTGATGACTAGGATCCACCTAAGCAAATTACCTAATCAAGCCTAACATAGTAAATGTTATATTTTTTTCAATTTCAAAAATACCCTAATTGTATTTTAACGTTTTTTTTTTCCAACAAATTGTTTGTTATTCAATGTCATAATGGTGTTTCAATTTTGCATAAGTTTTGTGGGTTAGTTTTATTTATTTATTTTATATAGAGTGCTACTATTTCCACCCCCCAATCCTATTTTCCCACCCACCATGTACATTTGAAAAAAATACAATATTTTCTTTACACCCACTATTATTCCTAAAATACCCTATAATTACTAATTATTTAAGTCCTACAAATTCCGAATGAACAACTTGAATTTTACTGTACCATCAAAAACACTAAAAAATGAAACCATTTGGCCATCAACATCAGATATATTTGCCTCAAAATAATCCTTCATTGAGGGCCTTTTACCCTTGAAACTGGAAAATTCATAGTTGAACCTACGACTCCTAGTGAGAAAGCTAACAGAAACAACACAAACAATTATCATCACATTCTGGATTGCATTTGCTGCACAAAAATAACAAAACAAACCAACCATCTTCATCAAGTTGTACAACGATTGAAACCCACAAACTAAATCAACCACAAGAACACTGTGCAAACTAAAGTTCCACTTCAAAGTTCAAAAACATGCAAGCATATACAGAGAGGGAGAGAGAGGGAACACCTTGAGAGGTAGGAGGAGACTGGGAGAAAGCTCGGAGAGGGAGAGAGTGAGGACAAGAGCATGGAGAGGGAGAAGGGGCATTTGTCCTTAAAAGTCATTTTACAAAGGAATAAATTTATTTTTAAAATTTTGAAAATAAAGTGAGTGGGAAAATAGGACAGGTGGGTGGAAATAGCAGCACTCTTTATATATAATTAAAACTTGGTGCGTAATTAGTGTCGTATGTTTTTAAAATTAATTGGTTCTAATATACCTATTATGTTTTTTTTGTTTTTTTATTTACTATGATTGGTTATATTTTGTAAACGAAATATATAATTAAAACTTGGTCTGTTTTTCCAAATCCGACAACCTGATCATATTTTGTTTCAATTTCATATTAATTGGTTAGTTATTTCCTTTTGTTTATATCAAAATTTCAAATTTAATAATCTATATATATATAGTAAAAGGCAAAGAATGGTGAAACATTCAAAATATCAGAAAATGCTCTTAGTTAATGCAAACATTAAGAATTGAAATTATAAATTAAACGAGAATAATATAATAAATTCATAATTTTTCTTATAAATAATGTACCTATTGTATACTAAATAATGTACCTATTTACGTATATTTGCTTATAATTCTTATAAATAATATACCTTGTATATTAAATAATGTACCTATCTATGTATATTGGAAAATTATAATCTAACTAGTTATGTTGGATATATTAAGTGTACAAAAATTGTTACACATATGCTATGTCACAACTATCAAAGAGACCAATATATGCTAACAAACTCCCTCGTAGAAAAAAGAGAAATAATCAAATTGTGACTCGTAGAGGATATTGATGGATTTTAAAAAATTGAAACCACGTTGAATGCCTATTTAAAAACATTATTGAAATCCTAAATTTAAAGAATTTTTTTAAGGAAAAAAATGTCCAACAACAAAGACGGGTTGATGGCATGATTTGTAAATATGTCATAATATATGAACACTTTGGCATCCAATTCAAAATTGGGTTGTATTTAAATGTAATAAAATAGGTGGGTTATTGTCTAGAGTATTTTAGTTGTATGGGTCTATTTTGGTTAGACCTTATTTTTAAAAGTAAACAAGGCTCATATGATGCATAAATTTTTAAAAGAAAGTAAATGATAGTGGGGTCCATGATTAAAAAATATTAAAATAATATTTAAGGACCTTTTATATTGAGAGGGGCCTTCAAATACACTTTTGACATCAAACTTTTTCATATATTATTTTTGATATATCTCTTCCAGCCTTTAAATTCATGTTCATGTCCATGTGTGGCAATTTGACATATCAGTTAGAGATGCACAAACATAAAATAAAGGGTTATCTACTATAGACGTCCCTGAACTTAACCCCAAATTACAATTGGGTCCAAGCGGATTACTTGATCTTCAAATTTAGTTGAACAAAAGCGCGATTGGCATTAATTCAGTTGAAAAAAGGAAGCAATAATATTACTCCAAAAGCATCTTCGTTTTCCTTTGAATCTTATGGCCAAACACACCCCAGCAGATTAGCTTCTTCAGATTATAACACTATCGGTCCAAATGAATAATTTAATAAAATTCCTCAAAACTAATTCCCTATCCCATGGGCCACTCGTCACCCTTTGACCTTACAAGTAATAAGTAGTTTCGTGTTTTAATTATTCAAAAAAGTTGTTTTCTAATCGTGTCGGGATTCCTATAATTAATAAGTTGATTATTCATTTCTTTCCTAATACTTGTTTAGTTTGTATTTCTTTCCCACTTAAAAAAAGTTGATTTCTTTCGGAATCCTTATTTTGCTTGTATTTATTTCCTATCCTATCGCACATATGCATATTGAAACAAACACCTCTCTCTCTATATATAGAAAGTAAAGTGGCTTAGTTTTTGTACAGCATCTAGCCTTCTACGTACGCTTCTACTTATAAGGTACGTCACCTGCAATCGCAAATCTCCATTGGTTTCTGGCACCATGTGTATGAGAGGTGGCGGCACCAGGTCCATGCGTACAAAAAGAAGCTATAGAGCAAGAATATCACAATACCTACCCTCCTCCTATCATGACTGTTTGTACAAATTTCGTCCCAATAGAATATTCGCCTAAGATTCCTTCGTCTTCTCCACTTCTCTTTCTCCCTGCAAAACAAATCGGAGTAAAGGACCACACCCGGGGGGTGTTGGCCAAAGGCCCTCCGATGCCTAAGTTAGGTAGGGTGTTTCAAGGAAAACCGGGTGGCCGGAGCCGTGTGTGGTGGCCGGAGCCTTGTGTAAGAGAGAGAAAGAAAGTGGGGGCTAGGGTTTGTGAGAAATAGTTTCTGCAGAGTTTCAGTAGGAATTTAGACGTACCTTGACCTTTGTGCGTAGCCAAGTATTTATAATGGTCTCGGAGACTAGGGTTTCAGAGGAATAATTCCATAGATGGAAGGGAATTATTCCTCCCCTATTTGGAATTGATTTGATTAATTAGGGATTTGATTTATTAGGGTAAATCAAATCCCTAATTGTGGTAGGTATCAAATCAAATCTCAATTTAATTAGGTAATTATCAATTTAATTGGGTAACCCCCAATTAAATTGAGTAACTCCCAATTAGGTTGAGTAATTCCCAATTTGGTCAAATAATCCCCAAATGGAAGGAATTATTTGACCTAGGGTTTTGATTTAATTGGTTCCCACAAATGCCCCCCAGCTTCTGCATGGCGCGTGGTGGCATGTAGGAGATGTGAATTATCTGTTGGGCTGTCCAGCTGTAACTGGGCTTCCTTCTTGGATTTGGGCTCCTAAGTGGAGGAGGTCTTTGACTTGCCACTTTGATCTTTTGACTTGCGTTGTCCAACTGTAACTGGGCTGGAGGCGAGCTGGCCTGCTGCTGGAGTAGGTGGCAGTTTGGGTCGGCTTATTTGTGGTTGATCCAAACTGCTTCAATTCCTTCTTCTTTTTGTGTCACGAACTAGGAACAGTATGAGTCAAGACAATCATGTGTGGAGCACGGACATGTTGGAAGTCAGCAGCAGATGGGTAGGGGAGGTTGGCGACGGTCCGCTCGTTCCTCTCACCTACTATGATGGTAAGTTGCATCATTTTGATCTGCTACAGTTGCCATGGAATTCTTTGCTGTGTGTCTGACTGACTTCTGTCTCCTGCTTGCAGAAAATGACATCCACAAGAAGCTCGATCTCGGCCCGGACACGACCAATGTTCATCAAGCTTTGAACATCAAACTGAGAGGACTGTACATCTGTCTAGCAATCACGACTCGTCTGCAAAGCCACGAACAGTCAAGCGCGGAGCTGACTCAATGTTGCAAGTTACGGCCAAGAGAGCTAAAGAGTCGTCTGCTCGAGCAAAGAGTCCTTGAGTTGCACGAACTGCTGACCAGAAGTTGGTGATAGCTCCGCTGGTCAGGTTTCGACACTCATGTTGAAGCCACGGAGGCATCCAAGAATGAGGTTGCTGCTAATGTGCACAAGCTGCATACTTGGACTGCAGGAATAGTGCTTCTCCTTGTTGTCTTCTCGAACATGAAGACGGTGAGAAGTCTTGTCTTGACCTGCCCCCTGCTCAAAGTGAGCAGAGCAATGTTGTGGATGCAAAAGCAGTTGAAGAGCATATAGCAGATGAAGCTGCAATGGAGGAAGACAACTCCCAAGGTGGCGTAGCTGATAAGGCTAGACCAGATGCGAAGGCGCAGGCAGGTGAGGCCGTTGAGTAGATGGTGCTGGTTGGCCGCTTTGTTTTGGAATTTTCAGTTGTCTTTTAAACTTCAATTCTCATGGTATCTTGTAAGTGTATGTCCGGAGATACAGCACTTGAAAGAAACTCCATTGAGTTTGTACTTGTGAAGTAGCTTGTTTACAATGGACGTAAGGCTTGTCACCTGCCAGCGTACGTCGGGAACATAACGCTTGGAGAAGACTCCATTGAGTTCGTGCTCCGGGGAGCAGCTTGTCTGCAATGGAGGTGAGGCTTGTCGCATGCCAGCGTATATCGGGGACATAACGCTTGGAAAAGACTCCATTGCGTTCGTGCTCCGGGGAGCAGCTTGTCTGCAATGGAGGTGAGGCTCGTCGCCTGCCAGCGTATGTCGGGGACATAACGCTTGGAAAAGACTCCATTAAGTTCGTGCTCTGGGGAGCAGCTTGTCTGCAATGGAAGTGAGGCTTGTCGCCTGCCAGCGTATGTCGGGGACATAACGTTTGGAAAAGACTCCATTGAGTTCGTGCTCCGGAGAGCAGCTTGTCTGCAATGGAGGTGAGGCTCGTCGCCTGCCAGCGTATGTCGGGGACATAACGCTTGGAAAAGACTCCATTGAGTTCGTGCTCCGGGGAGCAGCTTGTCTGCAATAGAGGTGAGGCTTATCGCCTGCTAGCGTATGTCAGGGACACAATGCTCGAAAAAGACTCCATTGAGTTTGTGCTTCGAGAAGCAGCTTGTCTGCAACGGAGGTGAGGCTTGTCGCCTGCAAGCATATGTCAGGGACACAATGCTCGAAAAAGACTCCATTGAGTTTGTGCTTCGGGAAGCAGCTTGTCTGCAATGGAGATGAGGCTTGTCGCCTGCGAGCGTATGTCAGGGACACAATGCTCAAAAAAGACTCCATTGAGTTTGTGCTTCGGGAAGCAGCTTATCTGCAATGGAGGTGAGGCTCGTCGCCTGCCAGCGTATGTCGGGGACATAACGCTTGGAAAAGACTCCATTGAGTTCGTGCTCCGGGGAGCAGCTTGTCTGCAATGGAGATGAGGCTTGTCGCCTACGAGCGTATGTCAGGGACACAATGCTCGAAAAAGACTCCATTGAGTTCGTGCTTCGGGAAGCAGCTTGTCTGCAATGGAGGTGAGGCTCGTCGCCTGCCAGCGTATGTCGGGGACATAACGCTTGGAAAAGACTCCATTGAGTTCGTGCTCCGGGGAGCAGCTTGTCTGCAATGGAGGTGAGGCTCGTCGCCTGCCAGCGTATGTCAGGGACATGACGCTGAGTGTGGCCCGTTTGGCCTACGTCCGGAGACGTGTCGATAAGGCTTGTCACGATCCTCGATCTGCTGGATGGCCTTCTTATTGTAGCAAGATGTGAGCTACTGCTGGTGAGCTGCATCTCGAACAATGGCCTTCTCTCGTTCTTCTTCAAGCAGGTCAAGGTTGACTTTATCTGCTTGCAATTTTGGTCAAGACTGCCCATCTCAACAGCTCTTGGACTTTGTCAATGTAGTCAAGACTGTCCACGAACTGTGCATCGTTGTCGGTGACTATCGATTGTGGGCAACCGAATCTGCAAATGATGTTCTTCCAGATGAACCGTTCAACATCGGCTTCCTTGGTAGAAGATAAAGCCTGGCCTCGATCCATTTGGTGAAGTAATCAGTGGCAACGGTCATCATCTCTTTATTGGTAGGTGTCGTCGGCATAGGTCCCACCAAGTCAATGGCCCACTGCATGAATGGCCATGGACTGTTCTGCGGATGGTATTCCTCAGCGGGCAGGCCAGGGACCGGCTTGTAGCGTTAGCATCGATCACATCTTTGAGCATACTCCGTGGAGTCTTGGCGCATAGTAGGCCAGAAATAGCCAATGCTGAGAGCCTTCTGAGCAAGCGATCTGCCCCCAGCGTGATTTCCACATTCGCCGTCGTGTATCTTACAGAGAACCTCGAGCGTTTGCGGGTACTTGATGCAAGTGAGATGAGGCCCGGAGTATGATCTGCGGATAAGCATGTCGCCTCTCATGTAGTATCTTACAGCCTTCTGCTTGATTTTTCTGGACTCGGACTTGTCCTCGGGCAGGTTTTCATTCACTAGGTAGTCAATGATGGGGTCTTGTCAGCTAGGATCCTCATCGATCTGCATCAGGTCCGGCTGCTCTGCCTCGTCTATGCTAGGCTGGTCAAGGTGCTCGACCGGGATGGAGCGTCTGAACTGGGTATCCAACGCCGATCCTAAGCTTGCCAGTGCATCTGCGTGCGCGTTCTCTGCTCGGGGAACTTGTTGGATGGTGAAGGTGGGAAATGCCTTCAACAACTCTTGGACTTTGTCAAGGTACAAGATCATCCTCGGGTGCTTCGCCATGTATTCTCCTGAGGCTTGACTTGTGATCAGCTGGGAATCTGAGTAGATGGCCAACTTTTTTATTGATAGCTCATTTGCCAAGCGCAAGCCAGCGAGCAATGCCTCGTACTCTGCCTCGTTGTTTGAAGCTGGGAAGCCCAGTGTGATAGCTTGCTCTAGCAGGGTTCCATCCGGGGTGATGATGACGACGCCTGCTCCAGCTCCTTTCTGGTTCGACGCTCCGTCTACGCGCAACTGCCACATGTCTCTGGGTTGGTCAGGTTCAGTGGAGGTCTTGTCTGCTCTCGAACTTTCCTTCTTTTTGCTGACCAGCTTCTCTTCTTCGGCTGATGGTGTGAATTCTGCAACAAAGTCTGCTAAGGCTTGAGCTTTTATTGCAGTCTTCGGCCGGTAGAGGAGGTCGTATTGGCTTAGCTCTATAGCCCACTTCATGAGTCGCTGAGAAGCATCAGGGCTGTGGAGGATTGACCTCAAAGGAAATTCGGTCATGACGATGACTCGGTGAGCTTGGTAATAAGGTCGCAACTTTCTTGCAGAAACCACAAGGGCCAAAATGAGCTTCTCCAATTTTGGGTAGCGAGTCTCTGCATCGAGGAGAGCTTTTGACGTGTAGAATATCGGATGTTGGGCCCCAAGTTCTTCTCGAATGAGAGCTGAGCTGATGGCCGAGTTGGACACTGACAGGTACACGAACAAGTCTTCACCAGGAACCGGCTTTGAGAGCAGGGGAGGTGAAGTAAGGTAGGTCTTTAGATTCTGGAAAGCTACTTCGCACTCTTCGTCCCATTTGTCTTTTTGTCCTTTCTTCAAAGCCTTGAAGAATGGTCTGCACTTGTCGGTAGATTTTGAGAGGAATCTGTTGAGGGCCGCTGCTCTGCCCGTCAGGCTTTGTATTTCCTTCACTGTGGAAGGCGACTTCATCTCGAGAATGGCTTTGATTTGGCGTGGGTGTGCCTCGATTCCTCGTTGCGTCACTAAGTACCCCAGGAACCGGCCAGACGATACACCGAACGTGCATTTAGTTGGATTCAGCTTCATGCGATATTGGCGGAGCAGGCTGAATGCCTCGGTGAGGTTTTTGAGGTGGTCTGCCCGCTTGGGGGCTTTAACTAGCATATCATCCACGTACACCTCCATGGTTCTGCCGATCTGCTCCTTGAAAATTTTATTCACGAGCCTTTGGTAGGTTGCTCCGGCGTTCTTCAGCCCAAAGGGCATGACCTTGTAGCAGTATGTCCCTCTTTCGATGATGAAAGAGGTCTTCGCCTTGTCATCATCGTACATCATAATTTGATTATAGCCGGAGTAAGCATCCATGAAGCTGAGCAGCTGGTTGCCGGAAGTTGAATCCACGAGCTGGTCGATTCTCGGCAACGGGAAGTTGTCTTTAGGGCATGCTTTGTTGAGGTCGGTATAATCGACGCATACTCTCCATTTTCCCTTTTCTTGTTTCGCCACCAGAACAACGTTGGCCAGCCATTCCGAGTAGGAGACCTCTTCAATGAAACCGGCAGCTAGGAGCTTGTCGATCTCGGCTTCAATGATCGCGACCCGCTCAGGAGCAAAGTTACGTCTCTTCTGCACCACGGGCTTGCTAGCAGGGTTGACATGGAGCCGATGGCAGATGATGTTTGGGTCAATGCCAGGCATGTCAGATGGTGACCACGCGAACATGTCTTTGTTGTTCTGGAGGAAGATGGTCAGCTCCATCTTCTCGTCTGGGCTTAGGCGCGAGCCGATCCTCGCTTTCTTGTCTGGCTGGTCAGGATCGAGGGGTACTAACTCAACGTCTTCCTCAGGCTTCCAACCTTCTTCAAGGGAGCCTTCCGGGCGGATTCCCTCATCTCGATCCTTCTTGTTTGGATTCTGGCACGAGCCGATCTGCGCCTCCTTATCTGGCTGATCAGGATCGGGGGGTACTAACTCGACGTCTTCCTCAGGCTTTCAACCTTCTTCAAGGGAGCCTTCCGGGCGGATTCCCTCATCTCGATCCTTCTTGTTTGGATTCTGGCGCGAGCCGATCTGCGCCTCTTTGTTTGGCTGGCCAGGATCAGGGGGTACTAACTCAACGTCATCCTCATACTTCCAACCCTTTTCAGGGGAGTCTTCCGGGCGGATTCCCTCACCTTGATCCTGGTTCCTTAACTGCTATTGTGAAGCAGCAACTTCCTTCCCTTTCAGGTTCGCTTGTCTGCTAAGAGCACTTCCTGCCTCGTTGGCAGCTTGCATTACTGGTGTGAACTGCAGCTGCTTGCTCTTCTTGAGCCCCTGGGCTGTGCATCTCCTTGCCATGGCTTGGTCACTGTTGATCTGCCCGATCCCGCCCCCAGGGATGGGATAACGGATCTTCTGATGTAGAGCAGATGTGATGGCCTCGATCTTGCTGATCCACGGTCGGCCCAAGATTCCGTTGTAGGGGGAAACCTCGTCGATGACCATGAAGGTTTGCGAGCAGACCACTGGGGGTGAGTGGACATCCAAGTCGATCGTTCCAACTGTGATTGATGTGGCCCCATTGAAGCCGGTGAGCGATCTTGCAAGTTTGCTAATCTTGGGCTCGAACCCCATCTGTTGGATAACAGATAGTTGCAGGATGTTGGCTGCGCTGCCCTCATCTACTGGTGTCTCTTTTAGAGGGGTCTCCCTTCATGGGTGGTGGTCACCTCACCCACGGCTTGTCTTTCACCTGAGCTAGGATCTGGTGGATTGGGATGGCGAACTCAGTGAAGGTCCCTGTTTCTGAGCTTCCCTCTTGGGGCCGCGATCTGCGCTTATCTCGGGCTTTTTGCTCGAACTTGTTGCTCTTTTAGCTTGCCTGCTTCGTCGGGTAGTCAACTTGCTTGCTAGCTTTCTTTGCGGGCGATTCGATCATCGTCCCAAAGTGCGTAGCGCTCTGCCGTCGCGAACACTTCTGCCAAGGTTTGACTTGGAGTTATGGCCAGCTCCCGATATAGCTCGTGCTCGGTTGGCAAGCCCTTCTTGAAAGCTGAGGATGCAACTTGGTCATTGCATCCTATGATGTTAGCCTTCTCAGCCTTAAACCGTCTCAGGTAGTCTCGTAGAGACTCGTCTGGCTTCTTGCGCAGGTTGAAAAGGTGGTCCGCATGCTTTCTGACCGTCTTGTAGGAGGTGTATTCCTTTGTGAAAATGATGGCGAACTCCTTGAAGTTGCCTATCGACGCGGACGGTAGAGTGTGGAACCAATCCTGAGCTGCTCCTCGCTGAGTCATCGCGAACACTTTGCACATCAGGGCGTCGTCTGCCTTGTATAGGATCATGGCGCTCTTGAAGTGCCTCAAATGGCTCTCAGGGTCAGAATTCCCCTTGAATGGAGTGATGGAGGGCGTTGTAAACCGCTTCGGCGGCGGAGCTCGTTCCACCTCGTCGGTAAAGGGTGAGCAGTCAACTCGATCAATTTCCTTGCACAGGGCCTCCTTCGTGCTTCCTTTAAGTCGGAGACCTCGGAGTTGGTCATTCACGAGCTTCTCAACGTCCTCTACTCGCAGGGTTGAAGTCCCTTGTCGACGTCTTCGATGCCTCGAGCGCGACTGGCTAACTTCTTCCTCAGTCCCCAAGGGTCGATCCCCTTGGGCGCCCTGCCCGTGGGGCAGATTAGGAGATTGAGCTTGTGAGGATTCTTCGGCAACTTGTCGCCTCGTGTTGGTCCTCGAGCGAGCTGGTGGGCGTCGATCGTTATCCTCTGCTCGCAAGGAGGGTCGTTCAGGTCGACGTCTTCGGTGCCTCGAGCGTGATTGGCTAACTTCTTCTCCGGCTCCCAAGGGTCGATCCCCTTGGTTGCCCTGCCTGCCCGTGGGGCAGGAGAGAAGGTTGAGTTTGGGAGGAATCCTCCACAGCTTGTCGCCGCATGTTGGACCTCGAACGGGCTGGTAGGCGTCGATCGTTCTGCTCGTCGCGCGATCGCTCACGAACTCGAGCTCTTTGTGGACCCAAGCGAGCATGGACATCGGTCTGTGGGCCTAGCCTCTCGAGCACATTGGTCCTAGGACCTAACCTCGAACGGCTTAGAGTGCGGCTCGCAGTTGTCTGCGTCTCATCTGCACGATCTCGCTCTCTCCCCTGCCGATTTGCTCCTGTCTGACCAGCCTCGGACCTCTCGAACTGCTCACCAACACGCTCGTGTGCTCTCCTCTCCTCGTCACGGGGTCCAAGGTTGGGGCCTTGATTCAAGTTGATCTGCCTGAGTAGCTGGCCAATCAGGTTGTTTTGATCATCGACCTTCTGTGTGAGTTGATCAACCCGTGAGTTAAGGTCCACCTGACTGCGCTGGTCAAGCAAAGTGTTGTGCATCGGGCCTAACGGCATATGGGCTAGGGCTCCATTAGACGCGTACACAGGTGCATATGTCAAGTGTGATCGCATAGGAGGGAGAGCATGGATCTGCTCCAAGACTGGGACAACGTCGGAGTAGCCATAGGGCTATGCAGCAAGTCCGGTAGTTGAGTGGTGTGGCTGCTGCTGTGCTCCGACGGCAGGACAGTGAGGCAGAGCAGCTCCGGTAATCGGCGCTGGCGACTGCAGGGCTGTGGAGGTCCCGGGGTCATGTGGCGGCTGTTCTGCAATTCCAGCAGCTGAAGGCGGCTGCAAAGCACTAGAAGACGGCTGCAAGGCGTCAGCAGCCACGATTCCGTTCGGTTGCATTGAGGTTTCCACCACGAAACCATGAGATGGGCCCGTTGTGGTGGCGTTACTCTTCTTACGTCTAGTATCAACCATTGTTGTTTGAAAAAATGTGTCAAAGATGGATTTGGAGCACGCTTTGAATATATCTCGTGCTCTCAATGAAAGCACCAATTTGTTTGTACAAATTTCGTCCCAATAGAATATTCGCCTAAGATTCCTTCGTCTTCTCCACTTCTCTTTCTCCCTGCAAAACAAATCGGAGTAAAGGACCACACCCGGGGGGTGTTGGCCAAAGGCCCTCCGATGCCTAAGTTAGGTAGGGTGTTTCAAGGAAAACCGGGTGGCCGGAGCCGTGTGTGGTGGCCGGAGCCTTGTGTAAGAGAGAGAAAGAAAGTGGGGGCTAGGGTTTGTGAGAAATAGTTTCTGCAGAGTTTCAGTAGGAATTTAGACGTACCTTGACCTTTGTGCGTAGCCAAGTATTTATAATGGTCTCGGAGACTAGGGTTTCAGAGGAATAATTCCATAGATGGAAGGGAATTATTCCTCCCCTATTTGGAATTGATTTGATTAATTAGGGATTTGATTTATTAGGGTAAATCAAATCCCTAATTGTGGTAGGTATCAAATCAAATCTCAATTTAATTAGGTAATTATCAATTTAATTGGGTAACCCCCAATTAAATTGAGTAACTCCCAATTAGGTTGAGTAATTCCCAATTTGGTCAAATAATCCCCAAATGGAAGGAATTATTTGACCTAGGGTTTTGATTTAATTGGTTCCCACAATGACCATGATCATGATCATGATCATCAGTCTGACTTTAAAAGATCCAAAAAATTGCCAATATCCTCATCAAAATTCACGAGTATTGATGACCTGCCTGACCACATATTGGTTGAAATTCTTTGCCGACTCCCACAGAAATCCACTTCTCAATACAAGTGCGTATCCAAAAATTGGTATCTTCTCATCTCTGATCCTTATTTCTTTCGTCGTTTTCTATGTATTCAACGTGAACGCCAAAACCCCATTAAACGTACCCTCATCTTCTCGGATGATACAGATTTGAAGACGGAATTTTTTTCAATAGAGGAGCAGTTGGGAATACACAGCAAACACAGGCGCAAGTTCTCTTTCAGTTTCCTCCCTTGCTATGGAGCCACAGGAAGAGACGAACCACTTGTGGTTGGGACATATAAGGATCTAGTTTGTTGCTGCGCAACTTGGTTCAATCAACGTGACTACTACATCTGTAATCCCTACACTAAGCAGTGGGTTGCTCTTCCTCCTACTCCTCGATGTCACAAGGTAGTACGAGTGGGATTCATATGCAGTCCTAAGCACCAAAATGATGATGATGATGACATTAGTATTGGAGATCGAAAACAAGAATCCTACAGGTACAAGATTGTGCAAATAATAATTCCTGAGATTAAGGATGCAAGACCTAATTCCTTTCAGTTCAACTTGCAAATGTTCTGTTCTGAGAGTGGTAAATGGACAGAGGCAGTTGCATTAAGCCCACGAAGTTTTAGTTTGAATCGTTTGTCTGATGATGCTGGTGTTGCTCACAATGGGATGCTGTATTGGCGGGGATATGAATTTATTTTTGGCTTGGATCCATTTTCCAATGATAACCCTAACACTAGTAGTAGTATGATTACTGATGATATTGTTAACCACCATACATTTCGTTGTCGTTTCATTGGTAAGCCGGATGAAGAGCGGCGTGCACAATTTGATTTCCTGGGTGTGTGCCGAGGGCGCCTGCGAATGTGCCAAGTGTTCGTCTATTCCACTCTGGATGGTCGAAGACACCATGGTGTTAGTATCTGGGAGTTGAAAGACGATGATCGTGATCATGAGTCCAGCAACACATGGTGTTTAGTACACATAATTTACACCGATCAAATTGTTTCGGAAACTCCACTCATCAGTCGATACAAAAATGTAGGCTTTTGGAAAAATACTATAATGGTGCAAGATTTCGATCCAAATAACGAGCATGTCTTGTATCTACAGTTGTTTAGTCGCCAAGTCATGTACAACCTTCGTACTAGAACCCTAGAGGTCGTTATGCTCTGGCGATATCGTGCTATTGATGGTCCCGGAAAACGTGTTTTCACATTTGTGATGCCATGGTGGCCAACACTACAACACCAATATGCATACACATCTCCATCTTGACCCATCATATTAATTTTTTGTTTTCTTTTTGGCTCATAGATTTGTTATTAAGGTTGATGACAAATGACATTATTGTCACATTGATGTATGCAATATCCAAATATATATTATGATTCGGTGAAAAAAAAATTTTATTTATTTATTTTAACTACTCTTCGCTATAAATATTCAGCCTTTTTCTCCTCCTTGGTCCTATAGATTAACTCATTCATACACATTTTCTACTATATATGCTTCTATTTCTAAAAGATTTCTTTCTAACTAGCAACAGAGACGGGTATGTTGGCACTGTTTGTTGTGACTTTGCCATTGTTGTTGGCAAACTCTCCTGCTGCAAAAAAAACTTACGTGTATTTATAGGAAAAAGGTTGTCTTGTGAAGTCAACTTAAGCTTCAAACCCTTTTGATTATTATTCATATTGTATCTCATGCATTCATAACACTGAATCAGAATCCGATACGTTGGTTTCATCTAGCTCTGCAATCTGTTGTGCTATTGTGATTGTTGCTTCTTTTTTCATAGGTTCTTTTGGCGTCTCTTACAAGACCCTGACCAAGATTGTGCAAATAATAATTCCTGAGATTAAGGATGCAAGACCTAATTCCTTTCAGTTCAACTTGCAAATGTTCTGTTCTGAGAGTGGTAAATGGACAGAGGCAGTTGCATTAAGCCCACAAAGTTTTAGTTTGAATCGTTTGTCTGATGATGCTGGTGTTGCTCACAATGGGATGTTGTATTGGCGGGGATATGAATTTATTTTTGGCTTGGATCCATTTTCCAATGATAGTATGATTACTGATGATATTGTTAACCACCATACATTTCGTTGTCGTTTCATTGGTAAGCCGGATGAAGAGCGGCGTGCACATTTTGATTTCCTGGGTGTGTGCCGAGGGCGCCTGCGAATGTGCCAAGTGTTCGTCTATTCCACTCTTCTGAGTTGTCGAAAACACCATGGTGTTAGTATCTGGGAGCTGAAAGACGATGATCGTGATCATGAGTCCAGCAACAAATGGTGTTTAGTACACATAATTTACACCGATCAAATTGTTTCGGAAACTCCACTCATCAGTCGAAACAAAAATGTAAGCTTTTGGAAAAATACTATAATGGTGCAAGATTTCGATCCAAATAACGAGCATGTCTTGTATCTACAATTGTTTAGTCGCCAAGTCATGTACGACCTTCGTACTAGAACCCTAGAGGTCGTTATGCTCTGGCGATATCGTGCTATTGATGGTCCCGGAAAACGTGTTTTCACATTTGTGATGCCATGGTGGCCAACACTACAACATCAATATGCATACGCATCTTCATCTTGACCCATCATATTAATTTTTTGTTTTCTTTTTTGCGCATATATTTGTTATTAAGGTTGATGACAAATGACATTATTGTCACATTGATGTATGCAATATCCAAATATATATTATGATTCGGTGAAAAAACAAATTTATTTATTTATTTTAACTACTCTTCGCTATAAATATTCAGCCTTGCTCTCCTCCTTGGTCCTATAGATTAATTCATTCATACGCATTTTCTACTATATGCTTCTATTTCTAAAAGATTTCTTTCTAACTAGCAACAGAGACGGGTATGTTGGCACTGTTTGTTGTGACTTTGCCATTGTCGTTGGCAAACTCTCCTGCTGCAAAAAAAACTTACATGTATTTATAGGAAAAAGGTTGTCTTGTGAAGTCAACTTAAGCTTCAAACCCTTTTGATTATTCTTCATATTGTATCTCATGCATTCATAACACTGAATCAGAATCCGATACGTTGGTTTCGCATTGATATATATATATATATATATATATATATTGCCTACATTCCTATTCAATTCGTTTATTACTTAAATTTGCATCCAAGTGTTTTATATAACACATCTGAGAGAGCTATTATTTGATTTTAGCATTAAATCCCAAATTATAAAAGATAATCTTGTAATACATTGCTCGGATTGAAAGCTTTCAATTGAGGCAAGTATATAATTATTTTCCTTGTACGTATACATGAACAAAGTCAAAACTAGATGTGTATAAGGGGAAATGAAGAGCAAAGTAGATATGATGTTTGTTTGTTTATTATTATTTTTTTTTGGTGGGGACAATGTGGTATTTTGAATTACTATAATTTATGGGAAGGGAGATTCGAATTCTGAGTATAAGGAACCGGCAATTTGGACTATTGATTTAATATTGTGTTTTCTTATTAGTATTGTTACAGACACCAACTTCTTATTCCCAACTTATGTGATATATGATATTGCTATCCATATTGTAATATCTTTTTGGTGTGATATAACACTTTTCGTAATTAAATTTTCTTGATTCTAATTTTTTTTTTTTTTTTTTTTAATCAAAGAGAGATAACTTCATTGCAACAACAATGTCAAAGTACAAGAAGAAGACTGGACTTTAGTGATGTAATGGTAAAAATAAAAATATTGCGCATGCTATTTAGCCTTTTAATACATTTCCTTATGAGTAATGCTACACTTACCACATTATTATCCCACATTTCTATACCACATGATGTGGCATGTCCATATCATATGCCACATCAATTAAATAAATGAAGTGTATTTTAATAAATAAAATTAGAAAAACAGAAACTAGTATTTTACATGATATGGTATGTACACATCAGCTGCCACATCATGTGGTATAAAATTGTGGTATAAAAAATGTGGTAAGACTAGTATTATTCTTTCCTTATTGGTTTATTTGATTGGGGAAGAGGTTAGGGAAGATTTAATAGTTTGGAGTAAAAGTATTATCTTAGTTTTAACAAAAGAGTGCTGCTAAACGAACCTTAAAATTAACTGAGTACATCCTAGGATCTAAGTACATCCTAATATTTTAATTAAAATATAAAATTAACTAAATACACCCTATGGAACTACCAAAAATACCCATGATACACCCTAATACTTGTAGCATTATTTTATAGTTGATTTTCAGCTTGAAATAGTGTTTATAAATCTTTAACTTTTCATATGGATTTATGCTTCTACTAAAACTATTGACACTTTTTTTGCAATTCCAAGTTCTTGCAATCACCATCTCTTTGTTAAAAACACAATAGGACAAATGAGAAATTAAACACAAATTATCTCATAACATATTTTGTGTTGAAAGAAGCCAAATGAACAAAAAGCCATCATAATTATTATATTTATTTTGATTTATGCCACATAAAACTGGAATAATATCTCTGCATCGTACCAATAAGAGGCCAAATTATAATGTTATTATGTTTACCCAAACTAATGTTGTTAATTACTAATTTAATTGAGCACATGTCCCTGAAATCAGGTTCATGAATGTAATTTCTTTCTCTGAATACGTTTTTCTATGGTATTATAAAATCAGAAGGAAAACAATGAAAGATGAAATAACTGCAATCACTTTTGGAAGGCACTGTGGCCATAAACTGTAAGATAAGTCCTAAAACCACTTGAAATTTTGATATATCAGTCTAAGCATTCTGAATAATGCTCATGGGGCAGCACTAGTTATAAAACACAATTGATCTGCCCCATAAGCACTGAAAAGCAATCAAATATGCTTCAAGATGCCAACCTGAAGAAAAAATAATAGCAGTCTTATGTGTGTAACACGAAAAAGAATAAGAAGCATGCAAAAGAGCACCCACTTGAATGGTTCCAATAAAGCTGTAATAAGAAAAGAGCAAAACAATATGAGCACAAGATAGCTACAGAGCATTATACATCCATTACAGATTTGTGACTTCCAATCTCAACTAAAATTATAGAGTGTCACCGAACCTGCTTTCTAAGTTGTCTAATCCAAGTTGCCAAGAAATAGTTCTGAGAAGAAAGAAGGAAGCCTTCATCTGCTCCAAGCCATTTTGACTCGCGGATCACAAAGATGGGCACCAAGCAATCTCTTGATTAGGGTTCAATATGGTTAGTAGGGTGTACTTATTAAAATTATATTTGTTTTATAATTCCATATATCCTTTTTGGTCATTTTATATTAGGGTAAATCAGTAATTCAATATATATTTTTGTAATAGGGTGTACTCAGTTAATTTTAGGGTTCGTTTAGCAGCACTCTTAACAAAAATATCAAATCACAAAATTCACGAGAATCAGTAATTAGTGTAATAATTTGAGTGAAGACTAACACAAAGATGTCGTACGAATCTCCTTTGTTGTATACGACATATCATTTGGGGCTAAGCTTAGGAATAGCAGACACAAAAAAACCATAGCAGGCTTGGTTTAAACAGTAGTCCAATAAACAAAATATATGAAGTTTAAGCCCAACCCAAATCAACCAATCTTAAAGTTTATGTGGCATTAAGATTAGTATGTCAGTTTTGTTTGATTTAATTAAGAACCAAGTGAAACTGCATATTCTTTATATAAATGATTCATTACCCTAAGCCTAAGTTGCCAATCCCATTAGAAGGTAACAGAACAAAAAAAAGAAGTAAAAAATGGTTTCATCTAGCTCTGCAATCTGTTGTGTTATTGTGATTGTTGCTTCTTTTTTCAAAGGTTCTTCTTTTGCAGTCTCTAACAAGACCCTGACCAAGATTTGCATCCAAAACCCAAAACCCCAAAAAAAGTGTGACAAATTTACAAACTGTCTCATGCACCACCTCAGCTGACCTGCCTAAACTCTCACTGATTTCTATAGAGCTAGCAGGGAAGCAAGCTGACCAAAACCTTGAGACTTTCAGAGAGCTAAGCCACAATGCCACCGCAGCTAAGATGAAAGAGGAGTTTGATGCCTGTGTGAGATTTTACAAGGAGGTAAGGCCCCAAATCCAAGCAGCACATCTCTTGTCACAGAAGAGACAGTACGAGAACAATTCAGCTTTGCTTCAAGGAAATGAGTTTGCGTTAAGATGTTCATTAGGCATCTATGTTGACTCACTGGAAATTAATCAGCTTCAAGAATCTGTGCTTTTAAAGCTGGACACATCGATCAGTGTGAACCAATATATTGCTCTAGCGCAGTTAAATAAGTTTTAGTTGTTCGTTAAAGTAGATTATCGTTTATATATAAATTTCTTTTTAATAACTGATGAGGGTTTCCCCATATTGGTTGTTTGAACCATTCATACTCTATATTGGTTTCTTGCTCAACTCTTCATAGTAGTTTGTTCTAAGGTTGGACTTCAAATGAAAAAGTGAAAGTGACAAATTGCAAATATATATAAATTAAAAATATATTTAGAACTATATGTTCACCAACTTGACAATTGAAATCAAACCAAAGAACAGAGGACAGGAAAGATCCTCTTTAGACCAACAAAAAAAAGAGGTCCTCCCACTCCTAAAACATACTTTTAAAAAATGCCTACCAAGTTAAACAATCCTAGGGAGACGAGAAAAAAAAAACCAATACTATTATTAAAACAAAACAAAAGCCCCCCCTATATACTTTCTACATAGACTTCATTCTCTTTGAGAAACAGCAGATGGGGCGGTGATGAAATTGACAACGCCAGCCCCCGACAGAGCCGCCTTGAATGCCTGCAGGTCCACTTATTCTGCGCCATTTCCAGCCTCGGCGGCAGCCACAATGTTCTTGAAGTCCAATGACTCGTCATCATAAATATCCCACCATTTCTTTACCAGCATCTTAATGTCCTCCCTCTCCATGTTTTCCTCCTTTCCAGTATATATACCTCCAAGGCTTAGAACCCTAAACAAACACAATTACAATTTAATTAGTAACTAAGATGTGATTAGTACTCACATTAGCACAATAGTGAACAAGTTTGACTTGGTCAAGCTGAATGCTTTCGCCAACACAAGGTTGTAGTTTGAAGGGATGGGCCTGTACTTGTCCCTGAAAAACACGTTCAGAAAGTCCTGCCAAAATTGGACCAAATTTCATGTCAGATTATAGAGAATCTCCGTCTCCAACTCAAATGCAAAATGTTAAATTTGAATTTGATGGCTTATGTACCAATTTGACACTTTGGAAAAAAATTTACTCCACCTAAAATGCCAAATATCATATTATTTTATTATATTTTTAAAAGCAAATGAGGCTCATATAATGCATAAAGTTTTAAAAGAAAGTAAATGATAGCGGGGTCCATGACTAAAAAATATTAAAATAATATTTAAGGACCTTTTATACTGAGAGGGGACTTAATACACTTTTGACATCAAGCTTTTTTATATGTTATTTTTGACATATCTCTTCCAGCCTTCAAATTCATGTAGGATTTGACTATTCGGTTTGAGCAATTTTAACCTTATATTTTTGCTATTTCATGTCCATGTGGCAATTTGACATATCAGTTAAAGATGCTCTATGCACAAACATAAAATAAAGAGTTATCTACTGTAGATGTCCTTGAACTTGGCCCCTAATTGCAATTGGGTCCAAGAGCATTACCTGATCTTCAAATTTAGTTGAACAAAAGCGCGATTGGCATTAATTCAGTTGGGAAAAGGAAGCAATAATATTACTCCAAAAGCATCTTCGTTTTCCTTGGAATCTTATGGCCAAACACACACCAGCAGATTAGCTTCTTCAGATTATAACACTATCGGTCCAAATGAATAATTTAATAAAATTCCTCAAAACTAATTCCCTATCCCATGGGCCACTCGTCACCCTTTGACCTTACAAGTAATAAGTAGTTTCGTGTTTTAATTATTCAAAAAAGTTGTTTTCTAATCGTGTCGGGATTCCTATAATTAATAAGTTGATTATTCATTTCTTTCCTAATACTTGTTTAGTTTGTATTTCTTTCCCACTTAAAAAAAGTTGATTTCTTTCGGAATCCTTATTTTGCTTGTATTTATTTCCTATCCTATCGCACATATGCATATTGAAACAAACACCTCTCTCTCTATATATAGAAAGTAAAGTGGCTTAGTTTTTGTACAGCATCTAGCCTTCTACGTACGCTTCTACTTATAAGGTACGTCACCTGCAATCGCAAATCTCCATTGGTTTCTGGCACCATGTGTATGAGAGGTGGCGGCACCAGGTCCATGCGTACAAAAAGAAGCTATAGAGCAAGAATATCACAATACCTACCCTCCTCCGATCATGACCATGATCGTGATCATGATCATCAGTCTGACTTTAAAAGATCCAAAAAATTGCCAATATCCTCATCAAAATTCACGAGTATTGATGACCTGCCTGACCACATATTGGTTGAAATTCTTTGCCGACTCCCACAGAAATCCACTTCTCAATACAAGTGCGTATCCAAAAATTGGTATCTTCTCATCTCTGATCCTTATTTCTTTCGTCGTTTTCTATGTATTCAACGTGAACGCCAAAACCCCATTAAACGTACCCTCATCTTCTCGGATGATACAGATTTGAAGACGGAATTTTTTTCAATAGAGGAGCAGTTGGGAATACACAGCAAACACAGGCGCAAGTTCTCTTTCAGTTTCCTCCCTTGCTATGGAGCCACAGGAAGAGACGAACCACTTGTGGTTGGGACATATAAGGATCTAGTTTGTTGCTGCGCAACTTGGTTCAATCAACGTGACTACTACATCTGTAATCCCTACACTAAGCAGTGGGTTGCTCTTCCTCCGACTCCTCGATGTCACGAGGTAGTACGAGTGGGATTCATATGCAGTCCTAAGCACCAAAATGACGATGATGATGACATTAGTATTGGAGATCGAAAACAAGAATCCTACAGGTACAGGTACAGGTACAAGATTGTGCAAATAATAATTCCTGAGATTAAGGATGCAAGACCTAATTCCTTTCAGTTCAACTTGCAAATGTTCTGTTCTGAGAGTGGTAAATGGACAGAGGCAGTTGCATTAAGCCCACAAAGTTTTAGTTTGAATCGTTTGTCTGATGATGCTGGTGTTGCTCACAATGGGATGTTGTATTGGCGGGGATATGAATTTATTTTTGGCTTGGATCCATTTTCCAATGATAGTATGATTACTGATGATATTGTTAACCACCATACATTTCGTTGTCGTTTCATTGGTAAGCCGGATGAAGAGCGGCGTGCACATTTTGATTTCCTGGGTGTGTGCCGAGGGCGCCTGCGAATGTGCCAAGTGTTCGTCTATTCCACTCTTCTGAGTTGTCGAAAACACCATGGTGTTAGTATCTGGGAGCTGAAAGACGATGATCGTGATCATGAGTCCAGCAACAAATGGTGTTTAGTACACATAATTTACACCGATCAAATTGTTTCGGAAACTCCACTCATCAGTCGAAACAAAAATGTAAGCTTTTGGAAAAATACTATAATGGTGCAAGATTTCGATCCAAATAACGAGCATGTCTTGTATCTACAATTGTTTAATCGCCAAGTCATGTACGACCTTCGTACTAGAACCCTAGAGGTCGTTATGCTCTGGCGATATCGTGCTATTGATGGTCCCGGAAAACGTGTTTTCACATTTGTGATGCCATGGTGGCCAACACTACAACATCAATATGCATACGCATCTCCATCTTGACCCATCATATTAATTTTTTGTTTTCTTTTTTGCGCATATATTTGTTATTAAGGTTGATGACAAATGACATTATTGTCACATTGATGTATGCAATATCCAAATATATATTATGATTCGGTGAAAAAACAAATTTATTTATTTATTTTAACTACTCTTCGCTATAAATATTCAGCCTTGCTCTCCTCCTTGGTCCTATAGATTAATTCATTCATACGCATTTTCTACTATATGCTTCTATTTCTAAAAGATTTCTTTCTAACTAGCAACAGAGACGGGTATGTTGGCACTGTTTGTTGTGACTTTGCCATTGTCGTTGGCAAACTCTCCTGCTGCAAAAAAAACTTACATGTATTTATAGGAAAAAGGTTGTCTTGTGAAGTCAACTTAAGCTTCAAACCCTTTTGATTATTATTCATATTGTATCTCATGCATTCATAACACTGAATCAGAATCCGATACGTTGGTTCGCATTGATATATATTATATATTGCCTACATTCCTATTCAATTCGTTTATTACTTAAATTTGCATCCAAGTGTTTTATATAACAAATCTGAGAGAGCTATTCTTTGATTTTAGCATTAAATCCCAAATTATAAAAGATAATCTTGTAATACATTGCTCGGATTGAAAGCTTTCAATTGAGGCAAGTATATAATTATTTTCCTTGTACGTATACATGAACAAAGTCAAAACTAGATGTGTATAAGGGGAAATGAAGAGCAAAGTAGATATGATGTTTGTTTTTTTTTTTTTTTTTTTTGGTGGGGACGATGTGGTATTTTGAATTACTATAATTTATGGGAAGGGAGATTCGAATTGGCAATTTGGACTATTGATTTAATATTGCGTTTTCTTATTAGTATTGTTACGGACACCAACTTCTTATTCCCAACTTATGTGATATATGATATTGCTATCCATATTGTAATATCTTTTTGGTGTGATATAACACTTTTCGTAATTAAATTTTTACAAATTTATAAATAAACCCAATCCTAAACATGTATTTATAAAAAAACCCAAGCAGTATTTAAACAGAGAAACACACCCAAAATCAAACCCAAAGTCAACTTTTTGGGTGTGTTTATAAATGGGTTTTGAGTGTGTGTAATGATGGATTTTGGGTGTGTTTATATATTTAAATAGTACTTGGGTTTTTTTATAATTTCAACACCCATTTTGGGTGTTTTAGTGAAACTCCCTTAAATTTTCTTGATTCTAATTGAACTGTAATGGTAAAAATTAATACATTTCCTTATTGGTTTATTTGACTGGGGAAGAGGTTAGGGAAGATTTAATACTTTGGAGTAAAAGTATTGTCTTAGTTTTAACAAAAATATCAAATCACAAAATTCACGAGAATCAGTAACTAGTGTAATAATTTGAGTGAAGACTAACACAAAGATGTCGTACGAATCTCCTTTGTTGTATACGACATATCATTTGGGGCTAAGCTTAGGAATAGCAGACACAAAAAAACCATTGCAGGCTTGGTTTAAATAGCAGTCCAATAAACAAAATATATGAAGTTTAAGCCCAACCCAAATCAACCAATCTTAAAGTTTATGTGGCATTAAGATTAGTATGTCAGTTTTGTTTGATTTAATTAAGAACCAAGTGAAACTGCATATTCTTTATATAAATGATTCATTACCCTAAGCCTAAGTTGCCAGTATTTAAGTTGCCAATCCCATTAGAAGGCCACAGAACCCAAAAAAATAAAAAAAAAATGGTTTCATCTAGCTCTGCAATCTGTTGTGCTATTGTGATTGTTGCTTCGTTTTTCATAGGTTCTTTTGGTGTCTCTTACAAGACCCTGACCAAGATTTGCTTCAAAACCCAAAACCCCAAAACATGTATGACAAATTTACAAACTGTCCCATGCACCACCTCAGCTGACCTGCCTAAACTCTCACTGATTTCTATAGAGCTAGCAGGGAAACAAGCTGACCAAAACCTTGAGACTTTCAGAGAGCTAAGCCACAATGCCACTGCAGCTAAGATGAACGAGGAGTTTGATGTCTGTGTGAGATTTTACAAGGAGGTAAGGCCCCAAATCCAAGCAGCACATCTCTTGTCACGGAAGAGACAGTACGAGAACAATTCAGCTTTGCTTCAAGCAAATGAGTTTGCATTAAGATGTTCATTAGGCATCTCTGTTGATTCATTGGAAATTAATCAGCTTCAAGAATCTGTGCTTTTAAAGCTAGAAACTTCGATTAGTGTGAACCAATATATTGCTCTAGCACAGCTAAATAAGTTTTAGTTGTTCGTTAAAGTAGATTATTGCTTATATATAATTTTTTTTTAATAACTGATGTGGGTTTCCCCATATTGGTTGTTTGAACCATTCATACTCTATATTGGTTTCTTGCTCAATGCTTCATATTAGTTTGTTCGAAGGTTGGCCTTCAAAGGACAAAGTGAAAGTGACAAATTGCAAATATATATAAATTAAAAATATATTTAGAACTAAATAACAGAGGACATGAATGATCCTCTTTAGACCAAACAAAAAAAGGGTCCTCACACATAAAAAAATTGACTCCCAAGTTAAATAATCCTAGGGAGACGAGAAAAAAAAAATCCAATACATTCTATATAGACTTCATTCTCTTTGAGAAACAGCAGGGGCCAACTAAGCAGCAGATGGGGCGGTTCTGAAATTGACAACGCCAGCCTCCGACAGAGCAGCCTTGAATGCCTGCAGGTCCACCTGGTCTGCGCCATTTCCAGCCTCGGCTGCAGCCACAATGTTCTTGAAGTCCAATGACTCGTCGTCATAAATGTCCCGCCATTTCTTTACCAGCATCTTAATGTCCTCCCTCTCCATGTTCTCCTCCTTCCCAGTATACCTCCATGGCTTAGAACCCTAAACAAAAAACAAAATTTAATTAGCAACTGAGATCTTAATTAGTTGTGTGATCAAGCTGTGATTAAAGATGTGATTAGTACTCACATCAGCACAATAGTGAACAACTTTGACTTGGTCAAGCTGGATGTTCTCAGGGTGACGCCAGAGCATGGCCAAAACAAGGTTGTAGTTTGAAGGGATGGGCTTGTACTTGTCCCTGAAAAACACGTTCAGAAAGTCCTGCCAAAATTGCACCAAATCTCATGTCAGATTATATAAATAAAACCCAATGGAGAGGTTCTTTTTGTGGCGGTCCAATATTTACCTGCTCAGCAAAAGAGGTGGTGGGAGAAACTTGGAGGGTTCTGAGGAGGTCATGGTAAACGGGCAAGCTTGGCTCATACACAAACATGCCAGCGTTGAAGTAGAGAGGAGGCCTTGGGCCCAACTCAGGGGCCCACTGGACCTTGTCAGGGCACTGCTGGCAGTACCCAATCTTGTACTGTGGGCTGGAACTCCAAGTTTTCTCACAGAAGCAGTCCATCACAGCATAGAAGTAGCCATCTGGGTAGTCAAACAGGTGGTCAATGTTCTGAAAAACTTGGATGTCACCGTCCAAGTAGATCATCTTGCTGTACTCCACAAACTGCAAAAATTCAATAAAAAAATTTAGAACAAATAAAAATAAATTTACTATAGTGCCCTTATAAACCTAACCGACAGGACACGCGTTGAAACCCAATAACCTAAAATAAAGACACACGTGTAGAAAGCATGCAAACGCAGAAATAGACAATACGTTACCTCCCAAATGCGCAGCTTGGAGTAGTTGATGACGTAGTAGGCCATGGCGAACTGAGTCTGGTTGGGCGGAGGGTACACAGGCTCGATCTCCTTCACTATGCAGCCTTGGGAGACCAGGATCTGACGGTGCTCCTTGGGGACATCTGGCAAGATGGCCACAACCAGAGGGTACTTGCTCTTAACTTTTCTTAGCCCCTTGGCCAAGCCAACCACACCCTTCACATAGTCACCGGTGCCGGCCAGGAAGGTGACGTAAGCCCTGCTGGGCCCACTGGCTGCCTTGGTGGCGGGGACCATGGTGGTGGCGGTGGTGATATCTGGAGCCATGGTGGTTGAGCTGAAGTGGGTTTTGCTAGGTAGGAAGAGAGGAAGGTTAAGGGTTTGAGGAAGTGCTTAGAAGAAAAGCGCTTGTGTTTGCTTAAGAATGTTTTGAGCTTTGATGTTTTGGATGATGAAGTTGAAGTGGGGGGAGTGGGGGTTTATATAGGATTTGGGGGCAGTAATTTTTTATTTTTTTAATTGATTTTGGGATGGGGAAATTACGGGGTGGGTAGGATTAATTATGGTTAAAAATGCAAGCTTATGGTAAGTAGTTAACAATACTGGTGGTCTAGGAGGAAAGTTTTGGAGGAAGATTGGTCTTCAAGTGTCGCTTTTTCCATTCGGGGCCCATTAGTCATTAACATAATATATTCAAAGATGAAAGAATCTTCCTCCTAAAATCTTCAAGGCGTTATCTAATTAAAAATCGACATCAAATTCAATGTGGTGCTTTTATGCCGACAGTTACAATCTTACAGAGACTAGAGCAGATTATGGCATTGGACCATGCATGACATGGGCTACAAATTAATTAAATAATAAACTGTTGATCCTCTAAGTCTAATTCCACCGTTTTGATTTTCATAGACGATTTTAACCTTGTATTTTTTTCATTATTACACGTGCAATTCATACGAAATTGTCGAGGCTGCTGTCATGTAGTGGGGAAATTTATTATCAACCCAATATCATCTTTTAAAATATGGGGAAATTTATTATAAAGTAAATTATATATTAAAAAATTCCACTTTTTACTGAAATTAATGATTTTTTATTTCAACGTAAAAATATCTTTATTTGTTTTTGTTTGAACGTGAAAATATCTTTCTATTAAGAATAAAAAGCGCTAAAATCAATGAATTTTATTTTATTAAAAAAAATGCAGGGGTAAAATGGTAATAGAAAATTAAGAAATACTTATGTTTACATTTGCTCCACCACCACCGACCAGAGAGGTTGCTGTGCCAACCAAACGAAAAAGACCAAACCTCTAAATCTCCTCACACGAAAACTCACCGGCTCTTTGCCACGTCGAAAAAAGCTCTGAAACGTGGCACGCTCTCTGTCGACTCAAATTACTGACGCGGGGCCCTCAATCACACCTCACCACGTAAAAACCAACCACCCAAACTACCGGTCACTTTTGGGATATTCTAGTGCAGTGGGGTCCAATGGATTTTTTACGTGTCCCTCGATTGCAAGGGGAGTGACATGTGGCAGCATCCAGCTTAGAGAACAAAGTTGCGCCACGTGGGATAAGGTGGACCGTAGACCCTCCTAGAAGCAACCAGGCACCCCTCTTTTTTATTTTTTTATTTTTTCTCTTTCTTTCTAGTTTTGTTAGTTGGTCCAAAGCTATGTTGCACGGACACGGGTACGGCGACACGGAAACGCGACACGGGGACACGGGGACACGGGAAATTTCAAAAAACTAGGACACGGACACGGCTAGGACACGGCAATTAAAATAATAATAAATTTATAATAATTATACATATTTAAAAATAAAATATTTATGTTTATACTTAATTTCATAATACCATATATATATATATATGAATAATATGATGTAATCCACCCCAGCTAGGACACGGTAATTAAAATAATAATTTATTTATAAAACAAAACAAATAACTCATGTTCATCATCTATAACTACAAGAAAAATGCCCTTTTGCGACAAATATTTGCGACGTTACTTATTGCCGTCGCAAATAGGTTTCTTATTGCTACAGTATTTGCTACAGTACCGAACTCGTTTTATATTTCCTCTCCTTCTTCCTCCGGAGGAGGTCAGCCATTTTTCTCCTTAATTTTCGACAGTCACTGTAGCAACAGGAGAAATTTTCGACTGTACACAAATGAGGTGAATAGGTAGAACTTGTGGATTTCGAAGTAACCGGAGAAATTTGCGAGAATCTCGGGGTGCTTTTGAAAAAGTAGCTCCGTAAAATAATTATAAAAAAAAAAGAAACGCAAAGTAAATTCGGCTTTTGACCAAAATTAGATTGAGGGCGCCGAAAGGACCGACAAATACTAATGGCTCCGTAAAGCTAGAATCGGCTTTTGATTAAATGATTTTGAAAGCGCCGAAAGTGTCGAGATTCCGGAACTACAGCCATATTTCCGCCTATAGATACGGGAGTAATTGTGTTTCAACTCAACACAGATATTTGAAAGCTTTCTCTAAAACTTCGTAAAAATGGCTTCCTCTTCTTCTCGCCCAAATCGTCTTGATCAAAATGCTGCCCCCAACACAGCTAGTGATGCCCAAGTATGGCGTCCATCTTTTGTATCCCAGAACAGACATCTCACGATTAATGATTCTGTGATGATGAATGATGCTACTGCTGTTACAGTAGCTAGGAATTTCCTTCTACCAATGGATGAGATACTGTTAACAGTACGGTCTGAAGAAGAGGCTATTGATGACTCAATGTCTGCAAGCATCCAGAGTGCTGCTTCTGTTTCTAACCTGGCAAGTCGTTTGCGTGCTAGGGCAAATGAGGTCGAGGAGCTGACAACTGAAAATTCCTCTCTTCATAGGATAACGCTAACCGACCAAATCTTTTGGATAAGACGCGTTTGAGTTTAATTAGCACAAGAAATTAAATGGGTGGGGCCAATTTAAATTAAATTAGGATAAGAGGGCCCCATTACTTCATAGGATAACGCTAACCGACCAAATCTTTTGGATAATATTTTGGTTTTTTATAGTAAATATGTTTAAGATAATGTATTTATGGAGTGTGAACTGTCGGACTATTGACTGACCCATTTGGCACGAAAATAGCAGAAGCTGAGAAACGTGGCTGAAAATGGCTAATTTTTTCTAAAAAGAATATTCGGTCACATATTCATGGATGACCGATTCCTTAAATTTTGGATCTCTGATTTAACGGTCAAGATTTTTCGGATTATTTATCATTTCCTGATTTTGAGCCACTGATTTGTATCTACTCTCCTTTTGGCATTTTTTTAAATTTAGTCTAGGAACTTTCCTCCTTAAGCTGCGAATGATAAGTTCAATTGATTTGATATGTGATTTTCTCATTCCTAGAATAGTTTTCCAATTAAACTAAGCAAAAAATTTTAACTTTTAAAGAAGGATATACTCGGATGCAAATGTAATAAACTTGTAGTTAAAGTTGTTAATAGATGCACCCGAGATTATGTGTTCGAATTCAATTTATTTTCCGTACCAACCGATAGTGTTTGGTTATTCACTTTGTCATACCAAAATCGGTCCAAAGCTGCTTCTAAGAGGCACCGATATTCAAAATGTGCCCCAGAAAGAAAGAGCAATGTGGTTGAATCTGAGTGATTGCTTGGAATTGTTTTGTTTATCTTTGATTGTTGATAGTTGTTAAATTTATGAGATATATTTCATTGCCTTACGCTAACCCAATCCATTGGAACAATTCAAAGGGCTAGTCACACAATTTATTTTTGAATAATAGGTTGGACTTTTGCACTAACATTTCTAGATAGTCTCTGGACTTGACACTGAAAGTTTCGAGATAATGTTTGAACATTGGACTAAATCCCAACCTCTTGAGGAAGATGGTTGCTAAGTGGCTCAAGGGGATTTGCATTGAAGAAAAATAATTCGGAAAATTATAGCACCATAGATTTGAGAAGTAACAAGTCTCTTGATCCTGATTGTTGAAAATGGAGGGAGCAAAAGAGATGGTAGCAATTAGCTTTGGAGAACCAGACTCTTTCCAAGAATGATGTCATCTGTTGAGAAATCAGCTTCTTTCCTGAAAGTTCCTCTACCAAAGTCTAGGTTGTAGGAGTCTGCAAGACCTTCCACCAGGTCAAACTCAGGTTTCAAGCCAAGCACGCTCTTTGCTTTGTCAACCGATGCAAAGAAATGCTGCAACAAATCAACAACATAATCAGTTCCACCTTGTTCAAGCTGTAAACTATTTGGTTTTTTCAAGCCATGCATGCTCTGCAACCATATTCACCTGGTCACGGAATGGAAATGCCTTCTTCTTGCCGAAATCAAACTCTTTGGGGTTGTAGTGAACGATCTCAGGTTCAGGAAAACCACCAGCCTAACAAAAGAAAAAACATATGACAGACTTTAGTTTGAGAACATCACAAATCTTTTGTCCATCTACAAACTTATCGACAGTCATTACCTTTGCACATGCTTTTGCTAATCCATCAAAGGTGACGTATTTTTCTCCAGAGATGTTGAATACTTCCTTGCTTGCCTTTTCATTCCCAAGAACCTTAATGAAGGCTGTCGCTAAATCCTGCAAAAGAAATCACATTAAAAACTTGCCCTCATGCTGCAATTACAATATGTATATATATATATATATATATATATATATCTAAAAGTACATTAAGACTGGCACGTCACTAACCTTAACATGACCAAGTTGTGTTATTTGTATCCCTGAGTTTGGAACTGGGATTGGGCGGCCAGCTTTCAACCGGTGGAAGAACCACTCTTCAACAGGGTTGTAGTTCAATGGTCCATAGATGTAGACTGGCCTTATAGAAGTCCAATTGACACCCTTTGATTCGAGCAAGCTCTCTGTCTCAAGCTTTCCCTTGTGCCTGCTCTTTGGATCAACTGCATCGGTCTATCACCAGGCCCCATCAAGTTAAGAATTATGGAAAGACAATGAAATGAAATAGGGAGGGATAAAAAAGTAGCATAGAGGAAAAATAAGTTAGGACGAGCATCATCAATACTCTAGAGCAACTAATTAAGCTTCAATTTCCACACTGCCATGATAAGATTGATTTGAAATTTGAATCACACTACAAGAGTACTACTAAAAACTACAAATGTCGGCTAAGAAGAGACTGAGCTCAACAATGAGAAAAGCATGTTTGCATCTTCTGACATGCCAAATTCAAACCAAGTTAAAAGTTTTAGAACCTTTTCATTTATAATTTTGTCTAATTGGGAAGGCTATTCTTCAATCTCTACCTTTGACAATGATCAAATTACATTTCACAGTTGTATCCAGAAAACAAAGCCTTGTTTACATGCTCTTTAAACAAAGATCCAACTTCCCAAAACATGAATAAGTAAGCCATTTATAACATCAAACATACCTCAAAGTGAGGTAATTGATCAGATTTGAGATAGACACCGGCTGAAGAGCAGTATATATACCTGATAATCAGTGGAATTCTTAGATCTTCCAAAATTTGGCATTATATAGAAGAGAAAATAACTGCAATTCTATATCTTTTCCGCATCAAAACATTAGTTCTACCCTGCTAGTGTTTGGTTAAGTTTTAGAACAATGCAAGCAAACAAACCATAATCATTAATCTGCACTATAAAAGTTGATTGTTCCAGGTCAAGATTGATTCTTTAGTTCCATTTTGACTCACAATTACATCTCTCACTACATCATTACCATTGATATTTTGTACACCTGATTATATCAGCTGGCTTCTCCTCAATTTAAACATATTTACCAGGCTTATTTTCCTTACAGAGACAATAAAATGGTAAGTCACGGTAAAAGGTGCTTGATCTTATGACGGAGAGATTGTAGAATTTCAAAATCTTCCATACTCTAGAATATTTTGATAAAATCTCTTATGATAGTCTTGTTTCTTCTAACCAGAAGCCAATATTACACACAAAGCATAACATGTTTGCTAATTAGAGTTGACTTGTACTTCAACGAGTCCCAATCTAAAACCGTATCCAGGACAAGACGACTATACTGGAGAACCATCAAGAAATAAAGGTGAAATAATTAAGTTGCTTTACTAATTAGGATATGAAAATCCATCAGTAGGCTGTTCTTACTGTTCTAACTTCGGTAGTCCCTCCAGTATTGGCACAACTTCCTCTGCCTCTCGTCCTGAAAATTTCCAACAGAAGTACAGATTATTGAGCAGAAGCGTAAGTACAGTAAACAAGAACTTGAAACAGAGGCTAAAGGTAAAGACTTTGCGCACCATTTATATCATAAACAACATCAAAGCCTTCAGCTGAAAGACTGGATTTCACAAACTCATAGTCTTTTCTGTCTCCTTTCAAGTGCAAAATCTAGCCGAACATGATTATTAGAAAATGGAAATCTGGGAAAGAATTCCAAGTTAAAGTAAAGGACTTTAGATTCTCAGTGACACTAGTGCAATACCTTTGAAGCAAAATCTGTGTAGTCCTTATCGGATTCACCTGGCAACTGTTGAGTGATTGGTGCTTTTCCTCTGGTAAACAGAGTCACCTGCCAAGATAAAAACTTGATGTTATAACTTATCAACGTATTGAAAACATTGTTCAAGGACAAACCAGTTCACAAGTACATTGGTACAAAATAACTTGAAAAAATAAAATAAAAGCAAAATCATAATGGGAAAATGATAGAAAGGAAAAAGTTCGAAACTTGAAAGAGAATGAGAATACCTGATGACCTTCTTTGACAAGGAGTCTTGACAAGAACACACCAATGAATCGGGTGCCCCCCATTATAAGAATCTTCTTTGCACTTGATGCTGTAACTTGCAACGCTACTTTTGGTTGTGACACCCTTCTTTTACACTGCAACAATTAATAGATGGCCGCTAACTAAGAAATGCATGTAAAGTTATACACTTTCCTACAAATGAGTTAAATTGACTGAACAAGCTAGCTTCTACTCATTTCAAACAAGAGAGAGAGAGGACCTGGAGTTGGGAGTGAAGGAGTCTGGTGCCATTGAAGTCAGAGAGAGAGGAAGGAGGAAGGAGAGAGAAGGAAGGGTGTCTCTGCTGCGGTTGAACAGCCACCAACCGTGCCATGCCTCTCTTCTATTACTAGAATTCTCTATCCACCACGAGACCAACCTTCTTCTTCTTCTTTCTTTCTTTCTCTCTCTCTTTTGGGTTCACTGAAATTCTTGAAATATTCATGTCGTCGTCGTCGTCTTCTTCTCTTGGCGTTCTCTCCTTCGAACATTCAGTGAGGATAAGAGGGTATGACCCACCACCACTCTTTTTTGATTTGTTTATATCCACACTCCAACGACTCCTCAGCCACTCAAAAAAAAAATGAAAAAACGTCAAAACGACGCCGTACACTTTCGCGCCTTAAAGCGGCAATGCCCATTGCTCCGAAACGGCAATGAGTTGGGTTGGGCTTTTCAGTTGGGTTAGGTTTCGGGTTAAATTTTGGGCCTTTCTTTCGTTCTACAATTTTGGTTGATGGTAAAAAACCCAGTAGCTCAGCAATCACAGAATCTGAATCCAACAAGGTGGATGCGAAGAAGAAGAGTTCTGCTGTTGAAGAGGTTAAAGCAGGTATTTTTTTTAATATGTTTCGTTGGCTTCAGAGAGAGAGAAAGAGAGAGAGATGCTAATGCGCTAATCTACGATTGTATTCATCTCCGCAAGCTTCACTCTCGTTAAATTTACCGCCTTGACGAAAATAGAGAGATGTTGCAGTGCATTTTTCTGCTATCAGATTCTGGGTAAGTCGCCAAATCTGTGAATTCTATTATATCATAGCTAATTACTATTTTTTTGTTCTTTTGTTTAATCACGTTCTACCCAGTTGAATTTGTATTGCTTTTATTTAGTCATTGAATTTTCTCTTTTAGAGATTTCCCATTTGATCTCCAAATTTAATTAACGAATTTTAGTAGAACAAAAAAGATTTCACTTTATGCTAATTTTTGGGATTTCACAGTGAGGTAATGCTGGAGAAACAGCTTACTGGGCAGCGTGTGGACCGTTCCATATGTGCATGGTTTTGGGAACATACCATTTCTCAAGGTGATTTCCCCAAGGTACCTATTGCAATCTGGCCTTTATTTTTTTGGTTACCAAATTGTATATTTTCTAGCTTCATTCTTAAGTTTTTTGGTTGCCACATTATCAGTTTCATTTTTTATGCTTCTCAATATAATACTTGTGGTTTTGTTATTAGCTGCAACCAGTGATTGCTTCACCAACCCATTATCTTTTCCAAATTCTTCGCGAGGGGATAACGTTTTTAGCATGTACGCAAGTTGAAATGCCGCCTTTGATGGCCATTGAGGTGAATATCAGTGCTGAATGTAGTTTGCATTTATGATGTCATTATGTATGCATTAAACAAGATTGACCTTTAACCATTTGACTTATAGTTCCTTTGCAGGGTAGCTGATGTCCTTTCAGATTATCTTGGTGGCTTGAATGAAGACTTGATAAAAGATAACTTTGTCATCGTATATGAGGCAAGTGTCTTAAGTATACTTATTCTGCTTATTTTGATTTCATAAGTGAATGCATTACTGTCATCTAGTGTCTTAATTTCTCCTAGAATGCGTGTCTGTTGTGTGGACAAATTTTACCCTAAAGTCTGTGATTGTTGCGTCAACAGCTTACAATGTAGAATTTTAGCAACGTGGCCAAGTTCAACATCTTACCCTCTATGGCTTTGATTGTTTACTGACTAGGACCTGGCTGCTAATTAGATAGAATCTACTGTTTTCCATATTGAGTTTTGCTTATTAAATTGACCAAAATTTTTACTGCAATGTGCAGCTTCTGGATGAGATGATTGACAATGGCTTCCCTCTCACTACAGAACCTAATATTCTGAGAGAGATGATTGCTCCACCAAATATAGTTAACAAGATGTTGAGTGTTGTGATAGGCAACAGTTCCAACATGAGTGACACACTTCCAGGTGCAACATCATCTTTCATTCCATGGAGAACAACAGACCCGAAATATGACAATAATGAAGCTTATGTTGATCTTGTTGAAGAAATGGATGCAATTGTAAACAGGTCAATCGTTTTTTTAATGCTTTGATAAGATATCTCCATCCTTTTCTTTTTGGTATGGATTAAAGATTCCATGTATTAATGACTATGCTTCCTGTTCGTAATTGGTGACTCTTTACAATCTAGAGACAGACAGATAAGGAGCTTGGGATATTCTATTCATTTTTCAAACTATATGAATCACATGGCCTCTTCAAGTGAATGCTGAATTTTGTTCACCATTTTGCTTCTGCAATCTTTTTGAATAACTTGGATGAGAATAGTAGTGCCTTATCTGAAGTTTGAATAGGAGAATAATCTATTTGAATATAATGGTTGCAATTTAATTTATAATTTTATATGACAAGTTATCATTTATGTTGTATGAAGATTTGCAGATTGGTAGTTATAAGTGAATTCTTTGTATGATTATAAATTATTTCTCAAGATTTTGTACTTAAAGTTGTGTATGTGCTGCTCAGGGATGGGGTCCTGGTGAAATGTGAGATATGTGGTGAAGTGCAAGTTAACTCCCATCTCTCAGGTGTTCCTGATTTGACTCTTTCATTTGCAAACCCTTCTATTCTTGATGATGTAAGATTCCATCCATGTGTTCGATTTCGCCCTTGGGAATCCCAACAAATTCTGTCATTTGTGCCTCCTGACGGACAGTTTAAACTGATGAGCTACAGGTGTGTGGTGTTAAAGGGACACTTAGGTTATTAAAATTTACTCTGTTTTTATTAGGTTTTGGACAGTACTGTAGCTTGTTAAGGGTAATATAGTTAATTATTATGGTGCTCAATATCTAAATGGGCAATATGGATGAGTTTGGGGGAAGATACTAAAACTACTTAATAAAGTGTGCAGTATTTCAGTATCTCTGGCCTTGTTTTATTTTCTAAATAATTCTATACTTCTTTATGCAGGGTTAGAAAGTTGAAGAGCTCTCCAATCTACGTAAAGCCCCAGCTAACCTCGGACGCTGGGACATGTCGTGTGAGTGTGTTGGTTGGAATACGAAATGATCCTGGAAAGACAATTGATTCAATAACTGTGCAATTTCAACTGCCTCCATGCATTTTATCAGCTGATCTGACTTCAAACTATGGAACAGTGAACATTCTTGCTAATAAGGTACTAACAACCCAGAATCATGATTTAATTCATCCTTGGCATGACAACTGCCCTTGAATTTTGATTATCAGTTGTAATCTTAGTGATTATCAGTTGTAATCTTAGATGAAATCGTAGTGAATGTCTTCTGTTTTTCTTTTCTAAAGACAAATAATTTTCTTCACTTCTCTTATGCTTTCTGATTGCAATATCTGCAGTTTCAGAAAAAGTAAGTATGAGAATGGATAATTCTCCTGGTTGGATTTTGGTTTTAATATAATGAAAGCTTCTTGTTTTTTGTAGACTTGCTCGTGGTCAATTGGGCGGATTCCTAAAGACAAAGCCCCTGCAATGTCTGGAACATTAGTGCTTGAGACAGGATTAGAGCGCCTACATGTGTTTCCCACATTTCAAGTGGGTTTTAGGATCATGGGTGTTGCTCTCTCTGGCTTGCAAATAGATAAACTGGATTTGAAAAATCTACCAAAACCGCCTTACAAGGGTTTTCGAGCTCTCACTCGAGCAGGGGAATTTGAAGTCAGGTCATAAATATGAGTTTTAATTTGCGAAGTTGCTCGGAATGAGGTTATTTGTCAACATGTACTGCAATGCGTCGTTTGTAAATTTGTTTTTTGTAACATAGCATCTTGGTCTTGAGAGTTCCTTTAATTTAGGTGTAATTCATATCTGAAGATTTTGTCCCCTGTACTGCAAATTACAAACTGACTGAACAAAAAAAAAAATTACAATGTTTGTTTGAGATGGTGTTAGAATTTTCAATATTTCACGTTTGAATTGCCTCATGTTCATTCAATTGGACAAATTTCTCAAATGTGGACAACATAACATACTACCAAAGAAAAATCTTACAACAACTAAGAGCATGCATCAAATTAAACAATCAATGTTTTGCAGAACCAGAACTGAAAATTGGCATCCGAAGAGAGAGGATGACAAGGAAAAGGAAACCTTGGATTACAAAATTTTGTACAACCTTATGGTATCTAAGCAGCAATCTTGTTCACTCTGAAGGACTCCATAACCCGGCGAAGATCACTTTCTTCTTCCACAAACACATTTTCTGGTGTTTGCAATCTCAACTCGTATAACTGATTGTTTTCAACTCCTAGGACAGAAAGGTACCGTCTGTCCCATTCCATGCGAACTAATCGGTCTTTCGGCATAACAGCCAGCTCGTTGTTGTTTGCATATGATTTTATGTTTACCTAGAAAACACATTTCAAAAAAACATAATAAATAAAGTACTCAAATAATGCAGGCAAAGAACTTAAAGCAAACAATACATAGATCATATAATTTCTACCAAACCAAAGGAAGCCAAGAGTTCTTCAACCCCACCATTGAGGCAGATTATGGCTGATCGAATAAGTGCTGTAAAATGCATAGAAGAGACATTTACAAACATCACAATCAATCACCACCTTACCTCGACTTGATAATAAAGCTTCCCATCATCAGCAATTCTTGAAGATGTGGAAAGAATTTTTGATTCGCGCCTCACGCCAAGTCTTGTAGACATGAACTCTGTCAGGTACTGCTTAAGTACTTTCTTTCCGGCTTCTTGAGGCGGACCAAGATCTTCCACGCTCTTGTAGTTGGAGGATGAAGGAGAGGAAAACTCCACAGAGATATTTTCATCAAGAACATAAGGGTCTCTAAAGAATATGTCTGCTCCAGCACCTCGGACTTGGATCCAGTTCGAAGGGTACTTGAATGAATACCCATCAAAACTATCTATGTATTTCCCTTAACCCAATAACAGATTGTTGAGCAAATGCAACACTCTGAAAACTGACTCCAGAGAAGATGTAAGATGACAAGATTAAGGCCATTGCATTCCTCCTAGGAACTGAAAAATCTTCAGTCTGATTATATATTAGCAATATATAGTAAGTAAAAAATATTATGTGGAATTTTCATGTCAAATTCACAAATGTGAGCCATAGAGGACAACTTTCTAGCATACCTTTGAAGAAAAATCAGCACAATCCTTATTTGATTCACCTGAGGAATTGCTCTGTGATGGGTGTTCTTGGTCTGCTAAGCAAACTCAGCTGCCAAAGTAAGTTCAAAGTCAAGTGCCTGAGACATAAGAAATGAAAAACTAGTACAAAAGACAGAAGACACATATGCAAAAGGAAAAAGGAAAGACAAATTTGTTGAAAATGGTAAGTACCTGAAGACCATCTTTGACGAAAGTCTTGACAAGAACACGCCAATGGATTGGATGCCACCCACTGTAAGACTCTTCTTTGCATTTGATGCTGTAACATGTAATGCTTCTTTTGGCTGTGATACCTTTCTCCTATACTGCAAATGGTATATTGATGTTAAGAACTACATTACTTGTAGCCAAGCTCTGAGAAGTCTTCAAAGCTAATAGGGCTTAAAAGAATTGCCAAGTTATAAAATTATCATCAAAGAAAACAAGCCATCCATTTATTAGGTAAATCAGTCCATTAAGGTTCCCAACATTGTGGAACTTAGAACAGAAAGTAGAACAAAATTTGTCAAAGACAGACACAGAAAGCAGAACCTGGAGTTGAGTGTGGAGTCTGGTGCCATGGAAGTCAGAGAGAGAAGAAGAAGGAGAGAGAGAAGGTTGTCTCTGCTGCTGCTGCTGCACCACCACCAACCTCGCCATGTTTCCCTATCCTCCTCCTCCTTTCCTTTTCTTGGATTTTGTTGCTTATATCCACAGCCTTATCATTCATATCGTATCATTAACTAACTACTATACCTGACACTGCCAAAAAATGCTAAAAGAAGAAAAAAATACTGATGTCAAAGATGACTTTGAGGCCCAATACTAAGTCAGTCCAACGCAAATGGGCCACATCTCCAAACCCATTTGACGGAGGTTTTGGTTTTGAATATTGGCCCAGAATTTCTAAAGTGAGTCAATGACCATTATTATTAGCAAGAATTCTATAGTGGTGCCAGAGATTTACTTTATTTTATTATTATTTTTTTAAATATAAATAATATTAAGAGAAAGGGAATCAAACCCACTTAAAACTTCGAATGCAGAAACAAATGTTCTTCATCATTTAAGTTACAAATTCTTTCCATGGTGTTTAGATTTGGGTTGTTCTCAAGCGCACATTGGCTGATGACAACATTGGAAAGTAGTGGATACCAATCCATGGACACGTCACCAACACTATCCCTCACCTGCAAATCCAATATAATATAACTCCAAAGCCTTACGTCCACGAATTAAACGGCCATAACGAAAATTAGTAAATCCCATGATAAAATAGAAAATAGCTATATTTTTGCATACAATTAAATAAAAATCTTAACTAAGACTTGCCCAAGGCCCTAAGTACCGTATAACGTGGACAAGCCGCCATTTTTTATGCTTTTGGAGGAAACATCAAACTTCTCTACATCTACATTTTCTATTTTTCCTCTACTTAATTTCTGCCAAAGAAAAGCAAATCTACTTATAAATTGTCATAAATAGAGTTTCCAATATAATTTTCAAGTTCTTCTTTTTTTTTCATTTATATAGAGAAATATCTAAGAATTAATTTCCTTTGCCAAGCGAGCCCTTTTTCAACGCAGTCTCCAACGCGCCACCGCTTACGTATAAAAGCTAACTTCTCCATTTAATCTCAGCCTATCTCTCATCCAAAATTTTCAGACACCATTTCTTTTGCCACAATCTCTCTTCCTCTGATGAGCGGCTTCCCTCTCTGTAAGTTTGAAGAAAACCCCAACGCTGTTATTTATATCTCAATCTTCAAAGGAACAGGGTAGCTGTATATGCATATAGTTATAATATCTCGTACGTCTTTTAAAGTTTTGAATTTGCTCATCAATCAGATTTCTTTTTCTTTGTTATGAATTCCCTTAGTCTGCTTTGTCACTGGACAATGAAACCCACTTGTAGAATCCTAACTAGTTGTCGAAACTCGGCGCTTTTCGGGTTCCCACCTGCAAAATGCTACCATGGTTTAGCAAAGAAGGGAAATTTGTCCAATTTTTGCGTCAATTTTGAGCAGATATGCCAATTTCAAACCAACCCTTTTCGTGTTTCGGGCCCAGGACACATTTTCAATGATGCACTCAAAGCTTCTCAGGTTCCCAGTTGGAGTTTTGGCCAATCTGGGGTTATATCTAGGTCTTATAGTGTTGGCACAACTAGTAGGGGTGTTTCTGTGATTGCTAGGCTTGCGTCCAAGTTTCGAAACCTTTCGACGTCGATTGAGACCCGTGTGAATGAGAACAATTTTGAGAGGATATATGTTCAGGGTGGTATCAATGTCAAGCCTGTGACAGTGGAAAGAATTGATAAGGATGAGAATGTTGTGAGAGAGGAAGAGTCGAGGATAGAAGTTAGTGATGAAAAACAGAATGTAACTAATCAGGAAGGTTTGGATGAAGCTAAGGTTGTGAATGCGCAGAGAGAGTATTCAGATATTGAGAAGGACGCATGGAAGATATTGAGGGATTCGGTTGTGACGTATTGTGGGACTCCTGTGGGGACTGTTGCAGCAAATGATCCAGGTGACAAGCAAACATTGAATTATGATCAGGTCTTTATCCGTGATTTTGTTCCATCAGCGCTTGCATTCTTGCTTAAGGGAGAAGGAGAGATAGTGAAGAACTTCCTTCTTCATACATTGCAATTGCAGGTAATCATTCACATCCACTTATCAAACTTCGTTCCTCTCGAGCATTGATTATACATGTTATCAGTTTTTTAATGAATGATTAACCCATATGAATAGAAAGTTCGGAACCTTATTTATCTTTGGTTTATCAATTAAAAAGTTGTGAAATATTCAAATTTCCTTTTTATTGCATTTAGACATTGCTAATTTTGGATTTCAAGGATTGACATCATGCATATTTTCTTTCCAAAACATATATTCCATTGATTTTGGTGAAGCTTTACATTCTTCTGTTGTGATACGTATCAACTGCTATATATTTTAACAAAAATGGTTCTCCCTCAAGTTATTGATGTTATAGATAACTTCAGTAAATTTTTATGTGGACCACACTCTTTGCTAGTGAACCTTGAATTAATTATTCAGGTTTCTTGAATTCCTAATTATATGTTGCTTTCATCTTAGAGTTGGGAGAAAACTGTTGATTGCTATAGCCCAGGGCAGGGATTGATGCCTGCAAGTTTTAAAGTTAGAACTGTGCCTCTCGATGGGAATAAATACGAAGAAGTTTTAGATCCCGATTTTGGTGAATCAGCTATTGGCCGGGTTGCACCTGTGGATTCTGGTAAGTATATCAGAACTTTATTGGTTGTGCCAATGAAAAATGTGATTCTTTTATAGGATGCTGCACACAGTCTGCTGCTGTTGCCATCCTGGTGTTATTGGGTCCTCATCCTGTGCATCTTGTAGATTTTCTTGGAAGGAATTCATTTTTAAAGAATTTCCTCTGTTGTAGTATCTAATGACTAATGGTTTGTTATTTGTGTAACTTCTCTGGCAGGATTATGGTGGATTATTCTATTGAGGGCTTATGGAAAGATAACTGGTGACTATGCATTACAGGAAAGGGTGGATGTTCAAACAGGCTTGAAAATGATCCTGAACCTGTGCTTAACTGATGGGTTTGATATGTTTCCTTCTCTTTTAGTCACAGATGGCTCCTGCATGATAGACCGACGTATGGGTATCCATGGTCATCCCCTTGAGATCCAAGTGAGTTGAAAACCTGCTTTGCATAGTCCTTGAGGGTGCTTATTAGATGTTAAAGTATTCATCAATTTATGTTCTTTCTGTAGTCTACAATAAGAGGGCTACTTTGTTTGAATGTCACACTTAGAGCCCTTTTAGAGATTGTGAAAAAGGATGTGGAACAGGTTATAGGTCCAAATTAACGATGTTGGTGGTTTCCTTGTTGAACATAAATACTGAAAATTGTTAAAACTATGCTTCTTGTTCACGTCCTTCTGTTTTTTAAGAATCTTGGGTTGCGTCCTGTTCATGTCCTTTTGTATGATACCATGCCAGTTTTTATATGGTCATTCCATCCTTATTACAGCCATGTGTTATCGGTTTTAGTGCATCATATTCAAGTTAAATTATGTATCGCATTGGGCTAATATCATTTGTGCCAAATATGATTCTTCAGGCCTTATTTTACTCAGCTCTTCGGTGCTCCCGTGAGATGCTTGCTCTAAATGATGGATCCAAAATTTTGGTAAGGGCAATCAACAACAGACTTAGCGCGTTGTCATTCCACATCAGAGAATATTACTGGGTGGATATGAAAAAGATAAATGAGATATATCGATATAAGACAGAAGAGTACTCTACAGAGGCCACCAACAAGTTCAATATCTACCCTGAACAAATTCCTTTGTGGTTAATGGACTGGATTCCAGAGGAAGGCGGGTATTTTATTGGCAATCTACAACCAGCTCACATGGACTTTAGGTTTTTCACTCTTGGAAATCTTTGGTCCATTGTTTCATCTTTGGGTACTCCAAAGCAAAATGACTCTGTACTGAATTTGATAGAAGCCAAATGGGATGATCTTGTGGGGCATATGCCACTTAAGATATGCTATCCTGCCTTGGAATTTGAAGAGTGGCGTATAATAACTGGCAGTGACCCGAAGAATACGTGAGTTGCCTGCACATTTTTTTGCTAATTGTCTTGTTGTACCATCCAATTTGTTCATGATCACTGAAATATGTTTGTCTTGACTCCTACAGCCCTTGGTCATATCATAATGGTGGATCTTGGCCGACACTCCTGTGGCAGGTAAGCCTTGCCTGGCTGGATAAATACTTTGAGGAATTCTCATTTTTTGTGGAATTGGATGTCATGATACAACCATTGTATATTATGGGATTGGAAACTTTCAGAATTTATGTAGTTTAGGTTCAGTGAAGAAGTTAGGCAGGGAAGGTAGCAGAGTTAAAAATGTGATCTATGGTCATGTTCAGCATACCTCCCTTCTTCTTTAAGTATGTATTCAAATTTAGCTTTTCCCTCTCAAATTCTTTTGCTATCCTATTTCAGTTCACATTGGCGTGCCTCAAGATGGGCAGAATTGATCTAGCTCAAAAGGCAGCTGATTTGGCTGAGAAGAGGCTTCGATCAGACCGCTGGCCTGAATACTACGATACCAGAACGGGGAAGTTTATCGGAAAGCAATCACGACTGTACCAAACATGGACCATTGCTGGGTACCTCACAACTAAAATGCTATTGGAGAATCCGGAGAAGGCGGCCTTGTTATTCTGGGACGAAGATTATGAACTTCTTGAGATCTGTGTTTGTGCACTTAGCAAGAGCGGCCGCAAAAAATGCTCCAGAGGCGCTGCCAAGTCTCAGATTCTCATATAATGAGACTCATTCTTTCAAGGGCAAATATTTGGCCTTTGTACTGTACAGCAACAAGTTTAGGATAGGGTACTAAAAAGTGGATAGAGAACAGTCGTCGACTTCAAAGTGCATTATACAGTTTTCGTTTCTTATATTCTGATACTTGCATTTGTTTTGCCATCCGATTAATCAGTTGAGTTGATCGGAATGAGCAACTAAAATGACCAAGTATGGTGGGAATATTAAGGGTACCGCAAAGGTAATCTGTCATCTGTATGTGCTTGTAACAATTACTACTTGTTTACATTACTCCATGTATCTTTTACAGAATGCCTTTTGGTTTCTGATCATTGACATTTCTACTAGTACTTAACACCGAATATTGAATAATTGAATTGTATTGTATTAACAGAGTAAGAGTTTGATTTTGACTTCTTTTGGATGGAGGAAAATAAGTCAGAAGTTGGCTAAAAGTCAGAAATTGAAGAGGAGAAATTGTTATTTCCATTGTTTGGTAACTTAAGCATGAAACTTATTAAATGATGTGTGGAAAAAATCATGGAAATTGAAGAGCAAGATTCTTGAGTTTAATTTCCGCCAAAAGAGGTGCCATTTTGCAATTTCTATTGAGCGGTAATTCATTTTTCACTATAATTTATGTCATTTACAAAATTCGACATATATAAGTCCAAACATTGAAAGTATTAAATGCCAGAAATCTAAACGACGGATTTAGTCATTTGAAAATTCTGTACAATTTTCAATTCATTCATCCAAATGGAGGAACTTTCGGACTTATTTTGACTTTTCCTTAAAAAAAACCTGTAATTTTTTTTTTTTTTGGTTTTAATTATTACTAGGTTCGTGAATGGTTTCACTTAGTTGAGGCTCATTAAATTGCCTTCTTCCAACTTTTTTTGTTTGTCATAGTTTGAAAGGGGGAGGGGGAGGTCTCATTGGGATTTGAACTTGAGACCATTGATGCAAATGCTCTTACTATTGAGCTATGGACCCATTGATCTTTTTTCACTAAGTACTGAGCATAAAATTTGCATTAGTAACAATAAACCAGATAATGCAATATGATAGACTTAGAGAAAATGGACTGAAAGTTGGGAGAAAAAACAGTCCTGGAAAGGTGCATATAAATTTAGACTAACGATAACAAGTCAAATCCATAAGAGCGGCTTCACCCAACTAAAGAAGCAAAGCTTACAAACCACTACTTAAAACGGATACCAGGGTGGAGCATCTAGTTGAGAAGCCCTCTTCTTCTGATATAGTCATTAACAGACAGTGTCGAAGCATGCTTCTTCCCATCGTCCCGCACTCGGCACCCAACTGTTGCTTCTATCTTTTGTTTCCTCGTCATGTATGCAATCTGAGCGCCCTGAGGTCCACCAAGCTTCTGAAGTGGAGCCAACGAGATTGGCAGATCGAAATTGTGCAGCATATTTGACTCTGTCCCTTTGTCCACTGGAGCACTTGTATCAACCAACTTCCCTGCACCAGCTGCAGCTTCCAGCGCTGCCTCTGTTGCTTCCATGCCACTCTTTCCTGTTGTTGTTGCTTTGTCCTCGTTACTGGCTACACATGCAGTTCCGTCTGTTGCCTCAGCAGCTTCATCACCTCCTCCTCCAGGCCTTGCAACATAGTAATTTCTCGATCTAGTCCATCGTCTTGAGAATGGATCATAACCAGCCTCCCCAGCTTTCAGATTCATATTCACTCGTTTCAATCCTGAAGCATTTTTAAAATTCTCAACCCTGTTCTTCCTGTTCATCTCAGCTAATCTAAAAGCCTTGGTATCTTTCCCCTGGGTTTGCCTGGATGCTTCCAATTCCTGGAGCCTTGTCTTGATCTTCTCAACTTCCACCTCATCATCCTTACTTTCTGCAATTTCCAGCTGCCTCCTCAATTTATCCTTCTCAACTGCAATATTTACTGGCCTTGATGAGGCATACTTTTTCTCCTGCAGCATTTGCTTCACAGTGGTTGCTGAGTAAACATATGTATTCGATTTTTGAAGCATCTCCCTCTTTTCTAATACCTCTTGTTTGCTTGGCATTCGGCCAGCAGTACGCTCTACTTCCTTAAACCACTGTTTAAACTCCTCTTCCTGGGGAGCAGAATCTGAGACCATAGCCATCTGCCACTTGGCAGCAGAACTTTCACTGCCCCAAACACAATTCAAATATTTATGTGTGACTTTACCCTCTAGCTTGTACTGCCGGTCAGGATTCATGGCATCCACATTCTGAACCATGCAAAGCCTGTAGACAGGACCACTTGATGATCTCCCAATTCCAACCCTAACAAAGCAACCCACAATTAACTCCTCAAAAAATGGTTCCATAAACCATTTTGCAAGTTTTGACCTTGGGATAGTAATTTCCTTTATCTCCTGAAATGTTGGTGGCTCTGACACATCTTCATCGCTGTCAAGCAATTCACCATCTGCACTTGATGCTTCGTCTTCACTGTGTAACCCACTTGCATTCTCAATGGAGTTACTCAGACTCCACTTGCTCTTGATCGGTGAAGTACCCTGGCTACCTTCACTTGCTCTTGATGTGTCCCTCAACTTATGGTGAGCCTTCGAGTCTTGTTGCTTCAGACGCTTTGCTCGTAATTGATTCAATGCATCGTCCATAGCAGCTGACTTGTCAGCAGTCCTAGCTGATGAGCGTACACCGCGAGACAATGGAAGAGGAGAAGTCTCTTTCCTTGATTGGGTAGATCTTGCATTGCCTCTCTTTGATCTCAATTTCTCCATAAAATCCTTACCATCTTTCTTTTCTGCTCGATCTGTCAAAATCATCTCTCTTTCAAGTTCACTCAACTCTGCCAGCCATTTTCGGTCAGCTTCATTCTTGTATAGATCAGGGCCAACATCAGAGTCATCACTGTTTTCACCCTCATGGTCAGAACCATCGCCATAATCGCTTTCTTCATCACTGCTCCTTTCATGTTCAAGCCTCTTCTTCAGAGGAACTTGAGAGGGCTTCCTGCTTGCATAACTACGATCATAATCAGAGTCTTCATCCCTGGAGTCACTTCCGTCATCAGAATAGGAACCTCCATGTTGCTTCCTCGGTGGAAGTCGCTGCTGTTTTTTCCCAGCTGAATTGGTTCTTCCCGCTGCCTCAAGGAGCAAATTTTCTAAGTCTGCCATGTCCAGCTGTCTGCCTCTCTGCTACAGTAATGCCTCCCTTTACTGGTTGTAATGTACATAAGACATGGTTCAACCACAAGAGGAAAGATTAATATATATTTAGGAGATGTTTCACTAATAGTTACCATAAGTGTATCAAAATAAGCCATACACAATAATCATATTTGAGTTACAAGCAATGATGGTAATCTACGCCAATGTAGGAAAGCTAACTTATCACAAAATCAGAGTGACACACAGAATCTAAAAGTATATGATAGCAATGCAACTCAAGTTGACACCAGACTGAGTCAATATATTCAGCAAGATTCTCATGCGTATAAAGATGATACCCTGATTCTTTTATTTAAGAGATGGTCTTAACAATGCCGTTACACAAACCCGCAACTTTTATAACAGATCTTATAATTCCATTATCTGGCAATTTAAGAATAGATCTTAACAACTTAAGAATTGATAACCCATATGCACGAAGCAAATGCGCACGCGCGTGCCTGCGAGTGTGGCAGAGAGAGATAGAGAGTAGGTTAAAATGCTACCGTTTTCTCACCACATGTTAGTTAGAACTATAACCTTTATGAGGCTAAATTTATTTTTGGAGAAGAACAATATCCAGATTATTGAATGCACTCTTCTCTCATAAATTATTAACAAAATCAGCTCGGGAGATATATCACAAGCGAATGAACAAGAACCCTAACTCATTTAACTGATAAAGAAAGTGACAAACAAAGCAAACAGGTTCTAGTTTATGATACTTCCAGACTGATTCACTTTCCACATAATTTACTGTTTCCGGGGATTCCACATGCTAATGTAAAGCAAGGCTCTCCAAAGTACTAGTCAAAATTCCACCTCACTTTCTAGCACAAAAAACTTGCACAATTCACCTACTATAATATTACAAAGAAAATATCAAAAAAGAGAAAATAAAAGCAACAATTATAATTGCATGGATGTAAGAATAAAGTACATAAAAAAAGTTGCAACCTTTATACCTAGGACAAGAAATTGCAACTACTGAAGGGAGAAAAAAAAAACAGAGAAAATCCATACTAGTAATCAGAAAAGCCCAAAGTCTCTAAGTTCTGCACCAAACCATAAAATAAAAAGAGAATAATATGCTGGTGTTAAAGTAAAAACACCTACAGTTGCTCAAGTAGACAAGAACTCAAAGAAACAGTGACAAATATTCTAGCACAGTGCAAGAGTTAACAGATAACCAACCAAACAACATTTTCGAAAATAAATAATAATAATTAAAAAAAAAACACATAAACCCATGTTTGGCTGCTGAGGAAATTTGAGCGAACGAGAAAGATGCTACCTTTATGATCAGAGAGTAATGAGAGCAATTTTCCTAAGAAACCAGAAGAATTTGGTTCAGTAGGAACATGACTGGGATGTTTGGTGGCCGAGAAAGTGCGGGAAAGTAGTCAGAAAAGTGATATTTTCAAGGTTTCGTGAGAGACCCTCGCATGCTATATGTGTGTACACTCGGTGGCAGTACCAGTCGACGAGTGTGCCTTATATAGAGGAGGTTGGTTGATATCTAACTAGGAATAGTAGAAAAGAATCCGCCAATTTAAAAAAGGAAAAACAGCCTAATTTCCAACATAAAATAATATTAAAATATGAATAATTTAATGGGCCGCGTGGCCAACACAAAGCTACTTATTAGACAAAACTTTTGGGCCTTTAGCCCATCTAAAAGGATTTTGCGTAATGGGTATGTCCTGGAATATGAACCCACTGATTTTTTATTTTTTTTTCAGAATAGAATCTATTGATTTAAGAGTATTTAAAAAAAATTATTTTGCAAACGATAATTTAAATTACAAACTCGAGTTTGGGTGTAATGGAACGGGCTCACTATCTTAGCCAACTGGCCTAATCCACGTCTAGAAGAATACCTCAGTTCAATAGATTAACCAAATTGCAAACTTTGGAACACCATAAATAGGAGTTTAAAGACTTTGATCATGTTGAAGTGCGGCACAAATGAGCACACAAAAATCACTATCCAGAACTCATTCCCATCTCATGCCACCCATAATCAGAAACTCACTTCAGTGGGCCCGGAACTTTACCACCCATTCAAACCCGTCATTTTTACCAAAAAGACCCAATATTTTAGCTACAAATTTAATTAAATCATGTTTTGAAAGGGGATTAATCAAAGAAGCACGTAAGCTGTTCGATGAAATGCCGTGGAGAGACGTGGTTACATGGACTGCTATGATTGCTGGGTACACGTCTTGCAGTCTCCACAGCCATGCATGGGCTCTGTTCTGTGAGATGGTGAGGAATGAAATGGAGCCAAATGCTTTTACTTTTTCTAGTGTGCTGAAGGCTTGTAAAGGCATGAAAACTCTTTCGTGTGGTGCATTGGTTCATGGGGGGGCTATCAAGCAAGGCATGCAGGGATCCATTTATGTGGAAAATGCACTCATGGACATGTATGCTACTTGTTGTGCTAGCATGGACGACGCATGCATGGTCTTTAATGATATTCATGAAAAAAATGATGTGTCATGGACTACTTTGATCACTGGCTTCACTCACAGAGGTAATGGCTATGGCGGGCTTCAAGTTTTCCGCCAAATGTTGCTGGTAAGTGGCTAATTCATCCTTACACATTTCCTTAAACGAATTGGTTTTTCGAAGAATTTTATAGGTAATATGTAAATATCTTGTTACAGCATATGTAGAATTCAGTCTTCGGATCAGTGTACATAATTTTATGCAATGTACGTGAAATATTTGAATGTGTTGGCAAAACAGGAGGAAGCAGAACTGAACCCATTTAGCTTTTCAATTGCGATTAGAGCGTGTGCTTCAATCGGGTCGCATACTTTTGGCAAGCAAATACATTCAGCAGTGATTAAACACGGATTTGAGTCCAATCTTCCTGTCATGAATTCAATACTGGACATGTATTGCAGGTTTGGTTGTTTATCAGAGGCAAATCAGTACTTCCATGAAATGCCTCAAAGAGATTTGATCACATGGAACACCTTAATTTCCGGATACGAAAGATTTGATTCTAAAGAGTCCCTACTTATATTTTCGCATATGGATACAGAAGGCTTTAGTCCAAATAGCTTCACATTTTGCAGTGTCATATCAGCATGTGCTAACTTAGCAGTTTTAAACTATGGTGAACAAGTTCATGGCAGAATTATTCGGGGAGGCCTTAATAAGAATTTGGCATTGGCTAATGCCCTTGTTGACATGTATGCCAAGTGTGGAAGCATAACTGACGCGCACACAATTTTCAGTCAAATGTCTCATAGAAATTTAGTCTCTTGGACTTCCATGATGATCGGATATGGGGCTCATGGATATGGAAAAGAGGCTGTTGAATTGTTTGATGAGATGGTAAAATCAGGTATAAGACCTGATCAAATAGTGTTCATGGCAGTTCTGAGTGCTTGCAGTCACGCCGGACTCGTCGATGAAGGCTTGAGGTATTTCAAATCAATGATAAATGATTATAAGGTTACTCCAGATCAGGACATTTATGGGTGTGTGGTGGATTTGCTAGGCCGTGCTGGGCGAGTTGAGGAGGCTTATGAATTAATCGAGAGTATGCCATTTAAGCTGGATGAGTCTGTTTGGGGTGCACTTCTTGGAGCTTGTAAAGAACATGAGCTTCCACATCTAGGCAAAGTGGCTGCTCGGAGGATGTTAGATTTGAGGCCAAATATGGTGAGCACATATGTGATGTTGTCAAATATTTATGCAGCTGAAGGTGAATGGGGGGAATTTGCGAATACAAGGAAGTTGATGAGAGGTATGGAGCATAAGAAAGAGGCAGGAAGGAGTTGGATTGAGGTAAGAAACCAGGTTTATAGTTTTGTTGTAGGAGATAAGGTGGGTTCTCATATAAAATTGGTATATGGAGTTTTGGAAGTTATGATTTTGCATATGAAAGAGGCAGAGCACATAAATTATTTAAATTGCTCTATGCATGACCTAGATGAGGGAACTTGAACAGAAGCTGAAACACCTTATTGATAAAAACAGAATGTCCTCAGATTTTTGTAAACGAATATGATACTGGGCAGCCTGGTAAAGAGGATTAGTTTTTCATTTTATTATAAGCCAACATGTACAAAACGATCTTGGGAAAATCCTGCTTTCCAGAGAATCAAGAGTTCTTTGTTAACAGCTCTCCAAACCTGCAATATTATTCGAAAAGAATTGAATTAACTTGCAGCCATAAATATGAAACAACAAAGAAACAGCTAAACAAAATCGAATTTAATGAATTGCATTGTCATCTCACTGTACCTTATTAAGTTCTCTCCCATATCAAATTCTAAATTCTAACAAAACAGCATCCAAGCTCACTGGAGTAAGAGATTCCTTAAAAGCAATGCTCACAAGTTTCTTATTGTAATTGTTGCTCACATCATTATATGGTGGGATGCTATTACAGAGAGTGTCTTCAGATTTAGAACCAGTGACCATGAAAAAGAGAGAAACATGAGACTTTTTGTACAGTTCAGATCATTCCATTAGATGTCCACCACTGGTTTCTCGAACTCTGAATTCATCCTTCTATCCAACATAATAAACTTCACTGCCTTCCTTCACCTTGTAGAGGTAGTAACTGCATTGATCTTCAACCCCGTGATCTATTTGGTGTTGTCAGCACACGTAGCTTGATTGCAAAAGCATCATGTTGGTGCCACACCCTGCCTTTCCAGTTCTTGGTAGAACCGGAGAAGTTCTAAAGCAATAAACCAACATTAACAAGGTGAATAATGTTCTTACCAACTTAGTTATGTAATACTAGTCTGCTACCAATAATCCTTGCAAGAACAAGATCCTTGCTTAAAGTGGTGAAACCGGTGCCGATCCCTAAGCACAATGTCTCGACTGAAAGCTTTCGAGATGAACTTTGCTGCCGTGTGACAATCATTGCATATTCGCAAATTCTTTATTATTCTTATTGGTATTGGCGGACTTGTACAGATAAGCCCAAAGGCAATGGCGAGTTTCTCACTATGTCTGAAAAGAGCAGTTTCCTTCTCTTCTTCATCAATGTCAAATGAAACCTCATTCGTATCTGGTGCATAACCTTCCATCTTCAGTTTCTTAGCCATTTCATCTAGCTTCTTCTCAATCTCCTCTATTTGAGGGTGTTTGTTATCTCCTGCTAAAAACTCATGAACTATTCCATTTGCTTCAATCATGCTACAACCTGGCATCTTTACCACCCCATGTTGCACCATTATTTCCCTAATCTCATGAACATCATCCCAGTTACCTTTTGAAGCGTATATATTCGACAACAATACGTGGAACCCGTCATGGTCAGGATCAAGCTCAATGAGCTTTCTTCCTATCCTCTCTCCCATATCGTGGTCCCCGTGTTTCTTACAGGCCCCTAGTAAGGCACCCCAAGTGGCAACATCTGGGGTCATTGGCATACTCTCAATGAGTTCCTCTGCCTCCTTGAGCATACCAGCACGCCCCAGAAGATCAACCATGCAACCGTAATGCTTAACGTTGGGTTCTATCTTGTGTTCCTGGACAATGGAATCAAAATGGCGGCGCCCTTCATCGACTAAGCCCATGTGTCGACAAGCCCCGAGAACTCCAATAAAGGTTATCTCATTAGGTGCCACGCCACATTTTTTCATCTCTGAAAACATTTCAAGTGACTTCTCCACCAACCCGTTCATTGCCAACCCAAGAATAAGAGCATTCCAAGTAGAAACTCCCTTTTCTGCAGTCCCCTGGAAAACTTCCAATGCGTTTTCCACACACCCACATTTCATGTACATGTTTATAAGGGTTGTTCCCAAAAATACATTAATCTTAAGGCCATTTTTCCTTATATAAGCATGAATCCATTGGCCAAGATCAAGGGCCGCCAAATGAGTGCAAGCTGAGACAACACTCACCAAAGTGGTCTCATCAGGCCTGATTCCAAGAAGCTGCATCTCCTGAAACAATGCCAAAGTTTCTGAGAAGCGGTCATCTTGAGCATAACCTGATATCATTGCACTCCACGACACGATATCCTTCTCGGGCATGGAATCAAATAATGTCTTAGCCTTTTGAACTAAACCACATTTCAAGTACCCTGATATCATCGAGTTCCAGGATATCTGATCCAAGCGGTAGGCTGCATTGAACAGTTTTTGGGCAGCCAAAATTTCCCCACAACTTGAATACATGTGAATAAAGGCATTTTGAAGATTAACATAAGCTTCAATTCCAATTTTCACAACTAGCCCATGGATCAATTTCCCTGTCCGGACAATTGATAAGCGTGCACATGCAGAAAGAACAGTGACCACCACAACCTCATCCACCATAACTCCATTAGCAACCATTCTCAGAAACAGAGCTAAAGCCTCCTCATACATCTCATTTTGCTCATAACAAGAAATCAATGCGCTCCAGGAAACCATATCTTTTTCGGGCAGTTCATTAAACAATCGACAAGCCTCAGTTACACAACCTGTCCTACCAAACAACACAATCATAGAATTCGAAGCAATTGTGTTCCTCTCAGGCATCCGATCATATATAAGCTTTGCCTTCTCCGCATCCCCCGCCCTAACATACCCTGCCAAAATCGAATTCCAAGACACTGGATTTAAAACAGGAATTTCATCAAACAAGTTCCGGGCATCACTCATATTCTCACAAACAGCATACATATTGATCAATGTGTTCTGAACATAAACATCTGAATCAAAACCCGTCTTCAAAATGTGATTATGTATCTGTCTTCCTTCAAACTCTGATACCCGAATAGCGCACGCTTGAACCAAAAGTGGGTAAGTGTAATTATCAGGATCCGCATTCTTATCCACCATCAGTTTGTATAAATTTAAAGCCTTTTGAGGGCAGTTTCTTTGTATATAAGCTCTCATCATAGTGTTCCAAATGAACCCATTTGCGTCCTCAATCAGATTGAAAAGTCTCAGGGACAAATCAATGTGAATGAAGGAAGAGTCGGTGGAGAACTTGAGAATTCTACTTGCAGCATATGTGTCCCTGATGAAGCCAGTGAGGATCATCTGAGAGAGTATGGGATTGAATTGCTTGAGATTTGGCATTTGGGCAAATGGGTCTCTAAAATTGACAAATTTATGGTTGTTTTGGACATGGGTTTGTGATTCAAAGTGGATTTTGCAGCTAAAGTTAGAGGCTTTAATTTAGCCAAACTCATTAAGATGGAGAGAAAGCTAAAAGCTTTGAACTTTGTTGAAAAGCCCAAGTGGCAGTTCTTGGTAAATGCCTAAATCGTCTCGTTCTCTTCAATCCCGCCATGTTTGTCCCCCAAAGTCCCGCCATGTTTGTCCAATAAACTATTGACACGTCGACGTAATATATACTGCTCAAAGTACATAGTTGAAAGTGAAAGACCACAACTAAAACATTGACTGGCGTCAAACTTGCCAAGCACGAACCCAAAACCCCACAATGCCTCCGAGACGCAGAAACAAACCCGATCCAAACATCAACCGCCGATCTGCCGTCAAGAATTTGGAGCCTTCCCTGAAAGAAAAAGAAGAAGAAGAAGAAGGAGAGGTAAGAAAAAATTTCAAACTTTTCAGTTCTTATAGTTCGGTTTTTTCTTTTTTCGAAAGGTTTTTCTAGGCTTGTTTGGTTTGTAGGAAAATGGCCCAAAAAATGTTTCCTTTTATTTGTTAGAGATTGACCGAGGACCCAGACCCTTTTTTTTTCCCCTTAATTTCCTGCAGCTTGACTGAATATGATTTATTTAAATTTCTTACCAATCAATTTGTAAAAAGTAAAAATTAGATAAACAAGGAAAATGTATGCATGTAGGCTAAAATAAGTAGGAATTGTTGTGCTTGAGCTTTAGTTTGATCAACTGCAATTTGGGTTAAAAGATTGCAAGGGATTTCTTGCATTGGGATCACAATATAATAATTTGGGAAATAAGACAACTAGCACCCTTAAGATTTTGAGGTCCAGTCTCCTTCACTAGAAATTAAGCATCAGAGTTTCACATTAATAAAATGACCAATGATGATGCCTCACAAGGGCCAATGCTGACTAGAGGTTTTAAGATTTGAAACTCTTAACAAATTTATTTGGATGATATGAGTCTAAAGAGCATAGAAAATTATATTTTCTTTCCTTTGTGGTTTTTGTATACCAATTTTGGTCTGTCAGCATTTCTTCCTTTTTCTGGGCACATTCTTTCTCTTTTTATTGTTGGTCATTTTTATCTCATTTATCTTTAGTTCAAATTTGACAAGGTGAGATTTCTAAATTGCAGAAAGTGTCAACTCATGAGATTTTTACCAAAGGAACCCCAGTTGAGGTTAGCAGTGACGAAGAGGGTTTTAATGGTGCTTGGTTTGCTGCAACTATAGTGGAAGCTGTGGGGGAGGACAAGTTCCTTATTGAATACCAGAGTTTGAGGACTGAAGATGATTCAGCATTTTTGAGAGAAGAGATTGATACGCTGCACATACGACCTTGTCCGCCCGAAACTGTTGTTGATAATTTCAGTTTGCTGCAAGAGGTTGATGGATATTACAATGATGGTTGGTGGGTTGGTGTGATCTCGAAGGTTCTTAGGGGCTCAAGATACATAGTCTACTTCAGGGGCACCTATGAGGAAATTGAATTTCAGCACTCTGAGTTAAGGCTTCATCAGGATTGGATTGGTGGCAAATGGGTTATGGCTTCTCGGGTATGAACTTCTATCTATCTAACTTTCAGCCACTCTTATTGACACCAGGGTTCTACTTTGCCATGTTCAAGGTTTTTTTATATTGAAGTATTCAGCCAAGTTTTACCATTTTCCAACACATAAACTTGGAGAATGCTTGAGAACCTAAACCCTTTTACATGAGATGAGATGCAGAATAATGTAGAATCCATGTGGATCCTCCTCCTCATGTGAGTCAGTTAGAGAGTTACGAAAAGAGCTGAGTTCTAACGTCTGTAGCATCTTCCTAAAAACTTTTACCAGCATGCAAAATATGAATAAAGTGAACAAAAATTTAAATAAAATGGGAAGAACTACCAAATCCAAGGATGTTTTCAAAGAGCCTTGTCCAAGTCTCAAAATTTGGTCCTATACTATTCATTTTGAAAGGAAAATGATATATGACATTTAAAGCTTGACTTCCATTGGTTAGCATCTTTCCATGTTCCGGGCTAAGTGATGTATGAAATCCATGTTCCCATTCTGCTGCGCACATTGATCCTTATTTTTGGTAACATAGGGCCTTTACCTAAAGATCAATAAATAGAAAGTTGGTGCAGAAAGTTGTTCATAAATAATCATCTGAAAAACATTGTTCATAAATGAATAAGAGTTGAAAGTTGCAGTTCCACCTGCCTGCTGAAACCTACTCCATGTGTGCAGTTTCAGCGTTAAATGATGATGATAGTATGACTATGAGCACCGTCAGATATTTCCTTATTTCTATAATATATTTGTTCTTGGAGCTTTAATTAGTTGTTGTCTGATTGTGTATTTTTGGCAGGCTTTGCATCTGTGATTACTGGTGCAAATGGAAAGGTTTCCTACGAGTACTTGTTATGGTAGTAGAGGTTAAGTTACAAAACTAGCCCTTGTAATCAAGAAGCAATCTTGAACTCCTGAATTTGGTAGACTCTTTGTGGCAAGTGTCAAGTGTTAGTTGCAACTTTCTTTTCATTATGGTACTTGAATGCCCTTGAATTGATTGATCTTGAATGGCTTCTGCGATTTGGTAAAGGCATTGGATGGGGTGGTTGTGTTTGTTCAAGGTTGGTTGAATGATCAGAATCTAATCCAAAGTTTCTGGTTTATGCTTCTCATAGGTTCTGGTTTTGGTCCAAAATCGGAAGTTTGCAAGAAATCTGCTTGAGAAGGCTTTCATTTTCATGGTTATTAGCTATTAATTTGAATGTTAAAAAGATAATTGCTAACCATAAGGAAAGACTTAAAAGATTTGTCCTCTGCCCATCAAAATACAAAGGAAAAAAAACTCTAATTTTATTTCATTTTAAAGTAGCACTAGTAGGAGGACTGGAAAGCAACAGAACACAATCAGAATGACAAAAAGCAAGAACCAACAAAGACAAAGCCTTTATATGAAAATTCTTGCAGTCATCTTGACATTTTAAACCCTCTTCTTAGACTTCCACAGCTCCCTTGGCTTCCTTCACTTCCTTCTTGTCCTTGACATCCTTGTTAGCAGCTTCCTCCTTCTCAAAAGCTGACACAGGGAAAGTCCTAAAAAGCCCAGAAGGAGTCTTGAAAGTGATTTTCCCAGTTGGAGGGTCATCAACGTAAATGTCACTGAGTGACACCCAAACCAAAAGCTCCTTGGTCTTGACCCCAGTGAGCTTCTTGATCTTGCCTTTCTCAACATAGGCTGTGACTTCAGGGGCATAACTGACCAGCTTCCCAATCTTTTCAAACTTGTGGGTTGTGCTCTTCTTCTGCTTAAGCCACACAAACCCAGTCTCCTTCACATAACCACATTCCTCCAAGTCTTTCAAGGGCAAGAGGCCATTGGGCAGGCTGATTTCTGTGAGCAATTTCTGTGACTTTTCTTGGCAGATTTCATCTCCATGGTAGAACTCATCAGCCTTGCTCTTGATCTCTGCTGTCACAAGAGACATTTTGATCTTCTTGCTTCCGTGTCGAGTTTCTTTTACTTTGTAGAGCTTTCTTGGGTTTTAAAAAATGCTGAAGAAAGTGAGAATGTGAGGTTGGGAGTTTGAGTTGAAAGTCGTGGGGTTCATATAGGTGTGAAGCCAAAACTTTGCCCTTGTATATTCTCTAAATCTCCAACAAGCCATTCAAAATTTGCCCTTCTATCTCCCCAAAAATTGCAAAATGTGCCATTTTGTTTAAGTATGATAGTTTCATAATGAATAAATAATTTGAAAAATGGATTATGAACTCAAGATGGAGGTAAACTTATGATGATCGTCATCAATCCTGATAATATTTGTGTGTGCTAGATAAAGCCAAGCTAATTTATCACAAAAGCATGAGAAACACTTGTGTGAAATGAGGATAGTAGTGTTTTGATATTCCGGTCAATCATGACATGCAACAGTTTGATAACTTTTTCATATGTGATTGGTTGGGAATAGAAAAACAGTTTGATAATATTCGTTTCACATAAATTTTTCTGCAGAAGCATGGGCACTTCGTAATTTTGGTGCAGAGGAGGGGTATTGAATAACTATGAAGCATGCATTCATGACACAGCTGGGGAGGAGTTATGGCGAAATTAATGGGGAAGAGGAGGGTTAAGGCTGAAACCAATGAGAATGCTCCACGTGGGATATAGTTGGGAACGGTCACCTATTTTTGGGGACTGAAATATAAGTGAACTGTTGGGACTTGGGAGAAGGAGAAGGAAGGAAGGAATATGAGACACTCTCTCACCTACATCTAATAAATTTTCAGTATATGTATTGATTTATATGGGGTCCCTTTATTACTTCAATTTAGCCCGACCAACCAAATTTAAGAGAGTCCATTTGTAGACCAAATTAAATGAGTACGTTGAGTTTCAGATGTATGTATGTACGTACTATTTTTTTGTTTATCATAAGTATGTATGTACAACTCTTTCACGTGCAAAATTGGTTAGGGCAGGACACGACAGTGCGTCTGCTCCATTGTATCCGAGTTACTCAATTTATTTTCATTTTACTTGTTGGAAAGCTTATTCTACAACAAATATCTAGGTTGACCGATTTCTTTATCTTTTTCTTAATGAGCAAGAATTTTTCTTTTTTAAATCTATTTATGCCGTGCTAAGTTTTCTTAATTTGTAAGATTTTGTTTTTCGAAGTTTTGGCATCATTCATAATGACTCCAAAGAAGATTGTTCAATTGAATTAACTAAAGAAAATTGTGGTTTCTCACGGGACTAATATATTTCGTATAAGCCAACTACAAATCTTTGGAGGAAAATTGGGTCCACGAAAGGCGTTTGACAAAGGATTTTAAAATGTATTTGACTACTTGGTTGATATTTGAATAATCCAATCAATCACAATCACGTTGGATCCATGAACCCTATTATAAATTACATGAATTAGAAATCACACCAAGCTCATGTTATCATCATTCACGGATTGTTTGATAAGGTTAGCGTGATTGTGCCAAATTGAATATTTTTAATAAATTATAGAGTACATAAGCTAAACGAGAAGTGTTAAAATATTCATCGTTGTCGAACTTTTTCTAAGTGTGGCGCTAAAATAACCGAAGAGCGTAGGAAAGAAAAGTTTTATATGCATTGATTATATATAACCATTACCTAACAATACAAATTAGCACTTATAATCATCCTATAAATGCAACAACTTTAGCTTCAACCTATTCCATTAATGGTTAACCATGACCCCCCTATCTATGAACATCCAAACCAAACCATGTAAATGCACTTGAATTGAACAAGTCCACTGGTCAAAACCCCCCATACATATATATATATATGGGCCATAAATAATTTTTAGGTCTGGTATGGGACATAAATAATTTTTAGGTCTGCTAAGGGCCAGAACATTAAAGTAATTTTAATTTTTTCGAATCATTCTATAGTGAAAGCCTTATATATGGCTTTTAGGTGAGATTCTATCTCTCAACCGTTAGATTAAACTAACCAATTTGATCTAACGGCCAACCAATTTAACCCAACAATTAAGAAATAGGACCTCACCTAAAGGCCATATATAAGACCCTCACTTTATAGCGATAAGAAAGAAGTTGCTTAACTAACCCACATTGTTTTATCGTTTAGAGAAAAAAGTCCAATTTGCTTTCGAAATACGAGTGGGGCTTATAGATACAGATAGATAGCTATTTGGAAATAATATACTTGCAATAAAAAGCAAAACTTGTTCTGTGGCCAAAATGATAATAGCAATAGAACAAAATGGGAACAATTATAAAGATTGAAAATTTTGATACACAAGAATTAAGTTAGCTAAAAGCCCACGTCAAGTATCTGCAGGAAAATGCCATGCCTTGAATAAGAACATTTAGCGAGCTCTTTGCTTTTGAATGACATGAATGGTCGACCGAATTCCTTCTATCTGTATTGTACGCTTATTTTACAAGGGCACATCAAATGGATGAAGCTCTCTCACTGTTGTGGCTCTGCATTATACTTACCGTGGGGAAAGTTGTTTAGCAAGGATTCAATGTGTTTAACTTCTTTCGGCATCGACCCTGTCAGGACCTGGCATGCACAGAAATATCATGCTTGTTACGAATTTACAGCAGCTAGACAGAGAATGTGTGACGCTGCTTGGAGGACAATTGATATGAAAAGAGACAGAGTGGCCTTAGTCAATCATAATGGACAATGGATTAATATCTGCCCCCTAACTAAACCTTTTATGAAATCAAAATCCAATTGGTATGGCTATTCAAAGAGGCATTAATAAAACAGAAAATCACAAAACTAGGATCATCAAATGAGACCCGCGGAGGTTCAAGCAAACCTAAATTGTTAACACTAAACAAAAATCATATCAAATTTCTCATTAATGATGTACCTCATAACCTGTCTCTGTAATGAGGACCTCATCCTCAATCCTTATTCCGATCCCTCGATACCTGCATCATATATCCCAAATACATCAATTTATGTATCAGAACACTTAAACCAAAAAGGTTGAAAGATATGGTAAGATGATTGATGTCCTATGCATGAGCATGAGGCGTTCAACAGAGTGAAAAGTTTCTCATTCAAACTCACCATTGGATAGCAGTAGAGCAAAAAAGTTAAAAGAAATATATGATGTTTGAAGTCAGCTTATAGCATTAAAACTTTTTTGTAGGGTGGACTTGTCAGTTGAACCTCTTTGAGATCAACTGCTTGTCCGAGGGCAATGGTACAGTGTACATGGGCCTAACTAGTAAAGAAACTGATTTGTAGCATTTCAAAGTTGGTAAAAAAACAATTATTTTGAAGACTGAGCTAAGCCCAAAAATACCTCTCAGGACCATTAGAAGACAATGGGATGTAGATTCCTGGTTCAATTGTTATCACCTGTGCACAAACAAAACAGTTTTGTCAAAAACGAAAAATTAAGATTAGAGCATACAATGAATCGCTCATGCAGTGCAAACATTTAGCCAGAGTTTGTGTATATACAATTGGATAAAGACACATTATGAAAAAAGACAATTTGAGGGGTTGTGTGTGAAATATATGTACTTGCATTCTATCTCCTATATCCCTAAATATGCTATGAAGCACATCCCAGAGTTTGAAATAAGGGAGGCAACTTACAACGCCTGGCTTCAAAGGACGGTCATAACCAACAATAGAACAATCATGGACATCCATTCCTAGATAGTGACCTGGACAGTAGAAGAGAACAAATTTATCGGTTACAAAATATATTGGTGGCACATTTCATCTTGATTAACTAATACAAATAAGTGTTAACCCACATCCTAAAAACTTAAAATTTTGGGAACAGTGATAAACCAACAAATCTTATCGACCTCGTTTAAACAAAAACAAAAAAACAAAAAACCCACAGAGAAGGTGGTCAATAACAAAATATCAACTTCGTAATACTTCTTGATTAACCAATTCAAACTTCAACAAACTAAGACCATATCTTTATTCATGCCTATATCGGTAAAACAACAAATTAAAATTTTGTCTAGGAATGGACAGGGAAACCTATGGAAGTTGGGTTCAGCTGATGGTAGGAACTGCTTCTAGAATCCTTCAGAATTCCAATCTCCTTGAGTCCTTTGATAAGCATTTCAACCTATGCAAGAGAGAGTGATTAGGGTAAGATAAGGGTCTCATTGCTTATGAGAGGGTGCAGAGAAGATGAAATTCTCAAGTGAAATGAACAGAAACATAACAACTTGGACTCAAAAGATCATACTGAAAAGCTGTGTATTTCTCGAATGCTAGCACCAGGTTTGCAAAGCTCCACACAATCCTTGTTTGTTTGCAGAATAAGATCATAGAGCTCTTCCTGAAATGTAGATTCATGGATAAGTCTCGTTTATTAATGTTATGCTCCAATGCACTAAGAGAATTACAAAATAAAAACAAAGTTGAAGAGTTCCAAAAAATAAAATAAATAAAAACCAACAAAATAAGCTAAAATCTGTGTCAAGATTTGGCTCCTCTTGAGAAGACTCTTTGACTGCAAAAATCTTCGATGCCGTGTTAAAAAGCTTTGAGGCTAAATCATATTTCTGTTAATAAGATTGCATGCCACTATGAAAATACAGTTGTAAGCTCTCAGCCTAAATGGAATAGAGATAAAGAAAAAAGAAATACTAGCTTCTTGAGTAACAGAGGAATAAAAACGAAAGCAAGCAATAGAATTTGTACAAGAAGCAGCAATGCCTTACTTGTGTTGAAGAAAAGCTGCCGTAGGGTGGCCAGGTGCGAGTAATATCACTGACATAACCATGAAGCTCGCAACCAACATCCATCAAGACAAGATCCCCATTTTTTATCTGAAAACAATGTACATAAACCTTTGTAAGCATAAATGAAGAATATTTATGTTCTCTTAGTCTATATTATGACACAAAAGGTAGATAATGGATTTGATAATTAGCTCACTTTCTGATCATTCCGAGAATAATGTATTACACTAGCGTTAGGCCCGCCACCAACCACAGGATTGAATCTGGTAATGGAGGATGAAATTAGTAAATCCTTGCAAAACATGAAAACACTGGAAAAATCTCTCCAACAATACCATCACAAACCAAATTTCAATTACAATGTTTTCTGTTATTCCACCAGACATTTTCAAGTGTAAAATAGCATATATAAAGTGGATAAAATAATAAATTACATTTTCAGATCCGACCATCCAGGAAAGGAAAAATCTTACGCCATTCTCTGGGCTCCCTTCATTTTGCATTCATATTCAACCTTAGCTGATAGCCTACCCTCATAAGGATGTGTCTTTGAGTGAAACATTGTCTGCAGTAGAGCCTGTCCAAGACCAACATATGTCTACGATTAATACAAGTCAGGGAATAATCTATGATGAACATTCAATGTTAACCTTATTCAAAGATATAGAAATACTATGAACTTGTACAGAAACTACAACATGATGGTGCAAATATAACTTTTAAAGAATGACGCCAACTGTAACACCCCAACACGGTTCTCATGTGAAGCCACATACATATAGATTCGTGCAATGAGATAAAGCATTGTAAGATATATGGGCTGATAAAATAGTTAGCAATAATATAGATTTGGAAGTACTTGGCAAGCAATTGATGCGGACTCTCTCATTAACTTAAGCTCTGCAGGCGACTTTATCAACCGTAACTCATGGGTGAAAACCGAAACATCTTTCACTTTTCCAGAGGAAGCTGCTTTCTGAAAACCATCCAATTCCATATATGTTGGTACAGCCGTCTGCACATTGTGGAACAACTCGGACGATCCCTTCATAATATCTGGCAGGATCTGCAGTCAGTAAAAGAAAAGGCAATGTATATATAATGATAGCATGCATAATAAAGGAAAGTAAGAATGTTTTTAAGCTATAACAAGGTTAGAGGGCAGTTTACGGGCATAACTAATAGTGATGCCACAACTGCCCAGCACTTAGAAGTTCAAATTATAAAAACTCAACTCAGGATGGAGCTGTTCAGGTTAAACAAGTTCTCACATTTTGGTATGACTATGACAATGTCACTTTAATTTGTATTAGTGACACAATGTTCATTTTAAAATGAACATTTTAATGACATTGATTATGTAAAAATCTCTATGTAGTTGATTTTAAGCACTCTTACCGGACAGGGCATGGTTATTCTGACTAATAGATTGCACTCAAATAATTTGTTATACTTTCAAATCAGAACTGTTCTCCAAATTTCAAATTGTCAGACTCACCTGCCGTAATTTGCTCATTGGATATGCTCTATCAGCCTTGAATACTTCCAGTGCTGCACTAACTCCCGCAATTTGCCCTTGCCAAATAACATCCTAACCAAAGAATGACCCAGAAAAAAAAAAATAGCTTATAAATTTATCTACAGCTTGATATTTGTAAGTTATGTAGTAGCCTGTACTGAACTATATACGCAGTCTAAACCTCTCTACAAGAATAATAGCAACATGATACATGCACATTTCAGAAGAATGAAACGATAAAAATTAAACATTCTTCCTTGAAGATCAATAAATGAAATAAAGATACAATTCGATGTTTGGTTATTGCTCAAGTTATAGGTCCCAAATTGCTAGTGTATCTGAAACTGCTAGTCCATATGACCATATTAATAGAAATGTGAAGCCACAACAACTGAACTATGCTAAATAGAACAAAATATACTATAGAATTAAATATTATCACAGAAGTAGGGGCATACATGAGACGTCGCTTCTGGCATGAACATGCAAAAACCACATTCATGACCTAAAACTGCCACGCCACCAGGTTGTTGGCAGCCGGTAATATACAAGTAATCAGCATCTTGACGATATGTGAAAGGCACGACATCAGTCATCATCTTTACAGGGGCAGCTGCAAAAATGGCCAAACCCTTCTCTGGGAGCACCTCCAACAACTTATTTCTTCTCAATGTGTACTCCTCTGTAGTTATGCCGGGTGTAATTTCCCCTTCTTTCAGTAACTGCAAAAGCAAACAACAATTACAAGGTAATAATCTTACATCAAACAAAGCATAAATTCATTTTTCTCTTTTCACTTTAAGCCACAGTGAACGCTAGCACGTGCACCCTGCTAGTTGTACAAATTTATCTATGCATCCAATATGCATTGATGTTAAAGCATCAGCAGCACCTGGGGATGTGACGCAGGAGATGGCTGTCCAATATCAACAATTTTCTTGGTAGAATATGCACGGCGTCCAATTGCCTGTAAATCCAATTCATAAAATACCAAATTTAGAGAGTTTAAGCAACAACAACACGGAAATCTCAAGAAGAATAAAAATACAAAAACCGAAATTGAAAACAGAACCATATAGGTAATTTGAAAGACACCATTTTATCATCAAAATCCAACAACAATTTGGACTTCATTGTCATCATTTTCATAATTTGGACTCCTATGGACCATTTGAGAACTACCCACTTGATAATTCAGCTTGAAAAATCAAAGAAACAGATTAAGCATCAAGCAAACGTGCTCAAATAAGAAAACAAATTAAAAATAAAACACAACTGTTTGAGACGCATATTGAAAGTGGGAGGTAAGGTACCTGTCTGAGTGACGTTCTCTGCAGAAGTCTTCCTAAAACGATCTTCATTTTTGCTTTCGCCCAAACCTTTCACTCTACAATCTCTGAAGCTGGTGAAGTATTTGTTTGTTTGAAGATGGCAATTCTGGTACTTCAGTTCAGACTCCCCTGTATAGGGTTTAAGACGGTCTCAATGGGGGTTTAGCCATAATCCAAATTACCAATACACCCTTGTTTAACAATTTTCTCTTATTGGGTAAACTTTGGGCTACTGCTCCTTTGGGCTTTCTTTTGTGTTCTTTACTACCCTAATTTAGGCCCCTTTTTTGTTCCTTTATAAGTGAGTTGGGCCAATTGAACAAGTTAAAATGTTTGTCTTCGCATCCAAGTTGGCCAAACTAATGTGTTCTGTCTTGCACCGAGTTAGATTCCCCTTTCCGTAATTTAAAATATCAAGAAAAAATATGAAAAAATAAAATTGAAACTTACTAGAAGAAAGGTCTTTAGGATCTGAGTAGGGACAAGCAAAGATACGCCAATAAGAGGATGCTTTAATATAAAAAGAATTGTAGTTTTATCTTAATTGTCAAAGTATCTATCAAAACAAATGATAAAAATTGCCAAAGTATAGCACTTTTAAATTAAATATGCCTGTAGTGCATGCCTTGAGTTGGTAGTTAGTCATTCATATTAGATTTAATTAGAGACCTAAGATGTCATTAGTTATCGCATGGGGTCAAGTAAGCTCAATTTAAGTTTATTTTTGCTTGACTGACTAGCTCAACTCCAAAATCAGATATTTTTAATTATAATGGCAAAATAGTAAATAAAGAATGTCACAAATTAGCATACAAAAAACTCTAATTCATTAATTCGAACAAATAACAGAAGTCCATACCGTTCGTTAATGAAATCATATAAAGGGAACAAAGAGAAAAAAACTACTAACCGAATTAAAAATAAAAAAATAAAAAAAGAGAAAAAAAAATACATATTAATATTAAGTCGTATAGACAGGTACGTCAGCACATACACCACCATCACCGCAACGTGTCGCGTGATGGTTCGTCAAGTCAAATGGATCTCACATGACCTTCCAGGACTCCAAAGTGGGAAAGCTCGAGAAGGAGTCAAAACCTAATCCCCCAGACGCAACGCCACCTGCCGATGCTACGTCATCACCAATACTCGTCTGCCCAAACGACGCTGGGCCAAGCCCAGTCAATGTCGTGTTGAGCCCAGCCCCCATCATCGTCGTGGGCCCTACCAGCTGCTGCTGCTGCTGATTGTGATGCTCCAGGAGAAACGCCGACGTATCAAGGGTCGGCATGCAGCAACCAATCCCGGGTAACCGGCTACCGGGTCTCTGAGGTTCCGGCTTCAGAATCGACGGCAAGGTAACTTGCTCGTTACCGAATCTAACGCCGGTCACCTGTTGCACCATCTGGCGGAAGTTGCTCGGGTCCGCCGTGATGAAAGTCGTCTGGGACCGTTTCGCCGCGCGAGACTTGCGTTTCGAAACCTTGCCGCCACCAGCACCGGACACCGGAATCGCGTTTCGCTGCTGGCGTTTCGGGGGCGCTGGGCTCGTATCGGGATCCTCCGAGCCGGACAGCCCCGAAACAGTAGGGGTGGGCGCCGTTTCGGGTTGGAGGATGTTGTTAAGAAACGGCACGAACATGTCGGAGGAAGAATCTAGCGACTCTGGGTTGTTGGAGAGAGACTTCTGGAGGGCCCTGGTGAGGGTTTTGGTGTCGCGCGAGAAGGTCTCGGAGATCCACGAGTCGGCGAACGTGTTAGACCTGAAGGCCCAGGGCTCCATCATGCTCGCTACGTTCTCCGACGACGCCATCAAAACCGGGAAAAGCAAAAACTCAGAGTCTAGCAAGATAGAACCTTTGGTCTTCCCTTATCTAAACCGTGTCGGGTTATCGGGTTACTCGGTTATCAAAGTTCAGATCATTTTCTGGCTTTCAAAATTGAAATGGGTTTTGAGGCGATGATATGAGAAGAGTGAGTGGGTTGTTTGTTCTGGTAGATCCGTACAGTTCCGAGTGTGGTGTTGACTGACTTGGAAGACCTTGAGGCTTGTATGTTAAGTAAGCAAACAGGGGAGCTTGGTGGTGGTCCAGATGAGTGGTGAGAAGGAAGACGAAGGGTTAATATATAGGGCGGTGGACAAATAAAGGAAGGAAGAAAACGCGTTGTTCGCGGGGGACACGCGTCAGCTTTCCGTACGCATTGTTTATTATCTAAAAATCTAAGTAAGCAGCTCGCTTGTAATTAAGTAATTAAGTGAGCTTGGCAGCTAATAACTCAACCATGGTTGTGGGGTTGACTGGTCAGTGGTGAGGTGGTGACTGCCGATTGGCTGAAAGACTTGGAGCTGTGAGGTGGTAGAGGGTAGGGAATCTATCTAGAGACTGGTTGGTTTTGTTAATTGCAATGTTTGACGGTGAAGCCGCGTCATGCTGATGGACTTAACGCGTAAGCACGCTTCCCGATTTTTTGTTTTGTTGTTTTTTTCAAAGTTAATTATTTTGCTTCTTTTTTTTTCTTCAAATTGTTGCTTACTGTCAGTGAGTACCGGACACTGACCTTGACTTGTAACAAACAAATCCAAAATAAGATGCCTTTTCTTTTGTACTGTTTTACTGTTTTTGGTAAAAGGAAATCAAATTTATCATATCACAATAAGGCCAAGATAAGATAAAATTCAAAAACCCAATGGGCTCACAAGATCCAAACAGCAAACAACAGTACCAAGAGGGCCCAAATAAATACACAGACATGAATTAGATCAATTGGCCGAAGACAATGTGCCCGTTTGATCGTCATACATTAGGGTACTTCACTTATGTTTAATGAAATGATAATGTGCCTAATATGGAGGGGACATATATGACTAGGATAGTTAGAATATCGTTTTGTCAAAAACAGAATGGCCCAAAAGTTAAAGAAAGCGGCCGAGAAAGTCCTTGACCTGATCAATGTAAGGAGGACGAGTGGGAATGATATGACCCGAGTCGTGTTCAATGGTAACAGAGCAACCCTCATCAAATAAGGAGGCAAGCTTCCTGCTTGCTTGATTTGCAATCTGCCTGTCTTTTCCATGGTCACTGCCAAATATGTGAAGCGAAGGGCATTTCAGCATCTGAATTTTCTCCTCCTCAACTCCATTAACTTCATAAGGCCAAACCCCGAGCACAAAATCACAAATCCAAACTCCATTTCCCCAGTTTGTAAAAGTCTCCTTCGGGTTTGTTGGGCACAAACTAATGCAGCTGCCATTGCTGCTCCCTGAGAAAATCCCAACAGTCCATCAAAGGGCCCCTCCTTAGCATACACAGTTTTGATGTATGCCAGTGATTCTTCAAACCCAGCTGTTTGCTGCTGGTACTGCAGAGGATCAAATGGACCATCTCCCATTTTCCACTCCCTGTCCGGGTTGTCGCTTTCACTCTCACTCTTTCCTCTGAAATCAGGTGCTACGAACCACGCAAACTTTTTCTGCAATGCTCCGAGGGCGGTGGTGGAGGACTTTGTTGTAGTAGTGATGAAGGCGGTGATGTATGATTCTGATGCGACTCTGTGACAGTTGAGGGTTGGTATATGAATGGTAATTCATGAGGTGCATCCACAAACACGAGCTCAGCAATGTTTTTGAGTTTCTTGGCTAAGGATGCCGTTCTTCCTTTAAAACTTGAGGCATTCTGTCGAAACCCATGTAAGCACAAGATTCTGAGTTTTCTTGGAGGAGACCCAACGGCTGTGGACAACAGTTATTACAACATTAGGACCAAAACAATGAAAATGAGGAACGTCTAATACTTCAGGATCCAATTGCAAATGCAAGATGTGTCGGTACACTTGAAAGCACGGTTGTTCAAAGAGATTAAGATTACAGACCTTACCCTGTCTCCAAGGCAGCTGAGGCGAGGGATTAGCATCTGAAGAGACAGTTTCACGCTCAATTTGTTGTGGTATTGAACTTAATCTTCCATTTTCAGAGGAAGAAACCAACTCAACACCCTTGTTATGATTCTTGCAAAGCTCACAGACATATACAGAGCCCTTCCTCTGCTGAGACAAATTCAAAAATTCAGTAACAATGACACAAATACGTAATCTAAAGAGAGTGCCACCAAAGGACAATGTACTCAGGGAGACTTACACACAAAGGATATTCCATTTTAAATGCAGGATTTTTTATAAAACAAAAGCAAAAATCTTCTTGATCCACCCTAATATAATATAGCAACCCAAAGACTGGTGACCAAATTCGGAGCGAAGCTTGAACTAGCTCACTAACATAATGAGATTGCTTTTTAAAACAGTCAATCATTCAATTAGTAATGATAAAACTAAGTTAGAAAGCATACCTGGCAACTATCACAAACTAAGACAAGCATTCTACAATAACTGCAACGGAGGCGTGAAGAATAATCATCAAACGACACCACAGAGAAGACAGGTTCCCAAAATATTTGCATCTGAACTCCCAACTGAAATCCTAGAGTCACAAAGAGAACAGGTATTCCACTTTTTTATTTTGAATTTCTATCACCAAAATACTCAATGATATTGTTTAATTAGCATTAACCTTCATAAACATATAGATATAGATATAATTGACAAGCCAAACAGAAATAGGGCACAGGGTGTGGGTACAAATTATGGGCTTTTCTTCACATGCATCTATATGGCAATCCAAATCGGAGAATAAAAATGCATACCAACTATGACCACAAGAGGCATTCAGCACCTAAAGAATCATACCGGTGATCAAAAACAAAGTTCTTTCCTCTGAAAAACCCACCATCTGGAAACTGTTCCAAATAACGCTGTATTCCACCAAATAACTGCAAATAAATTCATATAGCATGAGAGGTCGTCACGATCATCATCAAGAAGCATGAATCTTACTCTATAAAAACAAAAGGCTTCTTCTTTACAAGAGCGCACCTGAAATACGTTCTCATATCCAGCACCTTTTGATCTAATATAGGCTGATGCCATTTCGCACCTGATTCCTCCAGTACAATACCTGTAACAGCACCAAAATATGAATGAGCGGCGTATAAATTTAATGGATGTAGTTATGCCTATTGAAAACTGACCAATTATGCAATAAGAAAAAAATAAAACTAGTTGCCTTGGAAGATTTTCTCTGAGAATCTAACAGCAGAAACTAATTTGCAAGTAAGATAAGATCGAGTGACAACTTATATTCAAAATATAACCACTCACATGAGAACATTTTTCCCTTGCAACTGATCAGAGTTATCATCAATCCATGAGGGCAGATCACTATATTGCCTAATGCCTGGATCCAAAGTTTCCACATCTGGTGTGTGGAACTTCCCAATTCTTGTCTCGTACAAATTCCTTGCATCCAATAGAACAAGTTCTCTATCGCGCTCTGTGCGCTCTTTGTCTAGTTGTCCTGGAAAAACATACACCAATTATTGAATACCATTATACCTGTAAGTTTTCAATTTCCTCTTCACACGTCCAACAACCAGAACAGCCCATGAATAAAAAGGCAAAAATCAGACGGGAGTCACTAACCAGCTCTCTGTAGCATGAATGAAACTCGTCGCAGAGAGATGCTTTCCAGCATCTGAAAACTCTGGTGATTTTAGCAGAGGATTAGAGCTAAGAGTAACCAATTCCTGAGTTCAAGATAAAAAGATGTAAATACATAGACATATATATATATATATATAAATCAATAAAATGGTAATAAGCATAGTGCTAATCTTTAATTCAAAATATCAACATAAAAAATAAATGCACACTCCAAACCAAAGCCAAATTCTTGAAAAAATAAAACAACCACCTTAACAGACAAGAAAATTTAACGGCAAGAAATCACCTTGACAATGCGAATTGAGAGAGAAGTGAACCCGCATTCTTCAGCAACCTTGTCATTCAATGGGCGACCACAAGCCGCCAGCTTGAAGTCGGTTCCTTGGAACAAACTATTCGATTCAACCGCAGCAACGTGCTTCTCAGTGCAGACAACTTCCCCCCAACCTAAAACCAAGCCCAAACTATCAATTACAAAACGCCCATAATAAAAAATCCACACGAAATGAGGCATATCAAAACAATTGTTAGTTTTTGCTTGAAATTATGAAAAACCCATCATATTAAACTGGGAAGCATTCTGTTACAAATGAAACAGAACATACGGTGACGTTGACGCCAAGCGGAGAGATTCGAACGCGGCCTAGGAGAGAGAGAGAGTTGCAGTTGGAGTGGTAGAAGGTGAAGAGCTCGTCAAGGTCTGGAATTTGGGTGTATTTGTAGTATAGTAGAACCCCATATTGGTCTTCTTTTTCGTCTTCTCTCTGTTCATGGTCTTCGTTGTTGATATTGGGTTCCATTGTTGAAAGCTCTCTTCTTCGGCTGGTCAGCTTGAACGTGAAGTAGCAAGTTTTTACTTCACACGGGAAGGAGCAGCAAACCCAAATTTAACCCGCAAAGTTTGAGTTGGGCTGCCCGCTTCAACTTAACCCAAATTTAACCCGGGCTCGAATTTTACAATATATCTTTGATTAAATATCAAATAAAATAAAAAATATTTTGAGCAATTATATATCTTACATTTGAATTTTCTCATCTTACATGAGAGATGATGAATATATCAAGATTATATTCTAGAGGTGATGATAAGTTGTCCTTTTGTGAGATTTTGTTGCAAATGGAGCAGAGACCAGATCAATGCAGGCAGCCAGAGCCAAACCCGAATGTTTTATCGGTATATCATCAATCAAAAGATACAAAAAAAAGTAAATAAATAAAAAAACAAAAACATGCTGAGAACATAAGCCATTATTTTTCCTCCAATTCCAGGTAAACACAAGGAGTGACAATTTTTTCCTATTAGAAGTATGGAAATGCAAAATAATAATGGAAAACAGCCGCTTGCGCACATCTATCAAATTCCATAGACAAGCCTACGTGCCAACCAAAAAACCCTGGCCCTTGCAGTGAGGGAAAATCAAAATGAGGTTTGGAAATTCATCAAAAGGAGGTAAAGAAACCTACACTGCTAGAAAAACAGAATCCTATCAAAATTTGAAGCCACCAGGGGGAGGGTTGGGCTGGTTAGCTCCAAAAGTAAAATCATGCTGATTTCCATCCCCATTCTCCTGAATGTTCTGTCCTTCTTCTTCCTCGGCCCAATATCTCTCCAAGATCTTCACAGCCTTCTCATAAATCTCATTGTTATCATGTGTCTGCAGATTCTCAATCTTATCCAAACCTTCACATTCATCGACCAGTTGTGCATAAAGATTGATCCCGTCATTCATTCCCATTTCTTTGTCTGCCTCACCCACCTTCAGAATGTTCTCAAGACCTTCAAGGCACACAGTTATAATCCTTGGATCTGGGCAGATTAGAAGATCACAGATCGGTTTAATACAACCTCTGGAAGCCAGGTGTCTGCAAGAACATTAATCATGCATGTAAAATATCGGAAGATACAGTATGAACACTATCACATAATCAATCTGGTAGAAGAAACTCAAGTAAAGAACACACTTGAGTATTTTGTCTTTGCCATTGTCCAAATATATACCAGAAGGTCATCACTATCAGTGTTTTTCAACACTAGAATGGCAGCCAATATATTGATTTCAAGTTTCCTTTTCTTTTAGGAAAAGAAAAAGGAATTTCAGTGCTTAGTACTTGATAGTTGATATATGACATTCAAATTGATCAGTTAGTGAAGTGGAAAACAGCAGAGTCAGACAAAAGAAAGAGATTAAGGGGAAGAACATCCACTCAAAAGCTGAGTAGAACCATGAATTTCCATTTATTATCTGGCTGGAAAATGTTGCACAACCGAACTCTTTTCCCAACTTTCTTTCAACTCTCTCAATGAGGTAGGACCCCAAATATTGTGGAATCAATCCTGTGATAGAGTTGGAAGTAAAATTGGAAATAGAGTTAGGTTGTAAAGCATCTTCCATGTGGGTGTACGTATTTATCTGTCCATGTATGCAAGTGGAAAAATGAAGGCGGAAAAACTAATCCAGTGGTAAAGGTAGAGCATACTGAATCTGGTCATGAGATCCTCCAGAAGTGGCATTTGAGATGGCCCACGCAGCCTCCTTTTTTATGTCAAATTCTGCATGTTGGAGAAGTTGCACAAGCGGGAGGATTATATCGGCTTCAATCACAGCCTGTTAAATGGAATTTAATTGACAAAAAATGTAAGAACTGTATCAAGTAACATCCTCCCAGATCAAATTAATTGTGGGACAAGGCAAGAAACAAGATCAAGGAAACTTCCTACAAGCAAAAGGGATTAAGAAAACAAATTCCAATACATTTACAGAGACCATTCAAAACATCCATAGAAAATTTATAAGCATTTTCTTTGCCAAGTAATTATAAAACTGGTAAGAAACAATATCAGTCAAAACAAAATAGAAGTGTTAATAAAATAACTAATAAACAAAATCTCCCTTCCTTGTGACAGCTAGGCTATGTAAGTGTGGGGCTCTTACCCAACAATCCCCCAACCGATCTACCACTAAATAAAAGAGTACAAATAAAACCATCCAGTTATATCACGCAGTCATCCTACTTGTAGAGATGGTTATGAAACACCAGACACACACCCTGAACATGAAAACGTAGTACAGTGGATTTAGTGGGTGCCATGCATTAACTAAATGCATGAGATAAGAAAAACTGATAGGTGCAAATTTACTTATGTTGCGCTACAATTGGTACTTTGGTACCTTTAGAAGAAAATATTTGAATTTGACTTCTTAGTCCACACTGTCTAACAAGAGAAGTAGTGATTTTTATATTTAATAAAATCCACAATTTAAATACACTTATTTGGAACATGATGAACTTCAAATGCTCAAGAAATATATGTTCTTATAAATGCTTTTCTCAATTCATGACAAGTGAGTATCACAACTTTCTTTTCTTGTTTTTCTTTTAACATTTGATGCAAACAATTTAAACTAAGTAGTCGAATTTAAATCCAGAAATCCAAATGCAATTTAACGGAATTTATACCTGTATTTGAATTTTATTCCCGGCTGTGATATTTGAAATTGTCCAACAAGCTTCTTTCTTGATGCTCTTTTTGTGATTTTGTGTGAGAAGTTGATGGAGGCGAGGGAGCACTTGGTTATCAATAACAAACTGGAACATATACAGAGGTCACTTTGTTGCTATACATAGCAATGAAAATCAAGGCATTATAAAAAATAAAAACAAAAACATAGAACTGCTGTCCTGAAGAGAGAGCAGATTCGGATGACAAGGGTAAATACAAATTAGTGTTAATACCTGAGTCTGGGAATCATCACCAGTAACAATGTTTCCCACTGTCCGAAGAGCAGGTATAAGAACCGTAGGTGATGGATGACTGGCATAAACAAATCGTAGTGAATAAAAAATCACTCAAGGTGAGTATCCTAAACAACTATGCTAAGATAATATGGACCAGTGAAGGCCACTGCCACATGTGAATAGTTTGTAGAGAGCATAGAAACATACATCAGAAGCTCCATAAGTCGCTGGCAGACACCCGCTTCAATCACAGCCTGAATTTTGTCATTTGGACCATCTGAGAGATATGATAGGGCCCAGCAAGCGTCTGTCAAGACTTCTTCATCATTTAAGTAAATAAGTTGTCGAAGAATTGGCAAGGCAGGCTTCACCTGAAACAAAAAACATGCAGATAAGCAAGCAGAAAGAGTACTTATTACAGTCACGTAAGGCATCAACCAAAATTAAATTTGGAAGGGATACCAACTGACATTTAACATATATTATTAAGGTTTTAACCAGAAAAAATTCTTGAAATCCCCACGAACCTGATCAAATGGTGTTGCTGGCTTGCCACGACAAAAGTTTGATAAAGTCCATGTAGCATTCCTTAGCATGGATAACTTGGAATGTTCATTTAATTGAGCTAGCAATGGCATTAGTGCACCTTGTCCAAGAACAAGATCCCTGCAACTAGGAGAGTCGCCAGCAACATTTCCTAGAGCCCACACTGCCTGTTAGAGAATCAAGAAAGCAAGGATTGTCATCCAGTACAATCAAACAAATGGAAATTTCTGGCAGTCAGAAGGGAGAGAAACTATGAGTTGTAGAACCAGTAAAACTTAGAACGTAAAGAAGCATATATACCAAAATAATAAGCAGAATACTTTCTCAAACTTATTACTAACTTACATATCATATTGAAATTGGAAAGATTTCAAACATGCATAACTTAGAATCATTCAGAAAGCCCAAATACTTTTTCCCCGTGTTCTGAAGTCAAATTTCTGAAACTTATTAATAACTTATATATCATATTGAAACTAGAAAGTCTTTCAGCTATGCATCACTCGAAGTATTTAGAAATTCCAAATCCAAAGGCAATGCTCTCAGGTTGATGAAAAGTGTGAAAGGTAGTGAGAGACAACCTGCTCTCTGACATCATCACTGCCAGAGCTAAGAAGCTGCACAAACATGGGGACCGCACCATGTTCAATAACAACTCGTGTATGATCTGATGTTCCAGATGCAACATTGGTCAAAGCCCATGCAGCTTCAAACTGCATATAAAGATGAAAGTCAACCTCGGTGTTTGATTACACCTTAAAGGACAATTTCATTTTAACAACAAATATCAAAAATATTCCGTACTTGCAATTGGGGCATATCATGTCTCCCAAGAAACTCCACAAACCGAGGGACCGCACCTGCTTTTATAACCTCGTCAATTGGAGGGCTGCGTTCTACACAAAAACGAAAAAACAAAAGTCAAGAACATCACACGAATATTTCACCTAAATAGGAATAGGAAATGAACTTCAAGTATTGGAGCTGCTCCCAAACCAATTGATAATAGCTTCCTAAACTGAGTGGTAGCCTCCAATTGCAAAGCAGGATCATCAGACCATACTCCTTGCACCATTGAGGGAATACTTTCCAACTGTTAAACAACACCAACATCAATTAATGACCAACCCTTTTAATATAAGATCAAACTGCAAGAAGAGGAACATAAAGAGTCAACTTTCTAAAGATCTCATGCATGAACATTCTTCTTTGCCCCCAGGACTTGAACAAAAAAGAATCAAACTATACAACTGACTTCTTGAATAAACAGAAAATTCTCCGTTGCCTTAAGCTATCGATTCAACATCCCTTATAATCAATTTCTTATAAAACGGTAATTCTCATTTTTAAATCCGTTCCCTTTCCTTCACTTTCTCAGCAACCAAGCACATCCATACAAACTAATCCCACAACAATTCAAACCAAAAAAAATCAAACAAACCCCACAACCACAACGATTCAAAATCCCTAAGACACTAAACTCAAAAAAAAAAAAAAAAAAAACCACAAAGTATTACCAAGAAGATTTAAAAATAAAATAAAACGAAGTAGTACCCTCTTCTCGAAAACGACGGCGGTTTGGGTGCCATCAAGCAGTTGCTGCTGGGACAGAGGCAAGCCTTCCCTTCTCTTCTTGAGTAAATTGTCCTCGCGCTTGTTCTTCCTGATCTCCACCAAGTTGTCCTCCCTTCTCCTCCGAGCCTGGTCCGCATCCACTCCAGTCTTGTACGATTTCTTGCGCACCTCGGTGCGTGTGCCCGGGCGCAGAGACATTGTCTTCTGATTTAGGTTTTGGTTCCCTTCGGGTCTGTGAAATAGCGCTCACAAAGTGTTCGATGAAATTACTCAAAAGAAAACACAGCGAAGAAATTGGTTCAGATTTCGGGGTGGGGAATATAAAACAAGAAAAATAGGCGGGTCTGGGGTTTGGCCAGTATCGTATGTTCGTATATCTTACGACGCAAATACATTCTATCTTCAAATCTATAATATTCAATAACACGATCTACGGCTCACCTAATATATGAGAACTTGTAATTTAAATTTGGCAAATCTCAGCCGCCCGTTCAATAGCGTATAGTCTACGACATCTAACAAATGAGAATGACATAATTAATAATTTTTTTTTTTTCTGTTGGGATAGCTTTTCTCATTTCTTTACCAAACTTTAAAAATAAATAAATCTAACTCGTATCAAACAAATGAATTATTGGAGGAGAATGTCAACATAGATTGAATAGTGCAAGATTACTTGTGAATCTGAAATAAGATAGCGAGTCATTTGAAATTGAAGGGATAATGTGTACAATAATCAAGTAGTTGATGTAATTGGATTTTTTGAATTTCGTGATTGACAATTTATTTTCTTTGAATGTTTGATTTTAGCTCAATTTCAAATTGTGACTTTATCGTTTGAAATTTTTCAAAAGTTGACCATATACTGAAAAATACTTCTAAATATTAACTGTGATTTTATTTATTTGACTAAAGTTAGGAAAGGGAGGGGGGAGGAACTCACACATCGCCGTCGGTACCATCCAATATTATTTCTAGAGATGGTGCTTGATTGATTATAACTACTAACATTCCACAAACATAACCCCTTCACGTAAAGTAAATTTAGCCATACCGTTTTGAAATCCTTGAGTCGTCTTTGACTATTTAAGAGCACATATGCATATGTCAATCCAATTAACACTCTATTGATATGGATTATGATTAGTTAACAATAGCTAAAATATCCTCTCACCCATGAATTGCATAATAAGAGTATTTGGGCTCGTTTGGTACGTCGGACTGTACTGACTAATTTCCGTCGGATAGTATTAATTTGTTCCGGATAGTACTGACTATTTATCCATAATATTATAAGGCGTTTGGTGTTGTTCCGGATAAATAGTCTGACTAAGTTATACTGTGTTTGGTGATATTCCGGATAACATCAGATTAGACTATTTAAAAATAAATAAAAATCTTTGATAATTTTAATGGAAATTGATATTCAAATGACACGAAATTTTTTTTTTGGTAAGATTCATATGACAAGATTTTTTTTGGGTAAGATGCATATGTCTGTATTGGACATCAAAGTTTCCATGTACAACAAGAAGAAGGAGAAAGTAGGAGCAAAGTAGAAGCATTGCAATCAAAAGAGCCAAGGGCATAAGCTTGGGAATCATAAAAAGAAAAGGAAAAGAGAAAATTTATCAATCATGAAAATGGTTCAAGAGGAAAATTTTGCTCTCCTAGTCATCAGGTATGTATGTATTCAACTAAACTACCAACACTAGCACAGTTGTTTGTTTTTGGACGAAAACTAGCACTACTCTGGTTAATATGATTTTAAAAAATGTAAAAAAAGAAAAATTCATAACCTAATTTCCACAAAAATTTAATAAAAAATTGAAAAATATAAAGAATAGAGAAGAAGCATATTGGAGAGAGTATGAAAAAGAGAGAGAGTGTGAGAGATGGATACTTGGAGAAGAATGAAGAAAATAACTTGTGGAGAAGATAGCAGAGAAGAACCCTAGAGAGAAGAAAAGTTTATGCCAGGTTGGATTCTTCCTTCCAATATCGGTTGTATAAAAAGTTCCATTTTTCAGACTTGCCATTTGCACGAGCCAATAGAAGAAAGCCACTATTTTCTAAAAGGCTTAAATGCTAAAATAGTCCTTGTGTTTTACCATGTTGGTCAATTTAATCCCTGTGTTTTCAATTTGGCCAATTTGGTCCCTGTGTTTAGAACTATTAGCCAATGTGGTCCATTCCGTTAAAATTGCCGTTAAATAAACATAAATGATTTTTTTTTTTTTTTAATGGGTTGAAAACCTATAAACTTATTTGAAATTGATTTTAAAATTTTAATTAATTCAAAAATATCTTGAAACTTCATTAAAACCAAAACATAACGTTAGGAAAGAAAAAAAAAAACAGGATGGGCATAATCAAGGAGGGGGGAGAGGCTGCTCGGCGATTGGGAGAGGGGGTGGGGAAGTGGGGGCGACGACCAAAGTGGGCTAGAGGATCCTAGCGGCGCGGCTGGGGATGGGACAAATGGCTAGGGAATGGTGGGGTTGGGGAAGATCTTGCTGGGACATGGTCGGGCGGTAGGGGTTGTTTGAGAGAGAGAGAGAGAGAGAGAGAGAGAGAGAGAGAGAGAGAGCTCAGGGGTGGGAAGGATTCATGTTCAGGAGGTGGGTGCATGTAGGGGAGTTGGGGCCTTTGGGTCTGACTGTGGAAAGTAGCTGGGTGGGTTGTTGTTGGGAGAAAGAGAGAAGAAAGAAGGGCGGTGGGGGTTGGGGTTTTAGATTGGATGGTGGTATCATCCTTTGATTTTAATTTCTTTTAGTTTTAGATTTTATTTTATTTTGTAACAAAGGGACTAAAAGCCCGGACCAAAATTTTAGATCTTATTTAATTATCCATTTTTAAATTGAATTCAAATACATCTATTTTTATATTAATATTTAAACAGTTTTTAAATTTTTAAAACATAAATTTAACGGATTTGATCACATTGGCTAACGGTCCTAAACACAAGGATGAAATTGGCCAAATTAAAAACACAGGGATTAAATTGGCCAACATGATAAAACACAGGGACTATTTTAACATTTAAGCCTTTCTAAAATTTTCAAAACTTTTTGAACGTAATTGAATTCAATCTCGTTGTCGTTTTTTAATTTTCCCACCAAACTATTTTTCAAATAATTGCATATTTTGTCTTATTAACAAGAATTTCCCAACTAGTGCTGCACATCTCTGATCCTAACCCCAATCTCCGCCGTGGATCAACGGACCCCACTTATTTTCATTTACCATTTTGCCATCGCCCTCCTCCATGTATAAAAACCCCGCTCGCTCTCTCCCTCTCCTCACAAATACAAACCCGGTCGAAACTAGAGAGAAAGCAAGCGCCGGGTCACTGAAGTGAAGACTGCAGTCGAGAGAGCAAGAGAGAATGTCCTGGTGGCGGTCCGCGTCAGCATTCAGATCGCCGATGGGATGGGCGCCGAGAAGCCTGCTGAGGTGGTGGCCGGAGCTGAGCCTGTCGATCGTGGACGACGTCGTTTGGCCGCTGGTGACGGCGTTCGAGTCCGTGGCCTTGGTCTCGATGCTCTTCTTCTTCTTCGTCTTCTGCGGATGCACTGTGTGAGCATCACGCGCGTGATTTTCGATCCTGAAGCAGTGAAGGGCAGGCGAATTTCGGAGGCGGAGACGCAGATGTTCAGCTGTAGGTAGGAGAAACGTTGAGCACGTGAGGGGAAGTGGGGGAAGTAAGTAGATAGGAATAGGAAGTGGCAGAAGCAGAGTTATTTATGTGATATTTAAATTTAGGAATTTTGGTGTTGTAATTGTGATAAATGGTTTTAATTTCAAATTTTGATTTCTCTGTTTCTGGGCAATTTTATTTCATATTTTTATATCTGCATAATTTGATGGAAGTTGGGCTTACACGGATACATGGATTGGCTATCATGTTTTATTTTAGATACAATCTGAATCATTGATATTTTCCTTTATAATTTAAGAACAGTAAATGCATTAACTTAATTCCCAAAAGTATGATGTTACATGAACATACTACTAGAAACACTTAATACAAACTAAAGGATTGTCAATCAACTGAGGTATATGCCCAATTATTAATGAAAAAGGAAAACAAATGAAACAAATGAAACAATTATCTCACCGACTAGTCTAAGAGCATCTCCAACCGATATGTCAAACGTGCCACATAGACATTTAACAGCTAAAAATAACATCTCACATCACTCCAACCAATATGTCAAAGCTGATGTGGAATGAAGGTTGGAGGTTGATATGTTATTTTTGACATCCCAAAAACAAGATGTCAAATGAATATTTTATTATTTTTTCTTTTCTTTTCTTTTTAATTAAAAATTAATCAACAGTAAAATGTAATAAAATAATAATTTAATTTGACATATCGGATGGAGTGTAAAGCTGTGTAAGATGTCAAATTGCCACATCAGCCATCAAATTTAAATTTGATGTTTAGTATTTGACATCTCCCTTGGAGATGCTCTAACTAAAACATTAACATTTTTGCAGTTATTTAAAGGGTGCTATATGTCTTGTAAATTTCCCACCAACTCCTTTGTTATCTCACCACACAAAATAGGAGCCTCACCAATTTCTTCAATTTGAACTGACGGTAGATATCCAACTTCAGGAGGCACAACACGTTGACTATTTTTTCTTTTCAACTTCTCATGTAGTTCATCAATTGGCTTCTTAAAATGTACGAGTCGTATAATGTATGTTGCTCCTCGATACACAACAACATTCTTCATATATTCTCCTTCAAACTTTCTTTGGAATCCTTCATGCACTTTCACATTAATGTCATGTGCATACATGTAATCAAGCTTGTCAAAGAGAAAGAACAATGATTTGGAAAGATAACTAGCTAAGGCATCATAATGATCAAGAAGCGCTCTCAGAACCGGTCGGTCATATAACGTTTCAAAACCTCCTTGTTTTAATACCTCAAACACGCACTACTACAAAAATCTAAATAGATGACGGGAAAACACCGTCGTCTTTTTCTTTTTCAAATCGTCATTAAATCGACTGCCGTCTTTTTGAATGTCAAACTACGACGGTAATTAACCGTCGTCTTTACATTAACAGACGACGGTTTTTTCAAGAAACCGTCGTCTATCACATGTAATAGACGACGGTTTTTAAAAGTTAACAAACGAAAAATCAGAGATTCAGAAAATTAACAATGAAATTCCAAAATAATTAAAGCAAACAACAAAAACAAAAAGTATTTTGGACCTGATGATGTTGTCGGTCCTCAAACGGATCTAGTGAGGGATGGGTCTGTTTTGCCTCATCTTCTTCGTCAGCTTCTTCTTGATTACGAAGGCCTTGTGGGACGGCTGTGCATATTTATAAAAAACCCAAATGAGAAACTCACTTAAATCCCAGGAAATTAGCACAATACATGAACAAACATATATATATATATATATATAAAGACCGATTTCCATAAGTCTTTCTGGATCGAGTCGCTGAATTTGATGAGCGAGTTGAGTGCCTGAGAGCGAGATCTTCTTTGAAGAAAGTGAAGGTCGAGATCTTCACCGCATCCAAACATCTCTTGATTCTCAGATCCAGAACCTCCCTCTCCATCTTGTGGATCTGTGAGCTAGAGAGAGAGACAACAAGAAAGAGAGCGCCGGCAATAGAGAGCCGTCGAGAGACCAAGATGGCGACCTCAGTGACCTGGACGGCGAGATCTGTGACCTGGATGGCTCGATCTATGACCCGGATGGTGAGCTCGTAACCAAGATGGCGCAATGGAGATGGTGTTTGAGAGAGGGAGAGAGGGTTTTCTGAAAGGGTCGTGAGAGTGAGTGTTTGAGAGAGAGAGAGAGAGAGAGAGAGAGAGAGAGAGCTGTACGTGAAAAGTTAGAACTTATATGAAATTTTTGTCCAGCGCGTTTTAAAACACGACGGTATTAGAAATGAATGGTCGTAATTTGTATTTGCGCCTTTTAAAGCAGGACGGTTCCTTTTGGAACCGTCGTAGATTTTCATAGTTTTTCAAAACACGACGTTTTTTAGTTTTACGGTCGTCTATTATGGGTCGTGTTTTTCCATAATTGTAGTAGTGACGCGCACATATCCACCGCTATATTCATCAAAAAGAGTTGCATATAATAAAGCCCTGATCATATGTTGTAACAATTCATTTGAACTACGGACTTTCATATTGCAATTATACAAGTATTTCATAGCATGTGGACCACCGCTTCCATTCACAAATCCTGTGCAACGCTTGGATTTGGATTTTACCTCCACTCCAGAATGCGTAACTTTACATACATAAGGAACTTTACCTACACCCTTCCATCCAACCTTCCATCCAGACATAATAGTAGACGCCTGAAATTCTAGTTTCCTTTTTGTGTTCCCAGCTATGAATAAACTTATAGGCTTTTTATGATGCTTCACGGATGCCATTAAATATTCCTCCACGATCACGAAAGTGTTGGTCCACATGTGCTAACATTGTCTTGCTATGGGAGACCTTTCCCGTCCTAGTTGCAAATACATTGCAACTCTCCATGTGTAAATATTTGTGTGCATCATTTGTGTTTATAAATCCTTTGTTCATACTACATGTACTCCTCGAATCGACACCAACATATATTGTTCCATATTTGCTATTAGAGATATAAGCGATGTTTGTTGTGCCCCATCCTGCATCCTAATAAAAATTTGAAATTTATAGAGTAAAAAAAAGATAATAAAAAATAATAATGAGAATATGCCTCAGCTCAACTAACCAAGTGTATCATACTATCATATATATACTATATTTGCGGTTTTATATTTTTTTTCTTTTCACTAACTGAAGCTTCATTGAAAAGCCAGAAAGACGGCAAACAGACACATTAATTAGAACAACAACCTAATTAAGGAGAATACAGATGAAGCCACATAAACATAAAACAAATAATTAATAAACTAATATAGGAATAAGAAACATATAACTGATGAATAAACTAAAGGAGAGTACAAATTGGGGGTTTCTGTGTTCATAAGATTTATATGCTAAATTCAAATTGAATTCTCCTGCTATTGATTAGGATAAATTTGGATACTATTGAGGAATCCTATTTAAAATTCTTTTATAACAAAACTCACGAATAAGAGACCACAAAATCGAACAAAGTTTATAACCCCAGGTCAAAGTTTTGAAAGAAAAATTCAGCTTCAATGGCTTTACAGACAAAATTTGGTTGATGAGGAGGTCCAAGCTTTGCTTGATGACGGTACTAAGTTGATGGGCTGGGAAAGTGAAGGGACATAGTTATTAGTTGGTTAACTAGATGGACAGATGACAAAAACATAGGTAGGGAGGGGACAGGAAATGCATATAGAATTTGGTTTCATGAGATACGGACCTGTAAGTACGTATAATAGATTTAACTATAAAATAAAGTACGTATGATAGAAGTTCAACCCGTTAAGAGCGACAACCATTCTTTTATAAGAGTGGCGTTGTTCTTTTATGGAAGTAAAAAAATCTTCATCTTTGAACTAAAACTTTCCATGCTTGAACCTCAAGAAATCAATAAAAAAAAACTTACCCTTTTGTCAGTAAAAACAACAAAAGATTACTGAAACGCTAGGCTCTTGTTGAGGAAACAAAATCCCAAATGAAATCAGAAAATAAAAACTAGAAATTAATTCCTTGTTTATTAAAGATGTCACCGATGCCTGCATTGGGGTCTATTAGTTTTTAATGATAATTTATTATTCAATCAGGAAAAAATCTCCTGCAATATCTAATTCCACCCCTTTTACTTGTGGCCCTAGATGAACTGCATACAAGAAAAAGAAAAATGAGTGCTCTTTTCTTCCCTTTTTTTTTTGGGGGTCATACTTTTATGTCGTTTTTGAGCCACAAAGTGGTACAATTTCGGAAGTCTGTAAAATAAAGGGAAAACCACATGAATTAAGGATTCCTGCTCTAGTTGAGAAAACGAAATCGAAAAATCAAAACTAGAAATTAATTAAAGATGCGTGCATTGGGGTCTATTAGGTTCTAATGATAATTTATTATTCAATCAAGACTGAAAGGGAAAAAATAATATTGATTAAAGCCAAACCGCCTATATAATAACAAGTAAGAAACGCCTTCTTTCTTGCTCTCACAATTCATCCTAAACCCAAAACCCAAAACCAAATCACCCGTCGTATTTTCTCACACAACCGCAAAGCAAACACCAAGCTCCACACCATGGACAACGTCTCATCTTTGGAATGCCTGAAATTGGATTCCAAATCGGAGGTGCTCGATAAGGACGGCAGCGGAAAGGATCTTTTCTCGCCAACTATGGTCCCCCTCAACTGCGATACGCCAATAATCGGTACGTATACTTTTCAGTTTTCTTTTAATTTAATTACTTGGGCTTTACATTTTATGCCACAGCTTTTGTGTATCAAAAAATTATCTTTTTACCTTATGTCCTAGTGCCCCCATGTGCTCTTGATTTTTGTTTTTAGGGTTTGTGTGGAAGATTATATGAAATTTGCTTGGACTTTTTGGTTTGGAAAAAAGAAAAGTGTTGTTTTTATCTTATTTTTGTTGCTGTAATTAGAAGGTATATATTATGCCAAAATTTTGAATCAGTTTTTGAAGATGATTTTTTCCAGTCAAGTTATTTTGGTATGTGCATGACGGATAGCTGATATTTAATAATATAGTTATTTGTTGATGGGATCATAGATGCCATTCCTACTAATTTTTTGACATCATCACCCTTTCCCCAACCTTTTAACAACGTAATTGCTTGCAAACAGATAGTATGGCTGAAGAACCAGAGACTACAGAACCAACGGAAGAAGAACTTATTGCTTATTTTTATGAGGGCTCTAACCTCCGCCTTCCTAATTCTGTTGGTACGCTTTCTATTTTAGAGACAAGAAAGAAAAAATATGCATGCAAGTTCTCTATTTTATGATATAATATCTATGTATGTGTTGTTATTCAATGTCATGTTAAAAACAACTCGTATGTTAAAAGTTATTTTGGTGTTTGCATGATGTAGAACTGATATTTAATAATATAGTTATTTTGTTGATTGGATCATAGATGTCATTCCTTCTAACTTCTTTAACATCATCACCTTTTTTTTTCCTTTTATATTTTACAATGTAATTGCATGGAAACAGGGAGCAAGACTGAAGAATCGGATGATGAAGAATTAGATGATGAAGAATCAGATGATGAAGAATCAGACTTTTGGAAATCAGAGATTGAAGAATCAGAGGATGAAAAATCAAAGGATGGAGAAAGTTATGGTAAGCTTTTGATTTTAGGGACATAAAAAAAGAAAAGAAAAATGTTCCTGCAGCTTCTCTATTTACGTGTATTTATATATATTCATTTTTTTTTCTCGTATGACATAATATCTATGTATTTATTGTTATTCAAAGTAATGTGCTCACAATACTAATTTTTGGGTTTTATCATCTTCTTTCATTTATGGTCTTTTAAAAAAATGATTATTTTTATTGCTTTTGTTGTATTTAACAATGGATCTACAAATTGCACACAGGTGAATGTAAGTATTGTTTAAAAGTGGATAAGCACCCTACATACCTATGCTCTTATAAGTATCGAGTCCCAAAGAACGCAGTTGTTGGCGACAATTGTGTGGTTGAATGTCTTGTATGTGGCTGCCTCTTTAGAGACTCGTGTTGTGCTGGTTGTGGCCTAAGCATAGGACATGCACTTCTCAAGGATTGTACAATATGTGGGAAGCAAGAAGAACACTTGAATTATGAGTGCCCGAAACGTACGGATTGTAGTTTTACTTACGACCCTTTTACTGGTTCTTTTTCTGTCGAGATTTGCCCTTTGAAATAGAAGAAAATGAAGAGCTAGTTGTGCTCTAGAGTTAAAGCAAAAGAGTAAGGAGTGCTATTTTCCATAAATGCTATACATCGTGTATTATTTTTATCGCAAATGAATTGGAATTTGCAGCACATGGTCTATTATATTCTTATGCTTGAAGATGTGTGAATCCATCTATTTATAAAATGTCTAAAGTAAAAGGTAGTTTTTATCTCAACATTTTGTTCTTCTCTTATGGGGTTAGTATTTTCTATTTTAATTTAAAGACTTGCCAAACAACTAGGCATGAATGACCATTGTTATGTGCACCATCATATGGTTTGAATTTAAACAACTAGGCATGCCTTTGGTTTCCCCTGCCTCCCTTCGTCGAACCACCTTCTGGGTATTCATGGGTTTTGATCCATTTTTGTTGTGTGGCGGATTGGTTGTGTTGAGCTATGGGATGTGAATGATTGAATGTAGTGAGGGAAAAGGGAAATGGTGGCTGTAGGGAGAGAAGGTTGGGGCCACTACTACATTTTAGGCTTTGCGCGACGAAGGAAAGTTCGTCGCGCAAAGATCGTGAAGAAAGAAGGTTCCTGCATAATTTGGTTCAAAGTTCCTTGTGAATTGCAGTGCTTCTTTCACAAGGAGGGGAGTCGTTGTATCTTGGGAGGCGAACGCTAGTGAACCATAAGCACCAGTGTGGGGCGTAATTCGTCTTAACGAGTGTCCAACACTTGCCTTGACTCAATTAAGGTTCTTCTAATTAAATTCTCCTTTTGTAAAAATCTGTTTTATGTGCAGTATTTATCTTGTTTATTTTATAGCAATTTAGCACTCATATTTCCAACATGCATATCTATTAACTACAACAAAGATAAATAGTACTCACATACTTGGTAAAAAAAACAAAGAATTTGGTGTATAAATATTTTACATTTCTATCTATTTTCAAAATTTTATTTTATGTTAAATTTTCTTAATTTCAATTATCAAAACTTAATGTAGGGTAAGGGTAGAATAGGAAAGAGAAAGAACGTAAAAGAACAATATTGATTAAAAAGTATTAAAAGCAAAATGGAGCATAAGTGGAGAAAATGGGAGTGTGAAAATCAGCTCCCTTCAAAAATATCATAAGAATATAGTCAAAAGATTACGTTTTTTTCCTTTTATTTTCAACTAAAATTAAAAAGGTCCTACATTATGATGGAATGACGCAAAATATGATGTTTACCAATCAAAATGTTTTACGTTGTTAGACGATTAATTTTGATGGCGTGTAACATTAACTGCATGTTTACGTATCAGTAATGGAGAAAGTAAGGAATCATAGTATTTAGGAATCGGGGAACTACTGAATCGGTATGGGAAGAATCATTCTCATTAAGCTGTTTATTAAACATATGGAATTAGCAAAGGAATGAGATTGATTCCCATTGTTATTGTTTACTAATTTGCATGAATCAGAATCCAAATTAATTTTAGAATTATGGTAAAGTGGTAAGGGTATTTTTGGAAGTTATTAAGAGAAAACAGGAATGAGAATTGTATCGACTACTCCCCCCTAGTTGATCTGATACCTAGTTTTGAGAGAATGTGATTACGGATTTTGAGGTGGGGTCCACTTATTTTTTCATTCCTGATTGCAAGTAAACGCATGGGAAGTCAGGAATGGAAATCATTTCCTTTCCTCCCATACCCATTACTGATACGTAAACATGCCCTAAATAACATATTTAAACACAATGAAAAATAATTACAACCAGAAAAAGAAGAAAAAGAAGAATGAAAAGAAGAAGAAATTGACAAGAAGTCACGAATCGAGGGGAAATTTTATATGGCAGATGTTTGCAACTTCTCTATTTTATGACATAATAACTATGTATTTGTTGAAAATAGCTTGTATGGTAAAAAGATGATTTTTCCAGCCAAGTTTATAGCCAATATTTGATAATGTAGTTATTTGTTGATGGGATCATAGACATCATTCCTTCTAACTTCTTTGACATCGTCACTTTTTTTTTCTTTTTCTTTTTGTATGTAACAATGTAATTGCATGCAAACATATGTAGCAAGGTTGAAGAACTTAAGAGTTATATTGGTAATTTTTTGATTTTTTTAAATATATAAGCGATAGTTTAAATTATAGGTGGATGTTGTGGGGGTTTGAACTTGAGACCACTAGTTTACATGACAAAGCTAGACTCTCTTTGGCCTATTGATTTTAGAGACAAAAAGAAGGGGAAAAAAATAGTCCCCTCCTCCCTCTAACCCTATTGGTATATGCTTTTATGGGGCATCTATCTTGGACTGAAACTTGCTTGGGATATAGGTTGCAGTGCAGTTGTGCTTGAGTCTGACTCAGCGACCGCGGTACACTTGCTTAACAAAAATGTGGAAGACCTTCATCCTCTTGCTATTATGTTGTGGGGATGCAAGGACTATATAAACAAAAACTAAGTTTGTTCTATTCATCATGTATATCGTGAGTGCAACATGGTAGCGGATAAACTAGCTGAATTGGGTTCATGTCTTGAGTTGGGTCTGTCAACTTTCCCAGACCCTCTTGACAGTATTAGGTCATTTCTTAGTGAAGATTTACTTGGAGTCTGTAGGCCTCGAGCCATTGTTTAATTTCTTTGTTGGGCGTTAGCCCCGTTTCTTCACAAAAAAAAAAAAGGACCAAAAAAAAAGAAAAAAGAATTGCGTCTGCAACTTCTCTTCTCTATTTACATATATTTCATCTGTAATGAGCCTATTCTTGTTTGGCCTTTGTGCTTTTGACCCAAAATAAGAAAAGAAATTTATTTGCACCCGTAGGGAAACTTTTTCATATATTATTGTTATATGATTAACATAAAAAAAACTATCCCTTTGAAGGAAAAATCAAACAAATAAAAAACAAAAGCCTATGAAACGAAAAATTGAATCCTATGACACAAAAGATCGAACACAATGATTATAAAAACTAAATTCTATGAAGCGGCTCTTATAAAATTGATATATATTATTTATGAGAAAGATTAAAAAAAAAACTTTAAAAAAAAAATACAAGAGATGTTAGAATGTATTCTAAATTAATTTAATTTATGGGTTGGGTAAATTCGAACTTGGATGTAAAGGGGCGGGCTCTTTATCCTAATTAATTAACTGGCCTAACCGACGTCAACGAGGTAAAGTAAATTAAGGATGCACTAAACCAATTGGTTTTACTTCTAAACCTTCAGGAAATATACATTTTTTAGTCAAATTAAAAAAGAGATATAAACGAAATTTGTGGTTGATGCAACCTTATGCTCAAGCTTCATTGAACTAATTTAAATTTGTGGTTGATGCAACCATTTATTTTTTAGGACTACATTCATAGATCATCTTCGCAAAATATTAGACAAATCGAAAACAGATTCGACATCCAATTGTGTCCTACAAAATCAATGAACACGGTGCTTTAAGAAAGTACTAAAATTTCAATAATTCAATTGAGTAGTCAAATGATATTTCGATTCAAATGAATTTTTTTTTTTTTTTTTTTGTAGAGATGATCTTTGAATAAATATTTACACAATAAATGGTTTGGATTAGTAAAATACAATACGGAATGAGCCCTATAAAGGGATCCCTCAACTGAAGCTCTATATATATAATAGCCCAAATTAGATTATAGATATTAAGTGGAAAGAACATTATCTCGGTCATAGGATTTTTTTCTGCAATATTTTCCCAAGATTTGAGAGTTTTATCTTGGTAGTTGGTTTTGTACAATGCAACGCTAGCTATTGGGAAGCTCAATTCAGTAATGCTCTCATCTAGGATACTATAACTTTCTCTTGAGCTATTTTCCTCTCTTCTTCTGTCAGATTTCCATAAAGGAGGGCCACTTGTGGCAAATCATCTGCGAAGGGAGACATGAAAATAATTATTAGGGTTTCAGTTATGTAACAAGACGAATACTAGTTTTAATGGGGTTCCAGTATCTCTAAACCATGCTTCAATTTCTTTTATGCTTGAGTAAAAACTAGTAAGAAGAAAAGTAATATTTGGTGTCAATTCAAAGAGACCAAGATCAACATCAGAAAGACCCTCATTGCTTGTTAAATTGATCTTAAATTTTGAACTGGTAATGTAAAACAGGAGCTTAGCTCTTATAAAACCTACGGGGGGGGGGTGAAGTAGGCTTTAGAATAAAACTCACCAATTAAAATTTTACTTAGGAACAACTGACATTAAAACACAAATACTGCTTGTGGTGATCAAGTAACCAAAGTAAATACAATAATGTAATTGACACAGTATTTGTTAACCCAGAAACCCATAAGGGAAAAACTGGGGGACCAAGCCAGGAAAAGATTCAATCCACTCAATTGTAAAGTACAAGAAATATAGGGATGTTAGCTCAACTACACACAATAGGCAGCTAACTATCTAACCTTCTAGCAAAGCACAATATTAGCTCATCTACACACAATAGGCAGCTAACTATCTAACCTTCTAGCAAAGCACCATTTCTTCACTTCACAGCAACGGATTCTTTTCTCGACCTTGCAACAGCACCAAGCATAAGTTGCTCCCGATATGATGTTATGAAGTGAGTTGTGATTTCATAAAATTTATCTATATCAATCATACAAATGATTGAACTAGATAAAAGAAACCGTGTACATTTATGAATTAAAACCAAAAGATGTTTGAACTTTGAAACATGGTTTAATCATAAATACAATAATGAAACTGCAGCAGTCATTTGATCAAAGTGAGAATGAACTTGGAGTAAGCTGTTATGTGTATGCAATCATACTCATAACTCTCAAGCATTCAAGATGACTGAAAATAAGTTTTTGAATGTTTTAAAAACTGATATGATTATCTTTCAAAAACATAAACATGGAAGCATAATAATAGCTGAAGTTCAAAACGTAATGACAAATGCTCAATAATGCTTGCGTCTTCATCAAAGCTAAGTTCAGTATTTATAGAGAAATGAAGAGCAAGTTTCAATAAAGAGGAGTTTAAATAACAAGAACCAGGTTCAGTCAGGAACCTGGTTTCAAGAAGAATAATTTTCCAGCTTTAAAAAAAACAATAGTTTCCAATGAAGTGGAACTATCTTAAAACTATTGATTCCATGATGAACAATAGTTTCAAGAAGCATATGTCTGAAAGAGCAGAGAATGAAGATGCAGAGGATAATTGTTTTTTAATCATTTTCAGAAACCAAGTGCAGAGAAGATATTTCTAATAAACTATCAGTTGATTTCTGCGATAAAATGGATTAAAACATATATAAGATGGATTGATACAAAATGAAACAGAAAACGATTTTAAAGTTGTATCAATCCAAGTGTAACAATCCTAGTGAATGTATGCAAAAATGTTCTTACCTGTTCTTCATCAAGGAGATCTTTGGAATCCTATTGACCACTTAATCTAACCTAGAGACTATCTCAAATGTCTAAGGAGATTACAATGGTTTTGTTCCATAAAAAGAGAAGAGCCAAACAAAGCAATAATTACAATCCTTACAATCTCCCCCTTTGGCCTTTTCTTAAACAAAACCATATTTTGAACAATTTTACATGACTTTAAAACTAACTATGTGAACCATCAGATAATGCCTGCACAAGTCTCACAAAAGATGATTAAAGAATTTCAAGCAATCTTTGACAACAGGATTCCTAGATGGTAATTAACAACACACATAGTTAGAGAGATTTAAAGTAATATAAACCATAGCATTTAAACCAAGGAAAATAAACAACTGAGTTTAATTTACAACATGCTTAAGTATTTTCCAGATTGTTCATTTTCTCCCCCTTTTTGTCTTTAGAAAAGACAAAGGGTTCACAAACCAAAAGAGAACTAATCAGAAACACAGAGAGCAAAAACAATGGAGACAAAGTCTCCCCCTCAAACACAGAGACAACGTCTCCCCCTTAAAAACAGCCCACCTACTTTGATCTTTCTCCTATGAGCATTAGATTTCCTCTTGGGTAAAGATGAGACAGCAACAATTTAGTCATGCCTTAGTTAAGGGGATGCTTATGAATAGGATCTAGAAATGTCTTAGGCATGGAATCAAGTTCAAACACACTTTTACTAAGAACTGGGCGAAAAATAGTAACATAAAAAGATGTAGACTTGATTGATACATATGTGCCATTCCTTGAAACTGTATTGATACAATGAATATTTGTATCAAACCAATAAATGCTAAGGAATGAACTTTTTTTCAATGATTTCCAAAAAAAATCGTAAGAAACAGAATACCTTGGTCATTGACTAAAGAAGTAACATTGCATCTCTGTCAGAAGAATAATAATCATGCAGACACACAGTATATGAGTTAGCTATGAATCAGAAGAGTTTCAAGAGAAAGATTTTGAAGAACTGTAGTGAAATAACAAAGTTGTAATCTAGAGATCAAAAACTCTTATCACACCATGTTAACAAGAAAGCTCTTTTTATTTCCCAGAAACTGATGAAGATGTTCAGGTAAATCTGTTTTGACCTTAACAAAGAAATATCCAGAGTTCTTTCCTCCCTTTTTTTTTTCATATATATATATATATATATATATTTTAAGGAACATATGCACACTAGACATTGCTAGAAAGGCAGCAATTTCCAAGCAAAACGAGTATATTCACCTTGTTCTGTTGGGTGCTACACCTATGCATAAATAAATCTTTTTCTTTTCTTTTCTTTTCTTCCTCCTTTTTTTTTTTTTTTTTTTTTTTGAATATAATTTTGACAAGTTCAACAGATTGACTGAAAAAATTCATAAGACATCTTGTACTTAAAGATTTTTCTTGAAGACATGTTGTTTCTTAAGAGAGAGAGAGACCTTCAATAGACTGCAACTAGAAATCAAAGAAGTTCCAGAGAACCTTTTTATTGAAACTCGACAGATGCATAGTAGACAAAAAATAAAAATCAAGCAAGTGACAGAGACTGAAGAAGAGATGCAGCATTAATCCTTTGGGCCAATGCCAAGGGATTTTCTTAAGAACTCAAATCTAGGAAAGTCAAGAGGTTTAGTTAAAAGGTCTGCTAGTTGATGTTCAGTGGGACAGTAAGCAAGTTTTAACACCTTTTCTTCCACAAGTTCCCTAATGAAATGATGCCTGATATCTATGTGCTTGGTACGAGTGTGTTGAATTGGATTTTTGGCAAGACATAAAGCAGAGATATTATCACAATAAACAATGAATGTATCCTCAATGATTCCATAATCTCTCAACATTTGTTTCATCCATATCAATTGAGTGCAACAATTTCCAGCAGCAATATATTCAGATTCAGTGGAAGAAAGAGCTACACTAGTTTGTTTCTTACTCAACCAAGAGACCAAGTTCTGACCAACAAAGAAGCAACCACCAGAGGTGCTCTTTCTATCATCTACACAGCCAGCATAATCTGAATCACAATACCCTAAGAGAGCAGTATTATCTTGCTTAGAATACCAAAGACCGAAGTCAGTGGTAGAATTGACATACTTGATGATCCTTTTCACAGCTTTGTGATGGGATTCTTTAGGATTAGCCTGAAATCTTGCACAAATTCCAACATTAAAGGCAATGTCGGGTCTGCTGGCAGTTAAATAAAGCAAGCTTCCTATCATACTCCTATATGATTTTTGATCAACAGAGTCTCCATCTAGATCAGCACAGATTTTGACTTTACTACACATAGGAGTTCTAGCTTTCTTAGATGTATCTAGACCAAATTTTTTCACAAGGTCTTTTGCATATTTGGATTGGCAAATGAAAATTCCATCATCACTTTGGTTCACCTGTAAACCAAGGAAATATGTGAGTTCCCCAACCATGGACATCTCAAACTCACTTTCCATGAGTTTAGTAAACTCATGAACCAATTTTTCTGAAGTTGCACCAAAAACTATGTCATCAACATAGACCTGTGCAATAATTCTGTCTGATAAGCAAGTTTTTACAAACAATGTTTTCAGCAGATCCTCTAATGAAACCTTCAGACAAAAGAAAACTAGAAAGCCTCTCATACCAGGCTCTAGGAGCTTGTTTAAGACCATAGAGGGCCTTTTTCAATTTGTAAACATGATCAGAATGATCAATGTCTTCAAAACCCTTTGGTTGCTCACAATAAACTTCTTCATTTATGATTCCATTCAAGAAAGCTGTTTTAACATCCATTTGATATAATTTAAAGTTCATGTAACAAGAAACAGCAAGCAAAAGTCTAATGGATTCCAATCTAGCAACAGGGGCATAGGTTTCCTCAAAATCTATACCTTCAACTTGAGAGTAGCCTTGAGCTACAAGTCTAGCTTTATTTCTGACAACCTTTCCTTCATCATTTGATTTATTTTTGAAAATCCATTTTGTTCCAATAACATTCACTCCTCTAGGTCTCTCAACTAAATCCCAAACATCATGTCTCTTGAACTGATTAAGCTCTTCTTGCATAGCTAAAATCCAATCATCATGACATAGAGCATCCTTGATGTTCTTTGGTTCAATTTGAGACATGAAACACATAAAATTGATTTCCTCAAGAAGTTGGCTTCTTGTTTTAACTCCGACAGATGGGTCACCTAAGATAACATCATTTGGATGATTTCTTTGAACCCAAGGAGCAGGACTAGGTTCCACAGGTTCTGTATGAACAGACACAGATGAGAAGGGATCCTCATCTTTACTTGGTATTTGTTCAGTGACAACTGACTCGGGGGTACCTTTTTCTTTATCAAAAACATCAAGATCGACACACACTTTGTCAGATTTATCCAGAGAGTCATCAATGACAACATTACTGGATTCCATCATAGTTTTCGTTCTGTTGTTGAAGACTCGGAAAGCTCTGCTATTCAATGAATAACCTAGGAAAATTCCTTCATCACTCTTGGAGTCAAATTTTGCTAAGTGTTCCCTATCCCTTAAAATGTAACACAAACTGCCAAATACTCTAAAGTATTTTAGATTTGGTTTCTTAGCTTTCCATAACTCATATGGAGTTTTGTCAGAGTTGGGCCTTGTGTAAACTCTATTTATCACATAACAGGAGGTGTTCACTGCTTCTGCCCAAAAGAACTTGGGCAAACTTTTGCTAGAGAGCATTACTCTAGCCATTTCAATTAAAACTCTATTCTTTCTTTCAACCACACCATTTTGTTGGGGTGTGATAGGAGAGGAGAACTCATGTCTAATTCCTAATTCATCACAGTATTCAATGAAAGATGAGTTATCAAACTCAGTTCCATGATCACTCCTCATTCTAGACAGAGAGTTAATTGTTTTGTCTTTCTCATTTTGAATTTTGTTGACAATGGACTTGAAATGTATGAAGGTTTCTCCTTTGTCTTTGAGAAAGGCAACCCAAGTAAATCTAGAGTAATCATCAACAACAACCAAAATGTACTTTTTCCTCCAAGACTGATGGTTTGAATGGGTCCAATTAAGTCCATATGAATAAGTTCAAGAGGTCTGGTGGTGGTCATGGAATTCACAATCCCATGACCAGTTCTGGTTTGTTTCCTAGTTGGCAGCCACTGCACACAAATTTTGTGGTATTTCCAAACTTGGGAATGCCTCTTACAATTTCTTTCTTGGATAAATTCTCAAGGTCTTTGAGATTCACATGACCCAATCTTTGATGCCATAGCACCAAGGAGTTGTCAATTGCTAAGTTGCAAGCCACACGAGGGGAAAGTGCTTTAGAAACCACACAGTAGCAGTTATCACTTGACCTTAAACCACTCAAGACAATTTTTCCATCTTTGTTTAAAACATTGCATCTATCCTTTGTGAAACTGACATTGTACATGTCTTGATCACAAAGCTGACTTATGCTAATCAAATTTGATGTAAGGTTTTCAACATACATAACATTTTCTAGCTTGTCAATCCCTGGGGCAGAAATGGTTCCCTTACCAAGGATTCTTGATTTTCCACCATCACCAAAGGTAACACTACCAAGCTCAGACATGAGAGAGAGATTTAAAAACAGATTTTTGTCTCCAGTCATGTGCCTAGAGCAACCACTATCAAAGTACCAAGTATTTGAATTTCTAACAGACAAGGCATTCAAGACAACAAGACATGACTCTTTTTCCTTTTTTAACCAAACCCTTTTTGGAGGTTCAATTTTAGGTTTCAGCAAACCTAGGATTATTTCAACTTCTCTTGATAAGTTTTCCACTTGTCTTTGCAGATTTGTGGAATTTATCCTTTCTTTTAGTTTGAAACAATAAGGTCTTATATGCCCCTTTTCATTGCAGAAGTGACAAACAGAATAAAATTCTTGGTGTTTGCAGTATTTCTAACAGGTTCAAAAGTGGATTGATACGAATTTTCAGTCTTTATTAATCTGGATTGATCCAAATCAATAATTTTCTTATCCACGTTATCTGCAGATTCCAAAGCTTTCACAAACCTTATGTTAACACCAGAATTTTTCTTTGTTTCAGAAGTGAAACCAAGTCCAGTCTTATCTCCATAATTCTTTCCTGAGTTTAACATTTTGTCAACTTTTTCAGCACCTATTGTGAAATCAATTTCTCTTTTCTTTATCAAGTCTAATTCAAATTTCAATTCCTCATTTTCTTTCCTTAGTTGACTCATATGTTTTGACATATTGATGTTTTCCTTTTTAAGCATGACAACCTTATCAGAGAGAAAAACACTTTGCTTTTTTATTTTGTAGGACACATCAACAAGTTTCTCATATTTTTCAATTAGTTCTTCCTCACTTTCAATTTCCTCAACTTCATTTTCTATTTCAATGTGATCAGTGGATTTTGCTGCGAAAGCAACAATGTTTTCATCATTTCAGAGTCAATTGTTGACTCATCCTCACTGTCACTCCAAGTGGTTTTTAGTGCCTTTTCTTTTGATTGATTTTTCTTTTTCAAAGTGTTTGCACATTCAGAGCAATGTGACCATTTCCACCACACTCATAACATCTAATGGAATTACTATTTCTCTTTTCCCTAGGTTCTGTTTGTTGAGTATTCCTTTCATTTTTAAAACCAGTGTTTGATTGAAAATTATTTCTGTTTCCTCCTGGTTTTCTAAACTTAAGAATTTTCCTGAATTGCCTAGTGAAGAGAGCCATGTCCTCATCAGTTACAGGTTTTTCAAGTGAGGAACAACCTTCTTCCTCATTGACAGATTTTAAGGCAATAGTCTTGCCTTTCCTGGGAGTATTTAAGTTCATTTCCATTTCATAGGTTCTAAAAGACCCTACAATTTCATGAAGTTTCACAGTTTGGAAATCTCTAACTTCAGAGAATGCGGTTCTCTTGGCATCAAATCTGGGAGGCAAGGATCTAAGGAACTTTTTTACCAATTTTATTTCTGGAATCTGTTCTCCTAGATTATGTGAGGAGTTAGCTAGAGAACTGAATCTAGCATAAAATTCTTGAATGGTTTCTGAATCTTGCATTCTGAGATTTTCAAACTCAGCACTTACCATGTCTAGTCTAGCTTCTTTTACTTTTGCATTTCCTTCATGAGTAAGCCTAAGAATATCCCAGGCTTCTTTGGATGTTTCACAGTTTTCAATGTAGGCAAACTGTTCGGAACTAACAGCAACAAACAAAGCATTCAAGGCCTTTCTATTTGAGTTAGCAAGGGACTGTTCTTCAACAGTCCAATCATCCTCCTCTTTTGGTTCAAGTGTTCCAAAAGGATTAACTGTGGTTGGAGGATTCCAACCATCAATTGTCATTTTCCAAGCTTTAGAATCTAAGGCAAGTAAGAATGCACGCATCTTGTGTTTCCAAGCAGAGTAGTATTCACCATTAAATAATGGTGGATGAGCTACAGAGCTAGAAGCTCTATCTCTATCCATAGAGAAGATTTAGAGTAGGATCTACACTAATTAAAATGTAGTGCCTGCTCTGATACCAATTGTAAAACAGGAGCTTAGCTCTTATAAAACCTACGGGGGGGGGTGAAGTAGGCTTTAGAATAAAACTCACCAATTAAAATTTTACTTAGGAACAACTGACATTAAAACACAAATACTGCTTGTGGTGATCAAGTAACCAAAGTAAATACAATAATGTAATTGACACAGTATTTGTTAACCCAGAAACCCATAAGGGAAAAACTGGGGGACCAAGCCAGGAAAAGATTCAATCCACTCAATTGTAAAGTACAAGAAATATAGGGATGTTAGCTCAACTACACACAATAGGCAGCTAACTATCTAACCTTCTAGCAAAGCACAATATTAGCTCATCTACACACAATAGGCAGCTAACTATCTAACCTTCTAGCAAAGCACCATTTCTTCACTTCACAGCAACGGATTCTTTTCTCGACCTTGCAACAGCACCAAGCATAAGTTGCTCCCGATATGATGTTATGAAGTGAGTTGTGATTTCATAAAATTTATCTATATCAATCATACAAATGATTGAACTAGATAAAAGAAACCGTGTACATTTATGAATTAAAACCAAAAGATGTTTGAACTTTGAAACATGGTTTAATCATAAATACAATAATGAAACTGCAGCAGTCATTTGATCAAAGTGAGAATGAACTTGGAGTAAGCTGTTATGTGTATGCAATCATACTCATAACTCTCAAGCATTCAAGATGACTGAAAATAAGTTTTTGAATGTTTTAAAAACTGATATGATTATCTTTCAAAAACATAAACATGGAAGCATAATAATAGCTGAAGTTCAAAACGTAATGACAAATGCTCAATAATGCTTGCGTCTTCATCAAAGCTAAGTTCAGTATTTATAGAGAAATGAAGAGCAAGTTTCAATAAAGAGGAGTTTAAATAACAAGAACCAGGTTCAGTCAGGAACCTGGTTTCAAGAAGAATAATTTTCCAGCTTTAAAAAAACAATAGTTCCAATGAAGTGGAACTATCTTAAAACTATTGATTCCATGATGAACAATAGTTTCAAGAAGCATATGTCTGAAAGAGCAGAGAATGAAGATGCAGAGGATAATTGTTTTTTAATCATTTTCAGAAACCAAGTGCAGAGAAGATATTTCTAATAAACTATCAGTTGATTTCTGCGATAAAATGGATTAAAACATATATAAGATGGATTGATACAAAATGAAACAGAAAACGATTTTAAAGTTGTATCAATCCAAGTGTAACAATCCTAGTGAATGTATGCAAAAATGTTCTTACCTGTTCTTCATCAAGGAGATCTTTGGAATCCTATTGACCACTTAATCTAACCTAGAGACTATCTCAAATGTCTAAGGAGATTACAATGGTTTTGTTCCATAAAAAGAGAAGAGCCAAACAAAGCAATAATTACAATCCTTACAGGTAATAAACAAACGGCAAATTAAAACCAAAACTGTTCCAAAATAGAACAAGAATGAAATACCACCAAAACCTCAGCACCTAAACGGTTTATTCTTTTTAGCTTCAAGTATTGGAGCTGCTCCCAAACCAATTGATAATAGCTTCCTAAAGTGAGTGGTAGCCGCCAATTGCAAAGCAGGATCATCAGACCATACTCCTTGCACCATTGAGGGAATACTTTCCAACTGTTAAACAACACCAACATCAATTAATGACTAAACCTTTAAATATAAGATCAAATTGCAAGAAGAGGAACATAAAGAGTCAACTTTCTAAAGATCTCATGCATGAATATTCTTCTTTGCCCCCATCCAGGACTTGAATAAAGAATCAAGCTATACGACTTACTTCTTGAATAAACAGAAAAATCTCCATTGCCTAAAGCAAACTATCGATTCAACATCCCTTATAATCAATTTCTTATAAAACGGTAATTCTCATTTTTAATTCCGTTCCCTTTCCTTCACTTTCTCAGCAACCAAGCACATCCATACAAACTAATCCCACAACAATTCAAACCAAAAAATCAAACGAACACTGAGTATTACCAAGAAGATTTTAAAATAAAATAAAGAAGTAGTACCCTCTTCTGGAAAACGACGGTGGTTTGGGTGCCATCAAGCAGTTGCTGCTGGGACGGAGGCAAGCCTTCCCTTCTCTTCTTGAGCAAATTGTCCTCGCACTTGTTCTTCCTGATCTCCACTAAGTTGTCCTCGCTTCTCCTCCGAACCTGGTCCGCATCCACTCCAGTCTTGTACGATTTCTTGCGCACCACAGTGCTTGTGCTCGGGCGAAGAGACATTGTCTTCTGATTTAGATTTTGGTTCGCTTTCAGTTCTCTGAAATAACGCTTGCAAAATGTTTGATGAAATTACTTGAAAAAAACCACAGCAAAGAAATGGATTCAGTTTTCGGGGTGGGGGGAATATATAGGCGTGTTTGGGGTTTGGGCGGGATCGTATGTTTGTATATTCAACAACACGATCTACGACATCTAACAAACGACATAATTAATAATTTTCTTTTTTCCTGTTGGGATAGCTTTCTTTACCAAACTAGAAAAATAAATAAATCTAACAGACGAATTATTGGAGGACAATATGTCAAACCGCCTATATAACAAGAGTGCTGCTAAATGAACCTTAAAATTAATTGAGTACAACCTACTACCAAACGACTTATTATTGAATTACTAATTTATCTTAATATAAAATGACTAAAAAAGATATATTAAATTGTGAAACAAATATAATTTTAATAAGTACACCATACTCACCATATTCAACCTTACTCACCATATTCAACCCTAATCAAACGTAGAGAAGTTTCCATACAATGAACAACCCAACGAGCATTGGTGGAGGCGCAATTGCATATTTGCATGTAGGATGACTGGAATAAAAGAGAATGAAAATTTCCAAAAGAATGACCACAACATTGAGCAAGTCCTAAAACACGTTGTGGATGAAGCCAAGCAACATCAAAATGTGAAGTAACTGGTCCTAGTAAATGTGTAACTTTCTCGGACTAGCGGCGAGTGCCATGGAACTACCAGCTGTTCTTTTATAATGGTTTTACATAGAATTTGTTTATCTACTAGACAAAGCAAGATATATTGCAGGGAATTAAAAATCCATAATTTTGTGTCCTTAAAAATGGTAGGTCATAGTAGAGATTCCCTGGAGAAATATTTATTACGATATTCAGAATTATAACATGAACATGGGTGCTTATTGGCAAATTAATTATAGATATGTGTGATGTCGAAGAGTTATACAAACTATTAGGGTTGTGTCATAGAGTGTATTAGAATGTATCAGGGGTATTTTTGGTAGTTAAATAGGGTGTACATGGTTAATTTTATATTTTAATTAAAATATTAGAGTGTATTTAGATGATATGGTGTACTCAGTTAATTTTAGGGTTCGTTTAACGTCACTCTATAACAAACAAGCAAGAAACGCCCCCCCTCTCTCTCTCTCTCTCTCTCTCTCTCTCGCACACACACAATTCACCCTAAACTCGGACCCAAACCCAATTTGCTCGTCGTTTTTCTCTCACAGCCATGGACAACGTCTCATCTCTGGAGTGCCTGAAATTGGATTCCCAGTCGGAGGTGCTCGATAAGGACGAAGCTATGGTCCCCCTCAACTGTGATACACCAATAATCGGTATGTATGCTTTTCCTTTTTCTTTTAATTCAAGGGTGACCAAGACTATCTTCAATTTAATTACTTAGGGCTCAAAAATTATCTTTTTAGTGCTCCTGTATGCTGTTGATTTTTGTTTTTAGGGTTTGTGAGGAAGATTATATGAAATTTCCTTGGGCTTTGTTCTTTGGAAAAAAGAAAAGTGTTGTTTTTATATTATTTTTGTTGGTGTAATTAGAGGGGTATATATTATGCCAAAATTTCGGTTCAGTTTTTAAAGATGATTCTGCCAGTTGCATGATGGATAGCCGATATTTAATAATATAGTTATTTGTTGATGGTATCATAGATGCAAATTCCTACAAATTTTTTGACATCATCACCCTTCCTTCTCCCTGCTTGCAAACAGAGACTAGGGCTGAAGAACCAGAGACTACAGAACCAACGGAAGAAGAACTTATTGCTTATTTTTGTAAGCTCTCTATTTCAGAGAAGAAAAAAATATGTCTGCAAGTTCTCTATTTTATGACATAATATCTATGCATTCGTTGTTATTCCGTGTCATGTTGAAAACAGCTCGTATGTTAAAAGATGATTTCTCAAGCCAAGTTATTTTGGTGTTTGCATGATGTAGAATTGAGATCATAGATGTCGTTCCTTCTAACTTCTTTGACATTATTACCCTTTTTTTGTTCTTTTTTTCCTTTTATATTTAACAATGTAATTGCATGGAAATAGGGAGCAAAGCTGAAGAATCAGAGGATGAAGAATCAATGGATGGGAAATCAATGGATGGGAAATCAAAGGATGAAGAATCAGAGGATGAAGAATCAGAGGATTGGAAATCAGAGGTTGAAGAATCAGATGATGAAAAATCTAAGGATGGAAAAAGTTATGGTAAGCAATTGTTTTTTGGGACAATAAAAAAAGGAAAAAAAAAGTACCTGCAGCTTCTCTTTTTACATGTATATTCTTTTTTTTATATTTTTTTATTGTGTGACATAATATCTATGTATTGTTATTCAATCTAATGTGTTCACACTACTGATTTTCGGTTTTATGATCTTCATTCATTCATTGTCTTTAAAAAAATGATTATTTTTATTACTTCCATTGTATTTAACAATGGATCTACAAATTGCACACAGGGGAATGTAAGTATTGTTTGAAGGTGGATAAGCACCCTACGCAACTATGCTCTTATAGGTATCGAGTCCCAAAGAACGCAATTGTTGGCGAGAGTTGTGTGGTTGCATGTCTTGTATGTGGCTGCCTCTTTAGAGACTCATGTTGTGCTAGTTGTGGCCTGAGCGTGGGACGTGCACTTCTCAAGGAATGTACAATCTGTGGGAAGGAAGAAGAACACTCAAATTTTGAGTGCCCGGAACGCGAGGAGAAACGTAAGGATTCTGGTTTTACTTACGACCCTTATACTGGTTCTTTTTCTGTCGAGATTCGCCCTTTGAAATAGGAGAGAATGAAGAGTTAATTGTACTCTAGTTAAAGCAAAAGAGCAAGGAGTGCTATTTTCCATAAATTCTATGCATCCTATCATTTTGATGTCTACATTGTGTGTTGTTCTTATCGCAAATGAATTGCAATTTGCAGGACATGGTCTATTATATCATTTTGATGTCTACATCGTGTGTTGTTTTTATGGCAAATGAATTGCAATTTGCAGCACATGGTCTATTATATTGTTATGCTTGAAGATGTGAGAATCCATCTATTTATAAAATGACTAAAGTAAAAGGTGGTTTTTATCTCAACATTTTGTTCTTCTCTTATGGGGTTAACATACTGAATTTTAATTTAAAGACTTGCCAAACAACTAGGCATGAATGACCATTGTTATGTGCAAAAGTTTAAAGTTTAAAGTTGTGTGTTGGGTGGAAGTTGAGTGGATCTGCCCTTTCTCTTGGTGTGCTGTTTTCTTATCGAAGTCTAAGGCAAGTGGCTGTGGCTGGGTTCGAGTTTTGGCCTGAGCTTGCATGTTATGTTTTATGTTTGGTGTTGCCTTGTAGAGAGCTGGATTTATAGTTAAGTTTGTCCTGGCCATGTGCTTATTGATGTGTATACAGAGAGAAGAAATTGGGCACAAAAAATTTCGGCATCCGATTTAGGAGAAGCCCCTCTCAATGGCTTAAGATCAATACCAGTTTCTCCTGCCAAGTCATAGAGTTGTTTGTTTTAGAGACTTGGTTTCTTCAGTATCATAAATGACCCAATTCTACTTTTGCCTTGAATACCATATCTGTCAATCCACGAGTAACAGAAAGGCAACTGGAAGAGGGCACAAGCATATGAATGATCATAAAGTTCGGCCACTATATAATAATTCGATATATATTATTTTTATTCAGTAATATGTAAAATTGTGTGTATAATATGTGAATTTTGTGTGTATTGTTCACAATTTTGTAAAAACACGTGTATTGAACAGAAAAAAAATTCTCACGTACCTTGTGTACGGAAAATGGAAGTATTGTTGAAAAATACGTATGTATGTGTATAACACGTTTATTAAACGGCAATATGTTATACTATTTATTATTAAAAATAAAAATGAAAACAAAATAAGGCCCCCAGTGAAATTAATTAAACTAATCTGAATTAATTAAAAAAAGAAAAAAAATTTATTAATTTGAAACTAGATAATTAATTTAAATCTTAAATGCCCAAGTGCCCCATGGCCCAAGACCATTTTTTTGATAGTTAAATATTATATATTCAATGCCCAAGTTGAATTTGAAGCCCAATTGGCTTCTATTTGGCCCAACTTCCAATTGCCTTGTGTGGGCCAACTTCCAATAACCTAGTCTGGCCCAACTTCCAAGTACCCATTGTATTTTAATAGTATAGCCGTGCGGCTATACTATTCTTCAAAGAAATTTTCAAAGAACCCAGTATAGCCGTGCGACTATACTATTTATTAAAAGAAACTTAGCAAAAAGGACAAAAAATACAGTATAGCCGTGCTTGAAATATATAATATTCAATAGTATTACCGGGCGGCTATACTGTATTTTTTAACCTTTTTGTTTTTTTGAAACAGTACCCTTGCTATACTGGAAGAAGGCACATGCTTACCCACAAACAGATACTCTGATTAGAAAGAAGTTGGCCGAGGGCACCTTCAGAAACATGTTTTAGGGTTGGGTACAGTGGCGAATCTAGGAAGTTTTCAAAGGAGGGGCAATAACATTTTGATAGGACGGAATTTAAAAAAATTAAAGAACATATTAAAATGAAATATATATTACAATAGCTATAATCAAGTAATTGAAGCAAAATAATCAATCTTAAAACTATTTTTATCTAGGCTAACTTGCTAAAGAAATAAGAATAAGCTAGGGGAGGTTTGCAGAATTATACAGACATATATGCTGCAGTGATAACGATTTGGTTTTAACAAATTGGTCAAGACTCAACATTTCACTTTTAACTAGTTGGCTGTAAGTAAGGTTTTTATTAATTTATTGTTTATTTATTAATTTTGTCAGAGTTTGGGCAAGAAAAGGAATTTTATTTCACCAAAACGGTAGAGTTTGACTTTTAATAAACTTCAATGAAACGTGCGTTTCATTAAACAAAACTAAAGGACGACGTCGTTTGTGAAAAATAAAATTAGGGTATAGAGTTATCTTCTTCCTTTGTGAACCATCGCCTCAGCCTCCATTACAGACACCTCTGCAACACATCGTGCACCTCACTTCGCCTTGAACCATGCTAGTATGTGTAACTTGCCAAACGATTGGCTCCTTGAGGCGATTTCCAAACCCCTTACATAGCGCTTAAAACCTTGGGCGCTAGCACAGAGAGGCAAATCTAGCATCTCCACGGCTTTTTTCCGACGAGGGGAGGTGCAGGTGCACCTCCTTGCGCCTCTGTAGGTCCGCCATTGGTTGGGTAAGAACGCCGCGAACTTACAAGATTTGGGATGATCAGGCGACGACCTTCAGCACAAAGAAGCAGCATTTGGGGATAGCTGTGTACAACCTTAAGATCAAGTCCCATAACACTCCTTTGCAGCGATGACCTTAATTCAGATATACTTTTTCGTCAATCAAACGAGCATTATCAGACACAGCACTACCTTCACTTTAACACCATGAACTTCAACTTCGTAAGGACGCATTTTTGATAGGAAACTGTAAGGAATCATGTTGAGACGAAACAAAAATAGTTTTAGGAATGAGTAATCATGGACGTTCATATATGTATATATAGCCTGAGTTTGGTTAATTTATTAATTAGGTATTGGACAGTGGAAAATTAAAAGTGGTTCGACGCTGTAATTGTATTGATTGTGAAAACATTATATTCGTAAAGGCTATACTTGGTATTTCCTTTTTATTTTTATTTTATAAAGAAATAGTATAGCCGCCCGGCAATACTATGTATTTTTCAAAAAAAATTTAAAAGAAATAGTGTGGTCATAGGGATATACTCCTTATATATGGCACTATGTTTTTAACATTTCAACCTTTAGATTAGAATGCATTCAATGGCACGCCTTCTTAATTCTTTAATTAATTGCATAATACAATATCTTTTCTCTTTCTTCATTCATGTTTTAATTTCTTTAATTAAACCTCATTAATTGCCACGCCTTCTGCCATTAACAACCTTTCTCAAACTTTTTCTTCTTCTTCTTCATGCCTGTTACATTATGAGATTGACCAATTAAAAAAGAGTCCCTAAACTAGAGAGCATGATTGGAGTTTAAATTTTATAGAGAGCTCCTAAAATAACTTTTATATGTTTTTAGCTAAAATTTAACTAAAAAACAGGGAGCATGATTGTGAATGCTCCAACTATGTATTTATTGTTATTCTATGTCATTTTGAAAATAAGTTGTATAGTAAAAAGATGATTTCTCCAGCCAAGTTTATAGCAAATATTTGATAATGTAGTTATTTGTTGATAGGATCATAGATATCATTCCTTCTAGCTTCTTTGACATCATTACCTTTTTTTTTCTTTTTCTTTTTGTATGTAACAATGTAATTGCATGCAAACATGTAGTAAGGTTGATGAAGTTTGGAGTTATATTGGTATTTTTTTGAATTTTTATTTTTATTTTTTATACAAGCAATAGTCTAAACTAGAAGTGAGTTTACCATGATGTTATAGAGGTTTGAACTTAAGACCACTAGTTTACAAGACAAGACTAAACTCTATTGGCCTATTGATTTTAGAGACAAAAAGAAAAAAAGAAAAAAAAAGAAGATAGCCCCACTCCTCCCTCATAACCCTGTTGGTATATGCTTTTGATTATATAGACAAAAAAGGACCCAAAATAAAATAAAATTTGCGTCTGCAACTTCTCTTCTCTATTTACATATATTTCATCTGTAATGAGCCCATTCCTGTTCTGCCTTTGTGCGTTTGACCCATAATAAGAAAATAAGTTTATTTACACCCATAGGGAAACTTTTTCATATATCATTGTTGGGTTAACTGTTGATTTACCCCTTGAACTTATTCTCTATTTTCAATTTCCATCTTAAACTTTTTTTTTGGAAAATTAAGTACGCGAACTAATTCTTATTGTCAATTCACCCTCTACCATCTAAATCAACAACATGTCATCCAATAAATTATTTTTTTGAAAAAAATTAATGAAAAAGAGAACACCAAAAAAAAAAAAAAAAAATTCAATCAATCAAAGAGACCTAGAACTCCCTACCCTGTTTTCTTCTTCTCCCATTCCCTATGACCACCACCCTCTACTCCCAAACAAATCCCCCACCCCACAGACCCCTCCCCCTACCTCCTCCCTTTTGTTTTTTCACCCTCGAACCCAGCCCCCCGGGGGTTTTCTTCTCCTCCCTTTCCCCCATGACCACTCCACTCCCAGACCAATCCCCCACCCCCACAGGCCCTTCCTCCACCTTCCCCTTCTGTATTTTTCACCCCTTGAACCCACCCATCTCCCCTCTCCTCCAAGTTTTTCTTCTCCTCCCATTCCTCCATGACCACCACCCTCCATCCCAAACCAATCCCCCACCCCCACAAACCCTTCCCCCACCTCTCCCTTATGTATTTTTCATAATCATACTGATAGAACTATAGAGATTCTTATCACATACATCACAAAAAATCTCACTCACTCTCTCTCTCTCTCTCAAATGATTTTTTTCATTTTAAATTTCATTTCATTTTATTTTAAATTATTAAATTATTTTAAAATATAAAATAATCAATTTACCCTCATATTTAACGAAAAATTGTATGAAATGTTGACATTTAGACAATAAGGGGCGAATTGGCAATAAAAATTAGTTTATGTACTTAATTTTCCAACAAAAAAGTTGTGGGGGCAAATTGAAAGTAGCGTACAAATTAAGGGGATAAATTGATAGTTAACCCTATTATTGTTATATTATCTATATATATAAAGCAAGGCAAAGAATGGTGAAACATTCAAAATACCAAAAAATGCCCTTGGTTAATTCAAATATTGAGAATTGAAATTATTAATTAAATGAGGATAATATGGTAAATTCACTTTTTTCATATTAAAAAAATTAAAATTAAAAAAAATCAGTTAATAGATCATACTTTTAAGGAACATAACTACCCATGTTATCTTTTCTTAATTCTAAAAATAAAATAAAAAATAAAAAATAAAACCAATTTGCACATGCATAAGCCTATCCCTTTGAAGGAAAAATCAAACAAATAAAAAACGAAAGCCTGTAAAATGAAAAATTGAATCCTATGACGCAAAAGATCAAACACAATTATTGTAAAAACTAAATTATATTAAGCAGCTCTTATAAAATTGATCTATAATATTTATGAGAAAAATATAAATCTTTTTAAAAAAATACAAGAAATTGTATAATTTACTCTAAATTAATTTAATTTATGGGTTGGATAAATTTAAATTTGGATGTAAGAGACAGGCTCACTATCCTAATTAACTGGCCTAACCGATGTCAGCCGAGATAAAGTAAATTAAGGATACACTAAATCAATTGGTTTTACTACTAAACCTTCAGAAAATATACATTTTTTAATCAATTTTAAAAAGAGATATAAACGAATTTAAATTTGTGGTTGACACAACCTTATGCTCAGGCTTCATTCAACTAATTTAAATTTTGGCGTAAATGTTAAAATGGTCCCTGTGTTTTATCTCATAGGCCAATTTAGTCCCTGTGTTATTAATTTGGCCAATTTGGTCCTTGTGTTTGTATATGTTAGTCAATGTGGTCCATTCCCTTAAAAATATAAAATATAAAATATTTAAAATTAATTAAAAAAAACTGTAATTGATTATAAAAATTTTAATTCAATCTGAAAATGGATTTTTTTTTTTTTTTCAAATTTCACCTTCCCCAATTTGGCGCACACATCTCAACCACCTCCCAAACCCAGCCATCCTCACCACCACCACTCCAACCCCAAACCCATAGCCACCCTCACCACCATTCCAACCGCCTCCTCTGCCACCTCTACCCACTCTCAGCCTCTCACTCATCTTTGTCTCTGAAATTTCTATGTATGAAATATATTAGTGGAAATGGGTAAAAGACAGGAGTCCTTTCCATCCCATACTGGTAAGAAAAATTAAAAAGATGTCCAAAATTTCCCCAGAAATAACCAAATCACCAAAGCACACTAATGAAATTATTATTAAAACAAAATGACAAAGAAAGGCGTAGCACACCTAAGTCAGGTGGAGACAATGGCGGACCTACAGAGGCGCAAGGAGGTGCACCTGCACCTCCCCTTGTCGGAAAAAAGCCGTGGAGATGCTAGATTTGCCCCTCTGTGCTAGCGCCCAAGGTTTTAAGCGCTATGTAAGGGGTTTGGAAATCGCCTCAAGGAGCCAATCATTTGGCAAGTTACACATACTAGCATGGTTCAAGGCGAAGTGAGGTGCACGATGTGTTGCAGAGGTGTCTGTAATGGAGGCTGAGGCGTCTGTAATGGAGGCTGAGGCGATGGTTCACAAAGGAAGAAGATAACTCTATACCCTAATTTTATTTTTCACAAACGACGTCGTCCTTTAGTTTTGTTTAATGAAACGCACGTTTCATTGAAGTTTATTAAAAGTCAAACTCTACCGTTTTGGTGAAATAAAATTTCTTTTCTTGCCCAAACTCTAACAAAATTAATAAATAAACAATAAATTAATAAAAACCTTACTTACAGCCAACTAGTTAAAAGTGAAATGTTGAGTCTTGACCAATTTGTTAAAACCAAATCGTTATCACTGCAGCATATATGTCTGTATAATTCTGCAAACCTCCCCTAGCTTATTCTTATTTCTTTAGCAAGTTAGCCTAGATAAAAATAGTTTTAAGATTGATTATTTTGCTTCAATTACTTGATTATAGCTATTGTAATATATATTTCATTTTAATATGTTCTTTAATTTTTTTAAATTCCGTCCTATCAAAATGTTATTGCCCCTCCTTTGAAAACTTCCTAGATTCGCCACTGGGTGGAGATAAAGAGTGATGAAACCTCTAAAACCAAACCCCAAGCCGAACCTTGACTCTGCAAATGTAAAACATAAATCAGAAATTCAGACCTACAAAACAAATTGAAAATTATAGGAAGAAGAGATAAAAAATTAAATGAAGAAAAGAGGTTTACATGGTGTGAGCCTGAAGCTTATAGTGAGAGGAGTGCGGTCTGTGGCTAGTTAGGGATTTTGGGATCTTAAATGACTTTTGTTGGCTATGTAAAAGTTACCACATGCTCAATTCACATGTATTGGTTATGTAAGCAATTGATTTTAGGGAAAATAAAAAAAGGGGGAAAAAAATTGTGCCCTGCAGCTTCTCTTTTTACATGTATTTTCATTTTTTTTATCGTATGACATACTATCTATGTATTTGTCAATGTAATGTGTTCACACTACTAATTTTTGGTTTTATGATCTTCATTCATTCATTGTCTTTTAAAAAATGATTATTTTTATTGCTTCTGTCTCTGTCTCTGTCTCTGTCTCTCTCTCTTGCGCACACACACACAATTCACCCTAAACTCGGACCCAAACCCAAATCGCCCGTTGTTTTTCTCTCACAGCCATGGACAACGTCTCATCTCTGGAGTGCCTGAAATTGGATTCCCAGTCGGAGGTGCTCGATAAGGACGCAGCTATGGTCCCCCTCAACTGTGATACACCAATAATCGGTATGTATGATTTTCCTTTTTCTTTTAACTCAAGGGTGACCAAGACTATCTTCAATTTAATTACTTAGGGCTCAAAAATGATCTTTTTAGTGCTCCTATATGCTGTTGGTTTTTGTTTTTAGGGTTTGTGAGGAAGATTATATGAAATTTGCTTGGGCTTTATTCTTTGGAAAAAAGAAAAGTGTTGTTTTTATTGCCAAAATTTCGGCTCAGTTTTTACAGATGATTCTGCCAGTTGCATGATGGATAGCCGATATGTAATAATATAGTTATTTGTTGATGGTATCATAGATGCAAATTCCTACAAATTTTTTAACATCATCACCCTTCCTTCTCCCTGCTTGCAAACAGAGACTAGGGCTGAAGAACCAGAGACTACAGAACCAACGGAAGAAGAACTTATTGCTTTTTTTTGTAAGCTCTCTATGCATTCGTTGTTATTCCGTGTCATGTTGAAAACAGCTCGTATGTTAAAAGATGATTTCTCAAGCCAAGTTATTTTGGTGTTTGCATGATGTAGAATTGATATTTAATAATATAGTTATTTGATGATGAGATCATAGATGTCGTTGCTTCTAACTTCTTTGACATTATCACCCTTTTTTTGTTCTTTTTTTCCTTTTGTATTTAACAATGTAATTGCATGGAAACAGGGAGCAAGACTGAAGAATCAAAGGATGAAGAATCAGAGGATGAAGAATCAGAGGATGAAGAATCAGAGGATGGGAAATCAAAGGATGAAGAATCGGACAATTGGAAATCAGAGGTTGAAGAAGATGATGAAAAATCTAAGGATGGAGAAAGTTATGGTAAGCAATTGATTTTAGGGACAAAAAAAAAGAGGAAAAAAATTGTGCCTTGCAGCTTCTCTTTTTACATGAATATTCATTTTTTTTTATCGTATGACATAATATCTATGTATTTGTTGTTATTCAATATAATGTGTTCACACTACTGATTTTTGGTTTTATGATCTTCATTCATTCATTGTCTTTAAAAAAAATGTTGTTTTTATTGCTTCCATTGTATTTAACCATGGATATACAAATTGCACACAGGGGAATGTAAGTATTGTTTGAAGGTGGATAAGCACCCTACACAACTATGCTCTTATAAGTATCGAGTCCCAAAGAACGCAATTGTTGGCAAGAGTTGTGTGGTTGCATGTCTTGTATGTGGCTGCCTCTTTAGAGACTCATGTTGTGCTGATTGTGGCGTGAGCATAGGACGTGCACTTCTCAAGGATTGTACAATCTGTGGGAAGAAAGAAGAACACTCGAATTTTGAGTGCCCGGAACGCGAGGAGAAACGTAAGAATTCTGGTTTTACTTACGACCCTTATACTGGTGCTTTTTCTGTCGAGTTTCGCCCTTTGAAATAGGTGAGAATGAAGAGTTAATTGTACTCTAGAGTTAAAGCAAAAGAGCAAGGAGTGCTATTTTCCATAAATGCTATGCATCCTATCATTTTGATGTCTACATCGTGTATTGTTTTATTGTTTTTATCGCAAATGAATTGCAATTTGCAGCACATGTTCTATTATATTGTTATGCTTGAAGATGTGAGAATTCATCTATTTATAAAATGTCTAAAGTAAAAGGTGGTTTTTATCTCAACATTTTGTTCTTCTCTTATGGGGTTAGCATACTGAATTTTAATTTAAAGACTTGCTAAACAACTAGGCATGAATGACCATTGTTATGTGCAAAAGTTTAAATAACGAAGGTAAAATGCAAAAGTTTAAGAAAAGTTTTAAGTTGTATGTTGGGAGGACGTTGAGTGGATCTGCCCTCTCTCTTGGTGGTGCTGTTTTCTTATCGAAGTCTAAGGCAAGTGGCCATTGCTGGGTTTGAGTTTTGGCACTGAGCTTGTATGTTATGTTTGCTCTATCATTTATGTTTGGTGTTGCCTTGTAGAGAGCTGGATTTGTAGTTAAGTTTGTCCTGGCCATGTGCTTATTGTTATTGGTGTGTATACAGAGTTGGCTGAAACCCTCCATGATTTGAGGGCTTTGCTTAGCTATTCAATCCTCTGTAATAGCCCCTGTTAATGAATGAATTTCACTTCTTTATTCTTTAAAAATAGAAAAAAGTTTACTATATGAAGTGAAAGCCTCCTATTGTCGACTAACCAGACAAAACTCTCGAAATCCCCACGAACCTGATCAAATGGTGTTGCTGGCTTGCCACGACAAAAGTTTGATAAAGTCCACGTAGCATTCCCCACCATGGATAACTTGGAATGTTCATTTAATTGAGCTAGCAGTGGCATTAGTGCACCTTGTCCAAGAACAAGATCCCTGCAACTAGCAGTGGCATTAGCCCATACTACCTGTTCAAGAATCAAGAAAGCAAGGATTGTAATCCAGTACAATCAAACAAATGGAAATTTCTGGCAGTCAAAATGAAGAGAAACTATGAGTTGTAGAACCAGTAAAACTTAGAACGTAAAGAAGCATATATACCAAAATAATGAGCGGAATACTTTCTGAAACTTATTACTAACTTGGAAACTATCGATTCAACATCCCTTATAATCAATTTCTTATAAAACGGTAATTATCATTTTTAATTCCGTTTCCTTTCCTTCACTTTCTCAGCAACCAAGCACATCCATACAAACTAATGCCACAACAATTCAAACCAAAAAATCAAACGAACACAAAGTATTACCAAGAAGATTTTTTTTTTTAAAAAAAAAGTAGTACCGTCTTCTGGAAAACGACGGTGGTTTGGGTGCCATCAAGCAGTTGCTGCTGGGACGGAGCCAAGCCTTCTCTTCTCTTCTTGAGCAAATTGTCCTCGCGCTTGTTCTTCATGATATCCACTCCAGTCTTGTACGATTTCTTGCGCACAACGGTGCTTGTGCTCGGGCAAAAAGACATTGTCTTCTGATTTAGATTTTGGTTTTCAGTTCTCTGAAATAACGCTTGCAAAATGTTTGATGAAATTACAGCGAAGAAATGGATTCAGTTTTCGGGGTGGGGGGAATATATAGGCGTGTTTGGGGTTTGGGCGGGATCGTATGTTTGTATATTCAACAACACGATCTACGGCTCACCTAAGATAGGAGAACTTGTAATTTAAATTTGGCAAATCTCAACCGCCCGTTCGATAACAAATGACGTAATTAATAATTTTCTTTTTTCCTGTTGGGATAGCTTTCTTTACCAAATAGAAAAATAAATAACAAATGACATAATTATACCAGCTGGCATTGCTAATTGGTACTACGGTCCAATAAAATTCGAACATGTGTACAACTTATACACATCAACAAAACCGTTGTCAGCCACCGCTCATGGGAGAATATGGAAAAAGATTAGTGAAAGCTTATCGGAGATGATGGCGGAGGCCGATGGAACTGATTCTAACCTTTTGAATTGAGGCCCAAAATCGATAAGGAATAGGGCAATTGACTTGAGAAACTCCCAAGTCTACAATGGTTCTTTCTTTTTCTTTTTGGCGGTGAATCCTGACTTCAATCACTTCCCTCGTGCATTAAATGTTTCTTGTGACCAGTGGGTTTGCTGTGATCGTCAGAGGCACTACTTCATTAAATGGGGCGTGGGACCCTGAGGCCACGTGGCGATTGAACCATAGTATCTTCGGCCATGTCTCTTACGGCCTTCGGCCTCGGCCCATAATACCGCGGTCGCGAGGCCGAGAGGAATCTGCCTTCGCATCCTTCTGTTTTTTAGGAAGGCAAAATGCCTAACGAAACGTGGCCATTTTTAGTTCATGAACAGGTGCCACGCCGAGAGGAAGTTCATTCGTTAGCTTATGGTCGTGATTTATTAGGTACAAACAGTGAGAGAGGAGAGGTGTAGGTAATCTGTTTATGAGATAACATGCTGTTTGGATACTTTCTCCCCAAAAAGACAATGGTAAGTGAGCCTGGAATCTAATAGCCCTCCCCACATTTAAAAGATGACGATGCTTGCACTCAACAACCCCATTTTGTTGAGGCGTTCATGGACAAGAATGTTGGAAAAATACGCCATTGTCATCAATTTTTTTTTTGCATGGATATGAATTCTGCCCCATTGTCAGCACGCAAAGACTTAATGCGACAATTAAATTGGGTTTGCATCAAGAAAAGAAAGATTTCAACAATGACTGTGTTTCTGATTTAAAGCTCATAAGATGAATCCAAGTAAAACGAGAATAATTGTCTACAATAGTTAAAAAAATAAAGCCCCCCAAAGTGTGAAGTAACTCTGTGAGGCCTCCAAATGTCACAGTGGATCAAATTGAAAGAGCTACGAATTTAATCAAACTGGAAGAAAAAGGTAAACGAGTCTGTTTGGCTAAGGTACAGACATCACAATTATTGGAAAAATAAAAAACAACTTCATGGATGCTTTTGGATAGAGCTTGGAGAGGGGCAGCAAATTGGTGTCTAAGATGTTGGTGCCATAGGCTGGAATGGTGGTTGACATGGTGTACTAGGTGTGGGTTCTGTTGGCGGGTGATGTAGTAGAGCCCTTTATGTTGCTTGCTCAGGCCAATCATCCTCTTCGTAGCCACGTCCTGCACATACAAAAATTAGGGAAGAATGTCACTATGCATCCCAAAGCTTGAGTGAGTTTGCTAACAAACAAAAGATTGACTCGAAATTTTGGTACATGTAGAACACCATCAAGAACTAAATCCTTGGTCAATTTAATAGAACCAACCGATGTGATTTCAGCATGCCCACCATCAGGTAATTCAACAAAGTCATTTTGTGACGGAGTCACATGATTCAAGGGCAACGAATGAGATATGTGATCCGTTGCCCTACTATCCAATACAAAGTAGAGTGAGATGCATGTACTGTGTTATAACATGTGGGGGTAACAATACCTGTGACATTAGCAAAAGGTGGTGTATTACCATTCTCTTTCCGAAGCAGCGCCATAAGTTGAGTGTACTCGTGGTGGTGAATGTGGGCTTCTCATTAGGAGTGGTAGTTGGTGCTTGAGTTGACTCCACAGAGCTTGCTTGAGTATTATGTGCAGCTGATTTCCTTCGGTTGGGTGGCTTCACATTTTTGCCATGTAGCTTATGGCCCATAGGAAAACCATGGAGAAAATAACAGCGATCGACACTATGTCGTTCTTGGTCATAGTAACTACACTTTAAGTTGTCCTAGCTTCTCCTCCGAGCCTGGTCCGCATCCACTCCAGTCTTGTACGATTTCTTGCGCACCACGGTGCTTGTGCTCGGGCAAAGAGACATTGTCTTCTAATTTGGATTTTGGTTCTCTTTCAGTTCTCTGAATTAACGCTTGCAAAATGTTTGATGAAATTACTTGAAAAAAACCACAGCGAAGAAATGGATTCAGTTTTCACGGGTGGGGGGAATATATAGGCGTGTTTGGGGTTTAGGCGGGATCGTATGCTTGTATATTCAACAACACGATGTACGGCTCACCTAAGATAGGAGAACTTGTAATTTAAATTTGGCAAATCTCAGCTGCCCGTTCGATAGCGTATGTCTACGAAATCTAACAAATGACATAATTAATAATTTTCTTTTTTCCTGTTGGGATAACTTTCTTTACCAAACTAGAAAAATAAATAAATCTAACAAATGAATTATTGGAGGAGAATAACCGCCTATATAACAAGCAAGTCGCTATGGACCTATGGTCCCCCTCAATTGTGACACACCAATAATCCGTGTGTATTCTTTTTCTTTTTCTTTTAATTCAAGGGTGACCAAGACTATCTTCAATTACTTGGGCTCAAAAATTATCTTTTTACCTTATGTCCTTGTTCTCCTGTATGATGTTGATTTTTGTTTGTAGGGTTTGTGAGGAAGATTATATTAAATTTGCTTGGGCTTTGTTCTTTGGAAAAAAGAAAGTGTTGTTTTTATATTATTTTTGTTGGTGTAATTAGACGGTTGTATATTATACCAACATTTCAATTCAGTTTTTTAAGATGTTATTTTGGTGTGTGCATGGTGGATAGCCAATATTTAATAATATAGTTATTTGTTGATGGGATCATAGATGCAAATTCCTACTAATTATTTGACATTATCACCCTTCCCTCCCCCCTGCTTGCAAACAGAGACTAGGACTGAAGAACCAAAGACTACATAACCAACAGAAGAAGAACTTATTGCTTATTTTTATGAGGGCTCTAACCTTCACCATCCTAGTTCTATTGGTACGCTCTCTATTTCAGAGACAAGAAAAAAAATGTCTGCCGGTTCTCTATTTTATGACATAATATCTATGCATTTGTTGTTATTCTGTGTCATGTTGAATACAGCTCATATGTTAAAAGATGATTTTTCAAGCCAAGTTATTTTGGTGTGTGCATGGTGTAGAATTGATATTTATTAAGATTGTTATTTGTTGATGAGATCATGCGCAATATTTTTTCGATAAGTTAAAAAAAATTATATGAGCTCAAGTCAGAATTATAACCTAAAAAGAAACAAACAAAATGTAATTCACCAAACAATAGACTGAATCCATGTCCATTTTAATTGAAAATGTCTCATCCAGTCTAGCCCACAAACAGGGCCAAAGAGAAGTAGTTAGCCACAGTTAGCCTACTGTCACAATGAGTAGTTAGCCACAATTAGGTAAATGGCAATGTTACTTCTAACAAAACTATATTAATACATTATTACGACGTCAAAATTGATCTGCAATCCTTATGGTTTCAAAAAATTTGTTTGGTAACAAGTACTCAAAATTCCAAAAAATTTCATGAGGATTTTGTGATAATTTTGAAACGTGGCTAAAGTAGTTCTAAATAAAATTCTTGTGTCTTCTTTTCTCACTAGAATTTTGTAATAATTTTCAAACGCATGAATAGTTTATATATAAAAATGTTTTTGTTGTGAACATTGCATCATGTAAATTTGGTTTGTTAAATATTATAAATATATCAAAGTGAATTAAGGTGATGGGAGTCAATTAAGATATTGGAGAAAACTAATAAGTAAATATAACTGTTTATTTCATGTTTATGTTTATGTTTCTCACTAATTAGAAGTAATTCCCCTATTATGTTTATGTTTATCACATTCTGTTTAGCTGCAATCCCCTATTCCCCTAGCAATCTGCCCCATTGGTCAGAGATTAGATGAAAAAATGTTAACAAATTTTAATCGTCCGTAGATGTCATTCCTTATTCTAACTTCTTTGACATTATCACCCTTTTTTTGTTCTTTTTTCCCTTTTGTATTTAACACTGTAGTTGCATGGAAACAAGGAGCAAGACTAAAGAATCCAAGGAAGAAGAACCAAAGGAAGAAGAATCAGAGGATTGGAAATCAGATTGAAGAACCAGAGGATGAAAAATCTAAGGATGGAAAAAGTTATGGTAAGCAATTGATTTTAGGGACAATAAAAAAAGGATTAAAAAAAATTGTGCCCTGCAGCTTCTCTTTTTACATGTATTTTCTTTTTCTTTTTCGTATGACATACTATCTATGTATTTGTCAATGTAATGTGTTCACACTACTAGCAGTGGCATTAGCCCATACTACCTGTTCAAGAATCAAGAAAGCAAGGATTGTAATCCAGTACAATCAAACAAATGGAAATTTCTGGCAGTCAAAATGAAGAGAAACTATGAGTTGTAGAACCAGTAAAACTTAGAACGTAAAGAAGCATATATACCAAAATAATGAGCGGAATACTTTCGGAAACTTATTACTAACTTGGAAACTATCGATTCAACAGAAAGCCATCAAGCAGTTGCTGCTGGGATGGAGCCAAGCCTTCCCTTCTCTTCTTGAGCAAATTGTCCTCGCGCTTGTTCTTCCTGATCTCCACTCCAGTCTTGTACGATTTCTTGCGCACAACGGTGCTTGTGCTTGGGCGAAGAGACATTGTCTTCTGATTTAGATTTTGGTTTTCAGTTCTCTGAAATAACGCTTGCAAAATGTTTGATGAAATTACAGCGAAGAAATGGATTCAGTTTTCGGGGTGGGGGGAATATATAGGCGTGTTTGGGGTTTGGGCGGGATCGTATGTTTGTATATTCAACAACACGATCTACGGCTCACCTAAGATAGGAGAACTTGTACTTTAAATTTGGCAAATCTCAGCCGCCCGTTCGATAACAAATGACGTAATTAATAATTTTCTTTTTTCCTGTTGGGATAGCTTTTTTTACCAAACTAGAAAAATAAAGGGTAATGCTAGGCATACCACATTTTTCATACCACATTCATACCATATCTCTAATAGAGATGTGGTATGAATGTGGTATGAAAAAATGTGGTAAGCCTAGCATTTTCCAAAAATAAATAACAAATGACGATAATTATATCAGCTGGCATTGCTAATTGGTACTACGGTCCAATAAAATTCGAACATGTGTACAACTTATACACATCAACAAAACCGTTGTCAGCCATGGGAGAATATGGAAAAAAAAATATTAGTGAGAGCTTATCGGAGATGATGGCGGAGGCCGATGGAACCTATCCTAACCTTTTGAATTGAGGCCCAAAATGGATAAGGAATAGGGCAATTGACTTGATAAACTCCCAAGTCTGCGATGGTTCTTTCTTTTTCTTTTTGGCGGTGAATCTTTGATGGGCAACGACGAGTTTGGGCATCGGTTAAAGCCACTATATAACAAACAAGCAAGAAACGCCCTCTCTCTCTCTGTCTCTCTCTCTCTCACACACACACAATTCACCCTAAACTCAGACCCAAACCCAAATCGCCCGTCGTTTTTCTCTCACAGCCATGGACAACGTCTCATCTCTGGAGTGCCTGAAATTGGATTCCCAGTCGGAGGTGCTCGATAAGGACGCAGCTATGGTCCCCCTCAACTGTGATACACCAATAATCGGTATATATGCTTTTCCTTTTTCTTTTAATTCAAGGGTGACCAAGACTATCTTCAATTTAATTACTTAGGGCTCAAAAATTATCTTTTTAGTGCTCCTGTATGCTGTTGATTTTTGTTTTTAGGGTTTGTGAGGAAGATTATATGAAATTTCCTTGGGCTTTATTCTTTGGAAAAAAGAAATGTGTTGTTTTTTTATTATTTTTGTTGGTGTAATTAGAGGGGTTTTTTTTTTTTTTTTGCCAAACTTTCGGTTCAGTTTTTACAGATGATTCTGCCAGTTGCATGATGGATAGCCGATATGTAATAATATATTTATTTGTTGATGGTATCATAGATGCAAATTCCTACAAATTTTTTAACATCATCACCCTTCCTTCTCCCTGCTTGCAAACAGAGACCAGGACTGAAGAACCAGAGACTACAGAACCAACGGAAGAAGAACTTATTGCTCATTTTTGTAAGCTCTCCATGCATTCGTTGTTATTTCGTGTCATGTTGAAAACAGCTCGTATGTTAAAAGATGATTTCTCAAGCCAAGTTATTTTGGTGTTTGCATGATGTAGAATTGATATTTAATAATATAGTTATTTGATGATGAGATCATAGATGTCGTTCCTTCTAACTTCTTTGACATTATCACCTTTTTTTTGTTCTTTTTTTCCTTTTGTATTTAACAATGTAATTGCATGGAAATAGGGAGCAAGACTGAAGAATCGGAGGATGAAGAATCAATGGATGGGAAATCAAAGGATGAAGAACCAAAGGATGACGAATCAGATAATTGGAAATCAGAGGTTGAAGAATCAGATGATGAAAAATCTAAGGATGGAAAAAGTTATGGTAAGCAATTGATTTTAGGGACAAAAAAAAAAGGAAAAAAATTGTGCCTTGCAGCTTCTCTTTTTACATGTATATTCATTTTTTTTTATCGTATGACATAATATCTATGTATTTGTTGCTATTCAATATAATGTGTTCACACTACTGATTTTTGGTTTTATGATCTTCATTCATTCATTGTCTTTAAAAAAATGATTATTTTTATTGCTTCCATTGTATTTAACAATGGATCTACAAATTGCACACAGGGGAATGTAAGTATTGTTTGAAGGTGGATAAGCACCCTACACAACTATGCTCTTATAGGTATCGAGTCCCAAAGAACGCAATTGTTGGCAAGAGTTGTGTGGTTGCATGTCGTGTATGTGGCTGCTTCTTTAGAGACTCGCGTTGTGCTGATTGTGGCCTGAGCGTAGGACGTGCACTTCTTAAGGAATGTACAATCTGTGGGAAGGAAGAAGAACACTCAAATTTTGAGTGCCCGGAACGCGAGGAGAAACGTAAGAATTCTGGTTTTACTTGCGACCCGTTTACTGGTTCTTTTTCTTTCGAGATTCGCCCTTTGAAATAGGAGAGAATGAAGAGTTAATTGTACTCTAGAGTTAAAGCAAAAGAGGAAGGAGTGCTATTTTCCATAAATGCTATGCATCCTATCATTTTGATGTCTACATCGTGTATTGTTTTTATCGCAAATGAATTGCAATTTGCAGCAACGGTCTATTATATTGTTATGCTTGAAGATGTGAGAATCCATCTATTTATAAAATGTCTAAAGTAAAAGGTGGTTTTTATCTCAACATTTTGTTCTTCTCTTATGGGGTTAACATACTGAATTTTAATTTAAAGACTTAGCTAAACAACTGGGCATGAATGACCATTGTTATGTGCAAAAATTTAAATAACGAAGGTAGAATGCAAAAGTTTAAGAAAAGTTTTAAGTTGTATGTTGGGAGGAAGTTGAGTGGATCTGCCCTTTCTCTTGGTGGTGCTGTTTTCTTATCGAAGGCTAAGGCAAGTGGCCATTGCTGGGTTCGAGTTTTGGCACTGAGCTTGTATGTTATGTTTGCTCTATCATTTATGTTTGGTGTTGCCTTGTAGAGAGCTGGATTTGTAGTTAAGTTTGTCCTGGCCATGTGCTTATTGTTATTGATGTGTATACAGAGTTGGCTGAAACCCTCCATGATTTGAGGGCTTTGCTTAGCTATTCAATCCTCTGTAAAAGCCCCTGTTAATGAATGAATTTCACTTCTTTATTCTTTAAAAATAGAAAAAAGTTTACTATATGAAGTGAAAGCCACCTATTGTCGACTAACAAAGCCTACTATTAAAAAAGAAAGTAAACCATAAAAGAAACAGAACATTACATTGCAAATGCCTCAAAATCTTTTCTTCTATCAAAATCAAAATCACATTTGGCAAAAGTTCATTGCTAACTCTTGTGCAACTTTTCTATTGTGTAATATATTCAAAAGCATCACTGTCACTTGGGTAACCTCTCAATAATCAAGTAGTGAGTCATTTGAATTGAAGGGATAATGTGTACAGTAATCAAGGAGTTGATGTAATTGGATTTTTTGAATTTCGTGATTGACAATTTCTTTTTTTGTGGATGCTTGATTTTAGCTCAATTTCCAATTGTAACTTTATCTTAAAACGTTTGAAAATTTTCAAAAGTTGACCATATACTGAAAATTACTTCTAAATATTAACTGTGATTTTATTTATTTGGCTAAAGTTAGGAAAGAAAGGGGGAACTCACACATTGGTACTATGGGGGTTTGAATCCAAGATTATTTTTAGAGATGGTCCTTGATTGATTATGACTACTAACACCCCTACAAACATAACACTTTCATGTAAAGTAAATTTAGCCATACCATTTTGAAATTCTGGGGTCCTCCTTGACTATGGGAGAACATATGCATATGTCAATCCAATTAACTCCCTATTGATATAGATTATGATTAGTTAACAATAGCTAAAATATGTCCTGAAAAACAATAGCTAAAATATCCTCTCACCCATGAATTGCATAATAAGGTAACACGCATTGAAAGGTTTTATAACGTCTCAATATTAATATTTCTCGACCATATGACACAACTTTTCAACCTTTTAGATTAGAATGCATTCAATGGCTCACCTTCTTAATTCTTTAATTAATTGCTTAATACAATATCTTTTCTCTTTCTTCATTCATGTTTTAATTTCTTTAATTAAACCTCATTAATTGCCACGCCTTCTGCCATTAACAACCTTTCTCAAACTTTTTCTTCTTCTTCTTCATGCCTGTTACATTATGTTGACCAATTAAAAAAGAGTCCCTAAACTAGAGAGCATAATTGGAGTTTAAATTTTATAGAGAGCTCCTAAATAACTTTTATATGTTTTTAGCTAAAATTTAACTAAAAAATAGGGAGCATGATTGTGAATGCTCTAACTATGTAATTATTGTTATTCTATGTCATTTTGAAAATAGGTCGTATGGTAAAAAGATGATTTCTCCAGCCAAGTTTATAGCCAATATTTGATAATGTAGTTATTTGTTGATGGGATCATAGATATCATTTCTTCTAGCTTCTTTGACATCATTACCTTTTTTTTTCTTTTTCTTTTTGTATGTAACAATGTAATTGCATGCAAACATGTAGTCAGGTTGATGAAGTTAGGAGTTAAATTGGTATTTTTTTGAATTTTTTTTTATACAAGCGATAGTCTAAACTAGAGGTGAGTTTACCATGGTGTTATAGAGGTTTGAACTTGAGACCACTAGTTTACAAGACAAGACTAAACTCTATTGGCCTATTGATTTTAGAGACAAAAAAAAAAAAAAGAAAAAAGAAAAAAAAGATAGCCCCACTCCTCCCTCATAACCCTATTGGTATATGCTTTTGATTATATAGACAAAAAAGGACCCAAAAAAAAAAAAAAAATTGCGTCTGCAACTTCTCTTCTCTATTTACATATATTTCATCTGTAATGAGCCCATTCTTGTTCTGCCTTTGTGCGTTTGACCCATAATAAGAAAATAAGTTTATTTACACCCATAGGGAAACTTTTTCATATATCATTGTTGGGTTAACTGTTGATTTACCCCCTGAACTTATTCGCTATTTTCAATTTCCATCTTAAACTCTTTTTTTGGAAAATTAAGTACGCGAACTAATTTTTATTGTCAATTCACCCTCTACCGTCTAAATCAACTACATGTCATCCAAAAAATTATTTTTTTGAAAAAAAGTAATGAAAAAGAGAACACCCAAAAAAAAAAAAAAAAATTCAATATAAGAGACCCAGAACTCCCTACCCTGTTTTCTTCTTCTCCGATTCCCTATGACCACCACCCTCTACTCCGAAACAAATCCCCCACCCCACATACCCCTCCCCCCACCTCCCCCCCTTTTGTTTTTTCACCCTCGAACCCAGCCCCCTGGGGGTTTTCTTCTCCTCCCCTTCCCCCATGACCACTCCACTCCCAGACCAATCCCCCACCTCCCCCTTCTGTATTTTTCACCCCTTGAACCCACCCATCCCCCCTCTCCTCCAAGTTTTTCTTCTCTCCCATTCCTCCATGACCACCACCCTCCATCCCAAACCAATCCCCCACCCCCACAAACCCTTCCCCACCTCTCCCTTCTGTATTTTTCATAATCATACTGATACAACTATAGAAATTCTTATCACATACAACACAAAAAATCTCACCCTCTCTCTCTCTCTCTCTCTCTCTCTCTCTCTCTCTCTCTCTCAAATGATTTTTTTTCATTTTAAATTTCATTTCATTTCATTTTATATTATTTAATTATTTTAAAATATAAAATAATCAATTTACCCTCATATTTAACGAAAAATTGTATGAAATGTTGAGATTTAGACAGTAAGGGGCGAATTGGCGATAAAAATTAGTTCATGTACTTAATTTTCCAACAAAAAAGTTGTGGGTGCAAATTGAAAGTAGCGTACAAATTAAGGGGATAAATTGATAGTTAATCCTATTATTGTTATATTATCTATACTAGCCTCTTCGCACGCGCTTCGGCGCTTGCGAGAGGCATTTTTTTTTTTTTAAATTTAAATTTATTTTAGAATTAAAATAGATAATGGGTAGTTGTGTTCCATAAAAATAGGATTCATTATCTGATTTTTTTTTTAATTTTAATTTTTTATAATATAAAAAAGTGTGAATTTACCATATTATCTTCATTTAATTAATAATTTCAATTCTTAATGTTTGGATTAGCAAAGGGCATTTTCTGGTATTTTGAATGTTTCACTTTTTTCATATTAAAAAAATTAAAATTAAAAAAAATCAGTTAATAGGTCATACTTTTAAAGAACATAACTACCCATGTTATCTTTTCTTAATTCTAAAAATAAAATAAAAAATAAAAAATAAAACCAATTGGCACATGAGTGAGCATGTGCCAAGGGGCTAGTTAATATAAAAGCCTATCCCTTTGAAGGAAAAATCAAACAAATAAAAAACGAAAGCCTATAAAATGAAAAATTGAATCCTATGACGCAAAAGATCAAACACAATTATTATAAAAACTAAATTATATTAAGCAGCTCTTATAAAATTGATCTATAATATTTATGAGAAAAATATAAATCTTTTTAAAAAAAAATACAAGAAATTGTATAATTTACTCTAAATTAATTTAATTTATGGGTTGGATAAATTCAAATTTGGATGTAAGAGGCAGGCTCACTATCCTAATTAATTGGCCTAACCGATGTCAGCGAGATAAAGTAAATTAAGGATACACTAAATCAATTGGTTTTACTACTAAACCTTCGGAAAATATACATTTTTTAATCAATTTTAAAAAGAGATATAAACGAATTTAAATTTGTGGTTGACACAACCTTATGCTCAGGCTTCATTCAACTAATTTAAACTTTTGGTTGATGCAACCATTTGTTTTTTTGGTCTACATTTATAGATCATCTTTATAAAAAAAATTAGACAAATCGAAAACCGATTCAACATCCAATTGTATCCTACAAAATCAATAAACACAGTGCTTCAAGAAAGTACTAAAATTTCACTAATTCAATTGAGTGGTCAAATGAAATCGGATTCAAGTGATATTTTGTAGAGAATATCTTGGAATAAATATCTACAAAATAGACGGTTTAGATTAATAAATACAATACAGAATGAGCCCTACAAGGATTATTTGAGGGACCCCTCAATTCAAACTCTATTTATATAATTGCTCAAATCAGATTATAGATATTAAGTGGAAAGAACATTATCTCGGTCGTAGGATTTTTTCTGCAATCTTTTCCCAAGATTTGAGAGTTTTATCTTGGTAGTTGGTTTTGTATAATGCAACGCTAGCTATTGGGAAGCTCAAGTCAGTAATGCTCTCATCCAGAATACTCACTTTCTCTTGAGCTCTTTTCCTCTCTTCTTCGGTCAGATTTCCATAAAGGAGGGCCAAGTGCGGCAAATCATCTGCAAAGGGAGACATGAAAATAATTATTAGGGTTTCAGTTATGTAACGAGAAGAATATTAGTTTCAATGCTTCAATTTCTTTTATGCTTGAGTAAAAACTAGTAAGAAGAAAAGTAATATTTGGTGTGAATTCAAAGAGACCGAGATCAACATCAGAAAGATCCTCATTGCTTGTTAAATTGATCTTAAATTTTGAACTGGTAATAAACAAACGACAAATTAAAACCAAAACCTCAGCTCCCAACTGTTTATTCTTTTTAGCAACATTCCAAGTAGAAAGTATGTATGAAGATTATATTTACTTAATAATGAGGAAAAAACTTACGACTGTACATGTCGAAATGTCTGCAGCAGTTATCTAATATCTCATACATCTGAGAAAATATGCAATAAATATGTTAGTAAAATATCAATGAGGGGAGTATTTTTATTTTCTACAAACTGAATAAAAATAAAATATCAACAAAACAAACTGAATAAAATAAAATGAAGGAAAGAACAAGAAGTGGACAATAGAGAGGACCTTCTCGGAATAGGGTTGCTGAAAGAGGATGCAAACACACTGGTAATAGGACCTCCTGGTAATCACAGCTTCAACTTTAGGAACGTACCCTTGGATAGGATCCTCTAAGGCTTCAAACTTGTTGAGCACGTCATCGGCCGACAGACGGATGGACCCCGTAAGTGTAATGTGGGGCTCGATCTCGGGTCCACCAAACTCGGCCCGAAGGCCTTCCATCAGCTTCTTGATCCTGCAAGACACATCATCCGTTGGAATGGCCCACAACGAATACGTTTGTCTTTCGTCCTTACTCTCCACCAACTCCGCCAGCGTATCTTCCATGGGGAACTATTAAAACACCTTAGTCTCTAGAGAAAGAGCAGATATCAAGAGATTGAGAAGAGGGAGGGATGCTCAGGAGATTGTGATGACGAGATTAGTGGATTATGGTTGGTTACTATAATTTCTCTGCTTTGTTTGTGGTGTGCGGCTTTATTTTCTCTGGTAAATAAGTAAATTAATGCATTAGCTTCTGTAAATAGGGTTGCTAATACCAAACTATAGTAATTTCTTATTATAGTCTTCTTTGGGTAACAAGTTAAAACAGGTTGCATTTTAAAACATGATTTATTTACAAATTATTTCGCAATATAGGAGAGCAGACCTTTTTTATTGTAGATTCAGTCACTGAAAAATTGCAAATAAATTCTCTGTTCTGTTTACTGTAAAACGGGAGGTGAAAACACACTAATCAGCAAAAAACTAGACATTATTGTTTTTAGATAACGGGTTTTTGGATTTAGCAACGGCCAGCAGCAGTTTACAGACATTTTGCAACGACATATATCCATCGGCGATTTATTCCTCCGCTAACCGCTGCAAAAAGACCAAGTGTCTCTTTTAGCGACGGTATATCCCCCAAAAACTTTTGGCTTTTCTTCTAATAAGGGAATTTTTTGGACAGAACGCAATTTCGGGGATCTCATATGGTTTCAAGAATTGCGTTTTGTCCTTGCCATCTAAGATTCTAAGAAAAGCCACTTGTGCTCCACTTATAAAATTTATAACAACAAAATACAAACAAAAAAAAATTCTTCTGCAGGTGGAAAGCAATTCACTTCACTTGATCAACATATATATATAAATCGATCGGGGCATGATGCTTTCATCTCCCTGTGGTGCCTAATTGACCCCATTGATTGTATGGCAAGGCTGCTTTACCCACAAAGTCCTTTAACAGCACTGCTTCCCCAAATTGGGATTGTTGAAACTCAAAATAAGGTTCAATAATCAATCCCCATGGCTTTCGGCGGCCAAACTGCATGGGAAAACATTGTCGTGAGAGATAGGGAACACCAGGACTGTAAAATGATATATATAGGCAAGAGCACATGCTAATCTTATGAGCCCTCTCCATTTGAAAACTATCAAGAGAGGAGCCAAAATTCCACCATGTTATGAGCTTACTACGGTTCAATATATTATCACTTTTCTTTCCAAGGTTCACCTTAAATTCCATCATGGTATATATGCCACACACGTCTGTCTAATTAAAAAGTAATCCAGTTACATATCAGTTGAGCCAGTTGATGTTCTATGTTGTAAAATTGAACTGGGAGAATTTCTGATAGTCTTACCTATATCTACACAATCCGTATGATGCTACTAAGAGAATCATAAGTTGGAAAGGAAAAATAACATTTACCTGGGAAACACAGAGCCAGCCCATGAGTTTCGGGGTTCCTAAATTAAAAACTGTGGGATTTACGAACACTTAAATCATGCATGAGCACCCAAGATTCCTGAAAGTCAAAGATAGACATACATGAATCTATGTTGTACTTATGAAAGAGTAGAATCGAAAAGAAAGAGGATCCAACAAAGGGAACTTTTGTAATGGCACAAACCTACCACCAGCCCCTACCATCCCACAAGTATAAACAAAACCAGCTGTTTTCTTGTTTATCACCTTAATTCCCTATTCGGCAATATCATTGTTACTTTCTGATATTATATTTTATGACATGTTCTGGCAAAGAGTATTACTTTACGGTTAAACTACTAGACATTTCAACAACTTCTGTAATTGAACAGAAAACACAGTGGTAATACCAACCTATAGTAATTCCTTATTAGAGTATTCTTTGGGTAAGAAAAGTTACATAAGTATATTGATAGTGCTGATTCACTCACAAACTTTTAAAGCAATATATGAATAAAGATCTAGACAAAAATTTCCATGGTTGAAATCTAAATAGAATTGATTCAGCTTAAGTCCAAAATTGAGACCTCAATTTATGTCAGTCGACAAAAGAACACAAAAAACATATAAAAACAAGCAGTAACCACAAGAGAAAGCATTACCGTGGAAGATTATCACAAAGCAGAAGATAGTGGTGACGATCATAGCCAAGAAGTTTATCTTCGACGATGATGTTTTATCAGATTTCATTTTCTTCAATGCATTCATCCTTTCTCTCCTTGCACGCCGCAACCTTGAACGCTTTGAAATTTCTTTGACGAACTCTATATCGGCGGCATGTAATGATGGACCTGTAGGAGGCCGAGGTGGCTTGGGATGCTTTTTAGGGATCTTTTTCTGTTTCTCGACTGTCCTCTTCTCCATTCTTCCTTCTGCCATTTGCCCCATACTACTTGCTAACATATCCATATTCTGACCAATACTTGATACATTATTGCCTGCACTTAGCCCATCACTAGCTGCTATTGATCCATCAACATACAAGTACCCACTCCTTGCCCTAGCCATTGTTTTCCTGGAACATTTACCATCTGAACCCGACCCTTCATTTCCATCTTCTTCACTGGTGCTTTCAGTCTCACCACTTTCCAAGTCAAAATCCAGATCACTTTCCCTAGAACCTAGATGATCCATTACATGCCTAACCTCGGACTTGCCCTCTAAGCCTCTAAGATCTCAAAGGTATAAACATTCGATTCAAACACAAAACAACCTATACAATATTCTCAGCTAAGTCAGCTAACCCATTTCTAAGATCACGTGACATCTCAAACAGAGTTCAAGAGTTTATGGCCATTAAGCAAGAAACCATCTTTTCCTACTAATATGAACAAGTCATACGTAAAAACAATAAGATTTGCTTCTGCATCTAACTAATCAGTAGTTATCCCAAACAGTAAAAATGGTACGACCTTGTCATCAATATAACCTCAAATAAAGTGTCCATTTCTTCTCATTTCTTCTTCCTGGAATTTAACACAAAAACAGCCAAAATGTAAAAAATCAAAAACCGAAAATACTAGAATAGTTACGAACAGATTCCGCTCAAAAAATTCAGTTGGAAAAAAGTTAAGCATAAAAAATTACGTTTACAATAACTTCCATGATTTGCTTGGCACCCGAGAAAATGTAAGAAAACAGAGGCAATTATAGAAATTGGACGCAAATTTTCTCATTGTAAAAGTGAGGCATGATAAGATATAGGACTAGATTGTTGCCTAGTATTGCGATCCCATTTCGCCCAATTAAAAAGAACTACAATTCGAGAACTATAACCTTCAAAAAGCTAGGTATTTTCTTGTATTGTCTATCATTTTCTCAGGAACCAAACAGAAGCAAAATTTGAAAAAGGCATGATTGGCATCACAAAGGAATCAACGCACGTACCTTAGACAGAAGAGAGAACGTTTGTTGAGGGAAGGGTAGAGAGCAATTCCGAGAGCCAAACCAGCTGAGCTTAATTGGGGGCATTTCGCAAATATGAAACAAAACTGGGCTTATCTCTCAATGTCATAGCAATACCCGTATACACGACATTCCGTTTGATACATCCTCGCGACACGTCATTCTTTCTTTATTTAGTAATTGTTTTCTTTTTGGTCGAAAAATATTTTATAATTGTTTAACCCTCAATTAGAGATGAAACTTTTTCCTTTTTTTTTTTCCTTACAATTTTGGTGCAAAGGACAAAAAAGGAGGCAAAGGGGGCACAATTGGAGTTTTTTTTTTTTTTTTTAATATATAATATTTCTATTTATACTTGTTTATCCAATGTTATTTTTTATGCGATTTATTAAATTATTGATGTCCATAAATGATGTTATTTGTACTATATTTATTGATCACATTGCCTGATTACTTGTGGATCTCATATATATTAGTAGGTTCCAATTCTATTAGAAAAGTGGTCATCAGAAAAGTGAATTCATACACAATTTGAGGAAATAAGGAACATTTTGAGCAAAAACAAAATCCATAAGCCAAAAGCAATAATACATTAAAAAAAAGCATAAAAACCACAAAACAGAAAGAAAAAAAAAGAAAAAACAAGAAACACACTGCTTTTCTTACACCCAAAGCATTAACAACAATAGGAAAGAAGGCACTAAACGGATAGACCTATCAGAAGCCGTCCGAGTGCACTTCCAGAAACATCTTCTGGTGTTGGGTAATGATCAAGCAACGACCTTCGGCACAAAGAACCAGCATTAGGGGATAGCCATTTAAAGTAATATGAAGACTAAGTCCCATAATACGTCTTTGCAACGACGTCATTAGTTCAGATACCTTGTCCTCTATAAAATGAGCATTGCAGGACGCAACACTTACCTCCACTTTAACGCCATGAACTTCAACTTCGTATGGACGCATTTTTGACAGGAAACTGAAAGGGATCATTTTGAAATGAAACAAGATGAGCCAACAAGAAGATGTCCAAAGTATATATAGACTGAGTTTGGTTAACTTTTTTACTTGTATATAGGGCAGTGGAAAAATCAAAAGACCTTCCACGTTCTCATTCATTGTATTGATCATTGTAAAAACATTATATTGATGGTGAAGTTATGAGGTTAATGAACATCTTCATTTTTGTCAATGAGCTTTTTAGAGCATGCCCAAGAGCTTGATCCCCACAAGATAGGAAGCATACGCACGCATCATGAATTGCGTACTTAATGTCTTCCTCAGAAAAAAAATTGGGCACAAAAAATTTCGGCATCCGATATAGAAGAAGCTCCTCTCAGTGGCTTAAGATCAAGACCAGTTTCTCCTGCCAAGTCATAGAGTTGTTTGTTTTCAAGACTTGGTTTCTTCAGTATCATTGCCGCCAAATAACCCAATTCTACTTTTGCCTTGAATACCATATCTGTCAACAGAAAAGCAACTAGAACAGGACACAGGCCTACCCACAAAACAGATACTCTGATTAGAAAGAAGTTGGCCGAGTGCACCTTCAGAAACATGTTTTGGGGTTGGGTAAGAACGCCACAAACTTACAAGATTTGGGATGATCAGGCAACGACCTTCAGCACAAAGAAGCAGCATTTGGGGATAGCTGTGTACAATCTTAAGATCAAGTCCCATAACACTTTGCAGGGACGACCTTAATTCAGATACTTTTTCGTCAATCAAACGAGCATTAGACACAGCACTACCTTCACTTCAACACCATGAATTTCAACTTCGTAAGGACGCATTTTTGACAGGAAACTGTAAGGAATCATTTTGAGACGAAACAAAAATAGCTTTAGGAATGAGTAAGCATGGACGTTCATACATATATATATATATATATAGGCTGAGTTTGGTTAATTTATTTAGGTTTTGGACTGTGGAAAATTAAAAGTGGTTCGACGTTGTAATTGTATTGATTATTGTGAAAACATTATATTCGTAAAGGCAAATACTCGGTATTTTTCTATTTCTTTTTAAAGAAATCGTCTAGCCGCGCGGCTATACTGGGGGTTTTCTATTTTTAAAAGAAATAGTATAGCCGTTCGGCTATACTGGTATTTTTCAAATTTTTTAAAAGAAATAGTATAGCCGCGCGCTATACTCCGTTTTTCTAATTGTTTTTAAAGAAATAGTACTCACGCACGGCTATACTCGGTTTCTGTAATTTTTTAAAGAAATAGTATAGCCGTTCGACTATACTCGGTTTTTATTTGTATTTTTAAAGAAATAGTATAGCCGTACGGCTGTACTCGATATTTCTCAAATTTTTTTAAGAAATAGTATAGTCGCGCGGCGATACGCGGTTTTATCTATTTTTTGTAAAAGAAATAGTATAGCCGTGTGGCGATACTGGTTTTATATATATTTTTTTTAAAGAAATTTTTTTAAACAAAAAACAATATATTGATCAATCTCATATCTTATATTTATCTTCCAACCAAAAAAAGTTATTTATATTAGTATGTATGGAGCTTAATGTCAAAGTGTTCCTTCTAGTTTACCTATTCGGCCAACTTAGTTCATGTGTTCTTAATTTGGCCAATTTAGTCCACGTGTTTGTATCCACTAATTAATGTAAGAGAATTTATCAAACAACTATTAAATGAGGTATGTACATTGCACACAAGAGAACACAAATGTAATTGTCACTTATTGGTCAATGGATACAAACTTAGAGACTAAATTAGACAAATTGAAAACATCGATACAAGATTGGAACTCTTACTAATCATCAATAAAATTCTTTATTGGAGAAGCTCCAATATGAACTAGGTCATCCACTCATATTATCACATAGACATGTACATACGTGTCCAATTGACTTGATACTAATGCCCGCCATTTTAAAAAAAAGGTAATAATGTACATCAAATTTGTTCCTGAAACGGGGCTTTGCAGTGGCGAATTTCTCAGTTGTTCTGATCAATCAAAGTACTATTATCCACCACCCTAACCTATAAACTTCAATATTTCCTAAGTGTCCAATTTAAACAGAAATTGTGAGAGCTATCGTTCTGGGATAAATTATGCCAAGTACGTAACTCAAGCATGATGAAGATGTTTGTATATATGCTCATCAGTTTGGCGAGTTTATTGCGATTTAAGGGTTTCTCTTGTGAATAAACAGAGTATGAACCCTGGTCAGCAGCATGCTTGATCTTGATGAGAGGTCAGCTTGTCAGTCTTCTTGTCATCTAGCATGAACCCTAAACAATCAAACAAATCCTTTAAGCTGGAAATTGCAGTATAAACAAAATATTATATGTATAACAAAAAAAGGTCAATAGTTGCAAACTAGTGAACGTTATAGAATAAATCCACCCGAAAAAAGGAAGACTAAAAAGAAAAAATAAGCATTGAAATACGGTTTCGAAAGCCCTTTTTCTTTCCTAGGTAAAGATTCAAGTCACTTTTTTTCTTTTTTCTTTTTTAAAAAAACGAAAGTTTATCTTTACATTGATTCTACAACAAGTTACATCACCAAAAATTGAAAAAATAAAATAAAATAGGTTAATACTTATAATTGTTTTGGAGGTGCAATTGGGTTTTAACCAAATTTGGTTAAACTTATAATAGGCCCGGCCCCTTTTTCACACCAAACCAAACCCTCGCACCATAAGAACAGAAAGTCCCACACACGCTGAGACCCAGCTTGGCTCAAAATTAGGGTTCTTCTCTCATGGAACGTCAAAAGCGCAAGTTCGTGGCTGCTGCAAGTTGTGAAGGTGAAGGAGGCCGCAGAAGGAGAATGACAGACAGATTTAGCAATCTTCCTGACCAAATCGCCCACGTCATTCTTTCGTTCCTTACCATGGCTGACCTTGCTCGACTCAGTTATGTGTCCAAATGTTGGAGAGAACTTTGTCTTTCATCTCCGGTTTTCAATTTCAATGATTATAACTGCATAGGGGATGCCGACATGTGTGATAGCAAGCTGAGGTTGTTGAATATTCTGGAAAGGTTCCTTTCGCTTCGTGCAGATCATAACATACAGCGCTTCCGTTTTGATTGGCATCTTCCCCCTCCAAAGAAGAACCAAAGCTCATCATCATCATCATGCGGCTGTCGTGATGTCTACTATCGTGTGATATCGTGCGTCCAGAAGGTGGTGAGATGTAACGTTGAACAGCTTGACCTTAATCTCCTTGGACTAGGTGAACACTATCTGAATTTTCCGTCTTCCATCTTTCTTTCTGAATCTTTGAAGTCTCTGTCGGTCTACACAAACCTTGCGATTCTTAGAGCCCCCTCCTCCTCCTCATCTTTTTCCTCTAATCTCAAAGACTTGCAGTTGTTGACTGTTGTTATAGCAGATGATGAGGGGTTTTTCAAATGGATCTCATGTTCTTGCAAATGCATCCGGAAATTAGGTCTTGACCATACTTATATGATTAAAAATCTCAATATTGAAAGCTCTTCTTTGGAGAGGTTAAGTCTTTCTTATCCCCAACCTGATCTTGACACACTTAACATCTCCTGTGAAAATCTTCAACTGTTAAGTATCTCCTTATGTCCTGATTCACCCAGCATGACATCATTGAATATTTTTGCACCAAATCTTAAAAAGTTGCGGTGGGAAGGGAATTTGATGAATCATCCAAATCTCAGAAAGTTTCAAAGTTTAGAATCTGCTGAGGTTTGTTTTGATTCCGTAGGCAAAGTTTCTCTTGAAAAAACTCAAAAGTTCAAAAGTACTTTGATAGAATTGAAGACTAGAGTAGATGACTTTGAACCCTTATCTGAAGTCTTTCACGGTTTAAGAATCAATGAAGTTCTTATTCTAAATGAAGCGGCCATTAAGGTATAGTAAAAACAAACTGATCGAGAATTTACTTATTTTGAATTATTATTTATGTGAAGTTTAAATTGACAAAGATGATAGAGATTTTCCCTATACAACATTGCAGGTTATGTTCAAGCTGGAAGGGTCGATGCCAGTTTCATTCAACAATGTTCAAAGTTTGCGTATGAATATTGGGTGCGTAATTGACGAGATAGTCCCTTCAATGGTCTCTGTTCTTAGAGGAATGCCTTACTTGCGTACCTTATACATAAAGCGTTGCCTACCTTTTCATGAACTTGAATCTAATGTAAGTTGGAGTTTGTCTTGCTTTTTCCTTCTCTCCCACACATAATGTAACAAAACCCAAAAAAGATTGTGCTCTCTCTCTCTCTCTCTCTCTCTCCTCTTTTGAGTATAATGCATGTCCTTTTCTTTGTATTTAGTTTTAATATTTTCCCTTTTTTCTATTTTTGGAATTAATCTTCGACTTATCCGGTTTTTGATTTCATGTCTTTCCAGGAATGCGGATTTGATATAGGATACTGGAAACTGCAAAACCTTGGATTTATTAATCGACTTGAATTCTTCTCCATAGAGATTTTAGACGGGTACAATGTAGTTGAATTAGCAAGGTACGTACTCGAGTGTGCTCAGAAATTGAAGAAAGGTGTCATAATTTGTTCAGCTCAAAATTTGGAGGAAGTTAAGCGGAAATTAGAGAAATGCAAGATGATTTCCAAGGCTGCAATTGTCTTTAAGGAAAGACCAAAAAGTGAACGAAGACTGCTTTTTTAATTGTTTTGCAGAAGTTATAAGTTTATGTTTTAGTACCGAAACCTTATTGTGAAGTTTGATAGAACCACTAATGGGGACAACTCGTTTAGACTTAGCATTGTTGGGTTCATTGGTTTGTACTGCCATGGAAGAAAGAGCTTCTTTTTTTTCGCTCTCTCTCTCTCTCTCTCTCTCTCTCTCTCTCTCTTATTTTGTTTTTTTTCCCTGCATCTGTAAAATGATCAGCCGCCACTAAAGTGGAGCCTCTTGGACTTGGTCCTTTGATCCTTATTGTTTGATGTGCATTGAAGCATGAAAGGCTGCAATGGCCTTAACTTGCATATAGCTAGTGGAAGATCAACCATCCTTTGCTTCTATTGTAATCAATATTTATTTTGATAAGATGCTAATTGACATTATTGACTAATTGTACAACAAAGGAAACATTATAATGATCTGTAGCTAAAAACGTAAGGGGGCGTTTGGTATCCTATTCAAATAGGAAACTCAAAAATTTTGATTTGTCTTAAAAACAAGGAGTTCTTAAATCTATTTTTAAGATTCAAAAACTTGTTTGGTATGCAACTTGAAAACTGTTTTCAAATCTTAAAAATTTGAGAACTTGTGGGTTGTTAGAAAAAAACTGAAAAAACAGATATTTTTTGTTTTTAATAATGGGGGTGTTTTTTAGTTGTTCTTGAGTTTGAGTTTTTTAAAATAAGGCTATCAAACAAGTTTTCTTTATTTTGGACTCAAATTCTGTTTTTGAATTTAAAAAGTTGGATTCAAGTTGAATACCAAACAGACCCTAAGCTTCCCTAACACAAAACTATTTCCTGAAATGCAATTTTGCCACGTCCAACTCTGTTTTCAGTTACCAATTAATAATGGCTAAAGCTAATACACAAGGAGCTACTCAAATCAGCTTGGACATATTAAATTCACATTCTCCCCTCCCATTTTCTCTCTTGCACACATTTTGTTGCGAGTTTTTTTTTTTATTTCACTGTAAAATGCCAATTATATATGTCGAAGCTCTACTCACTTGAATCTTGGTTTCTTGGTTTACTAATTTGCATATCATGTTATTGGGAAAGAAAATAGACAATGTTGTTTAAATCAACAGCGGTTTCTATCTTTTTAATTAATTAACACAGCAGAAATTAGACAATTATCTATCTTTTACGGCGGTTTTAAATCTGATGCAGCGGTTTCTTTTTAAAAAAAATTTGGAAAAGAGTATAGCCGCGCGGCTATCCTATTTAAAAAAAATTAAAAACCACGTATAGCCGCACGGCTATACTATTTATATATATTTAAAAAACCACGTGTTAAAAAAGTAAAGCCGCGCGGCCATACCCGGTAGAATGGTTCATAGCTGCGTAAAAGTCAACTTGATCTGCTCCAGTAACTAGGCTCATCGACCCAGCCCAAATAGTTTGAACAAGGCGCGGTTAGAATCATTCAGACGTCCATCCCACATGAAGCCATTTCTACAGCTAAGCATTATTGTGAGAATGAGTGCTACAATTCACAAATACGAAGGTCAGAAAAACTTCAAAATTAATTTCATATATCTGTGTACAGAACAGTAGATCAGCAAAAACAGAGAAGATACCATAATAGACTGTAAGCACTTTCAGCTCATCTTAAGACTCCAAAAACCATAAGATACGAGGCCCTCAGAAACAAAACGGCTTATGAAATCAAAATAATTACTGGATATGAAGAATTTTACTTTAAAAAGAAAAAAGAAAGAATAAGGCAAAACTAGAATCCTGAAACACCAGACCAAAACTAGAGAGTCTAGAAAGGAGTAGGATTCTTAGGATAAAAATCAATGTCCTAATATTTCATACAAATATAAACCTGATTCAAGTTTCCCTCTCTTGTCAGACTCTAGAACCTTTCTTCTAAACTATGGAACCATGTATCTTCTATTTTCCGAAACTAGAACTAACAGTTTCCCTTTCTTGTCAGACCAAAGAATTACATCAAACAGGGGAAAGCTTTCTAAAACAATAAATTAAGATCCCAATATCACAGTGACTTGAAGCAAAATATTAATCAGAACCTAAAGAGAGCTAGGATGCTACTAACTTGCAGACCTTTTACTCACAGGATAACATGATGCTCAAGTACATACGTATAGCAAACCATGTTGAGCAAAAATTTAGAGTACACAACTCTAATGTAGACTTGTTGGAGACAAAACAAGTAAACAATTTACTTATATTAGACTCACAAAATATTACAACAAACAACTCTCAAAGGAAAGACCAACTCTTACAACAAGCACTCTTTCTCACTTCACTCACACTCACAAGAACTACTTGACTCTATAGCTTATTGCTCACTCTCTACTTACTCACACTTCACTTCTTGATTTCTTCACTCCACTCCCTCTTGCTTGCATTGCATGCCTATTTATAGGCATTCTTTGCCGACATTACCAAGTCCACCGACTCAAGTGTGTGGCTTTCTAGAATAATCTTCATAGTTCATGTAGTTGCCGACTTTGCTCTCCACCTTGGCTATATAATTCTTTAACCTTCTACACTATTCTCCAAACTTCAATTTGCCAACTTGCTTAGCCACTCCACCGACTTGGGCTTCTATTGTTTTCTCCTAGATTCATCTATATATATTATTCTAGATATTTCTAGTGGTATTATATTACCTTGTTGTTGCTTCTAGTGCTTCTAGAATATTGTAGAGATTGCTCCTCAAAAATGGGCTGAGCTGGGGTTGATACTTTAACACTCCCCCTCAACACCAGCTCACATTCTTTGCACCACATTGAGCTGACGTCGAAAATTCTCGAACTTTCCCGTGCTCAAGCCTTTTGTGAATAAGTCTGCAACTTGATCATCTGTGTTGATATGTCTCATCTCAATCTCTTCTTGCAGAACCTTCTCTCTGATAAAATGGTAGTGTATTTCCACATGTTTGGTTCTTGCATGAAAGACTGGATTTTCCGCCAAACGAACAGCCGATTGATTGTCACAATATAATGGCACCGAATAATCTACCAATTGATGTAGATCATTCATCAGCTGTGTCAGCCACGTGATCTCTTGAGCTGCCACTGCAGCTGCTCTGTACTCAGCTTCTGTGGTTGACAAAGATACCGTCGGTTGTCTCTTACTACACCAAGAGATTGTTCCTGAACCAAGCTTAAACACGTACCCGGTAGTTGATCGACGAGTATCATGATCTCCCGCATAATCAGCGACACAGTAACCAACTAGCTTGCAATCTTTTCCTTTCTTGTACAAGAGGTCATAGTCAATTGTACTCTTCACATACCTCAGTATTCGCCGTACTGCATCTAGATGAGACTTCTTTGGATTTTGCATGTATCGACTCATCACTCCAACTGCATATGAAATGTCAGGTCGAGTCAGTGTTAGGTAGATTAGACTACCCACCAATTGTCGATACATCGTTGCGTCTTCCAAGTCTTTGCCTTCATATGCGCACATCTTGACATTGAGCTCCATCGGCGTTGAGATTGGCTTGCATTCAAGCATCCCAAACTTTTGCAACAAATCTTTTGCATATTTCTGTTGACACAGAAATATCCCTTCTTGTGTGCGATCGACCTCTAGCCCAAGAAAGTGCTTGAGTTGTCCCAGTTCTTTCATCCGGAAACGAACTGATAAATTCTCCTTTGTTTGGTGAATTTCTTCCTCGTCATCACCAGTGATGATTAGATCATCCACATATATCAGCACGATAGCTAATTTTCCTCCATTAGGTTTGACGAATAAACTGGAATCTGCATGTGCCACTGAATAGCCACTTCGAGAGAGAAATTCTGCAATCTTACCGTACCATGCTCTTGGCGCTTGCTTCAATCCGTAAAGTGCCTTTTTCAGCTTACACACATACTCGGGATGGACTTTGCTCTCAAAGCCCATTGGTTGAGTCATGTAGATTTCCCGATCTAACTCCCCGTGCAAAAATGCATTCTTCACATCCATCTGGTACAAGTTGAAGTCTTTGTTGGCAGCAAGTGCAAGTAAGACTCGTACTGTCGTAAGCTTTGCCACTGGACTGAACGTTTCATCATAATCTAGTCCGTACTGCTGAGAGAACCCTCGAGCTACCAACCGAGCCTTGTATCTTTCGACCGCTCCATCAGGACGACGTTTGATCTTGTACACCCATTTGCATGATATGGGTTTCACATCTCTTGGCTTTGGCACCAGATCCCAAGTCTGATTTTGCTCAAGCGCAGTGATCTCTTCTCTCATGGCTTTAACCCATTCGGAACTCTGTGATGCTTCTTCAAATGTCTCAGGTTCAGCTGCTTCTTCTGCTATGGCTGCGTTGGCGTATTTAGGATTTGGCCTCCGTGCTCTTGTTGACCTTCTAGGTTGTGATTGTGGAGTCGGTATTTCCACTTCACTGGGTCTATCTACTTCTAGTGTTTGTTGATGCACACCAGTTTGCCAAGGATTCTGAGTAACTTCTTGCTCATTATCGTCACCATTAAGCGAATCTTCATCCTCATTTGAACTCGGTCGGACTGGAACAATTTGCTCCCCCAACTTCTGTTGTAGCTTATCTTCAATTTCTCTCGAGTCTGGTAACACCTCCTTTTCTGGGGACCACCAAGATGATGCTTCATCAAACACCACATCACGTGATGTGTAGCACCTTCCATTTGTAGGGTCACAACATTTCCACCCTTTTCTCTGGTTGTCGTATCCCACAAAGATACATCTGATTGCCTTTTTGTCAAACTTGCTACGTAGATGACTTGGAACAAATACGTAGCACACACAGCCGAATACTCGAAAGTAACTGACTGTAGGTTTCATATCCCACAGTTTCTCGAAGGGTGAAACAAATTCTAACCTTGGTTGAGGAAGTTTGTTGATCACATGAGCTGTAGTTCTCATGGCTTCAGCCCAAAACCTTCCAGGCACATTCTTGGCATGCAACATGCTTCGACATATCTCTGCAAGATGCCGATTCTTTCTCTCTGCTACTCCATTCTGTTGTGGTGTGTTGGCACATGTGAACTGATGACGTATGCGAGATTCTCGTAAATACTGGCAGAATTCATTTGAGGTATATTCTCCTCCATTATCTGTGCGTAGACAGATAATCTTTTTCCCTACTTCTCCTTCAATTGTCTCTCTAAACTCTTTAAACTTTGAAAATGTGTCGGATTTTTCTTTCATAAAGAAAACCCACACATACCTGGAGAAGTCATCAATGAATGTCACCATGTATCGCATTCCGCTAATTGATGGTTGCTTCACTGGCCCGAACACATCAGAATGGATTAACTCTAATGGTTCTTTTGCTTTGAACTTGGACACCTCATATGGTAGTTGATGCGCTTTACCATATTGGCATCCTGCACAGACCGTATCTGTTATCACGTCAAGCTTAGGCAAACCCTTGAGCATTGACTTCTTCATCATCACGCTTAGCTTGTGATAGCTAACATGGCCCAGTCTCACGTGCCATAAATCTGTTGTCTCATTCTTTCTTGTCTTGTCTACATATGCAGACTCTGCTGACATTACGTAGACTGACTCTAATCGTCGTCCCTCCATTGTCGGCATCCCTGAGATCTTGAGGTCTCGATACACCTTCACATCTCTTGGACCGAACAGGACATAGTGGCCTGATGATGTCAATTGCGCCACTGACAGTAGATTCTTCTTCATGCCTGGAACATGGTAGACGTCTTGAAGCGGCACCTGGTTAGAGTTATGTCGTGGTACAACTACTGTTTTACCGATGTGGGTTATCGGTAACCTTGAGTTGTTGGCTGTCACTACCACACGATTGCCCTTGTACTCTGTCAGGTTCTGCAGCTTCTCTTTATCACCCGTCATGTGATTTGAGCAACCTGAGTCGACGATCCAATCATTCTTGTAGTTAATCTTTTCAGGTGACATCACAGTGAGAGCTTTCTCTTCTTCCTCAATAGCGAGAGATGCTTCCGCGTCCCAATCATCCTCACTTTTCTCATTTGAGTTGGAAGTAACAGTATTACTCTCAACGGGCCTTTTGTTGGACCAACAACCTTTCGCCATGTGGCCCTTCTTTCCGCAATTGTAGCATTTACCTTCGAATTTTTTATTATTCTTGGACTGCCACAGTTGCCGTGAAACTTTGAAGCTCCCCCTGGCCGAGAACTTCCTTCTCCTTGATGACCTTTCACCTTGTCACCATCTCTTTTAGACCCACCACCAACGTGCTGCTTAAAGTTGCCTTTACTTTTATTGGTGTAGAGCGCTTCCTCTTCACCTTTTAACGAGACCCCTCCCATTTGCTTAGCCATAGCTTCTTGATCGGCAAGCAAATTTTCAAACTCAACAAGTGATGGTTGAGTAGGCCACCCTTGTACAGCGGCAACGAAGCCTCGGTACTCGGGTCTCAGACCATGGATAATTATTCTTTTTATCCTAGATTCCACTATAGCAGCAGTAGGATCTAAATCAGAAATTTCACGGCATATGTACTTTACCTTGTGGAAGTACTGAGCAATCGTCATGTCCCGCTGTGCAACAGATAGCAGCTCGTTCTCAAGAAGCTGTAGTCTTGTGTCATTCCTTTTTGAAAAGAGTGCTGCAAAGGTGTCCCATGCTTCCTTTGGTGTTTTGGCTTTCCTTATGTGCTCCAACATTTCTTCTTCAATTGTTGTCTTTAGGGCAAACATGGCTTTACCTGCTTTGATCTTCCACTTTCGCAAAGTGTCGTTGTTGTCTTCTCGTGGTTGTGTAACATCGTTGCCCCCGACGACATCCCAAAGATCTTGACCTTGCAGATAAGACTCCATACATGTTGCCCACGTGTTGTAATTTTTGTTGTTGAGCTTCGTGATTCTTCCAACTACATGAAGATCACCCATCGTGTCGGCAGAATTTCGGCAGTACCGAACAAGCTTGATCTAAAGATGCAAACTTGTAGAGACAAACTCTTCACGACTCAAAGAAGCTCCCGCAGAATCAGTCACTGACCGTCCCGCTCTGATACCAATTGTTAAGCAAAAATTTAGAGTACACAACTCTAATGTAGACTTGTTGGAGACAAAACAAGTAAACAATTTACTTGTATTAGACTCACAAAATATTACAACAAACAACTCTCAAAGGAAAGACCAACTCTTACAACAAGCACTTTTTCTCACTTCACTCACACTCACAAGAACTACTTGACTCTATAGCTTATTGCTCACTCTCTACTTACTCACACTTCACTTCTTGATTTCTTCACTCCACTCCCTCTTGCTTGCATTGCATGCCTATTATAGGCATTCTTTGCCGACATTACCAAGTCCACCGACTCAAGTGTGTGGCTTTCTAGAATAATCTTCATAGTTCATGTAGTTGCCGACTTTGCTCTCCACCATGGCTATATAATTGTTTAACCTTCTACACTATTCTCCAAACTTCAATTTGCCAACTTGCTTAGCCACTCCACCGACTTGGGCTTCTATTGTTTTCTCCTAGATTCATCTATATATATTATTCTAGATATTTCTAGTGGTATTATATTACCTTGTTGTTGCTTCTAGTGCTTCTAGAATATTGTAGAGATTGCTCCTCAAAAATGGGCTGAGCTGGGGTTGATACTTTAACAAACCATTCATCCAACATTTTTGAAACTCCATTAACAAAATTGATAAAGGTGACACAATATTGAAAATCAAACCTGTTTTTTTTTTTTTTTTTTTTGGGTGTAAAGATCAAACTGTTTGGTTTCTTTCCAAAGAGTCTCAGAAGAGTTTAGGATAATATGCAAATAATTAGAAAATAAAATACGAAATATGAATCAATGTACCACAAAAATTCTTTATAAAAGTAACCTCATATAAAAAAAAATCTTTATAAGTAAGGGTAAAATTAAATGAATAAATAAAACTATTGACACAAGTATGAGCGCAAGTCCAGAAGTTAATATATGTTCGTGACAAAAAAAAAAAAAAAAGTCGATTGACGTGCACACGAGTGCATGCCAAAAGGTAATTAGTATCCAATCAATACAAATATTGGTTGAATATAAGTTCATATGTACATATACTCTCTTGGTTTGGTTATCTAATTTTCACCTTTAATCCAAGTTCTTGTATAAAGAACGCTAAAAAAATCTAGCTTGGCTCATGAGAAGAAGTATACTTGTCAAATAAGCAAAGCAGTCATAGGGCTCCTCTTTCTTGGCAGGCACTGGTGACTGATGCAGCTACAAATGTACAACCACTTTCATTGATCCCTTTTGTCAGTTGTGGCCATATAGCTTTGTCTGAGAGGATGTTCTTGCTATGTGCTTATAGATTGGTTTGGGATACATAATTGTGATCATAGTTAGATCTGTTTAATATTATTATTTTAACCGTACCTTTCCCTAACCAATGACCAGAAGCAAACCATTTTGATCCTAATCGTAATATGGAATTTGTGATTCCATCTGAATTATTTGTTTATTTGTTTCGTTTTCTTCATGTCTGTTCTGTGTTTTCAACTTTTGAAACTTTACCTAGTTATATGTTCTAACAAAGTCTGAATTCAGTCCCCGCCAGCCGAAGAGGTTATGCTAATCTTTTATTTTGCTTTTGTTTTTTTATCAAGTCATCCCACACTTTCTTTTCTATTTTTTTCTTTCTTCTTTCTCTGGATAAACCCATAACTTATTACTAGTCTACATACTCAACGACTTTGTTCACCATTTTTGAAAATGATTTTGAAAAAAATATTGAGTTTGGACCTTCACTCTCAGTTCTAGTGTAGTAGTATGTGTATATATTGCGCCATTCTAAATGAGTTATATTGCTCACACACATCACCTATTAAGATATAACCTCATGGACAAAGCCATGAGAATTGTTTGAGTCTTCAGATTTCTAAGCATTGCAACCATTACTACCATTAGCTTATGCAATGGAAATTTGGGAGTGCCTTGTAAACAAAATGAGAGACAAGCACTTCTAATGTTCAAGCAAGATCTTAAGGATCCTTCAAATAGGCTTTTATCTTGGGTTGGTGATGGAGATTGTTGCAATTGGACTGGAGTGGTCTGCAACAAGGTTTACTTTTATATTAATAAAATAAAATAAAATAAAAACTGCTAAAAAAAGTTTACTTTTTTTTTTACTATTGGGCCATTTTAATACAAGGTTTAAGCCCATTTTACAAAACCCAACCCGTTAGTTGTATTAAAAATTAGGTTAGATGTCTTCTTCTTCCCAGCGCAGCCTACACTCCTTCCTCTCGCTGTTTCCACTTCATCTCTCTCTCTCTCGGTCTTTCTTCAGGCAGCCCCTCAGTGCCACCTTAAGCGTCGACGCCTCAATGGCAAAACTCCAGCCCAGACCAGCCCGGGCGGCCTAGGCGGGCGCTAGGCGGCCTAGGCGGGCGCTAGGCGGCCTAGGCGGGCGCTAGGCGGACTTGGCGGGCGCTAGGCGGCCTAGGCGACGGCCAACTCCCTGGCGGCTACTCCTTACAATTAGGATGAAATCGCAGAGGTGTCCTCCCGCCTTGCACCTTGAATGTATCGGTGTGAAAGGCTGATCACACCTTGCATAGGAAATTGACTTCCGAAAGATGGTTCTCTCCGGTGACACGTAAACACATGTTATGCTATCACTTCCATAGTAAATATAAATTTAAGCTGCCGTTTAATGAAGTTGAATTACAATATGAGAGAGAAGAAAAAACAAGTCGAATTCCAATAGCTGTTAATTGAAGCAGTTTCCCAAATAATTGATGGCCTCATTCTCATTTCATCCATCTCTCTGCATAATTTCATGTTGATGCTTCTAAAACAAATTAAAGCATGGAGTGGAGTTTATCACATTCTGTTCTCACATGGCTCCTGGTGATATCCATAACACCAGGGCAGCCACAGAGGGCCATTGTGAGCTCAAACTCATCTTTCAGCATTTCGATAACCCGTCTCACGCCGCGTTCTCTGTTTGCTGCAAGGCCATATATTACAGGCCTTCCAACCTGCAGCAACACTAGCCTATATTTCAATAAGAAAATCCAAAACAATACAAGCAGTTTAAGGGTTCATATAAGAAGGGTAGCTTGTATAGATATAGATATCTTACAAGGACAGCTTGTGCACCCAAGGCTAATGCCTTGAACACATCTGTTCCTCGCCTTACTCCATCAAGCAGAACAGGAACTTTTCCTCCAACAGCATCAACTACCTGAGAACATTATAGATATATATGATTGAACATTCTTACAACTTTTCCAATGGGAGAGTTCCTTTTAAAGACTCTTTTTTTCTTGAGATCCTATTTCGGTTTTATACAAGCTTAGCCATGCGTAAGTTAGGCCATGTTTGTGCTTACAGGTTACACCAGAAAACTATGAATTAGAAATAGAGTTCTACCTTTTCCAGGACAGAAATGGTGGTAGGAGTATAATCTAGTTGGCGGCCTCCATGGTTGGAGACAACAATTCCAGAAAAACCTACTTCCACAGCCTTTCTTGCTGAAATGGTAGAAAGAAGAACACCTATTCAGAAGGGCTAATGCCAAATTTAACTTCAAGTGTCAATCCAATGTATTTCACCGAGTCGATTATTTTGACTGATCATCATGCCTTGAATACCGGGAGAAGTTAACATTTACGAGACCTTTTTCCTTTTTACGCAAAATTATATTTCCCTTTATGAGTTAATACTTACAAGACGTAAAGATAAAGATACGATTATTTGGAGCCTTGATCAGTTCATCTTACCAACTTCATGAGTGAGTACTCCCTTGATCAGAATTGGCAAGTTTGTAATGATACAAATAGAAAACGATATTACAAGAAAATGATACATAATACCTATTCATAACTAAACAATTACACTCACAGAGTTTACGTCAGTTGATAAAATGCCTTCAAAGTTCTTCAACTGAGGTGCAACCATTCTGCAGAAGTTGTCACAGTCATGTTTCCAATGAGATGCATAAGATATAGCTCAATCCACCATATGAGAGTGTTAACAAAACAACATTTGATATGATGTTACACATAAAATTTTCTTTCATGGCATAAAGCAAGTTATATCACAATTCAAAACCAATAAATTCCATGGCATGGAGAAACAGACACAGGCAAAATGAGATTACATGAACCTATTCTTTATGTCTGCCTCTCTTCGACCAAGTCTGGGAGCATCAACAGTTAAGACAATAGCCTTGTATCCACTTTTTCAGCTCTCTGAACTATCTGAGCTGATATATCTTGTCTCTTGTAAACCTGTTCAGGAAAGGTACCATTTGATAGCTTGAGCCCTAGTAGGCGGGATAGAAACTGAAAAAACTGTAAACAAGAAGAATATTCCTGTAAAGAAAAACTTGTCTAGTGAAATTAAAATGAGTTCAAGAGAGAATAAGTACATATAATTGAAAGAACCGAACAGCATTGCAGCTGGAAGCAACGTCCTCCACAGTGCATGTAGATATGTTGGATAAAACCTTCAATGAAAAATACAACAATTCAAAAACCTAACTACACATGTATTAGCTCAATACATGTTACAATTATACCATTATGGTGTTGCATGCTGCTGCTGCTCTAGCAGTGGCGACCTCTCCTGTGGTAAATATAAAGAGCAGGTTAAAACTAGCAGTGTCTGAAAGCAAATCAACTGAGTACTCTTCAAATACGATTTAGACCTTTGGGGTGGGCTAACTGATGCCTAGCTGTAGGAGCAATCATTATAGGTGCTGAGATTTTGCAACCCAATACAGTAGTTGACATATCTATTCTGCTAACATCCACAAGAACTCTAGGCTGCCACCTGAAAGAGATACATAGGAATCACTCAAGCAAATATATTGTATTTGACGGCATTCGTCCGCAGGTTTAAACATTACTTGATTCTGGGAAATGCATCAACATTCGTCCGAGTAGCGCCGCGCGGCTATACTCTTTTTATTGAAAACAAAAACCGAGTATAGCCGAGCGGCTATATTATTTATAAAATATATAGTCGCCCGGCTATACTATTTTTAAAATCGTGGTATTAGCGTTGTCCAGATAACTGTCTCTCTTCTTCCTTGCGCCGAGTCTGAGCCTCTTTGGCTGTGTTTCCAGACATGGGGAAGAAGACGAAGAAGCCAGGAAAAGGCAAGGAGAAAGCAGCAAAAGCTGAGAAAGGAGAGCTCGCAGAGAGACCAGAAGCTGTCACCCGAGGATGACATCGATGCCATTTTGGTAATTTCATACTCAAACTATGCATATATGTATATATATATATATATATGTATGTTATTTTGTGTTTGTTAATTAGAGTTATGGATCATTTGAGAACAAGTGAAATAGTTTGTCGGAGTTTTAAACAGTGTTGGAAAAATCTGCCTAGGCGGCGACTAGGGGTTCGGCTGCCGATTTTTCGCAATCGTTGTCTGTGATTCCCATATGTATGTCATTTTGTGCTCGTTAATTAGAGTTATGGATCATTTGAGAACAACTGAAATAGTTTGTAGGAGTTTTAAACAGTGTTGGAAAAATCGGCCTAGGCGTTGGGAGGCCCAGTTTTTGCAATTGCTATCTGTGATTCTCACCCAAGATTCCTTTTTTGTTATTGTTTTGAAGATTCTGCTCCCTATTTTCTATTTGATAGTTTATTTGCACCAAGGGTATGATGATTGTGGAAATTCAGAATTCCCATCTAGATTCATTGCAGGAATTTCCTAAACTATATGTATTTTGCAGAGAGATGAGAACTTAAGTCATGACTGTAAATATATATTACTGCCTCAATCTAAAACTATTATTCTACTGTAATTAAGTCATGACTCACTTGTAATAGTTTATTGACAAGCTTTACACAACAATATTTTATAATTGTTATGTGTGGGTTTTGTCAAGGAATAGCGACCAAATACATTTGAAACTAGCAAGACATGGAATGAAAGAGAGATCTACCAACCAATCAATGAAGGTGGTGTTTAAAAACTCAGCATATATTACTCGTATTTTCAAGTTAAAATAGTGATCAAATTCGGTCAGGTTAGCGTTTGGAGCATGGCAAGCACTTTCAGAACTTTGATCACATGGGCTGCTCTGACTTCATGAAGTCCTTCAGGTATGCCTTATTTTTCTTTAGTTGTGATGATTTTTTTTGTACATCATTCGCAAAAGAAAGATTTGAAAAATGATTACCAAATTAATGAACGAGGCATGTATTGCGCACAATCATGGCATGGTTGTGCCGCAGATTAACTAAAGTCAAACTAATTTGGAGATCCTATAATGATGGCTCACTATAAAAGTGAGACTCTTTTGTATTCAAGACAGAAATTACTAATATACAGACGTAGGCAAAAAAGAAAAGAAGACGAATAAGATTAGGATATGCTGTTAGCCCTTCTTTCTCAGAACCTTATAATAATATGGGGAGGCATCTCCTTTCATCTACTTTTTTTCCTGCTTCAACTTCATTGCACATTTTCGTGGACATGGAGAGTGGAAGAATCTCATGTGCTAGGAAAGAGCGCTTTCAAGGCTCGGATAAGGAGGAGAAAAATCTAGCAGCAGAATGAGCCCTGGCCCCAACAAAATCCCTGAAAAGCAGCCCTTGATGGATGTTCACAGCATAATCCTCAGGATATGCCATTTGTGCTTACTGGTTTATTCCATCTCTTGGAGTCTTTGAGCCCTTATATAACTTGTGCCGGTCCATCATTGAAACACAAGCAGGGGCATCTATACATACTAGAAGAAGTACTTGTCAAATAAGCAAAGCAGTCATAGGGCTCCTCTTTCTTGGCTGGCACTGGTGACTGATGCAGCAACAATTGTACAATCACTTTCATTGACCTGCCAAGAAAGAGTTGCCCTACGATTGCTTTGGCTTAATGAAATATGCAGCTTGTCTGATCATGCAGTAGAGCCCTATCATGCAAAACATAGGCTAGCCAAGGATATACGTAGGTTTTGTCATATTTGAAAATAATGGTAGAGGTAGAGGTATAATACTGAAATTATTTTTGTTGTACAAAGTTGTTCTGCTTGGTGACTAAGCAAGGGAAATAGTGTGATTTTATATAGGTGGAATGTGATAACAGTATGATATGCTGACACGTGTCTTTGCTGAGGTGGCAAGTCTGTTAGCTCTTCACGTGCTTATTAGTCTGATTAGTTATTCTGTTAAGCTTAGCTTAGTGAAGAAGTCACTTGTACACAGCTATATAAGCTTGGTTTTAGTTCATTTCATCATTATGTAAGAAAACACTTCTGAGAAGTATACAGAGATTTATCTTTCATTCATTTCTCTCTCTCTAAACCTAGATCTGAAATACTATCTTTCCGCCATGGTTATCAGAATGGAAGGTGGAAGCCATATATACAAGCAATTACTAATTTCCCTGATCCCTTTTGTCAGTTGAGGCCATATAGCTGTCTAAGAGGATGTTCTTGCTATGTGCTTATAGTTTGGTTTGGGATACATAATTGTGATCATAGTTGGATCTATTTAATATTATTATTTTAACCGTATCTACCTTTCCCTAACCAATGACCAGAAGCAAACCATTTTGTTCCTAATCGTAATATGGAATTTGTGATTCCATTTGAATTATTTGTTTATTTGTTTCGTTTTGTTCATGTCTATTATGTGTTTTCAACTTTTGAAACTTTACCTAGTTATATGTTCTTACGAAGTCTGAATTCAGTCCCTGCCAGCCGAAGAGGTTATGCTAATCTTTTATTTTGCTTTTTTTTTTTTTTTTTTTAATCAAGTCATCCCACACTTTCTTTTATATTTTTTTCTGTCTTCTTTCTCTAGATAAACCCATAACTTATTACTAGTCTACATACTCAACGACTTTGTTCACCATTTTTGAAAATGATTTTGAAAAAAAATATTGAGTTTGGACCTTCACTCTCAGTTCTAGGTAGTAGTATGTGTATATATTGCACCATTCTAAATGAGTTATATTGCTCACACACATCACCTATTAAGATATAACCTCATGGACAAAGCCACGAGAATTGTTTGTGTTCAGATTTCTAAGCATTGCAACCATTACTACCATTAGCTTATGCAATGGAAATTTGGGTGTGCCTTGTAAACAAAATGAGAGAAGCGCTTCTAATGTTCAAGCAAGATCTTAAGGATCCTTCAAATAGGCTTTTATCTTGGGTTGGTGAGGGAGATTGTTGCAATTGGACTGGAGTTGTTTGCGACAATTTAACCGGTCATGTCCGTGGGCTGCACTTTGGAAATTATTATTCAGATGAGTATCTGAATTACAGTTTGTATCAAGAAAACTCTTTGGGTGGCAAGGTAAATACTTCTCTACTAAATTTAACGGAAAGGCTATAATGAGGGCTTAAAGTGAGGAGGTTATTTGAGGAGGTCAAATCTCACCATCAACAAATGTAAAGAAATCATGGGACTTAAATAATTTAAATGTTTTGACGGTCGGATCGGTGTCCTCACTTTAACTCCTCACTTTAACTCCTCATTGTAGAAGCTCCCCTAAATTTAAAGCATCTGAGCTACATGGATCTAAGCAACAATGATTTTGGAGGAATACAGATTCCTATAGAAGAGGCAAGCATTTCTGAAAATCATTGTAATCGAACTCTTCCAAAAACTACCGGTCAACTCAAAATGGTAACGGTGTCTTATGTAAAGAGTATAGCCGGTCGGCTATAATATTTTATTATAAAAAAAGCCCAGTAAAGCCGGGCGGCTATATGCTTTTAAAATTTATATATCTCCAGAGTGTAGCCGGCGGATATACGCTTTTAATAACAAAATATCCCGAGTATAGCCGAGCGGCTATACGATTTATAAAAAAAAAAAGCCCCGCCCGAGACTGAACCCTTTTCGCCACGTGTAAAAAACCGTATAGCCGAACGGCTATACTATTTTTTATATTAAAAACCATATTATAGCCGCGCGGCTATACTCTATTTATATTATAAAAAGAGACCCGCCTGTCTCCTAGCGCCTAGCGCCTAGAGCCCATTTTGCCACGTGGCAAAAAAGTGTAGCCGCCCGGCTGCGGTTTAATTTGTTTTAATAATAGTATAGCCGGGCGGCTATACTCTGTTTATTATTAAAAAAACCCCGAGTTGGAAAAGGTTTGATGACGGTCTGGCGAGCAACCAATCCTGATGCTAGAGATTTTCCTGTTGACATGGGTTTTGCTAAATTGTGTATCGCGAAATCCATTAACTCGGAACAGAATATTGCAACAAAAAAAATGTGATTTAGTCTGTATTGCTTGCAGATATGTGAGAAAGTCTTTTGGGATGATCATCTTAAAGGTTGATCTGAGTGGTTACCTTTAGAAAGTTGTCTGACATTTGTTGCCTTCACAGAGACGAGTACGAAATAAGGTACAAGAAAAGAGGAAACATTTCATCAAAAGAAGAGAGGCAAGTGAAAAATTTGTTCTTGCAAATATATGGTTTAAGTTAGCAGATTTAGCAACGTTCATTTTGCTTTTGGATGCAAGGTGGAATCTAACAATGAGAATCAGACTCTGCCAAGCAAAGAAAAATGTGAACTTGCTTTGGAAGGAGCAGATTCCCAAGAACACTTGGATAAGATCGTAATGCTTGTGGATGATGAAGAGCTGGAGCTGAGAGAATTACAAAGAAGCCCAAATGCACTGGGGTTCTCTGATCATTTTACTACTAATGGAGATGATGCCTGTTCACTTTGCAAAGGTTGGTTTGAGGGAAGAACGGAACAAATTTTCCACCTATAAAAGCTTGGAATAATTATTTTGTGCTCGCTAATACTGCCTAATGGTCTCTCATTACTCTTACCAATCTTTTTCGCCGACGTTCTCATTGCATAGAATGAAGTCATAGGTTGTTCTTGCAGAGATGTTATGCAAACTATGATATACTCGAGAAAAACATATATCAAGTACTATAGATAGATGGAATGTGGTCTAAATTTGATATTGGAATCTACTTGTGATTCTCTTTTGTGTAGTTCGTACTGAGTGTAGGAATTTATTATTATCTTGTCAACTTTATGATTCCTTATGGAAACTGGCGAGTGAAAAGATGTGCAGTGTTAAAGCACCACTCTAGATTGCTGCAGTTTTGTTTGTTTGTTGGGTTTATTAACAAATGTGTCTAGGGGTCATCAATTCAGATTGTTACATTTTGTTTAGTTATCGTACTCAAATATATTCTGGGTTGACTTTTTGGGCAGGTTTTCCATTTCCTTTATACTTATGCCGTTATGGTAGATATAAGCTCCTTCACTATTGATGAGTTTGCCCAAGCATTTCAGGACAATGTTATATCTTATCTTTGATCCAACATCAGATATATTGTGTCTTCTACTTGCTCAACATCTTTGTTTCGTAAAATGCCTTTTAATTATCAACACATTTGTATTCTGCAAGTTAAGTGCTATAGATGCCTAATAATATGTGTTCATCACCCAAAACCTTGAGCATTCAAAGCCTTATTGGCAATAGTCATTTAAGATCTGTCATTACCCTGAATAATCTGTTTCTACCTTGAGGCAGAGCCCCAGTTGGATAGATTCATTTTCCATACTTAAGGACCAAAATCAGAAATTTTAGGTTTTACATATAACATGTAGTGATTGAATGTTAAAGGAAATAGTTTCTTCAGTTTTATTTGTTGGCATTATCGTGCATTCCTAAATAACATCTGTTGAGCATATGTTTATTTGTCTCCGTTTGTCTTTGGAATTATTTGCTTAATGACTAGACAAGCGCAGGAGCCTTTATTTACTTTCTTATGGTGGTTTTATTTATGTTCTACAATTGATAAGCCTTATCTGTTGTTGCATAAACCTATCTATAAATGTGAAATTTGGTTTTTCAAATTGAATCTTCTGTTATCTAGGAATGAGCCTTATGGTGAAGTATGGTTTACGTCCTGGTACTTTGAAGGGTGAATTGTTTAGAGTTCTGCTAGAGCAAGGAATTCATGGGTTGAAAGTTTCTGAGTTGGCGAAGTCATTGCAGGTAATTAATTTCTTGAAAATATTGTTATCATAATCTCTCATGTGATATTACACTTGAATTAGAGATGGACTTTGTTTTTGTTTTACAGATTTCTGAATTGAACATTTCCAGTGGAATAGAGGAACTAGAGTCTTTAATTGGTTCAACTCTTTCAAGTGATATTACATTTGAAAAGATTTCATCATCCACATATCGTGTGCGTATTAATTCTTCTGAAAAGAAAGTGGTGGAATCCCAATCAGATACCGAAGACTCTGGAGCAGTTGATGATGACCTCAGTGACAGTGGTACATGCAGCAGTGATGATGATTCTGGGTGCAATTCAGGAAATTCCAAAATTAAATATGAAGTAAAGATAACATGGTGATAGTTTAACAATGAAATTGATGAAAGCCATCCAGGAGAAGTATGATTGTTAGGACTGATGGAAGGCGAATATTCATATTTAAGCATTGAAGAAAAGTTGAGTGCCATAATGGCACCAATTGATCTTCTTCATGCAGGTTCTAATTTCAGAATGGAGGTAACATATAGAATCTTTGCATGGACATTGAAACCTTTTCGTTGTTTTTATTTTTCCCACTACTATGAGGTTGCCCTATTAAATGGAACGTGTTTGATCCTTTGTAAGATAATATCATCTGAATTATGCAAATTGCATTATATATAAATACTTTGATAGTAAATATTATTTGAATATTCAATGGAATTCAAGTCGCCATAATTATTATAGTGGTTTACAAGTTTAACATTATATTTTAGAACCTTGATATTATACGACTTTTACTTTTGTATTTTCTGCATCTTTCATATTAAAAATCAATAATAATAATAAAAACCTGTTAAAAAAAGTTTACTTTTTTTAATATAGGGCCATTTTAATACAAGGTTTAAGCCCATTTTACAAAACCCAACCCGTTAGTTATATTAAAAATTAGGTTAGTTGTCTTCTTCTTCCCAGCGCAGCCTACACTCCTTCCTCTCATTGTTTCGACTTCATCTCGGTCTTTCTTCATGCAGCGCCTCAGTGCCACCTTAAGCTTCGACGCCTCAATGGCAAAACGCCAGCCCAGTCCAGCCAGGGTGGCGTAGGCGGGCGCCAGGCGTACTAGGGAGGCACTAGCCTACACTCCTTCCTCTCGCTGCTTCGACTTCATCTGTCTCTCTCTCGGTCTTTCTTCAGGCAGCCCCCACGTGCCACCTCAAGCGTCGACGCCTCAACGGCAAAACTCCAGCCCAGACCAGCCCAGGCGGCCTAGGCGGGCGCTAGGCGGGCGCTAGGCGGCCTAGGAGGGCGCTAGGCGGCCTAGGAGGGCGCTAGGCGGCCTAGGCGGGCGCTAGGCGGACTTGGCGGGCACTAGGCGGCCTAGGCGACGGCCAACTCCCTGGCGGCTACTCCTTACAATTAGGATGAAATCGCAGAGGTGTCCTCCCGCCTTGCACCTTGAATGTATCGGTGTGAAAGGCTGATCACACCTTGCATAGGAAATTGACTTCCGAAAGATGGTTCTCTCCGGTGACACGTAAACACATGTTATGCTATCACTTCCGTAGTAAATATAAATTTAAGCTGCCGTTTAATGAAGTTGAATTACAATATGAGAGAGAAGAAAAAACAAGTCGAATTCCAATAGCTGTTAATTGAAGCAGTTTCCCAAATAATTGATGGCCTCATTCTCATTTCTTCCATCTCTCTGCATAATTTCATGTTGATGCTTCTAAAACAAATTAAAGCATGGAGTGGAGTTTATCACATTCTGTTCTCACATGGCTCCTGGTGATATCCATAACACCAGGGCAGCCACAGAGGGCCATTGTGAGCTCAAACTCATCTTTCAGCATTTCGATAACCCGTCTCACGCCGCGTTCTGCAAGGCCATAGATTACGGGCCTTCCAACCTGCAGCAACACTAGCCTATATTTCAATAAGAAAATCCAAAACAATACAAGCAGTTTAAGGGGGTTCATATCAGAAGGGTAGCTTGTATAGATATAGATATCTTACAAGGACAGCTTGTGCACCCAAAGGCTAATGCCTTGAACACATCTGTTCCTCGCCTTACTCCTCCATCAAGTAGAACAGGAACTTTTCCTCCAACAGCATCAACTACCTGAGAAAATTATAGATATATATGATTGAACATTCTTACAACTTTTCCAATGGGAGAGTTTCTTTTAAAGACTCCTTTTTTCTTGAGATCCTATTTCGGTTTTGTTGAAAATAATGCACATTTGTGCTTAAGATTTCACGAAGAATCTAGAGAATTCAATAGCTCACAATAATGAAGTTGCATGGCAGGAAAGCAAAATGAATATTGTGGAATATTCTAGAAAAAGTGATAAGTGAATGGCTAGAGTATGGCGGTGGAAGAAATCTCTAGAGCACACACATATGTGGTTGGGAGAAAATGCCCAAGTCGGTGGACAAGGGCTAAGTCGGCAAACAATCATCTATAAATAGCCATGCAACCTACAATGAATGTGGAGTCAACTAAAAGAACTCCCAAACTAAGGGAGCCAATAAGCTCCAAGCTAAGAGTGAGAGAAAAGGCCAAATAGCCAACAAAGAGAGAAGAGGCCAATAAGCCAAAAGGCCAATAAGCCTAGCAAATAGTTTCTAGTTGTTGAAGGCCAATAAGCCTACTCCTCTATAAAGCCTTGTACCCTCATCAATCAAAGTGTAAGGGCCAAATAGCCCAAAACTAATCTAAGTGAAGTGGAGTGAGCCAATCAACTCCCAATCTATGTTGAGGAGCCAATAAGCTCACCAATCTAAGTGAAGGGCCAAATAGCCCAAAATTATTCTAAATCAAGTGTAGTGGCCAATAAGCCAATATGCTAAGAGTAGAAGGCCAATTAGCCTACACCAAACCATGTACTATCCTCCTCCAAATATAATAAAATAACTTTATTTTCCCCTACAAGTCCAACAGGTTTTATACAAGCTTAGCCATGCGTAAGTTAGGCCATGTTTGTGCTTACAGGTTACACCAGAAAACTATGAATTAGAAATAGAGTTCTACCTCTTCCAGGACAGAAATTGTGGTAGGAGTATAATCTAGTTGGCGGCCCCCATGGTTGGAGACAACAATCCCAGCAACACCTACTTCCACAGCCTTTCTTGCTGAAATGGTAGAAAGAAGAACACCTATTCAGAAGGGCTAATGCCAAATTGGACTTCAAGTGTCAATCCAATATATTTCACCGAGTCGATTATTTTGACTGATCATCATGCCTTGAATACCGGGAGAAGTTAACATTTACGAGACCTTTTTCTTTTTAAGCAAATTTATCTTTCCCTTTATGAGTTAGTACTTACAAGACATAAAGATAAAGATACGATTATTTGGAGCCTTGATCAGTTCATCTTACCAACTTCATGAGTGAGTACTCCCTTGATCAGAATTGGCAAGTTTGTAATAGATTTCAACCAATCTATGTCCTGCATACGCAATACAAATAGAAAATGATACATAATACCTATTCATAACTAAACAATTACACTCACAGAGTTTACGTCAGTTGATAAAATGCCTTCAAAGTTCTTCAACTGAGGTGCAACCATTCTGCAGAAGTTGTCACAGTCATGTTTCCAATGAGATGCATAAGATATAGCTCAATCCACCATATGAGAGTGTTAACAAAACAACATTTGATATGATGTTACACATAAAAGTTTCTTTCATGGCATAAAGCAAGTTATATCACACTTCAAAACCAATAAATTCCATGGCATGGAGAAACAGAACACAGGCAAAATGAGATGACATGAACCTATTCTTTATGTCTGCCTCTCTTCGACCAAGTCTGGGAGCATCAACAGTTAAGACAATTGCCTTGTATCCACTTTGTTCAGCTCTCTGAACTATCTGAGCTGATATATCTCGTCTCTTGTAAACCTGTTCAGGAAAGGTACCATTTGATAGCTTGAGCCCCAGTGGACGGGATAGAAACTGAAAAGACTGTAAACAAGAAGAATATTCCTGTAAAGAAAAACTTGTCTAGTGAGCGCAAGTCAATAAACTAAGGGAAAAATAAAATAAATAAATAAATAATAACACAAGCGTGAGCGCAAGTCAATAAACTAATTTATCTTCCTAACAACAATAAAAAAACTGATTGACGTGCGCACGAGTGCATGCCAAAAGATTAGTGTGCAATAAATAGAAATATTTATTGAATATAAGTTCATATGTATGAAGAATGTTAATTTCCTTGAATTTTTCATAAATCAAATACAAGAGCACTGAGATCATTATCAACTCCTCTTAGTTTAGGTTAATTTCTTCGTCGCTAGAAAGCTCATTAATTGTATTGGAGTCCTAAACAATCCAGGTGACTTGGATGATTTGAAGTCCCCCTTCTTTATTAGGTGATTTACTATTCTACCAAAAAGGAATAAAACTGGTTATAATTGTTTTGGAGGTGCAATTCGGTTTGAATAATACTAGTCTTACCACATTTCTATACCATATGATGTGGCAACTGATGTGTACATACCACATAAGCGATGAGTAATGCTAGGTTTACCACATTTTTCATACCACAATTGTACCACCTCTCTAATAGAGGTGGAGCCCACCAATACAATGGGGCCACTTCTATTAGAGATACAATTGTGGTATGAAAAATGTGGTAAGCCTAACATTTTTGTAACGTGATTAACACTTTTTTTCTTTATTAAAATATACTTTATTGATTTAATTGATATAGTATATGATATGGATATGTTACGTCATGTAGTATAAAAATGTGAGATAAATTGGGAAATCACATTTCACACCAAACCCTCGTACCATTATAACAGAAAGTCCCCAGCTTATTGACTCAAAATTAGGGTTCTTCCTCTCATGGAACGTCAAAAGCACAAGTTAGTGGCTACTGCAAGATGTGAAGGCGAAGGACCTTGCAGAGGGAGACTGATAGACAGACTCAGCCATCTTCCTGACCACATCGCCCATCGCATTCTTTCGTTCCTTTCTATGCATGACCTTGCTCGACTGAGTTATGTGTCTAAATGTTGCAGAGAACTTTGTCTTTCATCTCCGTTTCTGAATTTCAGTAAAGATGACTGCGTGGCGGCTGTCGACACGTGTGGCAGGAAGCAAAGGTTGTTGAATTCTCTGGAAAGGTTCTTTTTGCTTCGTGGGGATAATAAGATACAGCGCTTACATTTTGATTGGCGTGCTCACTCTGAAAACCAGAAGAACCAAAGCTCATCATCATCATTTTCACCATGCGTCTGTCCTGATGTCTACGTTCGTGTAATTTCGTGGGTAGACAAGGCGGTGAGGTGTAACCTTGAAGAGCTTAAGCTTAATCTCCATCATATAGGTGAACCCAATCTGATTTTTCCTTCTTTTCTCCTTCTTTGTGGATCTTTGAAGTCTCTTTGCGTACACATGAAAGGTATTCTTAAAACACCCTCGTCGATTCTCTCTAATCTCAAATACTTGGAGTTGTTGCATGTTGTTGTAGAAGATGATGGGGGGTTTTTCAAATGGATCTCATGTTCTTGCAAATGCATCCAGATTTTACGTCTTGCATATCCTCGTGGGATAAAAAATCTTAACATCGAAAGCTCGTCTTTGGAGATTTTTAATCTTTATCAGCCCCGTCATGGTCTTGACACATATCACATCTCTTGTGAAAATCTTCAACAGTTGAGTATCTCCTTGAGAACGGATTCATCTAGCATCACATCATTGAATATTTTTGCTCCAAATCTTAAAACGTTGTGTTGGACCGGGAATTTGACGAGTCACCCAAATCTCGGAAAGTTTCAAAGTTTAGAATATGCTCAGGTTAAATTTGATTCCGTAGGCACAGTTTTTCTCTCAAAAACTCTAAATTTCAAATATACTTCGATAATTCTGGAGCCTAGAGCTGGAGTAGATGACTTTGACCCCTTATGTCAAGTCTTTCGCAGTTACGCTCTCACTCTAAAGGAATCTGTCATTAAGGTATAGTAGAAAGAACCTGAGAGAATTTACTTATTTTTAATTATTATTTATCTAAAGTTTAAATTGAGAAACATGATAGAGATTTTGCCTACACAACATTGCAGGTTATGTTCAAGCTGGAAGGGTCTATGCCAGTTTCATTCGAGAATGTTCGTCGTTTGCGTATAGATATTGGGAGCATAAGTGACGATGTAGTCCCTCCAATGGTCTCTCTTTTTAGGAGGATGCCTAACTTGTATGACTTAGACATAAGACGTCGCCAACATTTTCATGACCATACATCATATGTAAGTTGAAGTTTGTGTTACTATTTGCTTCTCTCTCAAACCTCTATACAAAACCCCCCAAAAAAAAAGAAGCTCTCTCTCATGATTTCTAGAATTGGGGTAATATTCTCTAGGCATTTGAGTATAATGCATGCCTTTTGTGAGAATGTGAAGGTGAAAAATGTCTCACATTGGAAAACTAACAAACCTTGAAAGGACTTATAAGGAGTTTTAATTGGTTATGGGGTGGAACCTCAACTTCCTTCACCTTTTAATTATATTTAGTTTTAATCTTCTTCCTTTTTTGTTTGCTTTTGGAATTAATCTTCATGACTGATCAGGTTTTTGATTTACTGTCTTTCCAGAGACATGGATTTTTATATTGGAAACTGCACAACCCTGCATTTATTAATCAACTGGAGAGCTTGACCACAGAGCTTTTAGATGAGTTCAATGAAGTTGAATTTGCAAGGTATATACTCGAGTGTGCTCAGAATTTGGCGAAATTTGTCATAATTTGTTCACCTCAAAATTTGGATGAAGTTAAGAGGAAGTTAGAGAAATCCAGGATGATTTCCAAGGCTGCAATTTTCTTTAAGGAAGACCGGAAAAGTGAACAAAGACAACTCTTTGATACCATTCCGTAGTGTTTATGTTTTAGTATCGAAATAACCATTCGGACTACTTGTTTAGATCTCGTAGCATTATTTGGTTCATTGGTTTGTACTGTCATTGGAGAACGACCTTATTTTTCCCGGCATCTGTAAAATAAATTTTTCTTGCCCCTTAGCTGGACAATAATGCTGACCTCCACTCGAAGTGGAAGCCTCTTCGACTTGGTCCCTTGATGGTTTATTGCATATTCTCAATTCTGATTTTTTTTTTATCGATCGTAGCAGCAGCATCGACCACACAAACCACCACTTTGACACCAAAAGGTTAGTATTGTGGAGAAGAATCAGTATGGAACTCTAATAAATGTATGATAAACAGAATTTAAATACAACTTAAATGACTCCAATAGAATTATAATATGAATCAAACTGTAAATTAACAAAATTATACAGCAAATATAAAATAAGCAAGGGAAGTAAACTGACTGACAGAGGCTTGCAAATGCAATGGTCACAGACATAATTTCACACCTACATTCATGCTTGTAGTTGTTCAGGCGTCTGTCCCCGAGATACAACTATCAATAAGTCAAAATCCGGGCACTTGGATTTTGAACTCTGGCAAACTGTATTTGTTCTTTCTTTCTCAAATAGTGAGTGATTATTCAGTATAGCCGCGCGGCTATACTATTTATCAAAAACAAAAAAAAAGCCCCACAGCAATTAGGCGTCCATGTGTCAAAATAGGTATATCCGAGCGGCTATACTATTTTTATGAAACATTAATAAAACCGTGCATAGCCTCTCGGCTCTACGATTTTTTAAAAAAAAATAAAAAACAGGGTATAGCAGCACGGCTATACTATATATATTAAAAAAAGGACCTGCTAAAACCTAGGCGCCAAGTGTCAAAAAGGTAAAGCAACCATCCTATACTTTTTTTTTAAAAAAAAAAATTAGAAACAAAAGAGTAGAGCCGCGCGGCTTTGCTGTGGGAATGAAATACTAAAATAAATTATTAGCACATCTGCTTTGCTCTATGACTTGCATGTTAGAATGGTTCTTGACTGCTGGAAAATTAACTTGATCTGCTCTAGTAACTAGGCTAGTCGACCCAGCCCATATAGTTTGAACAAGGCGCGCTTAGAATCATTAAGACGTCCATCCCACATGGAGCCATTTCCACAGCTAAGCATTATTGTGAGAATGAGTGCTACAATTCACAAATACAACAGGGTCAGAAAAACTCCAAAAGTAATTTCATGCATCTGTGTGTACAGAACACTAGATATCAGCAAAAACAGAGAAGATACCAGAATAGACTGTAAGCACTTTCAGCTAATATAATTGGCACATTATTCTTCAAGCCTATTCATCACTTAATTTCCTTGTAGTTGAATTTTTCATAAATCAAATACAAGCACTGAGATCCTTATCAACTCCTCCTAGTTTAGGTTATTTTCTTCATCACTAGAAAGCTCATTAACTGTATTGGAGTCCCAAACATGGATGTGAAACCACCTTCAGCGTTGTTTTCTTCTTTTTGTGATCAACAAACAGTTCAGGTGAAATGGATTATTTGGAGTAAGAATTGAACAAAGTTTGAAGCTTTGGGATGATCAAGCAATGACTTACACCATGAATTTCAACTTCGTAATTGTCCATTTTTGACAGAAAGTGGAAAGGTATCATAATGAGCTTGGACATATTGAAATTCACATTGTTCTCTCCTATTTTCTCTCTTGCACTACGCTTCTTAATCATCATCGGCCAAAACAACATTGCAGGTTCTGTTCAAACTGAAAGGGTCTATGCCAGTTTCATTCAAGAATATTCATTGTTTGCGTATGCATGTTGGGTGCATAATTGATGAGATAGTCCCTGCAATGGTCTCTCTTTTGCAGGAATGCCTTACTTGTATACCTTACACATAAAGCGTTGCCCACATTTGCATGAACTTAAATCCAATGTAAGTTGAAGTTTCTATTGCTATTTGCTTATCTCTCCCACACCCTCTATTATCATTTCTAGAATTAGTTTTGATTATAACGCAGGTCCTTTTTCTTCATATTTGTTTTAATTTTGGAAGTAATCTTTGACTGATTTTGTTTGATTCCTATCTTTTCAGATATTTGGATTTGATATGAGATACTTGGAAACTAGAAAATTTTGCTTTTATAAAGCTTTCAGACGGGTCCAATGGAGTTGAATTAGCAAAGTATATACTCTAAAAATTGGAGAAAATTGTCATAACATGTTCACCTCAAAATTTGACCTCAAAATTTGAAGGAAGTTAAGAGGGAGTTAAAGAAAGCCAAGATGATTTCCAATTCTACAATTGTCTTTGAGGAAAGACCGGAAGAATGAACGAAAACAAGATCGTCGACCACACTACCACCATTTTGACTTGCAAGGTGGTCTTTGCAGATTTACATGGGATTCCACGTGTCTCATGCTACTTGGATCAGAGCATAAGTTAGTGATGCTTAATTCATTGAAATTCCATCAATTAAAATGGTAAAAATTATAAATCTCCAAAATAATATATAAGAATATTGCAAATAGAGCCATTGCAAGCCAAAAAGTTTAGTATGCAATAAATACAAAGATTGATTGAATATAAGTTCATATGTAGATATACTGTCCCACACCCTCTATTATCATTTCTAGAATATTTTTTAGTACAAGCGATAGTCTAAACTAATTATAGGGGAGGGGGATTTCTCACACACACACAACTATGATTTTTTTTTTTTTTTTTTTTTCAGAAATGTGGATTTGATATGGGATACTGGAAACTAGAGAACCTTGCTGTTATTAATGAAATTAAGTACTTTATGATAGAGCTTTCAGAGTACGGGTCCGATAGTGTTAAATTAGCAAAGTACACACTCGGGTGTGCTCAGAAATCGGAGAAAGTTGATATAATTTGTTCACCTCAAAACTTGGAGGAATTTAAGATGAAGTTAGAGAGAGCCAAGGTGATTTCCAATGCTGCAGTTGCCTTTGTGGAAAGACCAAAAACGTAAACAAAGGTAGCTCTTTTCATATTTTGCAGAAGTTGCACATGTTTTAGTATCGAAACCTTTGTGTGAATGTTGATTGATCCATTGGGACAACTTCTTTAAGCATTATTGGTTCATTGGTATGAAGAAAGAAGGAGCTCTTTGATTTTTTTGGTTTTGGTTTTTTTTTCCCTGCATTTGCAACATGAATTTTACTCGGGCTTGCTTCTGGCTGATCTCAATTCAAAGTGTAAGCCGCCAAGTCTCTTGGACTTGGTCCTTTGATGTTGTATCCATATGTTTGATGGGCTTTGAAGGTGTTGATGGATGAAAGCAGCAGAGCACAGCACATGCACAGCAATGGGGGTCATTTTCTTTAGCCACCAAGGAGCCACGTGCGGCAAGCATAATACCAAAGGGGTCCCAAAAAGAAGAGCCTTGAACGAAAACTTTGGTTACGTTTTGGTAGTCAACTTTGTCACAAGATAGAGAATCATTGAGAGAGAGAGAGAGAGAGAGAGAGAGAGAGAGAGAGAGATGCGTCTGTGCTGATAGGATGCGCCACGAGTTGGCCAATTATCCAAGTTTGATGGCATGGCACCACAAAACAAAGTGGCTGCAGTGCAGAAGTGCAGGGTCCCCAAAAACCCTTCGTTTTGACACAAGACATTTTGTCCTCTTACTTCGGTTTTGGGCCCAACTCCAAGGTGTTGCGTGACCAATGTTGTTGGGGCCTTCCTTTATTGGGTGGTTGTTGGACTTTGACAACTCGAAAGTGCTTCCTTCCCTTTTTGTCGTTTTGTGCGACCCTCATTTTTTGTCGTTTTGACAAATGCCACTTCTATGTTCTTTTTCTCTTGTCAGGAATATATATGAATCAAATTCACTAGAGGTGCAAATTGAAATTGGGTTTTCAGCAAATTTACCAGGTGAAAACGTTGTTTATGACAAGATGTGATGTGATGCTGGTAGGAGCAAATACAGAGAGAGAGAGAGAGATAGGCCTATGAAATGAACCAAGAAAAAATTAAATTCAAGATGCCTTAGTGGTGTGAAATGATAGACATTCGAGATTCAAAATCTCGTGCTAAATAGTATGGAGGTTCGAGTCCTCTTCAAGGCACAATATTGAAACAAAAAGGAATTGAATAGTTTAAATTTTAACACATGTACGGAGATTGATTTAATAATACATGAAAATCATGGGATTAACTTTGAAGTGTGAAAGTAGTTGATTTTCAAACTGGTTTCTCTAAAAGATACGGCAATTAATAAAATCAGCAATGTGAAATGCTGAGCCAGAATCCAAAAGTTGATGTAACTTGTTGTCTTAAGTAGACCTGAAGGCCTCTGCTGAGAGAAGCTGAGAAGGATGCAGAATATGAGAAAAATAATGCAGAAGAATATGAGGGGCACGACATATCACTTGGCAGCAAGTGCCACTAATTTGGCACATTCATCTCTATGTCAGAATCAGGTACCCATCTAGAGAACGACACATTGCATGCCAAGGTGGAAGAGGTGTTACGATTTAAATGGGAAAGCGAATTTGAAAGCCAATATATCTTGAGCCTCCTAAAGGCCACGTTTCTGGACCATCGAGAGTTAAGACAAATCATATATTTTTATATACCCTATTTATTAATACTTAGATATTTTTACAATAATACACCTGAGGACTATCACCATGGCGATATCTCAAGCTTATTACCCATAATTCAACTGATTAAAAGTTTAAAACACAGCCGTCAAACTAGGAAACATATAATTCAAGATTAAAGTACTATAAATACACCAAATGTGAAGAGAGAAAAAAGAAGCTAAAACAAACCTTGCTAGAAACCCTTTTAGCAGATTCAGGATGCTTTTATTATGGCAAAAGCATTGCTAGGAGCCTAGGGTAATTATATCTCACTGTTCAATCTCCAATAACCTAGCTAGAAAATAAATCAAAAAATAATAACAATAATAAAAGTAAATTGTGAAGAAAAGAAGAGAAAAAGAAAAGAAGGCACATGGAAGCATGTGAGGATATGGACTATGTGTTTGAAATGAAGAAATAAATGATAAGCAAACACTCAAAATGTGATTCGTAAACAGACAAGGGCATGCAAGCCTACAAAGACACAAAATATATGTGGTCCTTGATTCGACCAATTTGGCTCCCAAAAACCCTTTTGAAAACTAACTTGACAATGATGCCATGCCACTCAGGCCTCTGCCCTATCTGTCTCCACTCACGAGCCGACACGTGGCCGATTGCCATGGCCAATCTTGCTTGCTAATGCTACTGCTCATTTGCTAAGCTCTCAAAGAGGAAAAATAAAAGCCCTAGAGTGACATTTTTGGTGGTAGGGCATGCCCTTCACAACCTTGTCTTAGACCATAATGTTTTTATTCTCAGAATAATAAGTTAAACATTGTGGGCTTTGTGGAGCAATATTTTTGAATGATTTTAGCTATAGGGCATATCCCGTTGCTTAAAATAGCATGTGAAGGATGTTTTAGGCGCACATGCAAATCCCCTTTGGATTTGGGGTTTGGCCTCTTTGGAGGGTCAGTGTACTTCAAATTGTAGGGTCCCGTAAGGCACATGATCTCTTGTGCGGCTGTTTCTTGTAAAAATCAAGTTGCCTCTCATCAACTCTCAAAGGCTTCATTTTCTTTTGGCAGTGGGGCTAATTTTTCCCGACCACCTCCTTCTTCTCCGCGATTTCGTATCTAATAAATCTCCAAATGCTGCCAGAGAGTCCCCCCCTCCCTCTCTCTCAAAGTTCATTTTCAATTCTGCACGTCTGCCCTTATATTTTCTTATTATTGACTGACTAGAGTGGGGATGGTACTACTAATATGCATGGTACCTAGATGCATTCTCGGAGCTTTTATTCTCTACCGCTAGTTGTATACAATTTTGCGTGTCTATATCTCGTGTTACATGATAATTTACGTACCAAGAAAGATAATACACATGATTGTAGACAACAGTTATTAGGATTATAGAAATCCATGTTAGAAATTTATTTATTTCAGCTCAATTAATAGGTTGATTTCTGTGTGTGTGGTGACACTTGTGGAGGGAGAGGACTTGTGGTTAATGAGATAAGAGCTGGTCCAATTTCTGTATGGCAATCAGGGACAGTAACATTACAAAAAGGAGAGGGATTTGCAAGAGATAAGCATGCAAGGTCTCTAAACTCCTCTATCATCTTTCTAGTGGGCCTTTTGACCACAACAGTTAGAGAGTAATTGATTGTACTTTAGCTCTAATATCAGAATGTGGAGTACATTGTCAGAATCATTCTAAAGTCAGGAGTGGGGTGACCCAATTTGAGTTACTAATTTGGTTAGTTAATGGTTGATGATTTCGGGACTGTAAAATCACCCTTAAATTACCCCATACGCTCCTCATATGTGAGTAAAAGGAGTGTGAGATGTCAAACTTGGAAGGTGAAAATCATGCTTTAGTTAATTCTTTTTTGCCATACATCCCCTAGTTAATTGAGAACATGAAATCTATGATTTATGCTCAAAATTTGATAGTGGGTTAAATGGCATATTGATGTTATTTTTCCTCCAAAGTATAGAATTGAAACGTCTTCATCGCCACTTACGTGACTAATCACTTTGCCTGATTTTTGTTTTTGCATTAGAAAAGAAACCTTTTAAATTTGGTTTAGGTGAGACTTAAACGCAATACTTACCACACCCCACACATCCCTCTTTTGATGTGTTTACGCAGTTTATGAAAATGAATGATTGGATATGTTGTTGTTTATTTTTAATACAAACAGTAGTCTAAATTATACACACTACTAAGGTATCATTGAAGTTCAAATCTGCTTTAGAAGTTAATATCATTCTCATTGTTCACTAGGCTAAATTTCATTTGCAATATTTTACTTTTATTAAATACATATTTATGTTGATAGTTTGACGATAACACAACATACTAAACTAAAAATAAAAAACAAGTTTCTTGTAGATCAATTGGTTAAGAGTCGTTAATCCTGAGGAGGTTTAATTTCCCAACCCTCAAAATTGACTGTATTAAAAAAAAATTATAAAAAAAAGGTACTCAGTGAAAAAAACATGACTGTTGAGTTACACGAACCGGAATAAGAAATTAAAACTTTCGTTAAAGGAAAAAAACCAAAACTAGAATGTGTTTAATAGTCTAGTTGATCAATGAGAATCAAATTAGGTGGCATACTCCAATCGATTTAGTAATAAATAATTAAAAAAACAAAAGAAAAAGATATGATAGCAGAGCTAAGAAGAGTGAAAAAGGCTATGTATACAATAAAATACACCAATTAAAAATTTCATAAGATTAAAATATTTATAAAAATTACAAAAAGAAAAAAACACCTGGCACAATAAGCCGAGGCAGGCGACTCAGCGTCAACTCGAAGAACTGAGGGTCGAGCCGACGAGATTAACCGGCGAACCGGAGAGAAGCTCGGTGAGAGCAGCCATGGCTCTCACCTGCATCTCCAGAGCCGATATGTAATCGCTCGTTTCTTCTAGAAGGTTCGGCAATGACGCCTTCCGGCAACCGGGAACTAACCGGCTCAGAACCCGAACTTTTCTCTCCACAACCGGTAACTTCCTCCCCTCTCTCCTAACCTCCGCTTTCTTCATCCGGTTATTCCCGGTCACCCTCGCCGTTCTACGTTTGTGAAGCTTCTGGTTCAATCTGAGTCGAGTTCTTAAAATCGCTCTGCTCCACCGAGTCGTGCCCTTGGCCGCCGCCGCCAGAACTCGGTCCGCCGCCTCCTTCACTTCCCTGCCGCCTCCGGAGACCTTCGCTGCCCGCGACGATCTCTGGCGAGCCTGACGGAGCGCCTCCACGAGCTTCATGGAGTAGATCCGTTGCTCCGTCTCGGATCTCCATCGGGCTCCGGTGTTCGTAGTAGGATTCCGATCCGATTCGACGGCTCCGATTTTCCTCCGCTTTTTGCGAGACGACTCTATCAACGACGCGTCGAGGCTTCCGTCGACGTTTGAGATCAGCGACGCCGCCATGGAAGGTGATCGGAATATGCAGATAGTCAAATTCAACAATATTGACCGATAAATATATCGACAAACCTGTAAAAATAACCACAAAAAACGGTTGTTATTACGATGAAATCAAGAACATGAGCGAAAAATATAAATATAGGATAGGAGAATTGTATCAATACCTGATCGAAGAGAGTGGAGCAATTGCAGAGAAGATAGCTATGGTGGTGGTGAATTATATCAGTTTGTTGTTCGTTTGTTTGGATGGGAGGTATTTAGAGAGAGATAGAAGAGAGAGAGAGAGAGAGAGAGAGGGGGTTGAAGGAGGAAATGGGGGGAGAGTGAGTATAAAAGCAGTTCACGGGAACCACGCGTCGTTTCCTTAATCACATTTATTGCCGCTCTTCCCCTCTCCTTTTTCCCTCCAGCTTTCTATCCTTCTCTTTATTCTCCTTTTTTATTTATTTATTTAATGAATCGATCAAAATATTATTTATTTTTTTATATCAAGAATATTTCATTTTTCTTTTGATTGCCCAAGCTTTTCTTTTTCTTTTTCTTTTCTAATTTCATACGTCACATCACGACTTACCTTTCATATTAGCCTGTATAACAAAGTTTTCTTATTTAATAAGTATTGTCATAATGCTCCTATATATTGCTAACATCTCTATATTTTATCAATATTTTTTCCATTATATTGATAATAAATATCTCACATAATTTTGATATGACATAAATAAAAGTATTAATATCTTGCCGATTTACTATAGTAATAATCTTATTTCAGAAGACTGCTATAGTAATCCTATTTTTTTTTCCTTTTTTTTTTTTTTGGATGTTAGGTTTCTAGCTCATACTCCTACTAAAAATTAGAGCGTTATCCTCAAAGCTTTAGATAAAAGTTGATTTTTACAAATTGAAATAGTTAAATTTAGATTTTTTATAATTTTCAAATATAGTAATTATATATATATACTAGAGTCTCCGCACGTGCTTCCGCGCCTGCTTGAGCTTTTTTTTTTTAAAATAAATTTATTTTATAATTAAAAAAGATAATGGGTAGTTGTGTTTCATAAAAATAGGATCCATTATTTGATTTTTTTTTTTTGAAAAAGTGTAAATTTACAATACTATCCTCATTTAATTAATAATTTTAATTCTTAATGTTTGCATTAACTAATGGCATTTTCGAGTATTTTAAATTTTTTACTATTCTCTGTCTTTTGCTTTATATATATATATATATATTAAAAGTTAGATGTCTTTGTGCTTGAGAAAAATAAGGGTCTTCGTTTTATTAGTCCCTGAACTTAGATCTGATTTGCATTTGAGTCCCTCAATTTTCAAAATCGTTCCCGTGGTCCTTTAATTTTACTTTCGTTATGACAAATGGTCATGCCATCAATTTTGTTAACTTTTTCTGTTAAATGCAGGGGCAAAATGGTATATTTATATTAAAACAAAAAAAATGAATAAAAAATCATATCTTTAAAATAACAATAAAATCAAATCAAATAAAAAACCCAAAAAAAAAAAGTTTGGGTGGAGTAGAAATTGAGATAGAGGGGAGAGAGGGACTCAAATGCAAATAGGGTCTAAATTCAAGGACTAATAAAACGATTAACTGAAAAATAAACATGAGGTTGACAAAAAGTATACCACTCGCATTGAACATTGTATACAGTGATTGAGAAAAATTAATAAATGCAACCTTAATTGATCAGACAATGCTTGTTGGCTCATTTGATTTTGTGTTTTCTATTCGGTGCTGGTTTTGTAATTAATTTTGTACTAGTAAATGAATGCGACATTTCATTGGGTACTATATATAATCACAAAATTCAAAACATTTATATATTTATCATCATCAGAACATTATAATGAAAATAAAATTAACTAACTTTTAGTGTAGCGGTATTTATCCTCATTTGATAAGATGAGGTCTCATGTTCGACCATCATAGATAACGAGAATGACATATATTTGTGATAAGTTTGATGACTAGTTGTAGATAACCTAAATTGTGAGGCGATGTAGTTTTGTTGTGGGTGTATTGACCTATCCGTTGTGAAAGTATCTTCTAGATTCCTATCGTTTGTAAACCAAAAAAAAGAAAGCAGAAATAAATGAAAGATGAATTAGGTCAACCAAAGCAGCTAAACCCTGATTAGGTGCAACTAATGATGATTCAAAGAGAATTGGCAAGTGTTTGGTGATATTAATGTTTTGAGTTGTACGTCACCCTGGACGGCAGGTGAAACATTTTCCCCCTTGTTGTCTCTTAACGCAGGATGGAAGCATTTCAAACGTGCCACAATGCATTTTAAAACTCGTTTCACCAAATATGTAACACGTCGCTTCGAAAATTTACCAATCATAGAGTGACATCTACAATCTACGGTCCAAGTAAAATGAATGCTAAGACAACTTGTCACCGGAAAGGAAGGAAGAAAACATGGGTCTGTCTGATCATATCGATTCTTGTCTTCCAAGGCCGGGTATGTTTCTTTGTTATAATATTTATTTGCAATCTCCACTTTCATTTTTCTATAAATTTAAACGTACAACATGTGTTGTGTTTTAACTGGTCCGGAAACAGTTTTTTTTTATCTGGATAAATAATTTTGGTGGGTTGATGATGTGGAAATTGGTCATTCGAAAACACCGAATGGGTTGGCCTGCATGAATTGGTTCGAGCAAGGGGACCAATGGATTTCGTATTTTAGCTAAGCAATGATTAGAGGGTGATGCACCAAATAGAAATTAGAGAGAGAGAGGGGGAGGCACATGTGGTTGTTTTGATGGCACTTTCTTTCCATCATCTGGGCCTCTATTTTGTTTTTTTCTCATCAGCGGCTTTAGACAGACCTCTCAATGCGGGATGTGGCCCGGTTTGATCCACATCGCCCTGCTCATTTTATCTTCAATATTATATTAATCTTCAAGAGAGAGATATTAATCTCCTCTGGCTCCTGGTTATTTCCCACTTAAAACTTGTCAAGTAGGCCACTAATTTAAAGCCAACCTCTGGTGTGATTGATTGGATTAACTTAAACCCATTAATAATTAAATGAGAAATTAAAACCGAGGGCCCATATTTCACCAATTAGAAGATAAACAAATGAAAGAATCAGATCTCCACTAATTACATGCCAGAGAGATTGTCTCCTAGTGTGAGACAGATTTCAATACCACAAGGTAGGATTTAATATATGTATGATTCAGTGCACAACATCTGGACCAAGGAACAATAACTATAGTACTATACACACTTAATATATAATTGTAACGAGGTACTGTGTTTGAATTTCCATCCTCTCTCTTTCATTATCGTTTGTTTAAAAACTTGATTATTGATTAGTGAGGAATTAGGGTTTGCTGATTGACTATATAATTCAATGCATCCTCCTTAATATTCCTACTTATCCCCTCTCTTTGGTGTTCCCCCACTAAATAAAATACTAGTTGAAATACTTATCCCTGCATAAGACAAAGGAAGCTTGCTCCCTAACATGGGTTTTCTGGAATTTATTATAAAATGTTTGTCATTTAGTTTCTTTGATTATTATTATTATTTCTCATTGATCAATAATTATTTAGGATGTTTGAACTTGACAAGCAAACTATTTCATCTCTTGGTTGGTTTGGTTTCTTCTGTCAAGGAGGATGTTTTCAAAAATTGTTAGGTTCTATTGACTCTGATGCAATGTAGCAGCATTTGCAATCTGAATCAAACCAGATGGTCAAGCCTCCATTTGGGTTCATTTAAAGAAACTACATTGGCCTTGGGAAATTATGAAACTGTTTGATTTTTCTAATAAAGTATTTTTTTTTTGTTTTGAGAGAATAGTGATAGAATTTTATTGATAGGAAATACAACTAGTAAAAAAGACTGAGCAATGTCGTCAGGATTAGGCGAGTTTCTAATAAATTAGTTAATTTCAGCTCCACAATTACAAGTTTGGTCCATGCACAATAACCACTAATTTTGGATGAGGAACAAGTGGGTTGCACTAATTATGACAATAATGTTGGGAAAAGCAGATAAACATGGAATTTGGTGGCAGAAGCACGTTTAACGCTGTCATTTCTTAATATTATAATGTTTATGTAGAGGTTAGTTAATTAATTAATTAATTAAACAAACATTGTCCATTCCATTCACATGATTTGATTAGGTCTTAAGAGCTTGTCAAAGATTGATTTTTTCTTAATTAATATTTTATTTATTTGTTTATTTTCTAGGTGCGCACTATGCAGGGGCCCTAATCCATCTGCTCCTCATCAGCTTAATCTAAGTGTGATTACACTTTCATCATTTGATCAAATGGAGACAGGTGCGCACGAGTGCGTGTGCTTGGTGAGCAATCCATCCCTTGCTTGTCCCAAGAACCATAATCATGGTGTTTAATGTTAAACTAATGATAACAATTAACAACAAACCAATGCTAAGGAGAATCACGTCTCCACCGTTGATTTGTTAGCGTTCAGATACATCAATGGCTGACAGCCGGCCCACATGCACATGGACGGTTGTTTTGTTAGGAACAAAACTCTTAAACAACAATGATAATAATATGAAAGCAGAAACACAACACAATTAGGATGATCTCATGCTTGAAGGGCAAAACCAGAATATTACAATGAGAGAAGTAGGAAGAAGCATATTTATTACCGTGCTAATCCTTTTGGCAACAAATCATTTGGCATCCTTTTTCCGTGGTGAACAAATAATAGTGTTGGAGATATTACAAGACCTGTACAAAATATTAATGTCAGCCTGCAACTGGTAGCTGTAAGCTGTTTGTTGAAGCTTTTGTCTTTACAACATATGCGAGTGTGATTTCTTCTGGGTTGGATTCTGGACTTTCCTCTCGGAAGGTTACTTCGAATAATAACGATTGGTATAAACAGACCTCATCTTCCTTGCAATAATAAACCTGCAAACACAAGCCAAGTTGATTTAACATCACTGACACCGTCTTAGCATGTGGTTTAACAGTAGGGTAAAAAAGAAGCATGTGGTTTAACAGTAGTTATACAAAGACACATTTGTGGAAAAAGTTCATTAAACTATATCTTTTTGGCAGTCCTGATTAAACCAGTTTGTTGCAGGCTAAAATATGTCATACCTTGCAATTAATTCTCCCCAGCGAAGCTGAGGGGGAGGGTCTCTTGAAATGAAGAATTGCTGATCCTTCTGGACTAAGATATCCATCCAGGGGATCAATGGAAACTGCAGTTTCAGGCTCAGTTTCTACGCTAAACTTACTGCGAGCTTCCTGCATTAAAATCACACATGAAATATGGAAAGGGCCGTGCAACACCAGCATATTTGACAATAGGATGAGAAACCACAGCAAGAAAGAATTTCTAAATTGGAAGCAACATGTATGTGTTTATTGAAATGAAGAGAGGGATTGTGACCTTTGAAAAATGATACCCTTCGGGTACTGATATTTTAATAGACAGGTTGCCCTCATTGGATGAACCACCATCAACCGTAATGGTCTGCGTGTCAACTGATGATCGTCTTCTGAGGCGTTTCAAAGATTTTGATTTTGCTGTGGGAGGCTGAACCCCTTTCAGCTCTAATGTAAGAAGTTCAGCTTCTTCCTTATTTAAGTCTAGATATCTGATTAGACTGTTATTTGTATCAGCTATGAAAATTCTTCCTGTAAAATAGGAAAAAAACTTTGAATCTGAGCTTGTTACTGGTAAGAAGGAATATATTTGAATCTCACTTTCTGATTTTTCATCATAGGAAGAGAGAGATAAGAGAACATCAAGAATATTTTATGTGCAATTATAAAAGAGGCTTCACCATTTTTCGCTTCAACGATTCCTGATGGCTCTGAAAGCTGCCAGAAGATAACAGATTATTAGAAATGAGTCAAATGTTGACCCTCTCATTTCTTTTCCTTTTTAGATTGTGATAACAGGTACAGATAACAATATGATTGCACCTATTCCCTAATTTTCTTGGATCATTTAATTTTCTAGAAGAGTATACAGGCTAAATTATATACGGTGCATATAAGATTAATCAAACACTTCAAAGCAACCTGCGTAATCTTCTAATAACTCCTGCACCATTAGAAATCGTCAAAGAAAAACCAACAAAATTCCGAACCTGAGCTTCTAGAGATGCTCCGTCCTTGAAGCCAGCTTTTCCAATCCCTGCTACAGTACTAACTCTCTTATTAGCTGGATCTAGCTTCTTTATCTGGAGTTTGGAAATAGATAAAGTTAGTACTTGACCAGAAACTGGTAGAAGCTATTACAATATTTTCCAAGATGAACTTTACATAAAAATCAAATTGATGCACTCAAAACTCAAAAGCGCAACCTACATCATAGAATAGTTACTGTCAGTCATGATCTGACTACCTTGTGATTATAGCTGTCTGCTATATAAATTTGACCACTCTGTGCACATAAGACGCCTAGTGGATGTTGAAGAAGCACTTCAGACCCTATTCCATCATGGTCACCAAACTGTACAGAATTAACATAAGAAGTATTATAAGAAAACAGGTGTACTAGAAAAAGATCATGTACCCAGAAAAAAAAATCACCTTAAACAAATTGTCTGAGAAAACTGGATCACCACCAGCTAGCAATTTTGATCCTCCTGTTTTTAGGTCAAGTGCCCTAATGGAGCTACTCTCACTATCAGCAATATATAGCTCCTTGAGATCTACAATAACCAAAGAGGAGTTTATAATACGTGAAAGTCCATATACAAAATTACTTATGTGACATTGAAAGTCATGAACTGTGGAAAAGATTGTGAAACATTACCAAGAGATAATGAAATTCCAGAAGGCTGTGCAAACGATGTGCTTGAAGAGCTATGCCAATCAAAAAAATAAAAACGTGTCAAGTCTGGAAGTACTGCTATCAAATAAATCTTCATTACACCATTGAGCATCTTCACGTTATCTTTACCTTGATCCGTTCAAGTTTCTTTCATAACCATCACCACTAAAAGCTCTAGTAACTCCATCATCTGTATTGTGTTCCCAGATTTGATGTTGGCCAGCCATGGCAATATAAACTTTCTCAGTGACTGGATGAAAGCAGGCATCCCATGGAGAGTTGAGGAGCTGACAGGATATAACTAGAAACTTTTGAGTAAAGCAGAGATGTTTATCCGAGAATTTTATGATTCAGCTTAAATGTTTTAAATATATATTCTTCACTATCCCAACCAAAAAGGGCTTTGCATCATCAAAATTCATGTTTCTGTAATCTTGCCTGAGTACTTCCTTTTCCTCCCCCTCGGTAATCAGAGCCTTTGGTTCCATTCCCAGCAAGGGTACGCACTGTGTCATTAACAAAATCAATCTCCCTACAATAACAGAAGCTAGATTATGACAAAATCATTCAGAAAATGTCAAATAATTCCGATTTAATATAGTTTTGTAGAAGGGGAACATGCATGGGAAGCAAAATTAGAAATAGAAAATGATAACCATTCGCTACAGTACAAGTATCAGGACAGTAGTGAAGATTCCAGATAGTTATTATTTACTATTCTAATTTTGTTGCGTAATTTATCTATTGATTCCATGCTTGCATTTCTTATATGCTCTTTATAGGTAGGAAATAAAGCCAACTATGCTTGTCAAATGAACACGGGGTATTTCAATAGCCACCACGTACCTCAAAGCATGGTTTTCAGTATCTGCAACATAGAGGAGATTTTTCTTCGGGTTGTAAGCTAGTCCCTAGTAAAGCATGACCAAAGGTTATGTGCCACAGCCAGCATTCAACATGAAACGTGAGATGAAAAACCTCATAATGTATGCATGCATTCATCAATGAAAAGAATACTCTAAGGCCAATAACGTGGTTATGACATGCTCTTAAAGACAGCTTATTTTCTTACCTGAGGCCGATTAAAGGTGGCATCATCAAATGAACCATCACGCAGACCTTCCTCTCCAGTACTTCCAACTTGGACAATAAAATTTCCATCTAGGTCGGTTACCACCTGAAATCCATGCACAAGAAGATGGTTGGATAACAATCCAGTTCACATTGATTTCCTGCTATAAAAATTGAGCAGGAATGTAAGACTTTAACTTAACATCTTCCCCCACCCACCCACACCCCACCACCCCCCCGCAGCGGAAAAAAAAGTAATTATAAAAACTGCACAGAGAGAGCCTACTATGCGGTTATGATTACTGTCTGAAATGAAGAGCCTATTGTTTAGGACATCAATTGCAAGCTTTCCAGGAAACTTTAACGGAGATGTAACTAAACGAGGATCATTGTCTTTCTCCAAACTCAAAGGAATTGGTGCATTGTCCAACATCTTCTTTCTTCCATAGAACAGAAGAGCTGCCTCTACCAAATCGTCAAGATCCTTCCAAAAGAAGAAAATTTATGTTTTATTCATTGACCAATTACTAAGCGGAAATCCATTAAATTAAATGTAAGCATCTTGCAAACACTTAAAATGGTTATCAATACCTTGCGGCGACCTTCACCGGATACTTGCGCAAGGAGCCTACCATTGGGCCCAACAATAGCAAATGTTGGCCATGAATTGACACCTAGCTCTCGCCATAGATACATATCTCCATCATTGACAACCTAAAACAGGCAGATAGTTGAAATAACTCTGGAATTTTGTAAGCTGAATGAGTGAAATATGGTCGAGCATTACCACAGATATCAGTCTACCCAGAGTACTAGAACACCCAAATAAAATGAGAGATTTATTTCTACTAAAGTAAAATTTACAAACAATGAAGCATACTGGGTGAGTGATGCCATAGCGTAACACTGCATTGCGAATGGCTTCTAAATCCTTCTCGTTATCAAATTTTGCAGAATGGACTCCCACAACAGTGAACTGCACAAGAATGAGAACAAATATATGATCATCAACTAATGGGGCCATAGTTTATAATTCTGCCAACTGGCACATGATTCAGCCAGGTAAACATTATCGATTTTTTGATGAAAAAATTTCAAAAGGACATGGAAGAAGTATGTATTCTATTAAGAAGGAAAAAGAAATCGAAGCTCATACAACTTTGTTAATTATAACAAGCAATCTCATAAAATCAGAATGTAAAATAATAAATTTGACATGTCAGAAAAATAGAGAAATTTGAAAGAAAGAGAATGAAAAAAGGATTACCGGCATATCTTTGTATTTTTTCTCCAGAAACTCTAGGTCTGGCAGGACATGCATACAGTTTATACAACAATAGGTCCAAAAATCTAGCAGAACAACTTTTCCTTTCAGATCCTGCCAAACATATTTATCAAAACTAAAGCTATACAATAATCTTGGTTTAACCATGTAGAAGTTTAAGCTTTATACAAATTACCCTGCTAAACTTAATGGGAGCTGTATTCAACCAATCAAGTTTTGCTGGAAATTCTGGCACGATAGGAGCAGTTCCTCTTGCAAAGTAAAAGATCATTCATTTAAGCAGGTTTTACATATATAATTATGCAAACTAACAACAACGATATATGAATAGCTACAATTACAAATTATATCAAAAAAGGCAGCAAAATCCTTATTTACCTAGTTTCCAGGTCCGATATATAGTTCACAAATTGTTGGATTCTTTCAATGTTTGATTCACCTATAAAATAATTAATGGAGGACAAGAAAATCGTAGTTTTCATTTTGCTGTAACTACGAATTCATAGAGACATGTTAAACAGATAATTAAAATTAGGTTTCAATGTAAACTTATCTTTTCATAATAAACGTACAATTACAAAAGATAAAGGACTAGGCAGAAGAAAAAAAATGCTGCGGTGGGGAAAAGAATGTACCAAAACCAGAGGTGTGACATCAGTACCTTCCTTCTGTTTAAGAGATGGCTGGTTGATCCCAAATATCACATTCCAAATAGCTTTAGGTGATGCATATTGCATTGCCTGTGTAGGAACCTCAGTAGAATGTATAAATTACAGAAACCAGAATAACAAAGAAGAAAAAATGATTAAGATGTCATCTTTTGCATGCATAAAATTCAACCCGGAGATCTCTCCCTCTCTCACTCTTTGTCTTGCCAAGAATTCTACTTTATTGAGTTATACCTTCCAGTTTGAGATGGTGAAGGCAAGACAAGACAAAGCAACCCCCAAGCTTCCATATCTCACAATATCTCGCCGAAGAACCCTGCAACCTGTCCACAAATTATTCTGCAGCCTCAAGCTAAGGGGGTTCAACATGCTGTTTGTTTGATTTGAAAATGCAACTGTGTGACAAATATTCTCAAGTTAATAGGTGACACTGCTCAATATTACAATCGTTAAGTATAAAATCTTCCAAATGTTTGTCAAGCATATACAACTTCAGGGAAAGAAGTTGATCGACCAAATAACAAGGAACCTACATTTCAGAGGACATATCGCCATTGCACTATGAGAAACACTTTCAGGGGGACTTACTGTAATGTAAACCCACAAACCAAATACATAGCATATAGCACATGGAAGTGTAAAAACAAATTGGCGCAAGTATGTCTTAGGCTGTTTCTACTAGCATGATTTGTTGGGAAAAATGTAAGGATTGATTAATACATGAAATATACAAATAAATAACACATGCTCCCAAATAAGAAATGGTTTATTAATCAAAATAACACAATTGAAATGTTGCAATTATAGAACCCTTCTTACCCTCCATCTGAGAAAACCCCGTCATTGGAAGTACCAGTTTTCTGCATTAACCCATTATTTTCTTCTGTGAGTTTTTCTGTTGTGTTTTGAGATGACATATAAGGAAATTGAGGTCCCTGGATCTTCCCATCTGCAGTGGCATGTCAACATAAGATCTCATGTTCCATAAGATGTATAATCTAAAAGATTACACTGTAAAAGAGTTGGTAGGAGAACAACAGCGTTATAAGCTTTTAAGATACTATCTTTATCGAACTTGAATCCAAACTATAGATCAATCAGATTCAAAAGGTGCATTTAGAAATAAATAAGGAAAGAGTTCCAATACAGAAGATGCCCCTTGCAAGAAAATTGGTCTTATAATAGTCCTTAAAAAGTGCCACTAGTGTAGCTTCACCATTCTACATTCTTGATGGTACAAAATGACATTTGCAGCATATTCTCAAAACTACATACTATAGCCACCAGAGCCACCACTGAGAATATCATCAAGTGAAACATTTCCTATTTCATTTCGAATTAGGGATGGACCAGCAGCCTTTAGAGTCTCTTCTGATAAAGTAGTTTTGACAGCTATGCATCTACAGGCAGCAGAACAAGATTAGCAGTTGCCACAACTATAATCCTTAGTTCTAAGTTAAAAGTAATGTTAGAGCACATAAATGATTAGTGTAAATGGTGATACAAGAAGAAATATAATAGATCCAACCCAACGTGTTGATTCATGTAATTTAATATGAAGTTTTTGCAAATTTACCTCATTTTTGCAGCTTTGGCAGCCTGCACACCAGCTAGTGCATCTTCAATAACAATACACTGCCAAGACATAGGCAGACATATAACACCTTAAGAACATGAAAATGGAAAGTGAAGCAACTAACATGACATATACCGTTAAATGCAGAATAAATATGCAGAATGACCTCATTATTTAGCTTATGGTAAAAGCTAACAAAATCAACCTTTCATGGAACATTTTGTGAGACACCCAAGAAAACAAGCTTTTATTACTTATACCGTTAGAACTTTATTGTATTTATCTATCCTTTCTTTTCTTTTCTTTTTCAAATTTCTCCTATTTTGTTCTTGAAAATTCTTCTTTTTAAGAAAATAGCAGAATCTTCTGGTGTACCTCACTAACGGGCACATCCAAGATCTTTGATGCAGCCAAGAAGATATCAGGAGCAGGTTTCAGTTTCTCAAAAGCATCTGCTGACACAATAGCATCAAACCTGATAAAAGGATAACAAAATAAGAGGAGTAAAAAATTAATGATCCTACAAAAATATGACAAACTTGAGAAGCTGATTAGACGGGCTTACATTGACAGTGGTAAATTAGCGGCAGCTAGATTTGCAATAACCTTGATACGATCAGCGCTAGACGCAACAGCAACTTTAAGACCTTTTCCTTTACACTGTTTTACGGCAGAGAATACTAAAAGAATAACTAAATGAAGTAGCAGAATAGTAATATTGTTTCGATTATGAGTAGTTTCCTTGATACCTGAGTAATGAGTTCAAGGGCACCAGGGAATCCTATTCCAGAATTTGGTTTTGCATACTACAAGAAATTAAGTAAGTGTTACGGTTAGGGCAACTTGATGACTAAAGAAATTCACGCTTGTTGCAGTATACTGATAAAATTACAAAAGACGACTGACAAAATTCATTAACCTTATCTAAATATATCTCAAAGAACCTCTTCTTTGCTGCCTCAGGATCGAATCCCTTTACCCCCTTAACAGCAGCAACACCTCCTAAGAAGTTCGCTTCACCTAGTACAAATTGATGCAAAACAGGAACATTAGCAAAAAGAAAAACTTTTTCATAACAAAACTGCACACTATCAAATCAGAACGTTGGCCCAACACATATGTTGTTAGTAATTAGAAAATGCCAAACTTAAAAGGGAAAATCATCTTAATTTTCAAATACAGATGATTCAACTAGCAACTATAAAAATTCACAACCACCTTTCTTATAGTTTTGTTTGCAATTTTACCATGCCCAAGTCAAATACATGTAACAAAGACTAAAAAATCTACACCAAGGTCGAGAATTCATTGCACTAAAAAGAAATTTTTAATCTTTACCAGTTCCCATGAATGGCACAAAGTCTTCCACTGTGACTTCAACCCCCATCTCTGCGAAAACATCGACACCGGCCAATCTAGAAGGCTCTTCGCTGTCGCAGAGTACTCCATCCATGTCAAACAACACAGCAGATCCTTCCCCCACTCACTTCCAGAAGATCCTTGCACATTTTTCTCTTCCACTTTCACACAAGCTTTCACAACCATTTTCTTTGAGAAATCGAATCGCTTTGGCCTCCATTGGAAGAGGTAGGTTGAGAGTGAAATGGGTTTTCGTCCTTTTGAGCTAGAATATAAAGAAGAGAGCTTGGTGGGGTGTGAGAGAGAAGAGGGTGGCGATAGTAGTTTCATGGCCATGGGAGTTGAGTTGAGTTGAGCCAACTGATTCTGTTTGTGAGTGGCGGGGAAGGGGCTTTCGTTATATAATATATTTTCGTACTGTTACGAAATTGCCCTTACTGTTTCTTGCATGTCTGTGCGGGTTTCTTGTCATTTTGATTTTTCTTTTGTGGTGGAGAAATGGGATCATATTCAATTTATTATCCACTTCTTCAAGCCTCCCCCTCATTATAAATTTTATCTCAAGCCTTTTATTTATTTATTTATGGATGAATTTTTATGTCACCAGATATCAATCATAATTTTTTTTCTCAAAAAAGAAAAACCAATCATCAATTATGAAATTGTGATTACTCCACCACATTTCTGCCACTCATATCAGAGTGCCCATATTCAAAATCTTACATTTCACTCAATCATGATGCAGAGACATTTCTTGTATAATTTTTAATCCGTGAATTCAATATATTCAACCCCTCCATTAAACAGCTTAAGAAAGAAAGACAATGTGTATGCTGAGAGAATTTGATCTTTGTTTAGTTCTTGTGTGTTATATTTGCTATGATATGCAAAGATACAGAGCTAACAATATGCAAAGCCTATCTTTCTTTGGAATGTCAAACTGCCATTCCTCCCAACAAAATCATGAGCCTTGGTCTTTCTTCATTGCTGGATGGAGTTTTCAAACACCATCTCTTGTGTATGTTCCCCAGCTCCACCTACATTGACACTTTTAAGCTTGACAAATTCAAGACCTCACCAAAAATCCTTGCAGGAACATCTTCCATTTCTAAAATGATGATAGCGCATACGGTCCCTCACAATTATATCGCGCTCGTATACTTTCGAAAAGATCTTTATGGCAGAATGGCAATCCTCACAAGTTCTTAAGTTCTTCGTAACACGAATGGTTGTTCCAGGTTTCGTGTTCAGGACACCGAAAGCAATAGCAAGCTTTTCGCTGTGGTATTGCAGTGCAGTTTCCTTCTCCTCCTCTGCAATGTCAAACAAAACTTGAGAGCTATTTGGTGAGTAACCCTCCATCTGCAGCTTCTCTATGATCGTTTCCAGCATCAAATAGACCTCTTTCATTTGTGGGTGTGACCCTTCTCCCACTTTGAACTCATGAACCATGCCACCAATATCAACCATGCTAATTCCAGGACTTGTCTTGACCCCCCTTTCCTTCATCAACATTCTAACTTTTTCAACATCATCCCACCTGCCTGCCTTTGCATAAATGTTAGACAACAATGCATAACGGCCGCTATTTTGAGGCTCCAATTCAAGCAAAATCCTTCCAACTCTCTCTCCCATTTCAACATTTCCATGTATCCTGCAAGCACCTAACAAGGCCCCCCAAACAGCTGCATTGGGTTTGATTGGCATTGAATTTATAAGCTGCTCAGCCTCTTCCAATTGCCCCGCCCTTCCAAACATATCAACCATACACCCATAGTGCTCCACCTCAGGCTCAATACCATAAAATTTCTTCATAGAACTAAAGAAGTTTAGACCTTTATCGACAAAACCCGAATGAGCACAAGCATTTAGGACATTCAGAAAAGTAACTCCATTTGGTTCTAACTTACTCCTCTGCATCTTGGAGAAGAGCTCGATTGCATCGTCTGCTCGACCGTGCATAGCAAGCCCGCCAATCATGGCATTCCATGTGGAAATCTCTTTCTGTTTGATATTTTCAAACACTTCCCACGCCATGTCGAGCCGCCCACATTTGGCGTACATATCAAGCAAAGCAGTCCCTAGCACTGCATCCAATTGAATGGTGTTCCTCTTGATATAAGCATGAACCCACTTTCCTTGATCAACTGCTCCCACATTGGCACAGGCAGCTAGCACACTTGACAAAATAAATTTTCTTGGACTAAGTAAGTTCTCCTTCGGCATCTCATTGAAAATTTCCAAGGCCTCCTTGTGACACCCTCCTTTTATGTAACCATCAACCATGGCACTCCAGATATCTCATCCTTTTCACTCATGCCATCAAACAACTCCCTTGCCTCTTTCAACATGCCACATCTAGCAAGGCCACTCACCATTGCATTCCAAGAACCAACATTTTTACTTGGCATATGCTTCTCAAACAATTCTTTAGCTGCTTCTACATCTCCACATTTCATGTAACCATCGATCATCGTTCGAACAAATCACATCATTCGATTCCGCAGCCTCATCTAGCATTCTCCTTGCCTCCTCCACAAGCCCAAATGATGCATACATCTGAATTCCAGCACTTCTTATGTGCCCATCTTCACCGAACTGATTTTTGACAACATGTGCATGAATTTGCAGAGCTTCCTCTACAGCTTGAACCAATGTGCAGGCCTTGAACAATATAGAATAGTGAACTTATTAGGCCTAGCATTCATAGCCACCATCTTACGATAATATGATATACAACTCAAGGCCTCATTGTTCTCTAGGCAACCTTTAATTACAATATTCCACACAAAAACATTGGGCCTCCACACAGAATCAAAGACCTTCAAAGCAAACCCAAAGTTGCTGAAATGTTGACTTGCATAGCATTTAACTATGGCCCCTGCCACATAATGGTCTTGAAAGTGGCCTGACCTCAGGGCAACACCATGGGCTTGCTTGAGATGTTGTAAAGAAGTGGTGCATTTTGTGTTTAGGATGTGTAAGATTGTTTTCTGGGAGAGTTTGGAGGTGGAAGCTGTGCTCTCTGCTGAGACTTCTTTTGGTTTGATGTGATGAGGAAGATTTGTGGTGGTGGTGGATATGCTCATCTTGGCTCTGCTATGTTATCCAGTCTTGGCTAATAGTCTCTGAGGTACAGATTGCAGAATATAAAAGTCAGACTGATAATGTCGTTTGCAGCTTTTTTCTTCTTTTCCTTTAAACTGGCGCCATGTCGTTTGTAGCTTGTTTTAAAATGGACGACATAAGTTGGTTCTCTAACCGTTGCTCTATCTTTGATTTAGACACTGAGGACAATGTTTTTTTAGTACAAGCCATGGTCTAAACTATAGAGAAGAAGAATTTCTTACACACACAACTATGATGTTGTGGGAATTCGAACCTGATACCTTTGGTCTGCAAGTCAAGGTCATTTTCCATCGTAAACTCAATCTTGAGCTGGAATTGATGGAGTTGGTAGTGTCTTCAGCTGGAATTGGTGGAGTTGGCAGTGAGCACACACAACTATGATGTTGTGGGAATTCGAACTTGATATCTTTGGTCTACAAGTCAAGGCCATTTTTCATCGTAAACTCAATCTTGAGCTGGAATTGATGGAGTTGGCAGTGTCTTGAGCTGGAATTGGTGGGGCATTGAGCTGGAATTAGTGGAGTTGGCAGTGGCAGTGAGCTAGACCCGTTGGCAATGTTTAGTTTAGTTTAGGTTTGGGGGTGTAGAATTGAAATTTTTATGTGTTTCTGTTTGTTTTAGCATTCTCGTTTTCAGCTCTCTGTTTTTTCCTGCTGAATCCAATCGTATCAAGACCTTCAAAATCTGACTTTTCGTTTGGAAGTTATGATCAAATCTTCACTCAGGGGTCGGGTATGTTGTATAGAAGATAATGATTGGAATTTGGAGAAGACATATTGGTGCAATCCTATTAAGAGGATACAACAAAGAGCTTCTTGATTACAAAAATAAGGGAAAGGGGGATGGGGACACATTTTCAAATCCTGTTTGAAGCTGCTTCACCACCAAAAATACAAGGCTGCTAAAATTCTAGTTCTTCAGGGAGCAACACATTTACAAAATATATACAAAAAGACAGCATAATAACATAGTTAATGCAGAAAACCTGTCATTGTAGTATATGTACAAGATCCACCCTCCCCTCAATATAAAGCATCTTTCATTTCAAAAACCACCCCAACTGAAGCTCTTGAGTTCCTTTTGCTCATTGAACCACATCATTGACTCCAGTCAACCCATTCTCTGAGGTCTTCTTCTGGCAAGTCAATATTTTCTCCTCATCAGCAGCCACTTCTTGAGCCACTCTTCTTTCCCTTACCTTCTTACTTGCCTCAATGTATGGCTGTAAGGAAAACAAATAAACCATATTAACATCCAGAGGGTGGACTTCAGTTCAGTTGAACAAGGTTGCTATAGTAAGGTCAGGGCTGCATATCATAAAGCATGTAAAAAGGAATACAACTAAGTGGCTAAACATAATTATAGACCATGTACAAATTTGAGTAAGCAATGTCTAAACAACAGAGGAAGAAATCTAGGTGTAATTCTACCTGTTTCTCACTCGCAGAGAGGGACCTCCATGCGTTGTCTACCATGTATCGGATATTTTGACCCTTCACTTTCCCTGAATCAGTACTTTTCAACCGCTCACATTCTATCTTGAGGAAGATATGATATGCACTTTGTGCCCCTCGTGGAGCACCGACACGTTTCTTCATCTCTTTGTTCTTTGAGCGCAGCTGGGGGAACTGCTTTTGTTCGGCAGATGTAGAACCTAATGAAATTTGCAATACAAAGGGGTTTTGAGTAAGTTATGACTCAAATTTGCAGATGTAAGTGTAAAGTTTGAGAATTGAGTAAATTGTATTGAATCTCAAACTATGTACTTCAAACCTTTACAACTTAATAAAAATGGAAAGAATAAATCTATGCCTAAACTGTAGCTTTTGACAGCAACCACAATATATGCAAATTGATACAGAAATTAATGAAGCCAACCGTTGACATTACAACTCTTTAACAGTAAGACCACCTTTCAAGCCTACTCTATTCCTTCATAAGTTTTATGACCATTCAATGTATGATTGCAACATGCAACGTTTTAGTTTGCTGAATTTAATCTACCAAGTAAGCAAAAGTGAAATACCCATCAATGTTAGTTGATAATTCTCTTTGGGCACCTTCTTCTTCTCCACAAGAGCATCTTCAAGATTGGGTATCGGAGATGAGTTGTCCCTACAGTTCCCTTCCATTGCTGAGCCATCTCCAATATTGTAGAAAGCATGACCTGAAATTTTTATCCTAGTGAGGTTTAAGCATCATCTTTATCTAGCTAATACATGTAGTTTATACCAAGAAAATAAAGGTACTGTATTACAAATTAAGTACCTAAAAACTCTTATGTCCAGGCAAGTAATTAAATGCAAATCCAGTTGAAAATATGCACTTCTCTAGAAGGTTATCTCTAGCTATTGTACCTAGAGTCGAAGCAGCTTTCACACGAGGTTCCCTGTAATAGTAAAGCTGTTCATACTGGTAGAGAAAGAGTGCATAGAGTTTTAAAAGAGGTTGAGGATCCTGCAGATTCTCCCCATCTAATTTTAGGGCCAGTGCAACTTCACCCCACCTCCCATCTGCGGTAACCTGGAAATTAACCATTACAAATCTCAGTAATCTCTTGTCCTGTAAGGCTGTAACTTCATCCCTTTCAAATTTTAAGGTGAAGACCACTAGATCTTATCTTGAATTGATATTCATACAAAGGGTTAAACTAAAAATGCCATTCAAACCCTGGTTTGCATCAGAGTTGTACACAGTTTATCCAAATGTGTAAGTTCAGAAATTCAGATAAATGATCACAAGGCAGACCTTTTGGATGGTTATAAGGTATCATTCATTTCTTTTTCACTAAAGAAATAGGTAAGAATGAGCAAGTGATAGAAATAAACCTGAATAAATCCTCCTCTTTCAATAACTTCTTTGTAAAACAGATGCAAGTCAAGTGTTGTTTGTCTGAGATCAAAACTGCCCATTGAAAGAAAGATACTCAGATTAATTTTCACACTGAAACAAACCGATCAGAGAGATCGCCAAGTGAGAATATAAGATAAAATATCTAAACCAGTAATTAGCATTATAATCATATATCAGCTTCCTATATATTCCACATGCATAAGTAAACCGAAGCTTGAATCAATCTTTTAAACATACTTAAGTAGCAAAATCAAGCCAAATATGAATGTGACAAGAGTTATCTGAAGTTTTATGCCCGACATATTCAATGGCACTACTGATTTCTGAATTAGAAGGTTCCAACTTGTGAGTGAGCAAAGGTTCCAACTTTGCCTCTTGTGAGCAAAGATTTCAACTTTTCTCGTCTTTTTCAAAGATTCTAACTTTGCTTTTCTTTTTTCCCACAACTTTCTCAAAACCACACATGGTATATATGAACAAAAGTTAGTGTTCGAAAAATCCGCCTAGGAGCCGCCTAGGCGGCCTGGGCGGGTCTGGAGGAGCAAATGCTTGCTTTTCTCTAAAAAAATTTAAAAAGCTTGCTTGTCAACACATTTCAAAAGCTAAAAACATAATGAAACTCCCCTGAAACCCACTTGAACACAGAAACAGAAAATAGAAGAGAAAACCCAGAAGCCCAAAACTCTAAAAGTGAGGAAAACTCACAGAAGGTTCAGCCCAGATGAGTTGTGCAACTTGCTGAGCCTCTGATAGAAGCTCTCAATCTCGGAGTTCTCCAACTCCAGCAAGCTTTTCCCATCATCAGGCTCAGAAAGTGTGACACTGGAATTCATAGTAACAAGGCATTGAGAGCCATTTTTCTCAGTCTCTGGCTGGTTCTCGGTAGTCTTCATGTTGGAGAGAGAGAGCTTCACTTCAATGCCTTCACTCTGCTCTTTTTTCTACATTTGTAATCCCGAAAACTAAAGCCATCTGTCTATTACATAGACATGCACATTATGCGCTTGTTGGTGTTGCTGCAAAATGGATTAGCTTGGGGGTTTACACGTAGCCCCCCACCCACTGTGGGGTAGATGAAAATGAAATTACCACTGACACAAAGCTGTTCTCTGTCCCAAGACTGAGTTGTTTAGGATAGTTTAGCCATTCAATCAATTTTAACGTCATTTTTTTTATATAACGATGATATTGGATTTATTGAATAATGGTGAAAAGGTGTAGAATAAGAATGTTGCAGAACACAAGAAACAACAGTCATTTTTCACTATTTTGGTGAAACCATGTTACAACCAAAATATGTACAAATGATTCTTACATGCCACTAAAGTTTGCAGCAAGTGGACTTTGAGGAAGCGTCATAAACTAACCAACCTTAAACACAAGAAACTACACAGTCATTTCACTAATATTTTTTTTCCGTACAAGTGATTGGACGAGGGGGTTTATACAAGTATTCTTGAGTGCATGGGGTTTCATTATTGAAATGCTGCAAAATTTGCAGGGAATGGCTTAAATTTGAAACCGCTGATCCTGCAATGGATCATGGTGACAATGTTCCATTTTTAAGAATACACGTTGCTTTTATTGTGTAATATTAATGTTATTTGGTCATATGTATTTATTTTCTACCAAAGTCAACATATTAGGCGAGAATCCGTTTATAGCAAAATATATATGCATATATTAATGCACGAAATTTATTCCTTTTCTATATTGAAAATTTTCTGTACTTGCTCATATTTACTTTTTTTTTCTTTCTGTTACAATATTTTATACAGAGATTAAAAAACAAGTAGACTTGAAATGTCAATGCATTGTCTTTCCTTTTTCTTTCTTTTTTTGGGTTACAACTTACTCCATTATGTTAATATGTAGATTTCATCCTCTCAATCTCAGCTTCCAGCTCAGATAAATTAAAATATTATATATATATATATATAATATTTTGGGTTAATTAATTACTAACTACACAATAATTTCTTAATTTCTCCATGGTTGGAGTAGTAATTTTATAAAAATCTTCTAAAATAATTTTCTAGCTTTTTTCAGTTAAAATTTAACTTTAAGGCAAGTACGTGTTCTTGGCATGTAATTAAGGACATGATTATATAAGATGTAAAATTAGTGGATACAAATGAAAAATCCCAATTAACTCTGGAAGATTTTATGGATAACGCGTTGACACGTTTATGAGTAGAAATTTTTCTTTCCAATATGAGATTTATATGAGTAGATTAAGTGGTCTGAACCATTTTCATCTTCTATATAAGATGAAAAAATCTCATCACCTTCATATCCCAAGAATACAATACTTCAGGTTCTCATTGCTAATATGCAGTCCCTTGTAGCATCAATCTTGGCTCTCTTCTTTTTGTTGGGTGATTAGAAGCACGTTATAATCCTCGGAGCTATAATCTTCAAGACGACGTCGTCGTGAGCGCCACCATCATAGTTGATCAGAATGGCCATGGAAATTTTACCACAGTCCAGCAAGCCATTGATTCCATCCCATCAAATAACTCACAGTGGACTCGTATTCACATCAACCATGCCATCTACGTGTAAGTATACATACAACATATGTTTTATTTCTAAGTTACACTATAAATTCACAGCTCTCTAATGTGCTATTTTTATTACACCAGTGAAAAAGTTGTGGTTCCTAATGACAAACCCTACATTATTCTCGAAGGAGACCTTGATCACTATCCTGTGATTGAATTTGGAGATGGTGGAAATGTTGTTACAAGTCCTACATTTATAGCACACGCGGATAATTTCATTGCAAAGAATATAATATTCAAGGTAAAGTGTGCTCGTTTAAGCTGATGTGGTTTGTTCTGTGTCTTAAATATTCACAACTCTCGTAACTCTGTGTCAACAGAATACATACGACCGTATTGACTTCATGGCGGATGTCAATGGGAGGCCTACTACTTGGGCAGTTGCAGCTGCAATCGATGGAGACAAACAAAGTTTTTATCAGTGTAGCTTTCTTAGCGTTCAAGACACATTGAGTGATGCCCGAGGCCGACACTATTTTTATGAATGCACGATTAAAGGTGCCATAGACTTCATCTTTGGCTCTGGCCAGTCACTTTATGAGGTTAAATCTCCTCGGACTTTTCTCATATTTCTTTTTATTAATTAACATTAATAGAAAAAGAATTCTTATATTGACTCAAATTTGTTTGCAGAAATGCCAAATAGTTTCAGTAACGGACGTGATAGGGTTTCCTGGGTATATCACAGCCAATGGTCGTGGTGGTCCAGACGACCCAGCTGGGTTTGTTTTCAAAGATTGCCATGTATCTGGAACAGGCCCTATAAATCTGGGAAGGGCATATGGCAATCACTCTAGGGTTTTGTTTTCTGGAACATACATGGAAAATATTATTACCCCACAGGGCTGGATGGCTGCATGGAACACTGGCAACGAGTAAGTGCTGTTTTCTTTTTTATAATTTTGTTTTATTTTCATGATAAACAGTTATTATTTTCAAATTAATTATTTTTGAAATTATGGAACAGGGATTTAATTTCGTACTCGGAAGCAAACTGTAGTGGACCAGGGGCAGATTTGTCCCAACGTGTGACATGGGAGAAGAAGCTCTCGGATGAAGAAGTGGAAAGTTTAACAAATGCAGCTAAATTCATAGACCAAGATGGATGGTTGGCAAAGCAGCCAAAATAAAGCCCTTTTATAAAAGCAAATTAGAACCATAAAAGGCCCCTGTATGAACTCTAGAAAATCTGATTTGTTATTGCTTTATTCTTATGTACCACATGTTCCCAAATGTAGGATGTAATTTGTTTTTGTTAATGGAATAAAATGCATGTTATCGAGTTTGAATTTCCCTTTTTATGAATCAAAATAATTTGGAGTAATTTAAATTATCGTTTGTATATACATGGAGATTTATTGTAATTCGAATTCCTAACCATGTACAAATATTATAGATTCACTAATATGGCACCAATGTAGGAAGGGTGAACTACCGACCAACTTGGTAGGCCACCAAGTTACTAGAAATAGAGATTCACCAATATGGCACCAAAAATAAAAGTCAACCATCATAAGTAGACTTCAAGAATTGATCTCACCAATATCTCTCAAACCTAAATTTACTTTTTACCTTAAATTTCACTAACATAAGGGGGTTTGACAAACTTTTATAGAGTGATAATATGTTTTTTTTTTAAACATTGGAGACAGAAATATCATTAGATTAAAAGTTAGTTGATATAAAATGATATTTTAAAAAAAATTTAAATATAAATGTTGGTCTCATCCTAAATTTTTTTAAAAGAGACTTGAAAATTTTCAAGGTAAATCCTAATTTTTCTTTCCTCTCTTAGAAGGAGTTGTGCTTATAACCAAAAGTGACTTGGATTTTTGATCAATTGGGGGGTGGGAATATGTATTTTTGAGATCTCTTCCAATATTAGTACCACTAGGACTAAGAAATAGTTTGTAATGCCAAAAAATAGAAGAAGAAGCTGAAATTAGAATTCAACAATGAAATGGATCAAGTGTGTGTGCTTTGCGGGGTCCTCCTCACTCCCTGCTTATGCTTATGTTTCATATTCCAAACAAAATGCTTCATATCCTAATGCGGAAATTTGGAATATCAATATGACACATGGCATGGTATTATTGGTCCACGTAGTTAATTACGTGGCCCAACACTCCCCTCCGACCGCACACAGCCTCATACTCTGACTCGTCAAATTTTAGGGCCACACGATACAGGAAGACCACTTTGAACTGTCCGCTAACCGGCGGGTTCAGGAAACACCAGGCATGGATAAGGCCATGAAACCAAGCTAAAACCCACAAAAAATACGTCCAAGAAAAATAATTGAAAATATTGAGTTTCTGTCACCAAAATCCTCGAACTTTCATGATAACCAGAAAAGTTTAGCCCCCAAAAATCCAACTTGGAGTCGAAGTTGTTCATGGAGTCTGGGCCATTAGTGATTGGCTTCAATTCCGTGAGGCATACTCGAAGCATTATAAAGATTTTGATTTATCTGCGCCAAATTCCTCTCTTCTGAAACACAAACTTAAGAGTTAACCACAAAAAAAACCCAACTTTAAGTCTGTTCTTAAACTTTGAGAGGTACCCTTCGTGATTAGCTTGTGTTTTCCGAGCCGAAGTGAGAAATTGAGCAAAAGGGTAGCTTAGTTTTGGAGGCTGCATGAGTGGGCAAGATCCCAACTGGTGTTTGAAGCCTTGGAGCCTGAAGCAACAGAAGCAATGGCTTTGGGTTGTGGTTGCACTGTCCCTCTCTCACAATATTCTCTCTCCTTCAAGTCCTTCAATTTATTCTCAGCTTGCCAAGCTTCGTTTCCATCGGCGCCGTCACGGCCTTCCTCTCGCATTTGTTATCGCATCGCTTCTGGCCGATGGTTGAATTTGAACCACATATCTGTGGGTTCTCGTAGGTAAAGCTTGTGTTTTTGGTTTGTTGAGTTTTATATCATTGTTTGCTAAGAAAGTGAAGGAAATATTATTGGCGCTCTATTGAGTTGAGTCTAGTGCTCTTACGCATTTTAATTGGACTTCATTTCGTAGTCAGAGTTTTAATCGAGTTTATGATAATGTTCTTTTGATTGCTAGCTAGAAGTGCGGAAAGTTCGAATTTTGGATTGTTATATATTACTCGGACTTATACTTGATGGTTCTTTTTAGTGTTGTATATAAGCACCCTTTTAAGTGTTAAGTTCTAAAATTTTAAAGCAATGGCAAAATTGTTGGAGGAAAGTGAAATGAAATCTAAAGCCATGGTCATGACTTGACAGAAATGCGGAAATGTGTTTATTAACCCCTTTTCTTTTCCTGTTGGTTGGGTAACAGATTCAATGGTTTTAGTTCAAAGTGTTCAATAACCAACACCGACTTACACTTCAGCCATGTGGCTACTGAGAATGAGGTCCAGGAGGAAACATCAGCTGCAGAGCCTGATTGCTCGGTCTCAATTGTCAATCTTAATTCTGATATGCTTGAGACTGAATCTTTGAGTTTACTAACTGAAGACACTTATGTAGATAGTCTCCTGACGACACTGCCCGTAAGTTTCATGCTGGTCTATGAACCTTTTCTTCTTTTTCATTACCATTAAGCATTACATTACTGTTAGGTCCTGTCACCATTTTTTCCCCTTTTATTTAGGTTTTATCAAAAGAGGAGCAGCATACCCTTGCAGCTACTCCGGCCCATCCAATGGGATTATATGGTAATGTGTCTTTTCTAAGATGTCTTTTATGTGTCATTTGAATTATAAAATAGTTGATGTGGGTGATTTTGAATCCTTGAGGTGATTTCTGACCTGGAGAACATAATTTTTCAGCTTTGTATGCTAGTTGTCTAGCTGGGAATTTAGTGGAGCAACTTTGGAATTTTGCTTGGCCCTCTGCTATCGCATTGATATATCCAAGCCTTCTACCAGTAGCATTCATGGGTTTCTTTAGTAAGGTTGCTATTGAGATAAATTAAGTATGTAGGACAAAACGGAAGGAAACTATACTTTCTAACTAGCTCAATTTCATTTAAAACAGCTTGCAATAATTGCTGGAGGCCCTTTAGTTGGCACACTTATGGATCATTTTCCCAGAGTACCTGCGTATAACTGTCTTAATATTATCCAGGTGAGTAGTTTAATTTGCATTTTACCCAAAGATGTATGCAAGACAGTTCTTCCAAGCTTTTGACTTCTAACCTTTTCTTTCTCTCAGGCAACTGCTCAGTTGTTATCTGCAGCAATGATAATTCATGCACATTCTGTTCCTCCTTCTGTGTCATCCCTCCTTCTCCGCCCTTGGTTCATTGTACTTGTGCTAGCTGGGGCTGTAGAGAGGCTATCTGGTGTAGCATTGGGGGTTGCTATGGAGCGTGATTGGGTGGTGCTGGTACTGCTATTTTGAGGTTTCATTGTTCCATTAGGGCACTCACCTACGCATGCATACACACACATAGTTTTTCCCTTATAATGTGTCATTGTCCTAAACTAGAATTGCCGTGTAAACAGTTGGCAGGAGTTAACAGGCCTATTGCGCTTGCACAAGCAAATGCCATTCTTAATCGAATTGATCTTCTCTGTGAGGTATTTTCTAATCTATTGATTTTTTCTTTTGCAATATCTCCATGGATTTTTCATATGTTGTTCATTTTGAATTATTTGCCCTTTTATTTGAAATCTGATATGCAAATATTCCTTAAATTGAATACAGAATATAGTTATTCTACATAAAATCCACTGAATGAATTGTCGTGATAGATGATAGTTAGGTGTTTATTGAAGAACAAAAGGTGATAATTTATAGGAAAGCTTGAGTCTTATAACCTTTTACTCATTACAGATAGCTGGAGCATCACTATTTGGCATTCTTCTCTCTAAGTATGACCCGGTAACATGCTTGAAGTTTGCCGGAGGTTTAATGGTGTGGTCGTTGCCTTTTGCAGTAATTTCTCTTCTCCTTGCTCACTTTGACTTTTTTGCTTGAAGAAATTTCGCTTTCATTGTTGACAATAAATTTCCATTTGTTAGATTGTTCTCACGTGCTTAACCAACAAGCTTTCTAGTGGGGTTCTTGACCGCCCTAAATGTTCACAAACCTGTTGTAAAGCATCCACTGAAGGACCCCTGATTGATACCAACGATATATGTAAGCTTGATGCTTCTATCTTATATATTAAGTAAATCTGACAACTGCTTTTGCGATAAACTTTACTGACTGGTTCCATTTTCTGGACAATCAGTGGATAAAGGTGTGGCAGCTATTAAACTTGGATGGAAGGAATACTTGCAGCAACCAGTTCTTCCTGCAAGCCTAGCCTATGTGTTGCTTTATTTTAATGTTGTACTCACTCCAGGCAGTTTGATGACAGCATATCTAACACAAAGTGGTATTTGTCATACTTTTTCCCCCTTTATATGCATATTTCAGGAAAGACCTTCATTTTCAATAAATTCAAGCCCCAGGTTCTGAGGGCATGCTATAGCTCGGCCAAAAAGTATCTCATCAACATGCATTTAAGAATAAACATTATGCACATTAGAGGGCTTTCTAGCAGTTAGCAGTCAGTGACCCTACTGATTCATGCATATAGGTTGTTACATCCATGGTGTTGGGTACACTTGTTTGGCTTATCAAGAGATAAAGTGTTGTCTTTAACCTATAGGAAAAACAAGGGGATTCAGTGATCATACTTTGGCATGATTCGTGAAACCCAATTCTAACTCCAAGATATTGTGGCATTGTTTAACAGGTTTAAATCCATCTATCATTGGGGGTTTTAGTGGACTATGTGCTTTTATGGGTGTTGCAGCAACATTTGTGTCTTCATGCCTGGTCAGGCGGCTTGGCATTTTGAAGGTTGCCTAATCTGCTTCATTATTGTGTTACCGTCCATTTTCAATTTGTATTCTGTGTCTACATCTCATGGAATTTCTTTACCAGGCAGGAGCAGCTGGGTTAATATTTCAGGCTTCACTGCTCACCGCAGCTGTTGCTGTTTATTGTAGTAGATCTTCCTCTCAGCAGAGCCCCCTTCTTTTCTTCCTGTGTTTGATTGTAAGAATCATTTATCTATTTCTTGTTTTCCTATATGAGATAATAGATTAAACTTGAACTGTAATACTAAAGCTTACAAAGAAAGGACTCAATAGTTCAGAAACAAGATGTGGGGTTGGAAGATTGGCTTCAGATGTGGTTGTGGTCGGGATGACAGTTGGATATGAGCAGCTCAAAAAATCATATTAGTGATTTGATTGAACACTGGGACTTATGACATTATGTTGGATTCAAAAGATCACCCACATTATACCAAACATAAAACACAGTTGATGGGCTTTTGTCCATGCTTTTCTTACATTTAATTGTATCCTTTATTTTCATCGAGCTCTGATGAACGGCTACCTTTTGCGTGCAGGTATTATCAAGGCTGGGACACATGTCCTACGATGTTGTGGCGGTACAGATTCTTCAAACTGGGATACCATCATCCAAAGCAAATATTATTGGGACAACAGAAGTTGCTGTTGCTAGCCTGGCAGAGTTTACAATGTTGGGAGTTGCAATAGTTGTCAATGATGTTTCACATTTCGGCTCTCTAGCCGTGCTGTCACTCCTATCAGTAGTCGGGGCGGCGTGGATGTTCTGTCGTTGGTTGTTGAATCCAACAGATGAACAAAGAACTCTTTTCTCTTTCGATGCTCAGTGTCAATAAGCGAAGTAAGTTTTGTCTTTTTATGCTCTCGATTTGATTAATCTTCAAATGTTTTTACATGTCTGTCATGTCTGAATGAACGATTTTAACATTGCTACTAATCATCTGCAGTTATACTTTCTGAGGCCCTGGTGCAAAGGCTGTTTGACGAAAATCAGAACCAAGATATAGCAAATACCTTTTAGGGCGCCCACATTTTTCTATTGATAGAGGCATATGTTGGCTGTAGTGTAGGATCCGTGACACGCCTTTGTATCATATCATATATATAATCTATATGGACTAAAACGAGCTCAACTTTGTACATACATTTTGAAACATTTGTAAATCATTGATTTATTCAAAATCTTTTTCCTGGAGATCATGCTCCAATTCGAGCCAAATGTCCTCACATGTTTGCTGAGATATTGTGGTGAATTTGAATAAGATTCTTTCTGAAGCTCAGTCATTTGTGAAACAATGGAAGTAGAATGAAGGTAGCTTCTTTTGAAGCCATGAAAGCAGAAAGAAGGTGAAAAGTTACAGGCAGGCCTTTTTTTCGGGGGTCAACACGGGCAGGCCATTAAAGCAGCAAAAGTTACACAATCTTATGGTGTTGGTTGCGTGATCAGAGAATTGGAACTTATTCCAGGTTGACTATAACAAAGATGAGAAAAAGCTGTGGTATTTATTTTTCATCTGCAATAACAAATAACAATATTATTAGGTAAAGCTGCAATGGGGTTGGGCTCTGCATAAAGCTTGCAAATTCTCTCCCTCCAAAAACAACTTTGTTGGACAACAATGATTTTGATCATTAACCAATAGAAAAGTGCCAAATGGCACTATGGCATCTCTCCTCCTCTTCCTCGTATGGCTAACATAAACTTGATTAACTTATAAATTGTAACATTAAAGTTTAACATCTGCTCTGCTGCGGCGGGCATTGGGTTTTGCATATGAACAGCACGTACCCGTCACGCCTCACCCCTTCTCCCAAGAACCTTTTACTATATACCTCACCTTATTAAACTCCCCATTTTAATTTAAGGTTTAATGTCCAAACTCTTATGTAACTTTGTGCCACGCCACTTTAATAATTCAGAATGTGAAAAATATTTCCCGTTTCTATTATATTTCCCCGTTTTTAATCATTTGAAGTGCAAGTTTCTTACGAAAATAAATACTTTTCCATCAAGTTTCATTCTCTCAATTCTTCATCTTCTTTAATAAGTAATATGATGAGAAAAATCGAAAGAATGATAAACACATGTACGAAATTGAATAATTCAGCTTAATGCCATGAAAGTGAAAGAGTTTGACTAGTTAATTATTGGTGCTGCAAAACAGTTTTTTGAATGCATTAGCACCAACAAAGTAAATGCGTATTTACTTTGAAAAGATAGATGTCATTCACAATTTCACCTCAATTTCACTTCTCTTAAATAATTGACTTCACCAAACAATTCATTTATTTTATTTAAAAATATATATAATTAAGAAGAAAAAAAAGAATATAAAAAATAGAAGTTCAAGTTACAAAGCAATGAGAGTGAGTCACGTGAATCAAGGCAACGCAAGGCAGAGAGTGAGGCAGTGGCTACCGCCATCTCCTAAATATCACGTCCCCGTGTTTGTCGCGTGTAATCTACGTTTCTCTTTCTCCTCTCCTTCTCCTCCTTCTCTTCCTCCTGCTGCTGCTGTCAACATTACGTTCGTAAGAGCTCCCTTCTCTTTTCTCTCTCGCGATTTATCATCTCATCTCATCTCATGCTATCAAATTACAGAAAATAATAATATTTATTCATTGTTACTATATTATTATCTCTTTTGTCCACTGTCATTGTTACTTTTCTGAACAGTTGTGAATCCTAGTTTTTGCAGAGACCAAAAACAGCTTAAAGAGTTGCAGGTGAACTTTTTAGGCGTAAACCAAGTATGGAATTATCGATAGTTATCAATGTTTTATCATTAATGTAATTTATCAACATGTTATCGATACATTTTTAATAATGTTACTGTTATATCGATGCACACTCGTGTTATGCATAGACGATGTCGATATTATTATTGTAAGTAGCAGCTACAGTAATCTCATTATTTGAAGAACAGGTAGACTTTAATATTGTAAATCATGAGACTTTAATTTAAGATATTTACAAGAAAGGAACCTCATTTCAAGGTAGAAGAAGAAAAATATAATGCCTACATAAAGGACAAGAAGCCTTTAAGAAAGTTAGGATTTATGCAAGTTACATGTATTTTAACACTTGAAATATGAGTTTATATTTGTCTCAAAATCACTCCTTTACTATTAAATTGACTAGACAAGAGATTAAAACAGTGAATTTCAAGAATCGATATTTCTTTTTATTTGTTGAGAAAAGTCAAATGTTGGCTCAAGACTAGATTGGTAGTAGTAGGCAGGCAGCTACTAATACTATGCAGTTCAAAGCAAAGTTATATAACATATATCTTATTGAATGGGGAGAAATTCATTCAAACTGATATATATAGATCAATTTTCAGAAAACACCAAACATTTTGAGGTAAACCAGCATTCCCATTTCCCAAAACCAAAAAGAATTTCCATAAACACAAAGCCCCACACATGCCAAACCCTTGAGAGAGCATTTCTAGATGGACACCTTGAAAATTGTTTTTTGTATGTGTGAGAGGAGAGAGAGAGAGATCCCCTCCATCAATCCCAATATCATATCATATCACACTTTGGGGAAAAAAAAAAAAAAAAGTAAAAAAAGACCATGTGAGTGTTAAAAACAGAAACCAAAACTCCTCCCTTCTCTTCTCCATAACCTATGCTCTCCAGATTACCTCAATAACCCAAACACCTTCACCATCATTTCCCATAACCCCCTGCCCCCACACTCCATCATTTTCAGCTGGACAAAGTGTGAAAAGTGGGTGAGACTTGTGGATAAAACAATTACTGAATGGCAAAAAATAAAAGTAACAGTCACATATCCATGATTTTACATCACTTGTTGGAATTCCTCAAACCCTTATCCTCCAGCCATTAGTATTTCTTTTTGTTGCTTCAACTAATATCAAAAAAGATTAGAAGTAATTAGAGTGTGCAGCAGGGGAAAAAGAAGTGTTCTTTTTTCACCACAAGCTTCTGTTGTTGTTTGTTGCCACAGTGTTCTGGACTTGAAAGCGCCCATCTTTTCATGTCTATTGACACTGATAGTTGATACATCACTTGCCTTGTTCATGTCCTCCTCTTTTTGACCCTTTTATTATTTCTCTCTCCCCCTCTCTATTTTTACATCCTTTTCAAACACTGTGTTCAAGTAATACATACTCTCAAGTCTAGAGAGAGAGAGCGAGAGAGTGATAGAGAGATAATGGGGTCTTTGCCAGGTGAAACTGCAAGGAAGAAGGCAATGTGGCTCTATCCAAAGGTTACGGGATTAAATCCTTCTGAGAGATGGGGGCACTCTGCTTGCTATGCTCGTGGGGTTTTGTATATTTTTGGGGTATGTTCTAATTTTCTTCCATGAAAATCAAATTTTGTTCATTTTTTCCTTCTTTTTGATAATTTTGAACTGTTTGTCTGTGTTTATATTATGAATTAATTTTACAAATTTTCCAGTCTGATTGTAATGCAGAAATGGTTTGCTCTGAGCAGTTGTTCTGCTCTTAATTTTTCTTTTTGTGTTGATTTTGTTGATGCATGTTGTATGGCTACCTTACTTCGTTCTTTGGTCAAAAGGAAAGTACTGTTTTTATTTCTTGTTACTGCAATAGGCTGATGACAAACTTGCTTTTTTTTACTGCCTGTTGGTGTTTCCTTATTTCTCCTCTTTTAATCCTTTGGAGAATGCTTTTCCCTGTTTCCTGTGTTTCTCTTATTAGTAGGGCAGGACAGTTATGTGGTAGGTGATAGTTGCCTTCTTGCTTTTCTTGATGTAGTAATTACCATATTTCTCTTTTCTTTTTTCTTTTAGGTTTTCCTTGTCATAATTAACTTGAAAATTATCCATGTTCTTTAACTATTTTCTTAGTTGTGGGAGTAAAATTTGTGTCTTTCCTGTTTTAAATTTTCATTTTATTGGGGGGTTTTTAGAGCAAATTAAAGCAATGAAGTTGGAGCTCATGCATCAACTGTTTCAAAATCCGAATTCTTTGTGGCATACTTCTTGGATCTTCTACATAATCGACCAAAATCGGTGTCATTAGATTACCATAACTAGTTTGTCCTGTTGAATCTTTGTGTTGTGTAACAAAGATGGCAAAACTTCCTTGAACTTGTACCCAGATTGCTGTTTATGGTTTTCATTTCTGTATGATATGGTACAAGGAAAAGCTACAAAATGTACTTTTTCGGTAATGTGATGCTATGCTACATCGTGATCTCATCCTTTTGTTTTTCCAATTTAGGGATGTTGTGGAGGTATGCATTTCAGTGATGTTCTTATGCTTAATCTTGAAACAATGGTCTGGAACACTCTTGCATCAACTGGTCAAGGGCCTGGTCCTAGAGACAGCCATAGTGCCGTTGTTCTAGGGCACAGGATGATAGTTTTTGGAGGTACAAATGGCTCTAAGAAGGTAAATGATCTTCATATATTGAATCTTGTGACCAAAGAATGGACACGACCAGAATGTACGGGGACTCCACCTTCACCCCGTGAAAGCCACACTGCCACGCTTGTTGGTGACGAAAAATTAGTGGTATTTGGGGGTAGTGGAGAAGGTAAAGGAAATTACTTGAACGATCTTCATGTTCTAGACCTTAATACCATGAGATGGACTTCCCCTGAGGTGAAGAGTGATATTCCTGTTCCTAGAGATAGTCATAGTTCTCTTGCAATAGGAAAGAAGCTTCTTGTGTATGGTGGAGACCGTGGTGATAGGTATTATGGCGGCGTTGATGTGTTTGACATGGACACATTGACTTGGTCAAGGGTATGGTTTTCCCTTTATTATGTCAGAATTTCAATGTTCATACTTCTTACTGATTTTTGTACAAATTAAGTGAAATGGAGGTTCTGTGATTGTTTTGCAACAGTTGGCTGTTCAAGGATCTTCACCTGGTGCCAGGGCTGGCCATGCAGCTGTGAGTGTCGGGACAAAGGCAAGTAATTTTATCAATATGTACAAATTAGAAAGGCATAGAACGTATGGGCACTGCATGAAAATTGAACAATTCCATCTTGTTATATTAAAATGCAGGTCTATGTCATTGGAGGGGTTGGAGACAAACATTACTACAATGATGTTTGGGTCCTAGATGTGAGTACTTGTTCATGGACCCAACTTGATATATGCGGCCAACAGCCACAAGGGCGATTCTCTCATACTGCTGTTGTTACAGATTCTGACATCGCTGTCTATGGAGGGTAATTTAGCCATCAAAATTTATGGCTTACTTTGTATAGGTCCCTGTTCATATAGTTTGGTTCCATCATAGTTTTCTGATTTGAAATTGTAGGTGCGGGGAGGACGAGCGCCCTCTGAATGAGTTGCTGGTGTTGCAGCTTGGAGCAGAACATCCCAATGGTCGTTACAATATTTCCATGTGCAAAATTTTCGGAAGCCATTGGAACCAAGAGAGGAGAAGGCTCTCTAAAGGAGCAGATTTTAACACGGTACAAAAGTTACTGTAACAATGCAGTACTTTAGTGCTTCCTTTATGTTTCTATAATGAAGAGGAGTGTTTTTGTAAATGCTTGAAGCAGAAAACTATGCTGATGGGGAACCATGTAGTAGTAAGAGAAACAGCCGAACCAGAATCAGAAGCGAAACGATCTCTCCAAAACAAATCAGGTCAGCATATAGTATAACGATTTGTGTTCGTACCTTTTGGTATACATGAATTCATTGTTAATGATTATACATCCTTAAACATAAATGTAGATAGTACTTTACATCCAAAAAGGAGAAGAACCACCAGTACAAAAGCATGGGACGTCGAGTCAGAACAAGAGGAGCATTCTCTATCACTCTCCCAGCATTCATCACCATCACACTCTGACCAAGAACAGACACCAAATCCTAGAATTGTTGATTCAGCCCCAGGTTCTCAAGGTTTTAATTTGTTTAAGAAAAAAATTCAGAGTCCGAGAAATAGCCAATCTCCCAATGCTTTAAGTAACTGTAAAGATCTTAGAAATTCTGTTCAAAAATCTCCAAACCTTAACTTGTTAGGGGATCATCAAACCGAACAAAAACGAGAACAGCATCCTCATGTCAGCACTGGCAGACCAATTATGCAATATCCAGCTGTAGAGCAGAAAACTTATGAGGCAGTGCCTGTTCAGAACCTGGTATGCATTTCTTTAACTTCACCTTCTTTTGTTTGGTGGCAATTTGACATAATTGCTACTCTTCTGTTTGTTATAATTCAACTTTTTATTGGTTCTCTTTCTCCTTAGATCGGCGCCGAGGTTCAAGGCAAAGTTGATGGAGCATTTGACTCAGGTTTCTTAATGACAGCAACTGTCAATGGAAGGCTATATAGAGGGGTCTTGTTTGCACCAGTAACCTCTCAAAATTTTACTGTACATAATACATAGTGTTTCAAATTTTGCAAAGCATGTCTAAAAACTTATTTGTGCAACTTAATGTGTTAACCAGGGAGCTGGGATCATCTCGAGAGTGCCAACTGTTGCACAAAGCACTTCATCTTCAACAAGCCAAATCCCTATTGCCATTGCCCAACCATTCCCAAACCCAAACCACACAGAGCCACCCTTGAAGCTATCCGAGCAGCCAATGAAGAATTCCATGCCGGGGTCAGGTCTAGGCCTCAGGCAACCTCAGGTGGCTCGACCATTTTCAGTCATTCGAGGCACTTCATCCTTAGCCAAAGAAAACAACCTTAGAAGTGATCTTCCTGGTGTGTTTTTGTCACTTGGAGGACCAGGAAGTGGTTCTGGTGGATCTTAGAAGCTCCTATATTGGATGATAACTTATTCCTTGCTCCTTTTTAGAAATTTTGTAATTTTACACAGCTAGGTTATCTTTGTTTAAATTGTAAGTTCTATGTCATCAGTTGATTCTTTGTATCAAATGATGATCGACTGGTAACTTGGTAGGTATTCTGATTAATTAATTAATTAATTACCCAAAATTACTATATTCTTCATATCTTTATTTGCACAAATTTTCTTATGGAAACGAATGGTATGCCACAAATTTTTTAAAATTATTATTATTATTATTATTATGGGCTCTGAAATAATTTAAAATGAAAAAGGAAACAAGGAAAAGTTGAAAGCAAAAAAAAAAAAAGAACAAAGAAAAAGCAAAAAAGCAATATCTTTAAAAATAATAAAAGAGAAAGTTGATTTGATAACGTGGGGTGCACAAAAAGAGCACCCGCGCATCGCGCGCTACTGTCGTGTATGTGATATCTGAAGGAAAGAGGGCCACAGGGTCGCTGTCAACCGTCGGATCTGTCTACCGCGTAGCCCCACCATGGCTCCTTTATGATTGACTGATTGATTGTTGTTATATGTAGTCAGAAGGGTCACTCTAACGTCCCCATCTTGTCACGCATCTATCTGTCACTGGCGGTGGTTACGTCATCCACGTACCACACTTTGCTCTCTGACCTGTCGTTCATCGGATGCCCTATCATCCTCATTTCATTTCTACTCTCACTCACACGCTCACACTCCTTGGGTGGGTCCCACGTCATCACCAAACGTGGGACCATACTCTTTTGACCGTACGTGTCAACCAGAGTCTGGTCTGTGATTACTGACTTGGATTAATGTTTCATTTATTTAAGAAGATTTATATCCATTTTAACCTTAAAATTTCTAAAGATAAAATATATGAATTATGCTAAGTTCACGCCTTTTGTGGAAAATGGCTTCCATGAAACATGGGTATCACTATTCTGCTATCCTCGTCAATAACACTATGATACACGTGATAGCATTTTCACGTGTCATATCATTATTGGTCGTAAATAGCAAAACAATGTTATTCATGTTGAAACCAAGTTTTTATCTGTTTTGTGGCACTCACGTGCATTAACGGAGTATTTAAATGCATGGGTAGCTCACAATTCTACAATAGTTCACAATTGATCTTGAGTATGGTGGAAGCTAAGTGTAGACTTGAGGTTGTCATGCACCCCATCCTTTATATATTTGAAAAAATTATGCTAATTGGCCCCTCATATGTACCAGTTTAGCTCCACCCTAAGGTACAATCTAACAAAAAGTGTACTGGCCTACGAAAAAAACTCACTATGCATTTGAATCAATGTGATATTCATAGCATGATTTTGCAAGCAATCTCTGTCAGTTTCTGTCTCACAAAGTTTTGGAAACAGGTTTGGTTCTTGTCTTCTTTCATTGTCCTATGACCATGTGGAGATGGTTGTGAGCAAATAATGCTCTTTCCAATCACCAAATAGGTCTGTAGCTTTCAAGTTATCCTACAGTATTTGCCTTTTTCTTTTTATTTCTGTGTGAAAGTGAATTCCATCATTGTTCATTTTGACTCTAAACTAAGCTGGAAAAAGAGAAGGATGAATAAAAAAAATAATAGTTATTTTACTTGTGAAAAATAGCAAGGTAAAAAGAAAGAATTATAAGAGAGAAGAGAAAGAAAACCTTAAACGGAATGCGGACTAACATACACCAGGGGTGCAGTATTGACTAACCTACGCACTCCCTGACCCAAGACCCGCCCAAACCCAACGGTCCCGAACCCAACCAAAAGTTGACACAGAGAGTGAGAGCTTGACAAACAAGAACAGGATAATGGACAAGGCGGTAATAACCCAACAAAAACCCAGCACTAATCAATTTACAACAATGGTGAAAACTTTGGTTCCCTGCAAAGCAAACCCTAATTTTAACTCAGTTCTCCTCTCCACCTCTGGTGCTCCAATCACCTTGCACCACCTTTTCAAGAAAACCCAATTCGAATTCTTTAAGTCTGACCTGATCAGGGTCATCTTGTCGGTGATAATCTAAGGGTTCTCTGAGGATTTTCGTTGCCTGGCTTACCCATAAAGGTAAAATCTTTCAATTTGGTATTTTCGTTTGAGTTTTTGCAGGTTTGATTTGATTTTCTCATGTGGGTATTTCGATTCTGACTCAATTATTGTGTGATGTTGTGTGGTTTTGCCCAATTATCAGGTTTTTGTTTGTGAATTTCTATTAATCGTAATTTCGTAAGATAAAAAAACGAACTTCTTCCGGTGGTGGATGTAAAGTTCGGATTTTTTGGTTGGTTTGTTTGTAAGGGTCTAGTGCATAGTATTTCTTAGATTGGTTGTTGTAATCGTGGTTTATGTCTGGGTTTTTCCTGAATGGTAATGGGGAATTCAATAAACTTTCAATATACTTCTCTTTTGAGAGCTCTGGAAGATTGATTTCTGTTGTTTAGTGTGATTTCTGTTGTTTAGTTTGATTTTAATTCTGGTCTCTTGAGCCAGGTTTCGATAATCTACCTTGATTTTTGCATTTTTATGGTTGTTTTTCCAGTGGAAGCATTATTATTTTTTTGGCGCCAATATGCTTTCTGATGATACTTATATAATGCTCTATTACAAATTTCTTTTTTTGTTACAATATGTGCATCTATTGGTTTCCAAGATTTATGGTGTTAATTGAAATATTTCCGTAGTGTCCATTGCTTTGAACATATTGTGTATGACATTTACACTGACTGCTTATTTGTTGCTCATGACTTTCTCAGCTCTCTTTGTGGGCAAATAAAGGCAGCGCTAGGATTGTTTTTAGCCGTGATTACGATGGAGGGTTTTGGAGGCTTGGGATTCAGTGATGTAGCCAATGCTGTGAGGAAGAAAAGGAGTAACACATCTCGTCGTCCTCGGAATGAGTCACCGCTGCCTTTCGATAATCGAGATACCATGTCATCAACGCCTCCTTCAGAAGATGTAAGCAAATTGTCAAGTGATGATAATAATGAGTATGGTTCAATTACTCAAAAGAGGGATATCAATCTGAACCTATGCAGTGCAAGGGCTTCATTTAGTAACATTATTGAAGCTGAATCTGCCCAGAATATGAATAAAAGTGAAGGAGGAGGATCCGGAGAATCTGATGAAGCGTCCAATGATGGTTCTTTTCGAGGCAGTAACGACCATAGGCATAGGGAGATTGATTCACAAAGGTCCAGCAAGGGTGCCCTTGCACCTGCTAATTGGAAAGGTACAAACAAGGTTGGTCCTTTTGGAGTTGTTTCAGATTGCTCAGAGAATGAGAATAAAGTGAAAATGGTTAAGCTTAAAGTTGGTAATGTTACACGCACAATTCAGGCCAAGTCTACATCCGATGGTGCATCTGCTGTTGGGTCGTCTTCTATAAAATCTTCTCATATTTCAGATGCCCCTCGACCACGTCAGAAGTTGATTCTTCAGGTTCAGTCTGCATTGACATATTGTTCCAGATTTTCTAAATTTGATTGTGTGTAAACAAATCTTAAAAGTGACAGTAGCATATAGTATAGACAGCATTTACAGCTTATGGAAATCAGATAAGATGGATAGATTCATAACTTAAATAGATTCTCATTTTATCTTCTATTTTCTTGGAAATCCTTTGGTTTTTAGTTAACTTCTTTTTCGCTCATCTGATCACATTCCTTGAGGTTTTGGTTTCCTAGTTTCTCTTTCCTTCTTTTACACAAAAGGGTTTAGTTGTTTAGTTATTAAGTTCATATATATATTAAGGATTATGAAGACTCCATCTAACTATGTCTATGGTGCAGGAGAACTCAGATGACAATCGTTCCTTTAGTTCAGATAAAGGAAGTGGGTTACGAGGAGTCCCATGGAAGGATTTATCTAAAAGCGTCACTGATGTTGGGAAGACTGATTCTTCAAGGGGTGGGATGCCTGAAGAACCTGTTCGCAAGAGCAAACGGGTCCCTAAGAGACGCTTGTTGGATGCAGTTGATGATGGAGATGATGATGACATGGAAGTTCGATACCTTGAAAAACTCAAAACATCTAAGATTTCTTCAGATCACAGTGTGGAATACAATGAAGATGAGGAAAGAAAAAGCAGAAAAGAAAGGAAGATTTCAACGGTGATGAAGGGGAGTGGTGTTGGCCAGTTCAGTGTAGATTTGGGAGGTTATGGCATCTCAAAATCAGGCAAGGAGAGTAGGAAGTCTAGAGGAGGAAGAGTATCTGATGATACTGATTATGAAGAAGAGGAAGAGCCTGTCTCTGATGGCGAGCCCAGTACTAAGAGGAAAAAATTGAGAAAGGAGTTTGTTGAATCATCCTCATATAATAAGGAGATGACAGTCACTACTCGTCAAAGGGCTCTTAAAACTGGAAATAATGTCGCTTCCAGCTTAGGTGCAAGTCCAATTGAGTTCCCTAACGGGTTGCCCCCTGCTCCACCAAGAAGTGAGTGATAATTGCCTTCTTCTGTTGAATACATTACGACATCTCTCATGACAGTATTTATGTGTTTACTGATAGAGCAAAAAGAGAAACTCTGTGCACTGGAGCAGCAAATCAAGAAAGCAGAGGCTGCTGAGAGACGTAGGATGCAAGTGGAGAAGGCAGCTAGAGAATCTGAGGTTTGACTTGTCTTTTTGTTAGTTTCCTTTTGTCTTCCCTGTGATATGCATACGTGTTAGAAGGAACTTATATATCATTTTCTTTCAAATTTGGCTGCGTCTTAGGCTGAGGCAATTAGAAAGATTTTGGGCCAAGATTCAAGTAGGAAGAAACGAGAAGACAAGATAAAGAAACGGCAAGAAGATCTGGCACAGGTAAGAGATGGTGCATAATAGAACCCTTTCTCTGTATATCAAGCAATAGATTCTTGAATAATGGTACATTCATTTCTTTTGCAGGAAAGGGCTGCGAATGCTTTCATACTTCCATCAGATTCTGTTCGATGGGTGATGGGTCCATCAGGATCGATCGTCACTTTCCCTGATGAAATGGGCTTGCCAGCTATATTTGACTCCAAGCCTTGCAGGTATAGTTGCATTTGAAACTCTAGATACTTAAGTTTAAATGATAGTGTAACTTTTATCCCAAATCTATACAAAGCTTCTATAGCTTCATTAAGTGATGCTTCTCTTGGATCTTGGACAATTCTATATCATCGTGCTTATATCTGAAGCAGCCCTTGATAAGTTCATATTTGGTATTTATGTGGATTTCAGTTACCCTCCTCCTCGTGAGAAGTGCGCGGGGCCATATTGTAGAAATCCATACAAGTACCGTGATTCACAGTCAAAGCTCCCTCTGTGCAGTCTCCAGTGCTACAAGGCGATACATGAGAAAACGGCCCCTCTATCTGCCTGTTAATTTGGTGAAATTGACTTTTGCAGAACCTCAGGACATTGGGACAATGCTGCAGCATTTCATATGTACTTTTAATTCAATATATGTACTGTATATATAGATGGAAGTGATACAATTTTTATATACACAACTCATACCTAAACAACTGCCTATTTCATAGAAAATTCGAAGCTTCCATGTCTTGCTTCGACTGTCTCACGCTACCACAAGTTGAGTCTTGGATAATTTTCCTCGTATTCCACTGCTTTTTGTCTGGGAGGAGGATATTAGAAGTTAAGAACTGTCAGCTTGAATTCAACAAGTTGTTTAATTTTGAGTTTACAAAATACGAAAATGTTGGGGGTTAATGACCTAAATGGTCCCCCAACTATTGCCTCAGTATCATTTTGGTCCACAAACTAAAATTTTCATTTCAAACGTCCTTAAACTTTTTATTTTGTACCAGGATGGTCCATCTATCAAAGTCTGTGTATTATTCCGTTAAATCGAGGGACAAAACCGTATTTTTAGGTGAGTATCCTCTTCTAAAACGACCAAGCCACTGTAGTATCGCATTCCCTCCCATTTATGTTAGAAGCTTCACCAAAACCCCCAAATTGGAACCCTAGGTTTGCAATGTCGGAGATTTCAACGTCAGAGATTTCAACGACCTCAAGTGGGACGAGTCGGTACTGCACTTGTGGGACGAAGATAATTCGTCGGACTTCGTGGACAAATTTGAACCCAGGAAGAAGGTTCGATGCTTGTGATAAAAATTGGGTAAGTTATTAGGTTGCAAAAGTTGTTCTTTTTCATTTGTAATTGCTTGATGAGGTCTAAAATGATTTGATTTGTCTGAATAGTAGAAGAGGTATGCATTATTTCGAGTGGGTGGATAATGAAACTTGTCCAAGAGGAAAACAAGTGGTCCCTGGTTTGCTTAGAAGACTTAGAGCAATGGAGGAGGAAGGTAGAGCAAAGGAAGAACAATTGAGAGTTGTGGAAGCAAAAAAGAAAGAACTGCATTAGAAATTGAAAGAAATGGTTCAGAAAAAAAAAAGGTTTTGGAATGGAGTCATGGGCAAAGACAATTAATAATGTGGGTTTCTTTGATTTTGTCTTGGGGTTTGTTTATAACATTTGTGATGAGTGGGAAGTTGTAATTGCTATGGGGTTTGTTTCTTTGAATGTAATGGTTCTGAAATGTGCATGAATGTTTTGAAATGTGCATTAGCGTCCCTTGAATGTGCATTAATGTTCTGAAATTTTCTTGAATTGAGGTTATTTGAATATCTGGGAGATGCCATTCCATTGAGTACAACAAATTAAAAGCCATAAATGAACATCTATATAAGCATTCGAATTCCAATTACAGAGTTTGAGCCCTTGAAACTCAAGACCAGTTAGACCAATTACATAATTCAAATTACAAAATGCAACTGGCTAGAAAAGTACATAACCCAAAACAGACAACCAATTACACAGTTTGAGCCATTCTAGCTCAAAACCAATGACACAAAGTACACAAAATCCTCTTGTCCAAAAAAGAACCTAACCCAAAATAGGCAAGCAATTACAGAGTTTTAGCCCTTCAAACTTAAAACCAATTGCACAGTCTAAAGTCAGAATCAGTCCCTTTTGTCACAAAATCCCTCTGGCCAGAAAATTACATATCCCAAAATACACAAAATATGACGGCCTTAGCAATAATTTCCCCTATATTGAGGCCATGTTATTATCATGGGAAATGTTGTCCAAAGCTGGTCCTCATTATCCCCTTCCTATTGCCACCTAAACAATGTAATAATGTCAGGTGTATAATAGTTGAAAAATTGGCAATTAGTGAAATGAGTAAGAAATGAACCAAATGACAAAAATCTACAGTTGGTCGTGAAGATGGTAAGCCTCTTCCTCCACTTATGCCTCTTCCTAAGCCTCTTCCTCTAATTGCACTTAGCTTTGAAGATGGTAAACCTATTCCTAAGCCTATATGAGAATACGGTAAGACTCCTTTTCCATTACCTCTTATCACCTGAAAAAGTTACTAATGTTTATTGTTTTCCAATGACATAAGCAATAAAAAATTGAATGGTTGAGAAAATAAAGCTTACACTTTCTTGTGAATTTGGGTAAACAGGGGCTTGAGCAACATTGCCTCTTCCTCTACTTATGTATTTGCCTCCTTCTCCATTACCTCTTGCCATAAAAAAAAATAATGATTTTAGCTGCCTAATAACTTTTGCAATTTAAAACCACAAGAGCAACCAAAGCTTACTCTTTGTAGAGAATTAAGGTAAGCAGTAGCTTGAGCAACATTTCATCTTCCTCTACTTATGCCTCTCCCTTTTACTGTGTTAGAAGAAGAACCTTGCTCCATTTGGATTGAAGATGCATGAACCTACAAACGTATAACAAAATTATTACTGTAAGTACGCCATAACATAGAACTAAACAAGGTGTCTAACGGTTATACCTGTTGGGTTTCATTGTTTGGTCTATTACATGTTGCTCTCTTATGGCCGTTTTGACCGCATCCACAACATCTTATTTGAATGAAAACCCTTCTAAGCTTGGCTGGTGGGGCAATATAATTTGGAGGCATAGGGTTTCGTGGGATGGGGGCTGATATTTCAACCTCACCAGGCTCTTTCGTCCTAACTCTTTTAAGCCTACCCGGTTGTTGCTTATAAAGTGGAGGTTTAATTAGAGGAAGGCCACATTTACTCCATTGGGCCATTGAAGGGATGAGGTGAATCACTGGTTCATAAGCCTTCATATAAGTCTCGAGCTTATAACAATAATCCACATAAGCAATTGGGTTTTCACATCTTTGAAATATTGCTGAGATTGCATGGGGACATGGTATTCCACATAAATTCCACCTCCTACAAGAGCATGTCTTTGCTTTAAAGTCTACAACAAATTTTCCACCATAAATGTGGCTCACTTAATGCAATTTCTCACCAGCCAATCTAGGAATGCGTTGTGATGAACCTAACTTGTTCTTCTCAATTATCTTGAAGATCCTATGCCCAACAGAGTATCTCCAATTCTGACATGCAGACCTCTTACTAGCCATCTTAAACATCACATACACCCTTATCCTCTCCAAGCAACTCAAAATTATCTTATCCCTTGCATCTAGTATGGCTGCATTGAAACTTTCACATAGATTATTCAACAAAAGATCACATTTAAAATGTGATTCGAAATGAGATCTGCTCCAATTTTTTGCAGGTCTATTCTTCAACCACTTTCATGCTTCCTCATCCTCATTTTTCATCTTCTCCATTTCTACCTTCCACCATAGCACAGTTGTAGCTCTTGCTGCAACCCATAATATATGTTTCAAAGCAAGACCAATATGTGATGCCCTAAAGTTATTGTACAGGTATTTCACACACATCATGTGCTCTGCAGTTGGAAGTACTGTCTCAATAACAGGTACAAGTCCCTTTTGTTTGTCACTAATCACTACTCAAGTTTTTCCATTTGTAATCCCTAAATCTTCAATAAGAAGATTGAAAAACCAAATCCAAGAGTCTTTACTCTCAATATCAACCACTGCATAAACTACTGGGAAATAACCATTGTTCCCATCCACCCCAATAGCCGTCAAGATCTGTCCAGGATAAGGCCATTTCAAAAATCCTTTCTTACAGGCAGCCAAGCACACATATATCCTTTGAAACATTGTCTCACCCTTCACTGAGTTTTAATCTTCACTGTACTACCCTTGTTTGCAATTTTCAATTGTTTTGCATAATCCCACAATCTAGCATATTGTTCTTTGAAAATACCTTCATTTAAATTTCTGGCTAGCCTATTTGCCTTATAAACTTGAATTTTGGTGGCATTTATTTTGTAATCTTCCAACACATCTTCTTGAAATGATTTCAGATCAAAGTCTGAGTTGCGCTTTAGCTTGTTTACATATCTGTCACAAAGCTATTTTGATGTAGTATGCCTAAGCTTGTCCACTCTTCTACACTGATGTTCTAGGCTCAAAGTTTTTATTGCAAATGTCCATTCCTCTCTTCTATACTGCTTAAACTTTGACATTTTTATTTTTTTTCTACCGTTACCCTCATCTTCAGTCTACTTCCAATGTCAAATTATGATGTGTCAGCACCATCTAATGACACCTCTCCTGGAGCACCATGACTAGTCCTCTCATATGCTACATTCTCTCCAACAGTTGCCCTGGCCTCTGCCTCATTTTCACTGAACTCATAATCACTGTCTTTAATTTCTAAATCTGCATCTGCATCTTCATTTGGCAATTCTGCCCCATTATTATCAATTGTCACATGTGTCCCTATATCTTCATTTGGTAATTCTGCCCCTGCATCTTCATTTGGTACATCTTTGACCGCATCTTCATTTGCCACTTTTGTCCCAACATTCTCAAAAGTCTCCTCATCTTCAACTTCAATATAATCCACCTCTTTCACTTGGTAATTCTGAGTCAAATCCCCATCACAATTCTCTGCATCTGCATCATTCTCATAGTTTTCAATCTCACTATAGTATAACACAATCTTATTAGATGGTATGTGACCAACCATTTCAACCACTGTAGCATCTTATGTAACAAGCTCCACCCTCAGGATTTTTACACCTAATTTCCAAACGTTGCTTAACTTGAGAAATGTCAACATCATACTTAAGACCTCTCCCAATCTTCAGTAAATCTAACAAGGACATAAAATTCTCTATAATATTGTCCAAATAACAGACCTTACCCTTCTTATAAACCCCATTTTCAAACCAGCCCCTATGATGTAATTTTAGAGTGCACATTCCATTGGTAGCTGCAAAATTAAAACAACAATATGTTATTTTAAAGTCATAGTTTTGTTGTTAATGCTAATGACAACAAGGGCAACAATTATTGAGTTAGGTGTGAACTAGACAACCAATGGACCACAACCATTTAAAAAAACCCTCATATTCAACATACAGGAACCATAGACATAAAGCTTATACTCTGCAGTCAATAAAGCAAAAGCCAAATCTGCATACAAGAAAACGATTCCTTTACCCTTACTTTAAACATAAAACAACCAAAAAGTCGAACACAAACATAGAAAAAGGAATCTTTATAAAGAAACCACAGTTCCAGACAAGGACAACTCATCCATTTCCAAACAAAAACAACATAAAATGCATTATAGAAGCCCTTACCGTATTTGGGAGTCTTTCCACCCGAACGGAATTCGTACTCCATTATCAACAACTAGTGAATTTCCCAAAATCTCCAAAATCCCCAAAATCAAACCCTAACCCAAACTCCCAAATTCGAACTCCAAAACTAACATTGAAATTACACACTAACTTCACCAATTCAGCGACTCGCACACTACTACAGCATCGACCAATTCAGCAACTCGCATTAGAATCCCTTTCACTCGATGGTAATCGTGGGAAATGAGAGGGCTTCTCAAAAAGTGGAGGTATTTTGGAGGGATTTTGGTTATGAAAGATAAGGCTTCTCAAAAAGTCGCAAATACCCTTCAAAACTCAGTCACGTGGCTATCGCGTG